>CM033476.1:227631898-228231898 GCA_019447015.1 Hymenochirus boettgeri | reverse complement strand
ATTTTGACTGGCTAACACGGTACACCGCCATTCCCTGCAATTACTGGAAACATTATTACCTCCAAAGACAACGAGTCTGCTTCTGTACTGGTCTCCGTGCTGCTAGTGTCCATAGGTTGTGGGGGCTGTTCTGGCTCAGGAGGAGGAGGTGGTTGAGAGGGTTCAGGGGGGGGTGCTGGCTCCGGCGGCGGAACGGGTTCAGGAGGCGGTGGATTCACTTGCTGCGGGTCGTGTGTTTGAGGAGGTGGGTAGGCTGGGTAGCCTGGTGGAGGTAAATTGCTTCCATAAGGGAGCGGTGGGTAGGGATAGGACTGTTCAGGCCCGTAGTAAGAACGCTTAGCGTAGCTGCTTCCCGCTGCGGGGAAATTGCCCTGCTGTGGAATGAAGGCGGTGGGGGGCTGAGCTCCAGAACCTACAGGCAGCACAGTTTCTAACTGGCGTTGGTGCATTTTTTGAAGCTGTTGTAGTTGGGCAAGATGCTGGTCTCTGAAGCTCTGAAAGGCCCCGCTTGGGGGAGCGGATGGCGGAGCCGGTGGTGGAGCAGCCGGAGGCGCGGAAAACGAAGAAGAACCGCCATATCTACCCCAGCTAGGGTACATAGCGACAATTCACCCAACAAACCAATCGGGTATTAACGTTCAAGCAAACCCCCCTTGCGACTTGCTCGCACCCACCTTACCCCGTTGTCTGACCTAGCTAGCAAAACCGGAAATCACGTCAGCGACGCTTCCGTGCATATCTAATCTTGGCCAATAAGGCTACAAGGAAGTGGTCACGTGAAAGGACGGGATGTTTGGCAGACATCTCGCTTGTTCGAAAGAAAATCCGGTATTGTACTTCAGTAGGACTTGCTCGGGGCTTAACGTTTCCACGATGTATTAGAATACAAATAGAGAGTACACGAATATTTAGACACATAACATGTTTGTCTACGTGTGTGTATGTATACATACACACTCTCGAATACACAATTCTAAAGGGTCTGACTAGTTTGAAGGTGCGCTAAAGGAGGGCAGCATCCCCCAACACATTCTGTTTGCAGGCAGTGGGCTAAAGGAGGTTCCTGCAGAGTGAGCGATCTAGCTATTTCAGTGTGAAGAGGCTAACTCCAAGTTGGCTAAATACATTTTTCATCCCCCCAATACATTTTGATCCATATTTATAAAGAAGCAGTATTGCTATTTTGCACCTTCAACAAGCGTTTATTTTGAGCCTTTTACGATTGTGGCTGTAAATCTGAGATATCAATTGTAATTCTATCAAACGTAATTATATGATTGTGGTCATAAGTTTACGAATGCAATTGTAGATCTACAACCGTATAATAGATTTATACTCGGCCATACAATACTATTCAGAATTTTACTGCCGTTCGTACATTTACAAACACTTGTGCATAAATTAACAACCACAATCATATAATTACGTTTGATATTGTAGATTTACAAATGAACGTTTGCACATTTACAATCGCTTGTTCGTAAATGTGCGATCCCAGCCGTACATTTACGGCCTTAATTGTATTTTAACAATAACACGATGTATCGGAAATCGGAAAAAATTTTTGAACATGGCCTTCCTTTGCAAGCAGTGGGTTAGAGGAGATTCTACCTGCAGAGTGCGTGAACTAGCCAGTTCTATGTGAATAAGGAGGGCAGCATTCCCTTCCAACACTTTCTGTTTGCAAGCAGTGGGTTAAAGGAAATTCTTCCTGCAGAGTACATGAAGTAGTCAGTTCTATGTGAATAGGCTAGTTTCAAGTGGGCTAAAAGTGGGCAGCATTTCCCTAACATTCTCTTTGCAAGCAGTGGGTTAAAGGAGATTCTCCATGCAGAGACCATGATCTAGCCATTTCTATGTGAATAGGCTAGTTTCAAGTGGGCTAAAAGAGGGCAGCTTTCCCCTAACACATTCTGTTTGCAGACAGTGGGTTAAAGGGCATGTCCACCCCCAAAACTCAAATTTAACCCCATACTGGCCCCACTCTGTAGTGTACAAAAATCCTTACCTTACATCCCAGCTATTTATGGTTGCCATGCTGTGCCCCTCCAAAGTCCAGGAAAGTGTAGTGCAGAAGGTCTGGGTGACTCATCCTGCGCCTGTCTCAACCTCGACAAGGTCTGAGGCATGCGCAGGAGAGTCCTCCCTCTCCCTCTCGTTTTCTTCTCCCTCCCCCTAGTGTAAAATCCCCAGTATATATTATATATATAAAGTGCCCAGATAGTTACTTACCTTCCCTCTATCCTCCGGCATTCTGAGCAGCCCGCAGCCGCGTCCCTGATTGGCTGCCTCTCAGCCAATCAGGGACGCGGCTGCCGGTCCTGCCCCCTGCTTGCATTTCAGTGCAAGCAGAGAGCCTGGAGAGTGCCGCGGAGGATAGAGGGAAGGTAAGTACATATCGGGGCACTTTCTAAGAATTTTATTACGGCGGCTGGGGCTGAGGGATCAATATGTATAATATATAAAAAGTTCAAAAAAGGTCTGGACATGCCCTTTAAAGGAGATTCTCCTTGTGTGAACTAGCCAGTTCTATGTGAATAGGCTAGATTCAAGTGGTTTTAAGGAGGGCAGCATCCCCCCCAAAACACTCTCTAAAGGTCTCCCTGCAGAATGCATGAACTAGCCAGTTCTATGTTGAATAGGCCATTTTCAAGTGGGCTACAGGAGGGCATAAGTCCACCAACATTGTTTGCAAGCAGTGGGTTAGAATATATTCTCCCTGCAGAGTGCATAATCCAACCAGTGCTGGGGGGGGGGGGGGGGGGGGGATTACCGGTGCCCGGAATTCCCCCTTCTGCTATGTTTCCTGTACCTTTTTGAAAAAAATTGTGCTAGGGGAAATCAGGGGGCAGCCTTCAAGTGCCCCCCTAATCCCCCATCAGTTTTGTTTAAAACCGATGGGGGGATCAGGAGATAAAACACCTCTTTTGCTGTGCCTGTACAGGAGCAGGTGAGAGCAGCAGGAAGATCGGGTCCGTGCGATAAGGGAGACCCCGGTGACGTCACAGGATTTCCTGCTTCACTGGGGTCTTCCCTTAGGCTTCCCCCTGGTGGAGGGGGGCACTACAATCTCCATTCAGATTGCAGTGAAGTACAAGTTATAATAAACTGTCAGTGTGTGACAGATTACTATACTATTTGTGAATGGAACTCATTCCATTCACAAATAGGATTTTTTCTAGGTCTTTGCTACTTAGCAAAGACTTAGAAAAAAATGGGGACAGAGATCAATATTAGGTGATCAGTTCTGATCACCTAATTATTGATCTTAGCCAATGAATGAATTAAATTTGGAAAACTGGCCCGTATTCCATGTTCGTTATCATTCCCTTAGATGATCTGATGATTATCTTTAGTAATAATAAAAATAGTGAAATGCACACACAAAAATTCTTAAAGTGATACACACTTTTTTTTTTACAATATAATTAGCAAAAACAATTGTCTTCTCCAAGTTGCCCCTCCAAGGTGGTATCAGTAAAGTAAACACAAATTATTGTTCCTCTGATTTCAAGGGAAACTAAGCCTATTATTAGGAAATTTTGCTGAGGTACCAAAAAAAGACCGAATTGAATTTTTAGGATCAGTAAAGTGTGCAAAAACACGTGCGTCTCTCAGTACCAACCGGTTTTCAATAAAATACCACTAAAATTAGCATAGTCATGAGATTATTCACATGTCCATGGTTATGACATGCAAACTCAATCAATACCACGCAAGTATGTTACAACATTAAGGGAAAGCCACAGAGGAGGACCGGATGTTCCATTATTTAATATGGTGGCTTCCAACCTAGCAAAGTTACACAATCGATAAGAGGAGATAGGAAAGACTCAGAAACATTGTGGAGGTGTATAAGTTATCCTATACTTTTATTTAATATATGATACATGTTTTGTGGATGACTAGTTTACCATATCAGTTCCCCGTTAATTTTGAGGCTATTAGAAGTCACCTCTGAGTCCCGTTTCCTTTATAAAATTCCTTTTATATCCCTATAATTTACAGTGGGGATACATTATCCCTTATATTACATGAGTGGTACTCAGAGTTCCCTATAAAACTCAGTCTGTATCCTTGTACCTTTATATGGACACATAACCCCTCAGTGACTTCTAATATCCTTATAATTTATAGTAGGGGATACAATATCCCTTATAATACAGGAGAGGTACCCAGAATTCCATGACTTGTTTAACTCAGCCTGTTTCCTTGTACCGTTATATAGATACAGAATTAAATACAGAACTAGTGACATCTAATATTCTTATAGTTTACATTAGGGGATACATTATTCACTATATAACCCACACCTTCCATTAAAGGGCAAGTCCAGCTTCCCAAAGACAAAAAAATTAACCTTTTCACTCACCAACCAAAAACTTGTTTTCTTTTTACTTACTTTGTTCAAAGACGCTCCCATGCTGAGATATTAAACTTACAAAACCCTGATTCCTCACTGCTGTCGCGAGCTGGATATGCGCACACACAGCAGCAGAGGAGGCTTGTTCAGTAAAAATATAGTAATAAAAAATTTCTAATATTTTTTAAATTAATTAAACAGTTCTATAATTAAAGGGACTGTCCACCCCTCTTTCCAAAAACTGATATAATGTAGATAACCCCCCAAAAACTTCGTTTTAGTCACAATTTACAAATCAGCTCCCACACAGAGATATTATACTTACCGTACATGCTCCTCCTCGCTCCACCACCGCGGCTCTGCACTTCCGGGTAAGGCAGTCAGTGTCAGCAGTGACTGTGACGTCATGGCCAATCATTGACTGCCATTCCTGGAGCAGTCTCCACTGCGGCTGCTCAAGAACACAAAAAGAACAGAGCAGCCACAGTGGAGACTGGGAGAAGAACCCGGAAGCAGCGGTGGAGCGAGGAGCTTGTGAGTATAATAACTCTGTGTGGGAGCTGATTTTTAAATTGTGACTAAAACAAAGTTAAGGTTTTGGGGGGTTATCTACATTATATCAGTTTTTGGAAAGAGGGGTGGACAGTCGCTTTAAACATTATAATTGTGTTAAAAAGTTACATTTTGAAAATGTAAATCCATGTGTTAAGGTGTTAACAGATGTGAATGACATCATTGCACTTTGTCCAAGGTAACCCATGCAGGAATCCCCCCCCCCCCCTTGAAAATCCTGTGCTTTTTTTTTTTTTTTTACAGATTTTATTTGAATAAAATATAATTCTTTGTACAGTCATATATATGCAATATTATTCAACAATAAATTTAGTTGTACAAATCTGAGTATTGCAGTTTGCTTTTGCGATATTACAGCTACATTAAATAACTGGAAAAACATTAATAAGTTCAATAATAGATGACAGAATTAATTAGGATCTTTGAGGATATTGTTATAAATGGGTTCCTAGCTCGGTGCCTCTCCATTTCCTTTCCCTATTGATTCCACATAGGACACATAGGTTCCTATCCATAGGGAATCTTATGCTATAGTGCCTATATATTCAAACCAGGGGTTCCATACTTTATTAAACTTAGTAGAGTTCCCTCTACTTTTATATATGACTTTGGTATACGCAACCATGGCTGTAACTAGGGATTCCCATTGGGAAATAGAGGGTACATTTGGGGATAGCCAATTCAGTATAATTACTTTCCTAGCTATGAATAAGATTTCTTTTAGGAGTGTGGTGCATGAGCTAGACCATCTGTCCTCTTCTACAATTCCCAGCAAACATAACATAGGTTCCGGGGATATTGGTTGATGTATAATACCAGACACCTTGTCGACAACTTGGGTCCATTAATTTGAGATTAATGGGCAATCCGATACGGAGTAAGGTATACCTGATGTGTTATATTAAACTGTATTAGTTTATTGTTTGCGGATAACGATACTCTGTTGTGGGAGTCCACTAGATCTTCCCAGCGATCCATAATAATTTCAGTAATATACCTTGACCATTTGGAGATAATAGATGGGGAATTGGTATTGGAGCAGAACTCAGATATATATTTGTAGCTTATTGATACCAATTGTTTTTTCCCTTTATTTTTAAGAATATGAATAATAGGGATGCTTTGTATCGGTATTAGTGGGCCTTTAAATTCGGCTTGCATGCAATGTCTCAACTGCCAGTACCTGAATAGGGATCAGGCAGGAATTTGTAGCTTTTCTTGCAGTTCAACGAATGACATTATTTCATTATTTTTAGTAATTTGTGAGAAGTATCTGATTTGTTTTTCCCCCCAGAAATATGCTCCCGCAAATGAGCAAAGCTCCGGGAATCAGGGGGTTATGAATGGGCCCTCTAACTGGAGCAATTTGTTTGTTTCCTTCCATATCTTGAATTGCTGAATATGTAAAGCTGTCCCTCCACCTGGTAATATATTTGTTGATGACTCTAGGAAGTTCATTGGGAGTGATGGTAGGTATGCGTGTAGTAACCCTTCTGCATTATATATGGATATAAGTGTACTGGGAGGGGAGTGTCTTGGGTTTCTGGTGGAGGGGGCACGACCCAATCTGTGAAGTACTTAAAGGGCATGTCCACCCCCAAAACTATAATCCCCCCAACTACTGGCCCCACCATGTAGTGTAGTTTAATCCTTACCTCACATCCCAGCTCCATCTGGTTTTCCTGTAGCCCCCCCCCAAAGTCCCAAAAACTGCCTACCAGGAGGCTAGCAGGTCCATATAAGACACTGCCTGCTACCTGGCCTCCCGGAGATCACTGCCATGCGTACTGCAGCCCTTCTCCCCCCTCCTCCCCTCCCTCTCCCTCCCGTTCTGCTATCCCTCCCCCTAGCGTTAATCCCCCTTAATATCTCCTTCCCCCATGTCCCCCAGCCCCAACCGCATAATTTTAATTTATAAAGCTCCCCAAACTTTTACTTACCTCTCCGCTTTCCTACGCGGAGAGTGAGCAGCCGGCAGCCGCGTCCGTGATTGGCTGCCGCTCAGCCAATCACAGACGCGGCTGCCGGTCCGCCCCTCTGCTGCATTTCCTCGCAAGCAGAGGGACGGGAGCGTGTCGGAGGAAAGAGGGGGAGTAAGTAGAGTTTGGGGGGCTTTATAAAAAAATAAATAATGCGGTTGGGGCTGGGAGCCATGGGAATGATAATTAAAAATTACATTTTCATTTTAATGTGGAATGTCCTTTACGGCTGTCCTGCCAAGTAGTAGCAATAAAAATTGGGCAGAGCTAATCCAGCCTGTGTTTTGGGGGCTTAGAGGATTTTCATCTTAACCCTGGGGTGTCCAGATGCCCATATGAGTGATAGTAGTGTGCTATTCAGTTTTTTGAAGAAAGATGAGGAGTATATACCATACTGTGTTGTAGGATGTATAATATTTTAGGGAGAAGTATGATTTTGATTAGGGTGATCTTTCCCCACACATTAATGGGGAAGGTTTTCCAAATTTGCATCTTACTCTCGACAAGGCTGAGAAGAGGGAGTACATTTAATTTCATAAAGTCTGAAGGGGGTTTTGTTATTATTATACCGAGATATTTTAAATGTTCTACAATTGGTACCAGATTTTGGAGAATAGGAGGCAGGTTTGTTATTTTGTCCAGAGGAAATAGGCAAGATTTATCCCAGTTTATATATAAGCCTGATATTGGACTGAATGTGGAGATTGTCCTGTATACCTCTAATAATGATGTTGATGGGTCTGCTAAGTATAGAATCATGTCATCAGCATACATACTGATCAGGGAGGTGTATAATCCTAGGGTGAGACCTTGTATGTCCCTGTTGTTTCTTAATAAAATTGCTAGCGGTTCGATAGCTAATGCGAACAGGTAGGGGGATAAAGGACAACCCTGTCTGGTTCCCCTAGCTAATGTGAAATATGGGGATATCATACCATTTATTTTGATGGCGGCTTGAGGGTGCGCATATAGCAGCTTAACCCACTGGATATATTTGGGGCCAAAACCAAATCTTTTCAGACATTCCCAAATATATGGCCATTTGATTGAGTCAAATGCTCTCCTGGTGTCCAGAGAGAGCATGATTCTTGTCCCGGAGTTGTCGTGATCAACAAGACAGTTAATAAGGGTTTTCCTGATGTTTATTGATGTTGATTTCCCTGGCATGAAGCCCGTCTGATCTGAGTGTACTATTGTTGTTATGATTTTTTTGAAGTCTGGTTGCAAGTATTTTGGCAAGTATTTTGTAATCTAAATTTAGTAAAGAAATTGGTCTATACGAAGCTGGGTCCAGAGGGTCTTTACCGGTTTTATGTATCAAAATAATATGGGCCTCATACATGGAAGATGGGAGTTCAGCCCTGTCGAAGGCAGATTGGTATGTGTTTAGTAATTGGTGGAGAATATGCTCACAGTATCTTTTATAGACTTCTGCTGGTAGGCCGTCTGGACCAGGGGTTTTACTAGGAGCCATAGAGCCAATTGCTTCCATCAGTTCACAGGGAGAAATATCCTCTTCTAGTTTAAATTTATTTGTACTGTTTAGTTGTGGGAAGGGTATTTGGTCCATATATACGGATCATTGTTCAGGAGTGGACTGGAATTGTGAGGTATATTGGTCTTTATAGAAATTTGTGAAAGTATTGAGAATGCGGGCGTATTCTTGAGTCAGCGTCCCCTCTGATGTTCGTATGCTAAGTATTATATTTTGTTCTCGCGGGCCATGGGCTAATCTTGCAAGTAGTTTGGCGGACTGGTTGCCTTGTTCAAAGTATAGTAAAGTTATAGCATAATTGTATAAAGTTTGTGCCAGATGCCATGCAGTATTATTTTGTGTACTGGGGTCGTTTATGTACTGTGTCTCAGCCTTCATTAGTAATTGGGCAAGTTGCTGTTCATTTGTTCTTGCTTGTTTCTTAATATGCCTTATTTTTGTGTTTAAAAATCCTCGTAAAACTATTTTAAATGCATTCCATTCAGTGTCAATAGGGACCAGGTTATGATCAAGTGAGAGGTATTCACAGATTTGGGTTTCTATAGGGTCTGGAGTCGGTAATAGGGTTATCCAGAATGGTTGGATACTGTAGATATTGTTTGTTGGTGGTTCTTTTCCAAAACTGAGGCATGCTAAAATTGGGGAATGATATGAGATGCCTCTAGCTTCATGTGATATTTTCTTGATATTATTCATAGTATTTTTACTAGTGAAAAAGTAATCCACTCTAGAGAGAGTGTTATGGGAACTGTAATGGCAGGTACATACATCTATCCATCCAATTTCTCTTATATAGTTATATAAAGGTGTGTGTTTTAACCTGTGTAGGGACCATTTTGTCTAGTGAATTATCCATTATTCTATTGAAGTCCCCAGTACAAATTACCCTAGCTTGTGGGAATTGCAGACCAATTCCGTTTTTGTCAGTTAACACCTTTATCACTTTGTGTTTTAGAGACCGTGATATCAGAATTAAGACCCCTCTGGAGTACACCGAGTAGGAACTATGAAAAGAGGAGGAGATCCAAGCATGTTTCAGATAGCAAGTGGTGGAAGGTAGTAGGTGTGTCTCCTGCAGACACATTATATCTGCTCGAAGAGACCTAATTAATGAGAAAACTGCAATTCATTTTTTGGGGTCATTTAGGCCTCTAACATTCCAAGACAGTATTCTAAATTGAGCTGTCATATATGTTATTTATATACTATAAGTTCCAGTAGATTCACTGGTGTCTCACTTCTAGACATTGTATCCCACATATTTATACATTTTAGGTTGAAATTAGAGATACATTGTATAAGTGACATGAGTGAAGATTGATTAAAGACTTGCAGGGTATCTCAAGCAGTATCTAACATTACAGTCTTCACGGCTTGTGAGATCAGGAGTTGGGATAGGATTTGAGTTTTTAGCATAGAATGGAATATAGAATGAGTTAAATAGGGGGAGCTCAGGGAGAACCTGAGCACCATAAAGGGTTATGGTTATAGGCATCCACAACATTACACACAACAGTATCCGAGTGTATAAACATATATTTTGGGCACATCCAGAGGGAACCAGGGGGTAGGGGGCTTGTAGATGTGAGTAGAAGCGGAGACAACAGGAGAGTACCAACATACATAGTGGTTTAAGAACTGCAGCAGTTGTACAATATCCAATATTATAAATTTAGCATAACAGTGGCGAAAATACCATATCCTTATAGCTTGCAGTACAAAGTAAATACCTCTATACATTTTCAAATATAAAAATTTAAACCGGGAAAACATAAGGGAAAGGGGTCTTGTGGATGAGGGTCGGAAAGGAGTAAGAAAATCCTGTGCTTGCCCCTGAAAAGGCATGCACTGGCCACACTAGGTGTGCTGGTGCCCGCAGCACAAAAGCGCTCTAAGGGATAGGCCCCACTAGGCTATTTTTGAAGAGGATGGGTGGACCCACTACCTCCACTGCCCACCCTTTTCGCGGCGCATATGAACACCATTGTTGGTGCGCATCACGTGCGCTGCGATAGGGTTACATCAAAGAAATCACAGAGCACCTGCAGGGTAGCGCACATGAATCATGTGACATTGCAATTTTGCTGCGTCATGCGATTCTTGCACGCTGCCTAGCCCTTAGTTTAAAATCGGACTTTAGGGATTTTTTTTTTTTTTATAATCTGGGATTCAGCCACTTAATTGTAAATCATTAATCACAGCCATTTTTGGCATTGCAACCCCCTGGGTATAAAAGACACCAGATGCCATTTTGTCTGTGTAGGAGAGTTTATTATAAGAGCTGACAGGTGTAGGAGTTTTTTGATTATTTTTTGTATTTCAGTATGGGAGGTTCACACTTGTTCTTTTTCTAACTTTACTTAATTATTTTTATAACATTTTCAATATAAATATTTGTTAATTTTGGAGACTCAAACATTTGTCCAGAATGAAGAGTTCATTAGCCTTTCAGGGAACTTGTCAATAATAAGCAGTTTTTTCTGCAGGGAGGTATCGGTGAGACTATCTAGCCATCAAATTTCTTTAGTCTTCTTGTAGGAGGTTAGAGAGGATATCCTAACCAAATTGGATGGGTTAATTCATATAACTGGCAGATCGACGTACGTCCTCCGGTCGAACACATGTTCACATTCTCGGGCAAAACGGCCATTAGTCGTATGAAGGCGTTGTGGTCGGGGGGTCATGGCTCGGTGCACAGGTCGTATGTGTGTATGAACCTTTAGTTATGTTATTGACTATTGATATTGTTAATTGTTATCTGCCTCAAGCAGCCTTGCCCTTCCCTCCATTCCCTTTTGGCCACTTGTATTCCCCCTACTGGGTTCAGCCATCTTTCTTTTGTCCTGCACACCAAATGACTCCGGTCGGTCAGCGATGATGATTTCATTTGTGGCCTGTTGATTGGGTCTGTCTTCTTCCCTGAGTGGCTCAGAGGCCTGTCAGTCAGTCACCCAGGCATGTCTTTCCTTGGGCGCATAAAGCTGGAAGCGATGATTGGAGTTATTTCTAGTCTGGGGGACAGAGCTGAGAGCTGGGCCTACCTCTCTTCTTCCATGCGGGGCAAGTTAGGTTATTTTGTCTTTCATTTTCTTTCTGACATGTGCATCTCTGTTATCTGCCCTTGACTGACACCTACTGCTGGATGGGGCAGTTTATATAGGGGAACCCCCTGCAGAGGTAAGTCTCTCTGTAGCGCACTTACAGCTATAAATGAACATTATTTTTTTTTGTCTGTTGTGAACTAAAGTCTATACATTTTAAATCTACTTTCCTACTTATTAGAAGGTACCTGAGCTTTATACCTGATTTAATTCACTTAAGTTTATTTGCAGGGATTTTTACTTCAAACTAATTTTGTTTTTAAGCTAGGTACACACAGTACTGATAAAGCCCCGATAAGCTAGGTACACACAGTACCGATAAAGCCCCGAAAAGCTAGGTACACACGGTACCGATAAAGCCCGATACTGTCAGATCCGACAGTATTGGAGCTTTATCAGTACTGTGTGTACCTAATTTTCCCAAATGAGCATGCAGCCGCCAAACGGTCGTTCAGGAAATACAGAAAATTTACCTTGCCCGCGGTAGTCTCCCTATAATGGAGTCTGCCACGGCTGAGGGAAACACACAGTCCGACACGTGATATTTGGAAAATGAGAAAAAATCTGGCATGTGTGGACGCATGTGGCCTGATCGCAATCAGGAGCAGCCCTTATCCTGACCTGCGGCTCCTGCTGATCTGAAACCCCCCAAATGTTTCCCCTTCTCCTGTTGCTTCCCCACATGGCGCCACTACCATCCCAGCAGCAGCAAAGGGTCCTCAGGTCGGAGTGCAATGGACAGCCCAACCTTCTCCTACCTCCAATACCACCTGTGGAGGAGCCTCCAAATCAGCAAGTCCCAGAGAAGCAGCAGGAGGACAAGGGCGGAACGACACAGTGTAGGGACTGCTGGCTATAATCGAGATAGAAGAAACGGTGCCCGGGATAATCCAGTGGGTAAGAATCAAGGGACAAAACCAAGTGTTGGATCAGGTCTTTTCTTTTTCCAAACCTGTGCTGCTCTGTGACTTTATTGTTACCGCCCAAGACTAAAGCAGCCCCCGCAGTGTCACTGGCACCTTGAGCCACCTGAAAGAGCAGCTCCTGCCGCACAGCAAAGGGAAGGATGGGGACAGTCACCAGGCGGGGAATCCTCCTCTGTCCCACACTGTCCTCTTCTCTGACTGTCTGGACCAGTGATGCCAACACGCGGGCTGCATGCGGCCCGATCGCAATCGGGAGCGGCCCTTATCTTGACCTGGGGCTCCTGCTGATCTGAAAGCCCCCAAGTGTTTCCCCTTTCCTTCCTCCTGTTGCTTCCCCGCATGGCACCACTACCATCCCAGCAGCAGAAAAGGGTCCTCAGTTTGGAGTACAATGGACAGCCTGACCTCCTACCTCCAATCCCACCAGTGGAGGAGCCTCCAAATCAGCAAGTCCCAGAGAAGCAGCAAGAGAACAAGGGACGAACGTCACAGTGCAGGGACTGCTGGCTATAATTGAGATAGAAGAGACAGTGCCCGGGATGATTCAGCGGGGAAGAGTCAAGGTACAAAACCAAGTGCTGGATCGGGTTTTTTATTTTTCCCAAACTGTGCTACACCATGACTGTATCGTAACCACCCAAGTTTAAACCAGCCCCAGCAGTGTCACTGGCACCTTGAGCCACCTGAAAGAGCAGCTCCTTCTGCACAGCAAAGGGAAGGATGGGGACAGTCACCAGGTGGGGAATCCCCCTCTGTCCCACACTGACCTCTTCTCTGACTGTCTGGACTCTAGAAGGTGTCCTGCAACTACCTGTCAGCACCAAGGACAGTGACCCTGCCAAGCACAGGACGTGATCCTACAGCCCCTGGGTGAGTAGTCAGACTGGACACAGTCATGGGGCTGTCTGTGGTACAGTATATATAAATATATGTGTGCAGACTGTGGGCTTTCCATCACTCATCTGAAGGACTTCCCCTCTGGCATACTTTTGTTCATACTATCTTACCATTGTCCATTTGCTCCTCCATTTCTCAGGTACTGGAAGCAGCCATGTTTCTTATGGGCACTTTTTTTGCCCATACAATGGATCCCTCTCTTCCAGTGATGTTATCTGGGAGGTGTGGCACACTCCTGTGCAATCAGCAGTTCCTTATGAATATACCCTGCTTATCTGCAGGGCTAAAAATAGTATTGGTGCAGCCCTAAGTCTCCCAGTCAAACCTTTCTCCTAGTCATACACTCTCTGTTCTCCCCTGAAGTCCCCCTCTTCCTGTATGTTTGCATTCACAGAGATTGTTAAAAATGTCTGTTACCTGTTCTCCCTCTGTAAAGTTTCTCCCTGCTGTGGGCAGCTCTCCCCCTTCCTCCTCTGTTTGCTTTGATCCATGTAGTAGTGTTCAGCTCCATCTCTGGGCTAACAAACGTAAAAATAAAAAGAATATATTGGACAAAATGGTCCCATAAGGATACAGAAAAGGGAGATGTATTTAGCAGTTTCTAGAATAGATTAACATTTATAGCATCACCTTCTATTTCTGTGAATATCTCCCACCAGAATTACCTTCCACTCGCGCACTGCCACTAGATCAGGTGGTGTACAAACTTCTCCACAGCTTTTCAGTGTGATGCTTGGATATGTACAAAACACGGGGTCCTAGGCCACCTAGTTTTCCCATCCACAACTCTAACCAATCATAAATCCCTCATAGAGTAACAATTCTATGGTAGAATTGATATAAAATGTTATTGCCATTATTATTATTTCAGTGATTTAGAGATAAATGTGAGAACTGCAATGTTTAAATTGGAATCTCGCTAAATATTTCTTCCTTTAACTCTTGATGTTTGGTCTTTCTAGGTTTCTACAATGAAGAGTAGATCTATGGGAATTGAAGGTCTATGGGATCTACAGGAATTCGAAAGATCCAGCAGCAAACAGAGAAAAAGGAAAGGGAAGGGAACAGTGGTGGAGACCCCCACTGAAGTAACATTCAACTGTGAGTCTAACTATACAGATATGTGCTTATGTACCGTATATACTCGAGTATAAACCGACCCGAGTATAAACCGAGGTACCCAATTTCACCTAAAAATCCTAATAAAGTTATTGACCCGAGTATAAACCGAGGGTAGAAACTTGGCACTCAAGATGTTTGGAAACTACAACTCCCAGCTAATAAAGCATGCTGGGAGTTGTAGTTTCCAAACATCTTGAATGCCAAGTGAGGTGGCATTCAAGTGTTTGGAAACTACAAACTCCCAGCATGCTTTATTAGCTGGGAGTTGTAGTTTCCAAACATCTTGAATGCCACCTCACTTGGCATTCAAGATGTTGGAAACTAAAACTCCCAGCTAATAAAGCATGCTGGGAGTTGTAGTTCCCAAACATCTTGAATGCCCCCCTCCCTCAGTTCAGTTTGTACCTGTGGGCTCTTCTCCCTGTGGACTCTTCCTGTGGACTCTTCTCTTCTCCTGTGGACTCTTCTCCCTGTGGACTCTTCTCCCTGTGGACTCTTCTCCCTGTGGACTCTTCTCCCTGTGGACTCTTCTCCCTGTGGACTCTTCTCCTGTGGACGACTCTTCTTCTTCTATCTTCCTCCATCCATCCGCAGGTACGTTCAGCATTCCGGCAGCCGCGCGCCCATTCCTGTACCGGCGCGCCGGCTGACGTCACTGCCCGGCGCCGGGTTGGCGGGCAGTGAAGTCAGGCCGGCGCGCCAGTGCAGAAAAGGATCGCGCGGGCTGCCGGAATGCCCAGGTAAGTGGTTTGACCGAGTATAAACCGAGTCCGAGTTTTCAGGCTGATTTTTCAGCCTGAAAAACTCGGTTTATACTCGAGTATATACGGTATGTAGTGGGCCCATATCTATATTCTTTATTTTTTTATATTATCCTTCTTTACTCAGGGTTAAAGGGATTAGCCATTCCTCGCCAATGCTACTTTTTAATCAGCCTTGTTTGTTTAAAGTATTAAGGAAGTTTCTAGTTACTTCCTTAATACTTATCTAGGGTCTTACACTCCTAATCTGGTACCTGCCAGATTCTGGTAAAGGATCCATGCTTTGTGACTCTTGAGCTAAAATATATGGTAACTTCTCTCCTCCTGAGACAGCATCTCACTGCCCCAATGCCCCACTGAGCTAACTAAAGCATGCCAAAGGTGTTCCTATATGCCAGTAAAAAAGAAGAGTAGTAAAGCCCATTCCAGTGCAGGGTTAAAAGAGAGGGTTATCATAAAAAAACTAAGTAAAAAGCCTTTTACATTCCTTTTTCACTTCTGCACAGAGCCCAGTTCAGCTCCCACTTCCTGGTTTGCTGAAATCCTTACTCTTAAATTTAAACCCTAACCAAATCATTTACCCTAACCCCTAATCTAAACCCTAACCCCAACCTTACACTAAACCTTAACCAATAACCATAACTCTAACTGCCTGTTGCTTGTCTCAGATGCGTGCCCCCGTGATCTGAGAGGAATTTTTACAGCTGTTTTTCTACTCCGCACAGCTCTGCTGTCTTTTTAGACACTGCCTGTAAACTTAGAAATGGCAGATTTTGTGTGCTGGGGAGTTATAGTGCCTGTGCTTGTGGGGGTGATCTCTAGGAGGGGCAGAAAGTGTATGGTGCTTGTGCTTGGGGGAAGATGGCAAGGGAAGGCAGTGAGGGTATGGTGCCTGTGCTTGGGGGGAGATGGCAAGGGGGGCAGTGAGGGTATGGTTCCTGTGCTTGGGGGGAGATGGCAAGGGGGGGGCATTGAGTGGAAAAATACAACTGAGGGTCGCACTCCAAATCTTAGAAAAACATTTTTTTCAGGTGAAGAAGGGGGTATCCCCCCGAAACGTTGTCACGTGTGATGTGTGGTTCACAATAAAAATTTTCTAAGATTTGGAGTGCGACCCTTAGTTGTATTTTTCCTGCGAAGCTGCTGGTTCCAAAGGGAAGAACCTACGAGGCGTCTGCACCCACAGTTGGATAGAGTGCACCTCCACCATTGTTTATCTATTATGGGGGGCATTGAGTGTATGATGCCTGTGCTTGGGGTGTGGTGATGGCAAGGGATGGCAGTGAGGGTATGGTGCCTGTGCTTGTGAGGGTGGTGCTAAAGGGGGACAGTGAGGGTATGGTGCCTGTGCTAGGGGGGTGATGGCAAGGGGGGCATTATAATGAATAATATAATACAATACAATAACATTTGTAAAGCGTGTATGGTGCCTGTACTTAGCGGGAGATCAGGGCCTCCATCAGGGGGGGAAAGGGGGTACTCCAGTATGGGGCCCGGACTTGGAAAGGGCCCAGAGAGTGACAGGGGGAAAAAACTAATTTTCTCCTGCAATACTGCATTCAGCCACTCCATTACTATAAATGCCACTAAATGCAAAGACAGAACAGCACAGCATACAGAAAACTTTGTCTGTGTCGGCGCTTTGTCTGTGGGGTGGTGCTGTGACATACATTTGATCTGCTGGCGCCCCCCTGGTAGTGCAACCTGTGCGGCCGCACAGGTCGCCCATATCAAAGGCCGGCCCTGTCTCTCCATCTCTGTGTCACATAGCAGTATAGCAGCTCCACACTGAGATGGCGATATGGATATAAGCAATATAGAGATTATGTCACATATCAGTATGGCAACTTCACACCATCCCTATCCTGCCTATATACATATGTCCATCTCTGTGTCACATAGTAGTATGCGGCAGCTTCACACTGAGATGGAGATATGGATATAAGCAGGATAGAGATTATGTCACATAGCAGTATGGCAACTTCACACCATCCCTATCCTGCCTATATACATATCTCCATATCTGTGTCACATAGCAGTATGGCAAGCTTCACACTGAGATGGAGATATGGATATAAGCAGGATAGAGGTTGTCACATAGCAGTATGGCAACTTCACACCATCCCTATCTTGCCTATATCCAAATTTCTATCTTTGTGTTACATTGCAGCATGGCAGCTCCACACCATCTCTATTATCAGGATATAGACAGGATAGAGATGGTGTGGAGCTGCAATCTGACACAGAGATAGAAATATGGATGTAGGCAGGACAGAGCGTGGAACTGCCATGCTGTGTGGCAATAGTGGCAGCCTTTTTCCAAACAGTGCACAAATAGGTAAAAAAAAGGTATGTTATATTTACCAGTCTGTGCCCTCTGGGCATGAGGGCATCTTAAAGGGCAACTGTAGTCTCAAAACAAGTTAGGGTTAAATGAAAGCCTGCAGTATTTCCTTTACACTGAGCCAACAATCACATCTCTGTCTGGAGCCTGTGAGAAATTACATTAGGGTGAATGTTCAAACTTCCTGCTTCTAGTAGGTTGAGTGACATCACCTGACCTCTGCCGGCCCTTTTCCCCCGGGGGAGAAGCATGCTCAGTTAAGACTTATTGCTAGGGAAATCAGGAAGTACCAGTTGAGAAGGGGAGCCTATTAAAGGGAAACTATAGTGCGTATAAAGTTTTTTCAAAAACTGTTAAAATAAAAAATGCCCAAGGTAGGGAGGTAGGATATTGGTGCTTTTACCTACCAATATCCTTTCTATGAGGAGCAGCAGGACGAAGAAAACTGCTTTTGCCAGTCTTCCTGAATGCTTCAGGCTGCCACTATTGCCACACAACATGGCAGTTCCACACTCTGTCCTGCCTATATCCATATTTCTATCTCTGTGTCAGATTGCAGCTCCACACCATCTCTATCCTGTCTATATCCTGATAATAGAGATGGTGTGGAGCTGCCATGCTGCAATGTAACACCTGAGACAAATGTCTCACTCTGCCTAATGGTAGAAGTGGCCCTGGCTGAGCTGTTCTGTCTGTGCATTTAGTGCGTTACGTTTTACATAATGATGTACGCACGATATATACAAGCACGCATTGCAAATACTGTTAGACAGTAAGCACAGGTGGCAGGCTTGATTTGAAGCAGGTCAAGGCAAGCAGCATTAAGCAGTGTGCCCAGGGGGGTGTTTTGGAAGGGGTGCTAGGCGTCAGTAACTAATCTTGCACAGGGTGCTATTAATGCTAAGGCCGGCCCTTTATGGAGATATGTATATAGGCAGGATAGGGATGGTGTGAAGTTGCCATACTGCTATGTGACATAATCTCTATCCTGCTTATATCCATATCGCCATCTTAGTGTGGAGCTGCCATACTGCTATGTGACACAGAGATGGAGATATGTATATTGGCAGGATAGGGATGGTGTGGAGCTGCCATGCTGCCCCCATAGGGTAGGTAATAGCCCAGTAGCCCTATTAGGTTATTACCTACCCCATGTGCAGTGCATGCCTTGGTAGCAGAATGCAATCAAGGCATGCTGGGAGTTGTAGTTAAACATGAAGTTACAAGGTTTCCCATCACTGCTATACAGGTACTGGCCCCAGCATCCCTCCAAGATCAGTCCCTGTACACAGCAGTGAGACAGAGGGTAACAATGTCCCCCCCATGGACTCTCACAAGTAGAAATGGGTTCAGTATAACTTAAAGTTACTTCCTCCTACTCTCTATGGAGATCACAGCACAGAAGAGCTCCAAGTTCAGGCAAGGGGTGGGAGGGGCGGAGCCACATAGACAGTAAAGCCAATTACTGACTGAGTCATGGGCCATGCCCATGAAGCAGATATGCCCTGTCTGTCTTCTCTATCTAGGAATGAAGTTTGCCTAGTGGCTGAATGCAGTATTGCAGGAGAATTTTTTCCACCCCCCCCCTCACTCTCGGGGCCCTTTCCAAGTCCGGGCCCCATACTGGAGTACCCCCTTTCCCCCCCTGATGGTGGCCCGGGCTCCTCAACAAAACAATATTAAGAGATGGGAATAATCAATCCTATCTCCTTGGCCCTTTAATGCAGACAGGCTGGTCACATGACTACAAGCTGGTCACATGGCTAAAAACAAGAAGAGTTCAACCAGGAAGTTACATTGCTGAACTTTTCCAGCAATAACTTCTCACAAATTTTATCTAGAGATGTGATTTAGGTTTTATTTTGAAGGTATGAGTCTTTAAAATGGGTGTAACCTTAACAAAGTGAGCGTGAAAAAAAAAAACACGACACATGGCACTTCTCTTCTCGCCATGTGTCGCTCTTTTGCATTTTAAAATGTTGGGAGGTATGCATGTCTGAGTTGGTTCATGTTATGGGGGGACCAGAAATGTATCCAGTATGGGGCCCAGAAAAGTCTGATGGCAGCCCTGGCCCAGCACAGAAGAGCCAATTTCTCAGGCCAGGACTCAGCAGTGTACCTGCATCTTAAAGGACAACTCCACCCTCAAAATAAGATCATTTAGAAAGAATGGCCTCTATAAAATATGTTGATATATCATAGTTTGTCCTCTGAATTCATTACTGTATGCCTGCTATGGAAGCCTTATGGAAACTAAGCAATTTAGAAACCTTTACTGAGCCTGTACTGAGCCTGGGCATGCTCAGAAGAGGCAGATAGGAGATTAACATTCAGTCATTGGCTGTGATGTCAACTGTCAAATCCATAATTGACAGTTGCTAACTGGAAGAATCAGGAAGCAAAAATAGGGGGAACAGGACATTGTGCAGGATTTCAGGTTAGAGTTAAATATTTCACATTTCAAACTATTACCGTTTAGGGTTTTGGGGGGTGATTTACCTGTATGTAAGTTTTCAATTTGGGGCTGGACTTGCCCTTTAAGGAAAAAGGTCATACCTTTGAAGATTGTAATGTCAACAGTTTGGCAAAGGTTCAAGAGAGGTGTCAAGGAGGTCATTTATGCGAAAATAAACCAAGCCTGAATAGAAACATAAAAAAGATAATCAATGCACATTCCTAGGCCCCATACATTATCATATTATCTGCACACTGGCATACTTAAATAAAGGGGTTTTAGTATACATTACTGTGATCACATGAATGAAAAGCCAAGGTAATGTCAAGGTAACGATTAGCAAAAGTTTGCAAATGGTAATTGAAGTAAAAAGGTTAGAAGTTAGGACCTTCCAGACTGGGGTTACCTTGACGTAGCTGGAAGGCTTTTCATTCATGTGATCACAGTAATGTATACTAAAACCCCTTTGTTTATAAAGTAGGCCAGTGTGCAGATAATATAATATTGTATAGGGCCTAGGAATGTGCATAGCAGAGTTAGATAGATAGATAGCAGAGTTAGTTAGATAGATATATAGATAGATAGCAGAGTTATCTATCTATCTATCTATCCATCTCTGCTATCTATCTATCTATCTATCTATCTATCTATCTATCTCTGCTATCTATCTACACACAAAAGATGGCGGCTCCTGCTCTCCCGGATCCTCCTCTCTGGTCTTTTCCCACTTAGTAGCGTGCCAGCTTGCACTGGAGTGTCTCTCCTCCACACAAATCAGTTCCTTCTATAATACAGAAAAAGTGTGCTGCTGTACTGCATAGAGACATTTGGCAACTCACCAGTCCAAATTCATAAAACTTAACTTTATTTTTCCATTTAAAACAGATCAGAGCTTGTTAGCTGGGGAGGGAGGGAGGGAGGGAGGGATGGAGGGATGAAGGGATGGATGGATGGATGGATGGATGGATAAGAAGCAGATAGACAATAGGCAGACAGACAGAGTAAAATAAATAAACAAGAGGCAGATATATAGACAGAGATAGATATACAGAGAGAGAGAGGGACAGATAGAGATAGATAGGGGCAGAGGTCCATGTAGAAGGTACAAGAAGGCCTCCCTGGCCAAAGGTGTGGGCAAGCGTCTGACTACAACTGAACACAACAGTAAGTTTAAAATGACCAAATTGCTACCAGTATATAATGAAATTGCCAGTTTACTGTGTCTTTGTGTCATTAATTTGTGTCTCTCTGTCCTACTCTGATCTCTATCTCTGTCTGTCTATTTCACTGTCTTTCTGTCTGTTTATCACTATCAGGCTGTGTGTCTATTTTTGTAGTTGTCTATCTGTCTGTCTGTGTCTTTTTGGCCATCTCTATTAAAGGGGATTTGTGGTCCTTAAGCAACTGTGCTCCAAATGCTACCAAACATTAAACATCTATTAAATAAAAGTTTTGGCTAACTTACGCACCTCTAAATGGTTTCTGTGTCTTTTATTTATCCCTATAATCAATCCGCAAACTGACTTGGTTGGAAGCCGCCATCTTTACTAAAGCAACATCCGTTCTTCCGTTCCACCTTTCCCTTACTGCAACAATGCGCAATGAAATTGATTCATTGCGCACGTCATAACCCCAGGCGTTTGTCTCAAAAAATGAATATGCTAATATTGCGTGTGCACGAGCAGATGAGGCCGGAGTCGCACCTGCTCCTTCACTGACTGCGCATTTCAGTGAGGCGGCGAAGGCAGTAGTGGACTGTGTGTTCAGCAGAAGCTGAAAACAATTTATTGCAACTGGTAAATTCTTTTTTTTTTTAAAAATTAATACTTTACCTCTGTCTTATGTTGTCATCTTTTAAAAAAAAAAATAATAATTCTAAATCGTCTGCATATTTCTTACTGCTTTACTTGCTTCATTTTTTCCTGATAGTAAAAACAATCGCATATTTTTTTGTGCATCATATTAATATTATATATATATATATATTATATATATATATATATATATATATATATTATATATATATATATATATAGTGTGTGTGTGTGTGAGAGAGATAGCATGTCAGTGAGTGCATGTTAGTGTGAGTGTGTGTGTGTGTGTGTGTGTGGGGGAGAGATAGCATGTTAGTGTATGTGTGTGTGTGAGAGAGATAGCATGTCAGTGAGTGCATGTTAGTGTGTGTGTGTGTGTGAGGGGGGGGAGATAGCATGTTAGTGTGTGTGTGTGAGAGAGAGATAGCATGTCAGAGTGTGTGTGTGTGTGTGTGTGTGTGTGTGTGTGAGAGAGAAATAGCATGTTAGTGTGTGTGTGTGTGTGTGTGTGTGTGTGTGTGTGTGTGTGAACATGTCAATGAGTGCATGTATGTGCATGTTAGTGTATGTGTGTGTGCGGGGGGAGAGATAGATGTAGTGTGGTGTGTGTTAGATAGCATGTTAGTGTATGTGTGGGGGGGGGAGAGAGATAGCATGTTAGTGTGTGTGGTGAGAGAGATAGAGTGTCAGTGAGTGCATGTTAGTGTGTGTGTGTGGGGGGGGAGAGATAGCATGTTAGTGGTGTGTGTGTGTGAGAGATAGCGTGTCAGTGAGTGCATGTTAGTGGTGTGTGTGGGGGGGGAGAGATAGCATGTTAGGTGTGTGTGTTGTGTGTGTGTGTGTGTGAGATAGCATGTCAGTGAGTGCATGTTAGTGTATGTGTGTGTGTGGGAGAGATAGCATGTTAGTGTGTGTGTGAGTGAGAGAGAGAGCATGTCAGTGAGTGCGTGTTAGTGTGTGTATGTGTTTTTGTGTGTGTGCATGTCAGTGAGTGCATGTATGTGCATGTTAGTGTGTGTTTTTTGTGTGTGTGTGTATGTCAGTGAGTGCATATATGTGCATGTTAGTGTGTGTGTGTGAGAGATAGCATGTCAGTGAGTGCATGTTAGTGTGCGTGTGTGTGTGAGAGATAGCATGTCAGTGAGTGCATGTTAGTGTGTGTGTGTGAGAGATAGCATTTCAGTGAGTGCATGTTAGTGTGTGTGCATGTCTGTGCGTGCATGTCTGCATGTTTGTGTGTGTGTGCATCTGCTTCTTCCATATAGTAACTGTCAGGGGATTAACATTGAGTCATTGGCTTTGATGTCAACTGTCAAATCCACAACTATCTGCCTCTTCTGAGCATGCCCAGTCTCAGTACAGGTTTCTAAATTGCTCAGTTTCCATGAGGCATCCAGAAGCATAGCAGGCATACAGTAATGAATTCATAGGACAAACTATGATATTTAAACATCTTTTAAAGAGACCATTCTTTCTAAACAATGTTCTTATGAGGGTGGAGTTGTCCTTTTATATAATATATTCGAGTAATAACATGTGTGTGTGTGTGTGTGAGGGGGGGGGAGATAGCATGTTAGTGTGTGTGTGTGTGAGAGAGATAGCATGTCAGTGTGTGTGTGTGTGTGTGTGTGTGTGTGTGTGTGTGTGTGTGTGTGTGTGTGTGTGTATGTGAGAGAGAGAGAAATAGCATGTTAGGACTCAGCATTGAAAGTAAAACTTGACGTGTTTAAAATAATGTCATAAATATGTGTATACCTATTATAGTATATAGGTACT
The DNA here is from genome assembly GCA_019447015.1 of Hymenochirus boettgeri. Lineage (NCBI taxonomy): Eukaryota > Metazoa > Chordata > Amphibia > Anura > Pipidae > Hymenochirus > Hymenochirus boettgeri. Next base: position 228,208,292 of record CM033476.1, on the reverse strand, counting down.
CATGGATGGATTTAACATTAGGTACCGTAGGGGCGCCATGAGGATGTAGGGCCGTCTTTCAAGTTCTTCACACCAATCCACTTCCTTTGTAGTCTTTTCGCTTTCCTAAAAAATATAAAATGGGTGTGGTCTGTTTCGGGGTGGGGCTAAGGGAGCCAGTCTCTTTGGTCTCTTATTTTGGTCTCTTATTTTACATATTTTTCCTTATTGTAATAAATTTATTGCAGATTGAATTATGTCTGGGAATGTGGATAGATTAGGTAAAAACCCAGTTCCATCTATAAGTGATGTGGAAGTTGAAATAGGTATGCCATCCAATTCATCCTCAAGCTCAAATAATAATGAGGAATTGCCTACACCATCACGCAATGAACGTGTAAGTATATTTATTGCAAACTTTATAATAATTTTTTTAAAATAAAGTTTTAATGTTATTATTACATCTACTTGATCATTTTTTTTATTATTTTATATTATTAAAAAATGTATTTTTTAGAATAATTTTGGTTATTAATTATGTGACAATATGTAAACATATCCATATCATGTGTTAGTTAATTAATTACTTGAATAAACATTTTTATCCATTTTTCAGCTTCAACGGATATTACATGAACTCAGCCAATGACCGGAAGTGAATTATGTGGGAGACTACAATCCTGTAAGGATACCGTCAGGAAATACTAAACGCAAAAGGGATGATCATGACTCCAGTGATAGTGAAGAATTCGATGATCGGCTGAATAATATTGATTGGTGTGAATGTGGTGGATGTATGAGTATGCCTACGGGTATCGAATCACTCTGTTGTTTGGAAGTGAAGGCAATTACGGACAAAATGGATGATGATCTTTTATGTATAACTGATGACCAAGTTTTTCAAGACGATTGGCTATATGAGAGGAGGCAGTTCATGACGTACAGAATGTTGGACCCAAATTTGCGTAGGCAACCAAGACCAGCGGATCACATGAGGTAATTTATAGGTATATATTATACGTACTTATAAATTTATAAGTACGTATATAGTTAAAGAATTATTTTACAGAAAAAAATCACAGATTCAATTTATATATTGATTGAAGACAGGGAGGTTAAGGAGCTATGTCTTACCTCCTGTTCTTCAGTGATTATCTCAGCATCCGGGAAAAAAGATTCAATAAACATAACTTTTGTGCACTCCACCGCGCTCACCCTTACAGGACCCTATTGTTTCCTGATTCTGTACAGCTATAGCACTCATGCACGCTACAGTTACGGTCGGTTGCGCTCAGGATGTCTATTAAAGAACAGGAGTTAAGGCATAGCTTCTTAACCTTGTGGGCAACAATCTACATATAAAAGTAACAGGTTACTTTTGAAGTGAACGCTTCTTGTAACCGTCTATTCGAATTGTCAAAGATAAACATTTTTACATACCGTATATACTCGAGTATAAACCGACCCGAGTATAAACCGATGTACCCAATTTCACCTAAATATCTAATAAAAGTTGACTCGAGTATAAACCGAGGGTAGAAACTTGGCATTCAAGATGTTTGGAAACTACAACTCCCAGCTAATAAAGCATGCTGGGAGTTGTAGTTTCAAACATCTTGAATGCCCCCCTCACTTGGCATTCAAGATGTTTTGGAAAATACAACTCCCAGCATGCTTTATTAGCGGGAGTTGTAGTTTCCAAACATCTTGAATGCCAAGTGAGGGTGGCATTCAAGATGTTTGGAAAACTATAACTCCCAGCATGCTTTATTAGCTGGGAGTTGTAGTTTCCAAACATCTTGAATGCACCCTCACTTGGCATTCAAGATGTTTGGAAACTACAACTCCCAGCTAATAAAGCATGCTGGGAGTTGTAGTTTCCAAACATCTTGAATGCCACCCTCACCCTCAAACCCAGTCAAGTTTGTACCTTGGGCTTTCTTCATCCAGGATCTGTGGGCTCTCCTCCATCCAAGGGCTTCCTGGGACTGTGTGCTGGTAAGTTCCCTCCATTCTGGCAGCAGCGTCCTCTCCATTCCGGCAGCCGCACGATCAGTCCATGTACTGGCACGCCGGCTGACGTCACTAATTGGCGACAAGCCCGGCGCTAATTAATGATGTCAGCCGGCGCGCCAGTACATGGACTGATCGTGCGGCTGCCGGAATGGAGAGGACGCTGCTGCCGGAATGGAGAGGACGCTGATCTTCAATGGTGAGTGACTCGACTATAAACCGAGTCCGAGTTTTCAGGCTGATTTTTCAGCCTGAAAAACTCGGTTTATACTCGAGTATATATGGTACGTTGTTTCATAAAAACGAAATAAGAGGGCTATGTATCATACTCACTGCTTATTACACATTTTTATGGTAGCAAACAAATAAATATACCGGTATCTAATTCTCTTTATTAATAAAGAACAATTTGAGTTCTTTCCAACCTCTTTTTCCTCCCATGTTTCTATCACTTATTTCAAAAATTTGTGCACTGTTAGACCTTAAAAAATGAAAATTAACTTATAATAATAAAAATGTTACATTATGTAATAATGTTTTATGAAAGGTAATAATTTATTGTAATATAATAATGATTTACTTCATATTATAATAATCTTTTTTATTCTTAGGAGATTACGCAAGACAGCTTATCGCTGGTTCACTGTATGGATTTATGGTTTTCTGGGAATCAGAAATAGAAAACCTATTCCTGCATGCGTAGTGAAAAAGATAAGAGATACATTCCCAGATCCAAATGGACACTTTCAAGGATTTATGCGAGCAAGGGATTATTTTGCTGAGGATATGGCTCTTAACTAAAATGTTATGCACTGTTAATTTATATGTACTTGTTTCTTAAAATGTATAGTTCGATAACTTATAAATTATACATGTTTACATTTAAATATTTTATTATTATGTGAAATAAAGCTCACTACGGAAAAAGTATTACTGTAGTAGTTATTTAGTATTTTTCCAAAAAAAAAAAACAGTTTAAAAAAACATTGTGATTTATAACAAGTTTTCTTATTTTTCTTTTTTTTTTTTTTTTTTTTTTGGTGGTGAATCAAAATGTATTTTATTTACTTTTTTTTAGTGTGGTGTTTTATTTCACAGAGTTTAATATGGTAATATTCTTATTTATTACAAATCAATAAATGGTGAAAAATGTATTATTGAATCATTAATACGTATTTTTTTTGGAAATTCTTGAAATTATTTTATAAATATAAGAGTAAACATCAAGAGTATGTTGACAAAAGTATACACTATTTGATTGAGAAATCATACAATATTTTAAAAGATATAATGAGTGACAATGATATTCATCCAATATTTTTATTTATATGATTAACATTATTAGAAAACGTTATTTATAATATGTCATATATTCATTACTTTTTTTCCATACATTTTTTGAAAAAATTTTTTGAATACCGTATATATTAGAGTATAAGCCGACGGCTTATACTCGGGTCACGGTAAATTTTTCCAAAATCTGCTGCTGCTTACTTGCTCTCTATGTAATGCACCAAGTACGGTAAGTTAAATCCCTGGATCCGGTTGGCACTCTGCTGTCTGCACGATGCACTGACGTCCGTACTCGGCGGCTGTATAACATACTGCCCGGCGCCAAGTAGTGACGTCACTACTTGTCGCCGGGCAGTAAGTAACACAACCGCTGAGTACGGACATCAGTGCAGCGTGCAGACAGCAGAGTGCCAACCGGATCCAGGGATTTAACTTACTGTACTTGGTGCATTACATAGAGAGCAAGTAGCAGCAGCAGTTTGTGGGGAAAATGTACCTTACCCTGACTTACAATGTATTATGAATAATGATTTATGAAACTGAATAACCTATAATGATCAAATAATCCAACTACAACTATATTCAACATGTAGAGTTTAATCTTATTAATTATTGTTAGTGTCAAGTAATGTAATGATATGGTAATAACTTTAATTTTAAAATATTATCAACTATACATAAACATTTAGTAAATTTATAAAATAATAATTACAAACTATTACGACTCTTAATAATATATTTTACATATAGTCTTATTTGAACTCTTTATTACAGTATTTCTCAATTCACGAAATTGAATTTTGGGAATCCATTTCTATTGAAGAACAGGTGGTAAAGGAGCTGTGCCTTATCTCCCATTCTTTAATATAAGAAACTGGAGGCAGGACAGAAGGTAAAATACTTACCCACTTGCTCTTCCCCACAGCGCATATTCTTTCAAGTCCAAATGGTCTCTGTCTTCTATGCGCATGCACAATCTATGTGCATAGAAGACAGAGGCCTTTGAAACCGGTTAGACTACGCGCCGGGGGAACGAGCAAGTTCTTTCCTTCTCTCCTGTCTTCAGTTTCTTCTATTGAAGAACGGGAGATGAGGCACAGCTCCTTTACCACCCGTTCTTCAATAGAAATGGATTACCAAAATTCAATTTCGTGCTGTGACTGAAGATACCCTTTAAATTTTAAAAGGAAATAAAAATATTTTCCAATAAATTGCTTATTAACAAATAAGTCAAAATATACAATTTATAGTCTGACAAAGGAATTGAAAGCATTTAAATCATGTGCAGTTGATGTTGGTTGCCATCCCGAGACAACACAATGTGTATAAACGTTTTTTGGTATGCTAATTGTGCTGCATAGTAGCACTTTTTATGCCGTTCTGTTGGCGATCAGTAAACAATCGGCTAGTACGTTCATACACAAAGTGCATCAAAGGTCATAAACAGCGCTGCCACATGAGTAGGAAAATGAAGAATTAGAGTCATATCTTAGTTATTCACATTTCAATCCAAAAACTCACTGTTTGCAGATCAGGAGCATATTGCCAGACGAAAAAAGGTTGCTTCCAGCACTCACTGCACCTCCGAAAGTGCCGGCTCCCAAACGGCCCAGATACAATTCACAAAAGGTAAGAATGGAGGCAGGCAGCCAGAAAGCCCATAAAATCCAGTCTTTATTAGTTCACCATATAAAAGCAGCACACATCGGATACAAACTAAGCACCCACACCCTTCATCTATAAGCTCCGCCCAACATGTTTCGTGACCTCTCGTCACTTCCTCAGGGGCATGGAGCTAAGCACTTCTAACCCCATATAAATAGGTGCAAATTAACCCTATATAGTGTAAATACAAAACATAAGGTAATAGTAAAAATTCAAAAACATATCATATTAATATTAAAAACATCCAGATATTCTTATATACATAATATTATTAAATAGCACCAACAATCATCATATAGTCCAAAAAAATATAACATATTGATAAGTCAAGGACTATATATCAGAAATACACGGACGAACCCAGAACAACAACACCATGCACATCGTTATCCTGACCACCTGTAAGGGATTAGTACACAAATGGATACATACCCCAAATCATGAAATGTTACAATTCATCCGAAACTAGAGCAGCCAGATAATAAATATTTACACAACGATACATAGTATAAGGGAATACTAACAGGAGAATAAAGCTAGGCATCATATTACATCAGTAAATACATGAATAGATATAATTAACCCGTTGACAACTCCACTATATGAGAGACAAGGGGAACAAAGTGAGAAAAAGGAAAAAACATCATCCCTATATGGTACAAGAATATAGAAAATACTGCTACCATATGTAGAGTCACAGGGACCAAATAGTTAATCACAAAAACATTTAAGCTCAAAATCCTTGTTAAGACCACATGGACTGGTAGTTTCCAATGTATATATCCAAAATGTACCCCTGAGAGGGACCTCGAAGGGGCCGACTACCGTGGATAGGAATCCTGCTTTGCTTTCTTCTTTTTTACAGGGGGAACAACAGCCGGTGGGGGATGCCAATGGAGTATCAGAAGCTCCCAGAATAAGTTACAGGGACAAATTGAGGGACAGACCTCCCAGAAGAGACGTCGTACAAAAAGAGGACGGAGAAAGAGGTCCGTTCTTTGGGAGACCACGAGAACAAAGAACAAGAGGGGAAGGATGAGAACATAACCCCTGGACTGCCTTTGAGTAATGTATCTTATTAGTAGTAGTCAGCATGGATTTATGAGAAATAGATCATGCCAGACAAATTTAATTGGTTTTTATGAAGAAGTGAGTAAGAAGTTGGACTCAGGCACAGCGGTGGATGTGGTATATTTGGATTTTGCAAAAGCTTTTGATACTGTGCCACATAGGCGACTAATGTATAAACTGAGGACTGTTGGCCTTCAAGAAAACATTTGTTCATGGATAGAGAACTGGTTATTGGACCGCAAACAGAGAGTGGTGGTTAATGGAGCTACATCTATGTGGGCTAAAGTTCTAAGCGGAGTGCCTCAGGGTTCTGTACTGGGGCCGCTTCTGTTTAATCTGTTTATAAATGACTTAGAAGAGGGCATTGAGAGCAAAATCTCTGTGTTTGCTGATGACACTAAACTATGCAGAGCTTTGGAAACTTCCAATGATGTGCAAGTGCTGCAAGCAGACCTAGATAGATTATCAAAATGGGCAGAATGGCAGATGAGATTCAATGTAGATAAATTTAAGGTGATGCATTTGGGATTTAATAATCCCTGTGCCATCTACACCATAAATAACTCTGTGTTAAGTGCATCTGTAATGGAAAAAGATTTGGGGGTTCTGGTAGATAACAGACTTAGCTGTAGCAAACAATGCCAGGTAGCAACAGCTAGAGCTAGCAAGATATTGTCTTGTATAAAAAGGGGAATAGATTCAAGAGAGAAAAATATTATTCTCCCTCTTTACAAGGCATTGGTAAGGCCTCATTTGGAATATGCGGTGCAGTTTTGGAATCCCATATACAAAAGGGACATCTTGGAAATTGAGGCAGTTCAGAGAAGGGCAACTAAATTAATAAGGGGAATGGAGGGGCTTGAATATGCAGGCAGAAACCGGATTTTCCGCATTCCGAACTTCCGAACCGTGGATTACGACGATCTCCGTATTTTCCGTGTTTAGTGGAGACCTGACAGTGTAGGAGTTGGAGAGAGTTTTTTGTGCTTTTTGAGCTTTTTTTGAGCTTTCTGTGTGTGAATTTCAGTGTGGTGGTTTAGCACTTGTTGTTAACCACCCCTGTATTCACACATCTTGAGACCCAACAGTCCTTTTAAGGACTAACCTTCCCTTGTGAGACCCAAAAGTCCTTTTAAGGACTAACCCTCCTATCACCTTTCACCTGCTTTCCCTTGCACGAAGCATACTCTGAGGGAGAGTAGCCAATGGGGTGAGGGGTATGTCCAGTGGGGCCAAGCCTGCCTGGCCCCACAACAATGGTGGCAAACTGTAATGGGCCTGCTGTAACTCAATGGTGCTGTTCCTACGAAGCCTTACCCTTTCACCTGCTTTCCCTTGCACGAAGCATACTCTGAGGGAGAGTAGCCAATGGGGTGAGGGGTATGTCCAGTGGGGCCAAGCCTGCCTGGCTCTTCAACAATGGTGGCAAACTGCAGTGGGCCTGCTGTAACTCAATGGTGCTGTTCCTACGAAGCCTTACCCTTTCACCTGCTTTCCCTTGCACGAAGCATACTCTGAGGGAGAGTAGCCAATAGGGTGAGGGGTATGTCCAGTGGGGCTAGGCCTGCCTGGCCCCACAACAATGGTGGCAAACTGCAGTGGACATTATGTAACCCAGTTAACATATTGTAGGAATAATTCAAGGGCATCTGGGGTGCCCTTCCATATTAATAAGATATCATCTATATATATTTTTTTTCTATTCAACACTTGCATTAAACGTTCTGGATTATGAAATACATTTACCGTTCTAGAAAGTTTTCTATAGACTTCTAACAGGATATGCTTATTCGCTCTAGATTATTAGGTCATACATATATATGGTTCTCTATGGATTTTACCTATTATCAGATATTTATATTTTAAAGGTTTTAGTGATATATTTCGGTACCATTATTGTGGCAGCTGGCCAGCTGTGTATATGTGGTTGTATTAGGTTCAATAAATTGTATTTCTGTTTTTATTTTTATGTGTCTTACCGTGTACACAGGGTACTAATTTATTTCTACTGATTGGCTGTTGGATGGGTCACACATGCTCAGATCTCTACTGAGCAACTGAATCAACACAGGGACTGGGTCAAGGGCAAGACCATAATGATCTCTATTAGGGGTCCTGCAAACATGAAGTCTGTATTTCTTTATACACAGACACAATGCTGATTTGGCAGGTTAAGGTCATTCGGATGGAAAAATACTGCTCTTTTTTCTTAAAAGTTTATGTATCTTCACTGAACTTCCACTTAAAGCGATATTATTGCATCATGGGGGATCACTGATAAACAGCAGGAGGTAATGCTGGCATAAAATATTGTGTTTATTGCGAAATTGTATCAGAACATTCTTGGTTTTGTATCACTAGGACTGTGCTACGTACAAAAAATTTTGGAAGTGGTGCAGCCCCCATAAAAGCATTGTCAAACCCACAGTACCCATTGTTGCATCATGTAGCGTGGATTTTACACTGGGAAAATACAGATATTAATAGTCTTGTATATAACATTTCATTAACGTTGCATATGATTTACTTACGATTTTGAATCATGACCTCCAGAGGGATTGGAGAGGCTGGAGGGGCTGGAGCAGCTGGAGGGGATGGAGTGGCTGGAGCGGCTGGAGGGGCTGGAGAGGGTGGAGGGGCTGGAGAGGGTGGAGGGCCTGGAGAAGGAAGAAGGCCTGGAGAGGCTGGTCCTGCTTGTAGAAAAAAAAAAGTTTTTATTTCAACAATCACTGTCCAATCCATTAGTTATATTACATATATAAGAACATTTCCTAAAAGGCAACGTAGTGAACATTTCTTGGAAAATTTTTGAACCACAAAAATGCAATGAAAAACTTATTTAATGAAAGATTTTAAAAAACATTAACTTCACTAGGTTTAGTGGGTATAATTTACCATTTATAAAAAAATCAACATTTCATTTTCACTTTAGTTGTCCCAGTAGGTGTGAATAGCTGTGTGGGGTTCATGGGTATGTGTTTGTCAGACAATGTTGGAAAGGATACTTAAGATAATCGCACACTTTTACTGCACGTTTGGACCTAATTTCGTGACTTAAGCTCAAAAACTGAGGGACAAGATACAGCCCAAACAATGGGGAGTCGGGGACAATAAATGGGAATGAGAAGAACTGTGATCTGTCTCTCAAGCCAAATTAATAGATTTGTTTAATTTTTTTTTACAAAATTTTTTTCAGTGAAATAATAAAATTCACTTAATTATCACTGATAATTTCACTAATTATTTGCTGACAATCAAGGTCAATAAAAAGATAAAAAAATTGCTTAGGATGCACTTACGTGTCTGGCTGGTGCCAGGTTCCTCCTCTTGGGGCGGTGGACTTCCCGGTGGGGGTGATGGAGAGCCCGGAGGGGGCAATGGACTGCCCGGAGCCTGAGGGATAGTTGGTGGTAGTGCTAAAAAAAAAGGAAATTTATTTTAATTCTCACTAGTTCTAATTCTCACTAGTTCGAATACATTTACTAAAACAATTCTCGGAGAAGTTGTCAAAAAATATGCAAACATTTGTATAAAGGGCTTGGACACATCTACGTGATAAAAAGCACACAATAGTGTGGCACAATTAATGTCATCCTCAATTTTTGCACAATTGTGCAATCGTACTGCACTCGCGCGGCAATACACATGAGCGCACCGGAAACACGCGCTTGTATGCTTGTTTCTGGATCGCTCGTGTGCGCTGTAATGTGGCCTTGGACAAATGAAAAATTTCGAAAAAAATTTTTTTTTCAATAGGCTGCACTTACATTCTTCCTCTGGCGGGGACGATGGTGGGGGTGGGGTATCCGAGGAAGATTCAGCTGCAAATTAAAATAAAAAAATACATAATGAATGATATATCTAAAGGATATATTTAATTATATACTTTGGATTGTGCTTGAAAATACAGATTAAATAAGGCAATATGTTATAGTTTCTTTAAAATTCAATCATATTTCTATGGCAATGATTTCATACCTTATTCTGGCTAAGTACTTATATTTTTATTGTGTGTATTGTAGCCATGGAAAGGGAAAAGTTGGTTGGGTGTAGGGGAGCATCAGTAGCTGTGTGTAATTGTATCTAGATTTTGTGGCTAACACAACATTTTTAATTTTGGAGTGTAAAAATCAATTTGTAATAATTGATCAACATTTTATTTTGGACTTTACTTTCCCTTCAAATAGGGCTGCCATGTAACTAAAAGGGTGGGTCAGTAAAGCGTGTTTAACTGTGTCTTTGTGTGGGTATCAGTGTGCATTTATAAGGTAAAAAGAAATCAATTTTTAATGATCGATTTCATTTTTAACTTTACTTAGCCTTTAAATAAGGCTGCAATGGAAATGGAAGGGTGGGCCACCAAGTGTGTTTACCTGTATCTATGTGTGGGTATCATTTTAAATTTATAGGTGATATGTTAAATAAAGTCACTTTTAAGTGATTTATTTTTTGACTTTACTTACCCTTTAAATAAGGCTGATATTGAATAATATAAGAATAATAATAATGTAATAATAACCAGTGAATGAGAAATACAAAGAACTTGGATCTCTCTCTCTCTAGCCAAATTTAAGGATTATTGATGTTTTTAAAAATATATATATAAATATGTTGTCAGAAGTGAATTAAAATATTTTACTACTTATTACAATACAGTAATATAATAAAAAGTATACTTGCCTTCCATCATTTGCTGTATGGCAAGAAAATAATGGGGCCTCTGCCTCTTCAGATCAGACCACTGTCTCTGGAGGGTAGAGACAGTGGTCTGGTAGCCGAAGTGGCGCAGGAGCCGTCGCTGGAGACCCTCCATAATCCTGCGCTTTCGGCGCCGCACATGATAGGTTCCAGGGGGGAAATCATCGTACCCCCTGGACAGGAGGTACTGCATGGCATAGAGTTTGCAGGCAGGAAGTTCCGTTTTTACGAAATTCCTCGTTTTTACGGAAATCCGCGTATTTACGGGAATCCTCGTTTTTACGGAAATCCTAGGTTTTACGGAAATCCTCGTATTTTCGAAAAATACCGTTTTTTTAAATTCACGCTAGCGGACTGCAATTTTTAGGTATTGTAGACATTGATACGTGTTTCTAAGGTCATTACCCAGGTCCCTGAGTGATTAAGTGTACGTTACCAAGGCTATTTAGACCACTTTTAGTGCGGATTTTGCCGAACTTTCATTTTAATACGTTTTAACGGGTCCGCTCGCAGATTTTCGAATTTACGGATTTTTTCAAAAATCCGCGGATCCTCGCACGGACCGGATTTTTCGAAGTTCGGACATCTCTACTCAAGACCTCCTGTGTGACAAAAGTTACTGATGTGTTTGATGTCTTTCAACAAAGCTGGGTCATTGATGATTTCATGCAAGACACCATGTGCCTTCTCTGTGCTCCGGATCCACGGTGTGTGTTCAAGTTCTAAACGTGACAACCTTTTATGTTTACACTTTGTGTAATGTTTTAGAGATTTAAAAGTGTGCCTGTTTGAAATATGGAACAGAACTGATTTCCACTTGGCAATGATAACATCTTCATCTCTTTTGCAAGATTTAGTGCACCACCATAGATGGTTTGTGATGATGCTGATCCAGTATGCTATATCTCTGCACTTGGCTTTTTTACTGGCAGCCACTAGCTTTTTTGAAATACTTTTTGACAAATGCCATACATCAAATTTATGAAGTATTTGTGAATATTCAGTCACCATCAATTTTCTGATGCTTGTATGACGATCAGTAGCCACTATTTGTATATCAACATTGTCATCAAGAAGATTGTCTAAACATTTTTTGAATGCTGTCTTTTCCATTGCTACAGATGATGTCCCCTTTGAAACCTGTTTAATCTGATAACTTACTATTCTTTGTGACATTATGTTCATTACTGAGTAGACACAAAATTTAGTGCAATGTCAAACTGCCCATCGCCACCGATAACCACAGGCCTACCGTGAATTTCAGAACTCAGATTTTCTTTTTCCTTTTGCCATTGATAGTCGACAGCTGAAAATAGGAAATTTTCGATATTGGTAGTGCATTGTTTCGGATACTGATTGTAATCCTAGAATTTTGAGCATTTCATTAACTTTTCTAAACGATGAGCCACTAAGAAGAATGGAAGAGGATAATATAATCTTTATATCAGCAATTTTAGATTTCTTCGGTGAACTAGTCCATTTATAACACTTGTGCCCAGCTCGACAGGTAAGTTGAACTACAAGCATTGCACCTTCTGTTTTTTTATCCACCTCAACAATATCCTCTATGCAGCGTGGAGAAATGTTTTCTTGACATGGAACCATCATTAGGAGTTCTTCTATGCATTCTTCAAAAACAATGTACTTTTTTGAAAGTACAGGATCATCCTCTTCTGTAATTAATTCTTGTACATTGTTGTCAGCGGAGGAACTTGAACTACTGTTGGGTATATATGATATGCCTTCACTTAGAACAATAGAACTCTGTATGGTTTCATCAGCTATATCCTTATCTTCCTGAGACACATCCTCCGGATTAGGAGATAATTTACTTTTACCAAATCTTTCACTTGATGCTATTTCCTCAATTGATGTCAATTCCTTTATCGGTGTAGAAAAAAAAATTGGATAAACATGATCAAGACACAAATTTTTAAAATCTATATCAGGTGTCCTCAGTTGTTTGTTTTACAGTTTCCCTCATGGTTATTAAATCACTGGTGTCGGTTGACACGCTTCGCATATTCAAACGAATATTGACATTTGAAGAAAAATCTTTAGAAGCAATCAGTGGATCATATTGTGTTTGCCTGTGAGCAAGTCTAGAAATAATTCTTACACTGGTGCTTGTACCAGATGTATCAAGGTTTTGAGAGGAAATCTCGGATGTTGAAGTTGAACTGTCATCATGTGTAGATGATGTTTGAGGTCCAATTCTCCTTCGTTTTCTAGGAGGTCTAACATTTATTTGAGGAATAGTGACAGTATCAATTGCAGCATTAGAAAATACCATTGGTACAGCATTGGTCTTCAATACACGTCATGTTCCCTTCATAATGAACATATCCGAAATGAAATGTGTGGAGCACTTTCGATATGTACTAACCGTCACTCCTTTCAGAATCCGTTCTTTGAATTCATCCATGTCATGATCATGATCTCCTGTTTGCTGTAGCCATAATCTAATGCGATCTATATCCTTTGGAAATGGATGTAGGGCAACATCAGGATACACATCTTTCTGACCAGACTTGTGTGGACAACCTTTTACTACACATTTAGGCATTTCTGAAACAAATTCATAAAGAACATTATAAATTTATTTCAAAAAAATTACGTATATCATTGTTAGAATCATTGTAAAATATGAAAACTATCATATTACTAATAATACATCTTTGATTCTACTATTTATAGTGTATCTAATGTAGCCAAAATGTTAATAATAATGATATTTTAAAGTCCATGTCCACCCCAAAAACTCTAACTTAACCCACTACTGGCACCACTCAGTAGTGTAATAAAATCCTTACCTTACTTCCCTGCTCCAAATGCCTGCCCTGATATGTCCCACCCAAACTCACAAAAACTGACCACCAGGAGCCTATCAGAGTCCAAATAGGACTCTGCCTCCTGTCTTTCCTCTGGGAGAAATTTGCCACGCACACTACAGCCCTCCCATCCCCTCTCCCAGTTTTCCTCTTCCCCCCCCAGTACAAAGTCCTTATGGGTTATAATATGTCTTCCTCCACCAGCCTGAACCACTATAATACATTGTTCATAAAGTCCTCTGTACTTACATACTTACGTACTTACATTCCCTCCCTCCACTGGTGTTCTAAGCAGCTGGCAGACACATCCGTGATTGGCTGCCTCTGAGACAATCAGGGACTCGGCTACAGGTCTGGCACCCTTCCTGAAGTTTCAAGCAAGGAGAGGGCTTGGACAGTATGCCGGAGGAAAGAGGTATGTAATTATCGAAGGAGTTTCTGAAAAATATATTATAGCGTTTGAAAAAAATATTTTGCATCATAAAAATATATAATTAAATACATGTAAGTAGAGCTCATTGAGGTGTGTGTGTAGCTGCATGCCTTCAATCCAGCAGACATTTTGTTTAGGAGCAGTATCCCCCCTCCCTCTTTTAATCACTCCCACTTCCATCCGACCTTACTATTTCAACACAAAGTAACTGTCTAACCTGTACACAGCATACAGCATTGTGATTAACAAAACTCTGCCACCATTCCAGCAATTGCACAGACTCAAAAAAGAATAGTTTTTGAGAGCAAGGAAGTTGATTACCAGCAGAAATGTGTGATGTTTTTGTTTGGATATCTAAAAAAAATAGGAGGTTGATCGTCAAAAAAATAATACAGCAGTGTCTGAGAATAATTATATTTTCCTGTAATGGTCTAATGTAACTTTTTTTTTCAGTATAGATGCCCTTTAATTGAGGAGTGGTGTACACATATATGTAGAAGCACAAGGTTGTAGTAAGTTTTTTAATAATGGGCATAGAAACGCTAGTTATATAAGCACTGAAAATAATTTGTCAGTTCATTAATGGGATAGCATGGGATAGCAAGTGGGCATATATTTTAATTATTTTTATAAATTATAGATAAAATATATTATTATATATATTAAAATATGTTTACAAAATATAAACTTAGAATAATAATTCACAATTAACTTTCCTTTAAATAATGTTTAAATAAATACTAAAATAATACATAACTATATAAACACTAATATATATTTCTAAATAGAAATATATATCTATTAATATAATGTATTTAATAAATTGGCAAATGATTAAAAAAACATGCAGACAATTTGCATGCATGAAAAATCACACAGATGCATGAAGAACAAAAACTTGTATAAACTCAATCTAAAAAAGTAGTACAATGACACGCAGTAAGATACATGCATACACTCTAACATACATGCAAAACAAATATTCACACTAACATGCAGTAACATACATGTAGAAAAAAATAATTAACTCAAACATAAACATAAAATTATACATACAAATTAGATAAATAGATAAATATACCATTAATGTATATCAAATTATACAAAATTGATAATTAAAAATAAGGTTAACTGGGAACAACTATTTAAGATGTGCATTTTAAAATATTATATCAGCTTTATATAGCATGGATTACTATTAAACTTGCAGATTTGATTGATGTTCATTCATTCATATCATAAACCTGACAATAGGACTGAAGGATATTTTGGTTAATAGCCGTTAATATTTCTCCTGCACTGTCCAGAGAAGGAAGGGGAGTGTGCAGAAGTACAGTGCAGGTACTTTGCAGGCGTCTGATTGGTTGCCGGCTAACTAATGAATTTCGGGAGTAGCGCGCATATGATAATGAGGCGCACGCATATTGTAATGAGACACGTGCGTCAACTTACTAAACCACTGGACGCTTCCTGTATTTCTTTGCATAGAGGAGGAGTACGCAGTACCTGACCGCAGATGGGTAGCCGGAAACACAAAAAATGACCGCGGATCTCTATCCTCCCACCCTCCAACTTTCTTACAGCTTCAGGAAGGATTTTTAATTATGTGTGCATCATGGATCACTCATTCTGGAATCGTTTTGCAGGTATGTTAGTGGCCTTTCATATAAGGCATACTTGCTTTGTGACCACAGTTCCCCTTTAAGTACATAGTGGGTGAGAATAAAAAACTGGCGTTTTGCAAAAGGTAAACCAGTTTGGGTCCCGCATCGGGTCGGGTACTCGCCGGTTGCGTTCTTGGTCACGTTCAGGGAAACTGCAGTTTAAATCGGATGGCAGTTGGTTTCGGGAAGCAGAATTAGTTTGTAAATAGAAAAAACTTTTGTCATCAATCCAAGACAATGTGCAGTGTCTATGGCCCCTCACACTAAATCACACTATGGCAGATAAAGGGCAATGTTACTTAAGTGCAAAAGTTGTTTGAACTGCAGCTCCTTTGGAATCACATTCCCAACATGTCACCAAAATGAACAGGATGTTGCAGGAACATCGGAAAGGTTAGAACTGCACTCCTGGAAAAGCACCAGATTGATATTAGATTAGACCAACAAATGTCTAATCTATCTAATGTCATTGGGATCTTATACAGGATGTCACTGTAGATAGGAATACAGGCAGCTATGTTCAACTATAACTCTCATTGTGCCTGGGTAGGTTTTGCAGAGATCACTAGGTAAAAAACAGACAGTTAATGCTGGAGGGAGTTGAATGGAAGGGGTTAAAGTTCTGTGACCTTTATTTTACTAGTAGAAGTCGGAACCAGCAAAGTAAGAACCTCCCATTAAACAAAGTAACAATTTCTGCGTGCACCTGCAGTTACATTCTATTGCACTGAGCATTAGAGATGTTCTCGTTCTGTTTTCAAATTTTCCGGAAAATTCGAAGATTCGAAAACAGACCCATAGAAGTCTATGGGAGAAAAGAATTAAAAAGTTTGTCCATTTTGAGGGACAAATAGTAATAGGTTACTGTAAATGACACAGAGACCTGGGGAAACCATAAATATAACCAAAACGTATTTTAAAACTATCTTTCCTCAAGATCGGGCTGTTTTTTCAAGCTTCTGCATTCCATTTTCAAGAGTTACCGAAATCGATCATTACTTTCGAGGATTCAATTTTCGATTATTTAGATTTTCGATGATCGTTGAATTTCCATAATCGTCTACTTTCGATTAAAAAAACTTTCGATTCGAAGCTGGGTTCTATTCGAACCCACATTATATCTCAACTGGGCATTTTCCTACCAGAGCAAGTGTCTGTATGGAAACAGAAATCTCTCTGTCTGTAATGATCATTCTATGGTATGTGGAAGGTTCTACGGAAGGTAATACCAATCTTCCACATGACGAGATTTGTAGGTAACTACAGCAGGTATGTGAATCTCCAAATGTTTGAAATCTAAAATTACCAAACATTCCACAACAGCAGGATGCAGACCGGGGATCCTGGGAGTTGTAGTTGTATTTACTCCTATATAGGGTGAGGATTTTAATCTTTATTTTACAAGATGGCGTTAAATCCTGGACCGGTTCATGGGGTTTGATTGGTGCCCAGTAATGTGAGAAACAGATAAACAGATATCAATGGACTTTCCTTCCATAATGTCCGGTTAAATCTCTATGTGCAGGCTGAAGTGAAATACATTATATACCAGGGGTCTGTATCTCGAGACTGAAGTTGGTTTCTTATTCAGTTCGTTTCCATTCTAATTTTTGGGTGAAAATAACGCCCCTTTATAAATATGCCAGAAAGTCATTTAACCCTTTCAACATACTAGTTTTTTTATTCAAGGCTGCAAAAAAGGCTATTTTTCCCCACTTTGCTGCCTGTATGCATGCCCAGAATCAGTTTGTGTCAGGCTGGAGTAAAATGCATTTTATGCCAGGGGTCTTTATCTGTGTATGTGAAGTATTGTTTCACTGAAACAAAGTGATTAAACACTTTGAAAACACCAGTCTCTTATTCAAAACTGCAGAAAAATCTAATTTTGCCCACTTTGATGTCCGTATGCATGCCCAGAATCAGTTTGTTTCAGGCTGGAATGAAATGCATTATATGCCAGGGGTCTGTATCTGTGTATGTGAAGTTTTGTTTCACTGAAACAAAGTGATTTACCCTTTGAAACTTCAAAACTACAAAAAAGGCTATTTTGCCCATTTTCATGCACGTATGCATGCCCAAAACCAGTTTGTTTCAGGCTGAAGTGAAATGCATTATATGCCAGAGGTCTATATCTGTGTATGTGAAGTATTGTTTCACTAAAACAAAGGGATATAACCCTTTGAAAACACCAGTTTCTTATTCATTCCTTCCTAAAAAGAAACCAACTTTAGTCTCGTAGGTTAGGAAAGTTTCTTTTCAGTGAGAACGGTGAAGCTGTGGAACTGTCTTCCTGCAGATGTGGTAATGGCAAGTTCATTAAATAGCTTTAAAAACAGCCTAGATAAGTTTCTAAAACTAAAATACTGAGAATTACTGGTATTAATAAATTTACTGTAGTTTTGGTTGATACAGGGATACTTTCCGATTGCCATTCGGAGTCCGTTTTTTTTTGTTCCTCTGGATCAACTATTAGGTAGGGTTAAAAGGGAGGGTGAAAAGGTTGGAGTTGATGGACATATATCTTTATTCAACCTCAATTACTATGTTACTATGTAGTTAAACATAAATATACATGTATCAGGGTTTAACAACTTAGCCATTGGGTAAGAGTAATAAGACTTGTTACCAAGATCTTTCAACCTGTGCTGCATATTATTTGTTTTCAGTGTAGTGACCATTACCATTCATGAAAATAGAAACAAGTATGCATTTACACAAAATACACTTACAAGTACATTCAAAGATGCGCAAGAATATATACAAGGAAACATGTGTGAACACATGCAGCAGCATGCACACATACTGTATCCAAGCTTATATTTTTAAAAAACTAGGTTGCCTAATTAATGTAGCCCTATTGTTTTTTGTTTGTTTTACAGTTTTCATTGCATCTGCGTAATTCTTAATTTATTCATAAAGCATCTGACTAGTGGTCTACTATATTTTGGAAGGGTCCAGCAAATAATTTCTGACATACTATTACCTTATAAAGAATAACAGATAGGCCACACTATCGCGGGGTTTTTTGCGCATGCATTTTTCTAACATTGCAATCGCAGCAACGAGATTCACCGTTTTAATGCGCAATAGCGTGCGATTTCGTATCTCAAAAGGAGAAATCGCATGCGCAAATGCAACAGAATTGCACACGCAATCCCGCGCGATTGTGTATGCGATTGCGATGCAGTGTGGTCGTGCCCTGAGGCAGGAAATTATATGTATGCTTTGTATCTTTTACTAGGCTTTTCAACCAAAAACAAAACCTACAAACACTAATTATTGCAATCTCTTGCAATTATTGCAGATTGTGTATATAGACAAATATTCCTCACACAATTTTTATTAGCTTAAAGGGCAAGTCCAGCCCCAAAATTAAAACTTACATACAGGTAAATCACCCCCAAAACCCTAAACGGTAATAGTTTGAAATCTGAAATATATGTCTAACCTGAAATCCTGCACAATGTCCTGTTTCCCCTGTTTCTGCTTCCTGGTTCTTCCAGTTAGCAACTGTCAGTTATGGATTTGACAGTTGACATCATAGTCAATGACGGAATGTTAATCCCGTCTGGCTCTTCTGAGCATGCTCAGGCTCAGTACAGGTTTCTAATTTGCTCAGTTTCCATTAGGCATACAGTAATGAATTCATAGGACAAAGTATGATATATCAACACATTTTAAAATTTTCTTTCTAAAATATTTTCTTATGAGGGTGGAGTTGTCCTTTAAAGAATTCATACTTCCTAAAACTAAAGACAAACTTTCATACAATGTATTTAATTTAAAATAACAAGAAATGGCATAATACAATAAATTTGTCATAACATATTATAGCTATATAAATAACTAAGGATAAATCCTATAGACCCCTCTATAAGCACTCACCTCCCTTGGGACCCAAATATACATGTTATCAGTCTCACAACCGCTAACAATCTAAAAAAATCACCCGTGAATGAAAGAATTGGCTAAATAATCAACTTTATTCAATTAGCATACAAAATATCAAATATGTAAAATTGGGCATCCCTGAAAGCGGCTAAAAAAGTCCAACCATAATCCTGGTACAGTGGTGAGGTACCACTGTATATTTTGTATGCTAATTGAATAAAGTTGATTATTTAGCCAATTCTTTCATTCACAAGGGGTTGTGAGACTGATAACATGTATATTTGGGTCCCAAGGGAGGTGAGTGCTTATAGAGGGGTCTATAGGATTTATCCTTATTTATTTATATAGTAGGATTGGTTTTCCCTAGCACCACCCGCATAGGGGTCTCCCAGACCCTAGGTTTGTTTGAGGGAGCACACCCCCATTTTTTGTATATATCATATTAAAGCTCATGATCTCGATGTCAGGCAGTGCCTGATGCAGAGGTTGCATCTTTAAGCCGTTTGAGCTTTTAGTCTTGTTCATGAGTAGGAGGCAGCTCATAGAGCAATTATAAGTCGTTGGCAGTGACATCAGCCCTCACAACCATTATGAATGACTGCAACCCAGAAGACATTGGTAAGAACTGTTTAAAAGTTCTATCTTCAAGGACACTGGGAAAGAGGAAGTATTTTGGACTTGGTGTTTACAGGGCTGCACCTAAAAATTACATTGCGTAGGGGGAAGAACTTGCCTTTTCTGCATTCAGTTACACTGCCTTACTAATCAAAAGAATTGCACCTCCACATAGTACAAAAATGTTAGTTCCAGAAGCAGGAAGTGGGTAGAAAACAATTGGTAAAATTAATAATGGTCTAGGCTTATTTGGCATTCCCAGGCTGAAACAAAGAAGGCAACAGAGCAAATAGTAACTTATAAGAACAGCTTGATTTATTTGAAAAATAAAAGGCATGAGAAATTTGGGCTATAAAATAGTTACAGATCTGCAATCCTTCTCTTTCCATTCCTTTACCCCTTAGGGAGAGAAAAAAAATATTTTCAGGCTTGTGGCTAGTGTTAGAAATGATTTAGAAGTTTAGGGGAGGGCTTAGAAGTCAGCTGATGATGGTTTGTTCAAGGAGTGGGCATGCTTCATCCTTAAACTTGGAGGCAGAATCCAAGAGCTGGTGATGTCACAGCTCACAGTGCTAACAGGAAAAAAACACCCATTATAATGCTGTAACTGGATAGACTGCATCTAGAAGCATGACCCTGGAGTCATTTTAAAGGTAGGATTGTGTCCTTTTTAACAAAGGCCATTTGTATGGAGACCACAGTTCCCTTTAAAGGGATTTCTTTAAAGCAATGTATAAAGATTTTGTGATTTTTATGAAGGCTCACTTAAAGTTCATCCATAAGGCTTTATGTTATAAACGAGGTGCTCCATAGTCATCTGGCATTCTTTCAATATTGTATCTATGGGTTAAAAAAAAGATAGGGATTAAACATATGGTATGTATACAGACAAAGAACATTGGTAAATTCTCAAGCAGGATAACATCAATAAAGAAAACTGCAGTAAAACTTTACATCAGTGTTAAATTAATAGAAATAGAATATTGCACTGGCACCTCTTTTAAAAAAAAAAAAAAAAAAAAAGAAATCCAAAAGTTATTTATTTCTAATGTTTGAATTGTGCAAAATGGTGTGTTGTATGTGTTATTTTCCTGTTAAAGGAACACTTCTATCTCACTTCACCACACCTAAAAGCTATACCCTCTTTCAGGCCCTCTCGTCTCGATCCAACTAACATTCCCTCCTATCTCTATCTAACATATGTGTGCATGAGCAAAAGGTGGCAAAGTTGCATGAAAAAATATTTTTTACAGGAACAGCTTGATATATTATTATTTTTTTTTTTTACAAAATTTGTTGTAAAAAAAATGTGTTTCTTCTTAGGACATGACATCCAGGCCGAAACGCGTCCTACCATGTGATGTTAGGATTCGATTTTATCCCACTTCTCTTCCTTGCACTGTGTCTCTATTGTTGGTCGTAAGTAGGGTAACCCCCATGATGTAGATTTATCTGACTGAGGATGACTAGATGACTTATTTTGTACTATATTGATACTTTTGTACACAGATGTATTACGCCTATACTCATATATTTTGAAGAGAATGCTGGGTGGTTTTTTAACTGTTTTTAATATATATCCCTGCCAAGTATAATAATAAAGGATTTTTAGCTTTTCACGTTATACATGTTCCTTCTTATTAGAGTGTTGCAAATCAGACCTTTTTCTATCTTTCTATAGCTTTGAATTGTTTTCTGAGTCTAGCACCTCCCTACATAGGTTTATATATTTTCAGTGCCCTAATGTGCTTCTTTTTCATGATAAGTATCTTTGTCCTCCGTGGATGGGTTGTTAGTCCGCACTCCTCAATCCGGTAAGAACTTTTCACTGGTCACCAATTTGTTAAAAAATTCATACTTTATTTAAACATTTAAAACTATCACACAATCCATTGGCTGCCTGACGCGTTTCGAGCGATATTACCCGCTCTTACTCATAGGCTACCTGTTCACGCTCCCATAAGAGCTATTTATACTGAAAAGTCTATGAAAGCACACTCCCCTCTACTGTTCCCGATAGGGAACTAACTTTGTTACATTCTATCACTCTCTCAGATAGTGTGTTGCAGATTTGCTAATTAATTGATTCCCTCACATATTCAGTTAACTCTTCGAGAGCACAATTCATCCTCTTTTGTAGTGATCTTGTTTAGCTGAGTTAAAATCATTCAACATAATATCTAAAATCTAAAATTATAGGATATGTGATGCATTTTATAATCATTTCACTTTTTATCAACTCTATAAACTAACAAGTAATTTCTCTTTTAATCTATGTATACCAATCCTTTAATACATGTACATCTTCTATAGATCTCCAATTAAATTCTTTACAAACTGTATGCAAAATCCTTGTTATCCCATATAGCAATTGATATCACATATTAGATTGAGTCCCTGTGGAATCCTTGTTTTTAATTCAAATATCCACATCACTTCTTTCTTTCGTAACAATTTTACTCTATCCTTATTTCTGCTATCTCTTGGTACCCATTGTATAGCTTGTACACCTAATTTGTTGATATGATTTCCATTACACTCCAAAAAGTGTCTTGCTATGGGGCTTTTGCTGTTATTTAATTTAATGTCCCTAACGTGTTCTCGGATTCTATCCTTTAATTTCCGTGTCGTGCTCCCCACATATTGTGAATTGCACGTTAGACATGTCATTAAGTATACTACATGTGTAGTGTTGCAGTTCACATATTGTTTCATATTATACGTTTTTCCTGTGACTGAACTTTTAAACTCTGATCCTTTGCTAACATCTTTACATGTGATACATCTTGTATTGCCACATTTGAAGGTGCCTTTCATAGTTAACCAATCTTCTGCTGGATTCCTGTGGGTTTTAATTTCACTTGGGGAAAGTAAGTCACCCAAGTTTCTCGCTCTTTTAGGTATATATTGAATTCCATTTTCCAGCACTTTTTTTAAATTTATGTCCTCAAAGTATCGGTGTGTATTTATTAATGATTTTGGTTATTTGGTGGAATTGAGGGCTGTAAGTGGTTATGAATTTCAATTTATTTCTGTTCTTTGGATTTTTTATTAATTTCTCTGTTTCTTTATCTTTTTTTATTATTCTACTGCCTGTTTCTTGATCTTGCTTTACTTTGTTTTTGGCTATCTCTAAATGTTTTCTACTGTATCCTCTTTTTTGTAATCTTTCTGTTAATTCTGTAGCTGCTTCTAAATAATCCGTGTGTTTTGTACTATTTCTCCTGAGTCTTGTATACTGACCATATGGTATAGCTTTTATACATGCTTTTGGATGACATGATAATGCACTTAATATGGTGTTTTTTGCTTGGGGTTTCCTATATGCCTTAGTGTAAAGATGATTATTTTATTCATAGATGGTGATGTCTAGGAAATCCACTGTCTGGCCTCCAAATGTGCTCGTGAATGTAAGATTAAATGTATTATTATTCAATTCCTTCATAGTTTGATTAAAGCTCTCTTCTGTGTCTTTCCAAATCCATATCAGGTCGTCTATATATCTGCCATGGAATGCTAATAGTGGGGAGATTGAGGTAAACACTTTATGTTGATACAAACATGTTTCCTCCCACCACCCCATATATAAATTGGTGTAGGTAGGATAAAATTTTGCCCCCATCGCTGCCCCACAAACTTGTATGTAGTACTTATCCCGATCTTTGAAGTAATTATTCTCTAATAGGTACTGTAAGACGTCTAAAATATAATTTTTCCATTCCGTGGAATACACGCTGTAATTATTTAAATGGTACTGTACCGCTTTTAAACCTTTTATGTGAGGTATGTTAGAATAGAGGGCAGTGACATCTATTGTAGCTAAACTGTCCCCTAAGGTCCAATATTGACTCTCTATTATTTTAATGATATCCGATGTATCTTTTATATAAGAATGTAGTCTTTTAACGAAAGGTTGAAGGACCATGTCTATTAGATTTGACATGCCTTCATTGATAGATCCCATTCCAGATACTATGGGTCTACCTTTTATTACTTGCTCTTTTTTGTGTACTTTAGGGACGTGATAAAAAATGGGAATCACTGGATTATCTGGTACTAGTGCTTTCCCCATTTTAGAACTGAGGAAGCCTAACGATGTTCCCTCTTGTATCAATTTTTTCAGCTGTGTTCTGCATTTTTCTGTGGGGTCTAAGGTGAGTGTTCTATATGTGTTGCTATCTTTTAGCTGTCTGTCGGTCTCCTTAAAATAGTCAGCTTTATCTTGTATCACCACTGACCCTCCTTTGTCTGCTTTCTTTATTACTATTGTCTCATCCTTCCTTAAGCTCCTAACTGCCTCTCTTTCTGCTCTTGTTAGATTAGATTTCCTTTTACATGTATATTGTTTGTTGGCTGTATGTTTTTCTAGGGACTCCTCATATAATTGGGTTAATTCTTGTTCTACTTGTTGTTGAAATCTATCTACACAGTTAGTTCTTCAATGGACTGGATAGAACATGGACTTACTTCGACATCTCTCCTCTAAAGTACGAGGATCTATGCCCAAATAATTAGGGCCAGGTCCTTTGGTCTCATTAATCACTGACAGTGTTTCTAGGTTCTTAATTACTAGAAGGTCTTCTTCACTATGTCGATCCCATGTATTTACATTTACACTTACTACCTCTTTCCCTTTTTCTGTGTTCTGTTTAATTTCATTTTCCAGTATGCCAGTTGCTAAATTCCAACCCTCTTCTTGTTTCTCTACATCTAGGGCCCATTTTTTTAGCACTAATTTTCGTACAAATTTATTGACATCTACCACCGTATTTAGCAAATGAAAAGTTTCTGTTGGACTAAAGGACAGACCTAAATTTAACACTTTTCGTTCTGTTATGGACAAAAGTCTAGATGATAAGATAAGTTCAATACATTGTCCTCTGTTTGCTCCTGCTCCTTAGACCATACTTTCGTGTGTTGTCTGTTACCTTGTCCTCGTCGTAGTTGTTTGGCTCTTGCAAGTTTACCTTTCTCTGTCTTTTTTGAAACGGTGTACTGTTTGTTGGGAACTCCTGTTGGTAGGTTATCTCCATGTTTTCTCCTGGTTCTCGGTATCGACTTTTGTATTGTCTCTTTTGTTGAAAATTCGTTTCCTCTACTTTTCTTTTTCTGTATTGTTTCCTAGTATCTGTGTCCTCCTGGGATGTATTTTCCGAGTCACTAGAGGGAAAACATACAGAAACAGCAGAGGAACTGTACGAATCATATTCACTATCATTATCTGAAAAGCTTACTTTTTTATTATTATATCTTTCTTTTAAAATAGATTTTCTTGGTGTTATTTTATGTTGTTCTCTTTTTCTTTCATATCTGGGTCTAGCATATTCTCTCCTTTGTTTCAACTGATATACTGTTCCTTTCTCATAATCTGTTTTATCCCTATTAAATTTTTTCCTTTTATTGATTCTAATGGTTGTTTCTAAATTTTCAATTGTTTTATATGTTCTATCTTGCAGTTTGTTATACATGTCCTCATCTTTGCATTTATTAATTGATTCTTCCCATTTATTTACCTCGTCCTCCAATATGTTAAGTTTATTTTGTTTATAAGCTATTATCATTCCCATTAATTTGAAGGAACAATCTGATAATATTCTATTCCAATTTATAATAAATTCTTTGTCCTCTTCTGTGTTAAACGAGGGTGTTTTATTCAAACGTAACCCCCTTGGTATATAGTTGCTAATGAACTGGAGGGCTGACTAACACTGGCTAATGAACTGGAGGGTTGACTAACACTGGCTAATGTGCTGGAGGTCTGACAACTCTGGCTAATGAACTTGAGGGCTGATAATACTGGCTAATGAATTGGAGGGCTGACTAACACTGGCTAATGAACTGGAGGGCTAACACTGGCTAATGAACTGGAGGACTGACTAATATTGGCTAATGAACTGAAGGGCTGACTACACTGGCTAAGGAAACTGGAAGGCTGACAGCACTGGTTAATGAACTGGAGGGTTGACTACACTGCCTAATGAACTGGCTGACTGAATAAATTCTCTAAACACACCACTTATATGGTCTCAATGAATATTGTCCTTCAAATATTTTATTGATGAACGCTAAAAAATACAAAACTTCAGTTGTTCAATTTTGTCTTATAGAACTGGTAATAGATGGAATTAATAGCTTACTAATACAGGGATATTCTCTCCCAGGTTTTCATTCTTGCTGATAGTGTTTAAAAGTGTAAAATAAAGTACTGAATTATATATATATTTGAAAGTATAGTTAACAGTAAAGTTAGATGTTTTTATGTAGCAATAATATAATATGGATATAGACTTAAAGGATAACTAAGCTGGGGCAGGGAGGTAGGATTGATTATTCCTACCTCACAATATAATTTTGTTACGGAGCTGCAGCACTTACAGTTTTCATTTGCCAGTTTAGTCCTGGACTAGTCCTGTATTAAAGAAAGTGCTGAAGCCAGGAGGATGACTGGCAGAATCAGTTTTCTTTGGGCTGATGCTCCTCACAGAAACAATATTGGGAGGTAGGAATTATCCAAAACTTCCAGTAAAGCACACTCCAGCACACCTCAGTGGCACGGCCTTTAGTCATTAGGTGCAATCCTCCCAGCCCTCCACCTCAAGGGCCACAGCAATACGGAAAATGCAAAGAAGTTGGAGGAGCACACTATTGCAAAGACGTTGGAGGAGCACACTATTGTAAAGAAGTTGGAGGAGTACAGGAATTACCAGTCCTATAAACCTGTCCCAAGTACTTTTCATTTTAACTGTTTTTTTAAAAAAAAATTTATACACACACGATAGAGCTCCTTTAAATGGTATGTCCACCCCTTAAACAAAAATGTAAAATGTAGGAAATGCCTGCAAACCTTGACCTTGCAAGGTTTAAATCACTGAAAGCTGTCCCCAAATGTACTTACCAGCCTTAGTTCCCTTGCTGCCTTCTGCCTGTCTTCCATACCTTTTCGTGCTCGGAAGACAAGCAGAAGGGGCGGATGCCAGTCGAGTCCCTTCTGCTTGTCTTCTGTGCATTATTGCTAATTTGAAGATACGTTTTTATTGAGCACTGCCACTTTAAATGTGTAAATATGATTTGATGATGTCATGTTTAGGTGTGGTCTGTTCTCCTTTACTAATTGTACAGGGTAGTTAAAGGGCATGTCCACCCCCAAAACTATAATTTCACCCACTACTGGCCCCACTCATGTAATGCATAAAAATCCTTACCTTACATCCCAGCTCCAAATGGTTCTCCTGTAATGTTCCCCCAAAGTCCAAAAAACTGTCCACCAGGAACTTAGCAGAGTCCATATAGGACTTTGCAGCACAAAGAGTCCGGAGTTTGACTCCACCCTAGGACCAAAATTAGATATAAATTTTCTGTGCACATACAAAATGAAATTGTGTGCGATACATACCGCAGAACTTATTTTCCAGCAGATTTTTGTGTGCACACCACTTTAACCTGAGTGCGCAGGCCTGCAGAGTTGAGTGCATGCACATGAGCGCACACCTTAGAGGGAACACTGCCTAGGACACATCTGCAAGGATTTTGTATGTTCTCCCCCGTGCTTGCGTGTTTCCCCCAGGCAATCTGATTTCCCCCACAATCATAAAGACATACTGATAGCTTTTATGTGTCAAATAAACGTGCCTAGATTGTAAGCTCTTCAGGACAGGGCCTGATGTGTATGTATACATGTAATTGTAAAGCAATATGGAAGATGTTGGTGCTATGTAAATCCACAATAACAATAATATTTTGGTAGGATTATACCAAAAGCAAACCCAAGGCTGAAAATTACTTATTTTTCTTTTTAGATAATTGGCGAACTTTCTGATTTCAAAGGAAGAAGTAAATGCTAATCATACCCTAAGTTCTGATAATTACCAATGTGAAAGTAAAATATGCATCTGGACGCTCCAAAATTCTTATTTTATTCACCCATATGTGAGATCTCTCCAGCAACGTTTCGGGTCACCTCCAAGCTTGATAAAGGGTGCCAAGTGGAGGTCCACCCGAAACGTTGCTGGAGAGATCTCACGATTGTGCAGTCCCATAGGGAACCGCACGATTGGCCGGTTCGGATGAACGGGTGATCGACATCGGTCGCGACCATTAGCGGCACAGATTTTTCAGCCCAATCGACCGATACACGGAAGTATCGAAAGCAGGTGTATCTCTCTTCCAAAAGGGTCTCTTCTACTCCACCTCGTCCTCTGTGGATAACATATATCAATTTGCAAAAATGTAGACGACCCTCAGATTGTGCAAAACACAATATTTATTACAGCAACATGTCAAGCTTGATAAAGGAGCACAATCTCCGAAACATGTTGCTGTAATAAATATTGTGTTTTGCACAATCCAAGGGTCGTCTACATTTTTGCAAATTGACACGGAAGTATCAGTCGATTGGGCCGAAAAATCTGTACCCAGCCTTAGAAAAAAGAAAAGCCATTTAAGTCTACACCAGGTACATTATTGAAGGTTCATATTTGTCATGCTTTAAACCGAATGTAAACAGTGTTATTAACTAAATATCTTAAACACAAATGTTAATACTATCAGTAGCATGTCATATCTATTGCTTACATATGTAGTTTTATCAGTAGGTGGGGTCACTTTCAGGGTCTAAGGCATATGCCACTATGTTCAAGATTTTCCAAGTTGCTTTTATAACATGAAATAGCAAAACATTATCTTTTCAAAATATCTGAAGTGTGAAAAACTTCATTCTGCTAAAGTGCTATTCTAGAAATTATACTTTATGGAAAATAAGATTCCGCAATAATTCATTATCTAAGTTTGTTTGGGATCAACCGTACAATGTTCGCAATTTAGAATAAAATTACCTACAAATGTGCCTTTTGTTTTGTATACTGTAAGTGTCTATATAAAAAGTGTTAATAGTATTTGGGGCCAGACAGTTCCCCTAATTAAACAAAGAACCTGTTTAATATATTGTCACTGGTTCTCTGTAACCTGGGGTATGCAACTGTACTGAAAGGCTTATTTTTATTTATAGTATGTTTTCAAAGTCAGTGTGGATTTTGGATGACTGGAAACTATTGTGCATAGCTTATCTGATTCAAATAAAGAGCTGTGTACTAATGTAAGAGCTATGTCTTGCTTAGCTCAACTGCAA
This sequence comes from Hymenochirus boettgeri, assembly GCA_019447015.1. Lineage (NCBI taxonomy): Eukaryota > Metazoa > Chordata > Amphibia > Anura > Pipidae > Hymenochirus > Hymenochirus boettgeri. The sequence continues at coordinate 228,179,015 of CM033476.1, read as the reverse complement.
GGGATCAAGCCATTGTCATAGACATAGCCTGTTCCATCTTAATCTAGGACTTGTTTAGTTAAGTATTCCACCAGTACTGTAGCTGGTCCAAAGTTGTTGCTTTGTAGTAATTATTTTGAGAAGGTCCACTTTGGAATAAGCTGTTATTTCTCTTGAGGGTTAGCACTACTTTTATTATTAGCAATTTTGTCAGGTGCAAGATCTAAGTTAAGCCAAGCAATAAATCCTGTAGTACCAGATATGTTGTAGTATCTGGTACTAGATCTTCAAACATGCTTCTTATGTAGCTTGTTACTCTTCAGGTCTCATCCTGTGACCCTCATTTTATTGTTGGATCTCCATAGTAGGTCTTAAAAATTCATTAGTTTTGCAACTTTAGTCTTGATTTAGATAAGAACTTTTAATTGAGTCGTTTCGATCAGAGGACTATGCCTTAGCAATAATTGTAAGCTCTACAGGGCAGGGACCTCTTTCCTCATGTTACATGTGTCAAGCACTTGTATATTTCATCATGCTCATACTTATTTATATATTTATGTATTTACTTAATGTCCCCCTTATATGACTTTTTGTATTCTATATTGTATAGTGATGCATCCCCTAGTGGCGCTATATAAATAAACATATACATACATACCGTAAGCAGTCACAAGCATATTTTTAACTGAAACTCTCAGCACAATTGTCCTGGAATCGATGCCAGAGGAGGCATCGATAAAGGGCTAGTGTAGGTTTAATATGACAGCAGCAGATGTGTCCATTTTTCTAAATTTTTAAGAGAATAATAGGCCAATGGAAAAAGTGAAGAATCAGAGGATATTTTATCATTTTTATAGGTATAAACAGTTTTTTTTTTTTTTATAAATGATCCTTCTCTGGGACCCATTTATTGCAATATTTTCACTTTTAGTTGGTTGCAGCTATTTGTATTAAAAAAAAATTCTTAGGCTGGGTGCAAACAAGCAAATTTTTGGGCCCAAATGGGCGATATTTCCGTGTATTGGTCAGTTGGGCCGAAAAATCGGAGGTGATTTCTCTGGTGGCGGCAACCAGTGTCAGTCACCCGTTGGCCTGGATCGGACAAATGGGTATGCCGGAAAATCCCCACCAATCGTGTGGTCTCCTATGGACTGCATAATCAGTCGTAGTAAACTGATGCAACCGACAGTGATTCGTCCTGGCAGACCGTTTGCTAGTGGCGCATGGTTGGTCAGGACGAAAAATCCGCCTGTGCCCCCAGCCTTAAACTTCCTTTAATCTGCCAGATTCTGTCTGTCATTTTTAAAGATCCCTCTACACTGCGAATTTCCTTCAGCCATGGTCGTCTACCTATACTTTAAGTACAGGGACACAACTGCGTCCGAGGTAAATTTTAGGGCATTTCTGAGCGATCGCAAGGCTGACGGTAAATGTTCGTCCTTGGGAGCGCTCGGATATGCCCTGCACACACTAACGATAAAGGGACAAAATGTGGGATCCAACAGTATCGTCCCTTTATTGTTATTGTGTGTACCCACCTTATGATGGTGAAGAGGGGAAAGGAATAACGGTGATAGTAAATGTGCAGAACCTAATGAGGAGCAGGAGAGAGAGCCAAAAGGAACAAAGTGCAAACGGAAGCAGTATGAAATAAGGGTGAGGTTAGGTGTGAAGCAATATGGGTGAATGTAAGCAAACATATGTAGGCGGAGATAAAAAATGTAATCAAACAATATTTATAATAAAACAGATGGGAAGGAAAAAAAGGGGGAAAGAAGAGAAATTCAGTAGGAAGAGAGAAGAGAGTCTGACTTTTTAGAGGCCAGACAATACTTTGGGTATGGGAGAGAATGTATATGTGACACAACCATGTTTATCGATAGGGAAGCAATGTGTTGGAAATATTCACCCAATCATCTGGTCATGTGATTCATTGGGATAAAAATATTGGTGGCGCTGCTTTAATTCCCATCAGACTGACTACAGATTGGACAGACTAGAGATGAAAATTATAAATCTTGTGGTGCAATCTCTATACACTCTTACCCCAACTATGTAACATGAAGCACCATTTAGACAGATTGAAATGGAGATCTTCCTTGGTAAACCCTAAAACTAGCCATACAGTACCTCAACATTACAAAGATTCTACATTTGATCCAAGATGAATATTTAATTGATTGTAATTTCGAGTGGAGCACCAGTTTTACATGCCGACGTTCCCATGACATTTCCTGTCCAGATCGTGTTTATGGGCTAGACCACACTAGCGTGATTTTCGCGCTTGCGATCTTTGAATAGAATGGAAATCACGGGAACGCAAAAATTCCTGCCATATCCATTTTGATAACACGTGATCAACATTTTTTTGCGCAATTGCATGTATTTCTATAATGGAAAATAGGTAAGTCGCGTGCGCAAACCGGTATCACACACACAATTGCGTGCAGGCTTCCAGTGCATTGCAGTGTGGCCTCAGCCAAAAGGAACTGTTGAACCAAAAATTACCTTTCCTTAAATCAAAATTGTGTCCCTACCTCCTCCCAACGTGTGTGACTGTGTCCCTACCTCCTCCCAACGTGTGTCCCTACCTCCTTCCAATGTGTGTCCCTACATCCTCCCAATGAGTGCCTCTAGCTCACCCTTATGTGTGCGTCCCTACCTCCTCCCAATGTATGTCCGTCCCTACCTCCTCCCAATGTGTGGCCCTACCTCCTCCCACAATGTGTGGCCCTACCTCCTCCCATTCAGTATCTACTTTGAAGGAAAGCCCCTCCCACACTAATTATCCAACACAACGCAGGTTGGGGCGGAGCCAGAGCGGGGGACTTGACACACGGTACTAGGACGGGGATTACGTCGGTCTCTCCGCACTTGACTAGTAAAGGGGAAACTGCACAGCCTGGTACTGACCGGACAGAGGAAGCGCCGCACTCTCCTTCATCCCCGCTGGAAGGTAACAAGCCGTCCATGTGACAGGAGCGAATAGTGAATACACTGCCCCATTGTACATAGATACGTGTTACTGTCGGTATAGATAATACCATCGTGATAGTGGCTAGTGGGGGAGAATTGTCAGTATTATAACCCGCTCGGTGGAGCAGCACAGGCCGCCCCTCGTGTTATAGCTGCTGAGATACAGTGTATGATGCAATCCCCTTACGGTGTGTGCGGTAAATGTCTGAAAGCTAGTTGTAAGTGGGCTGAACGAGGGGCGGAGCTTCCCCAGACATATGATCAGTCACGTTTGTTAATGGCATTGCTTCGGCTAAGCACGCCCACTCTACTAAACCCACCCTCCATCTGATCTTCCTTTTCCTATCCTCTGCTCGACGATTGGCGGATAAAGGGGGCGGGACACAATGGTTTTATTTGGATTGGTCGCTGCGTTTAGCGCTGTGAGGGTGGGTGATACCTACTGATAGGAACTGTGTGTGGTTAGTTATTGTATAATCTGTTTAATGGAGAGTCTATTCACCCTGCTGGTTACAGTGGCACCTTGTCAGCAATAGACTTTGTACAACCCTCTCTATGTCCGAGGTGCGTTGGTGTCCAGTAGCTTACACCAACACGTGGAGGATATGGAGGACGGTGGTTGGGACTGACTGACACCTGTGCATTTGCGCCGTTGTACAACCCATGCTGCAGCCATGTTGAGTGTGTGTTTGTTCAGCTTTAAAATAAAATACACATAAAGCTGTGATGTTGATCCTTGGCACCTCTGATGGTTTAGAAAATACAATTCCAAGCATGCCCTGCTGGCTGCATTCTAAAATAGCTTTAGATGTTGCATGTGAACACAGGTGTCGGTCAGTGTGATGAGTGTTGGTTATATGTACATGCAGTACTGCTTTACCAATAGGTGTATGTACAAGGTATGGTTATGCCCGTCCCTGTACCCACCTTCACAAATTACACCCCTTGACCTCATTTTAAAGGGTTTATTTCTAAAGGCTAATCTGGCTAATACAATGGAAGATTAAACAAAATATTCCCAAAATGATGAACACTTGTCCAGTCAAATTTTACATTGTTGAAACCTGCTGCACATACATGATTAATTTATTATGTATGATTATTCTATAACCTTCTAATCCTCTTTTCTCAGTTCTAGCCTCCCTGCCCTCATGTCTGATTGTAACCCAGATTTATTAATACATTTGTATGCTTGTGAAGGTTCTCATTCATCCAGGTCATGGTATATCTGTTGTATTCAATTAGATCAACTGAACTTGAAGTTTAGTTCTTGAAGACGTTTCGCTAGTCATCCGACTGGCTTTCTCAATTCAGAATGACTTGTACAAGAATCTGTGGCAACTAAACTTCAAGTTCCGTTGATCTAATTGAATACAACAGAAATACATTTGTATAGCTCTATCTTATCGACTAGTATTGACTCCTTTGCCCATACAAACTCACAATTGTCACCCCACTAACCCCGTCCTTGGCTCAATTCACAAACCAAATTCCTACTCTACCGTACTCGTGCAGCTGAGCGGCTGTGGAAAAAGTCTAGCTGTCAGGCGGTCTTTTACCACTACAAGCTCATGTCATGTCTTAATTCAGCTCTTTCAGTAACAAAACACTCCTTAAGCACAATTAAAAACAACAACAAAAATAACCCATGTCATCTATTTTCCCTATTTAACACTCTCTTGCAGCCCTTTCCTATTTAACACTCTCTTGTAGCCCTCATTTAAAAACCCTTTTCTGGTCTTGCAGTCATCAAAAGGATGCTTTGTTAGAAAATAATCTCAAGTATTGTGTGGCCTTACACGCTTAAGGTTCATACAGTTGTTTTCAAAATTATTCAACCCCCAAAATGACTTTTTAAAGAACCAAATGCAACTAAAATGACATTAATTGTTTTTGTAATACAGTATTAAATGTTTTTTTTTGTGATTTCTTCATTGACACAATTATTCACCCCCTTAAAGACTACAACTCTTTAAGAACAGAGGTTCATTCAAGTGTTTTCAGTCAGGTATTGAAAACACTTGTGGATGTCAACGAGCAGCAATCAAGCATAATAAGCACCAATTAGGCAGATTTAAAATGAATGTGATACTTAGCTCCTTCTAGATATTTACATGGTGTGTTAACAAACATGGTGAAGTCAAGAGAATGGTCCAGGAAGACAAGAGAAGTCGTGATTTCTCTTTACAGGTAGGGCAATGGCTCTAAGAAGATTACAAAGATGTTAAACATACCAAGAGACACCATAGGAAGCATCATTCGCAAATTCAAGGCAAAGGGCACTGTTGAAACGCTACCTGGTCGTGGCAGAAAGAAGATGCTGACTTTGACTGCTGTGCGCTACCTGAAGCCCAAAGTGGAGAAAAGTCCCCGTGTGACTGCTGAGGAACTGAAAAAAGATTTGTCAGATGTGGGTACTGAAGTTTCAGCTCATACAATAAGGCGCACACTGCGTAATGAAGGCCTCCATGCCAGAACTCCCAGGCGCACCCCTTGCTGTCTCCAGAGAATAAGAAGAGTCGACTGCAGTATGCCAAAAGTCATGTGGACAAACCATAAAAGTTTTGGGATAGTGTTCTGTGGACTGCTGAAACAAAATTAGAACTGTTTGGGCCCATGGATCAACGCTATGTTTGGAGGAGGAAGAACAAGGTCTATGAAGAAAAGAACACCTTGCCTACGAAGCATGGCGTGGGGTCAATCATGCTTTGGGTCTGTTTTGCTTTTGCAGGTACAGGGAAGGTTCAGCGTGTGCAAGGTACCATGAATTCTCTTCAGTACCAGGAGATATTGGGAAAAAAATGTGATGCAGTCCGTCACAAACCTGAGGCTTGGGAGATGTTGGACCTTTCAACAGGACAATGATCCCTAGCATACCTCCAATCCACTAGAGCATGGTTGCAGATTAAAGGCTGGAACATTTTGGAGTGGCCATCGCAGAAAGCAGTTTCTAGCGCGCAAGCCTTAGAATGTGACTGAACTGGAGGCTTTTACCCATGAAGAATGGGCTAAGATACCCGTAGATCACTGCAAGACACTTGTGTCAAGCTATGCTTCACGTTTAAAAGCTGTTATAACTAGAAAAGGATGTTGTACTAAGTATGAATGTCACTTGGGGGTTGAATAAAACTGATAATGATGTGAGCACAGAAAATACATTTGTGGTTATTTCATTATAAATGTTATGTTATATTTGTCTGACTTACAAGTGTCTCTTTGATTTAATTGTAAACAAGATGACTGAAATGATCAAAATCAATGTCAAACTGGCCAAAACACTCAGTTTCAGTGGGGGTTGAATAATTTTGAACACAACTGTACATCTGGCGTTGTTCACCTGAGCGCTGAGCCCGACGAACACCCACGGCAAACGGCCGATAGTCGCGAGTGTGTAGCGCATATACATGCGTGACTATCGGCCGCTTCAGCCGTTTGTCGGGCTCTGAGGTCGGTCTGTGCTCGGGTGGACATCGCCAGGTGTGTACGAACCTTTAGATTATTTTATGTTTGTATTGATTATTCAAGTTAAAGAACTGTTGACAAAATAGAACAAAAATGTGGAACCTCCTCTCTAATAACCACATATGAATTGTTTCCTAAGGAACAGTACATAGTAGCAATTGCTCCAGATTCTTCTACAAGTCATTCTGAATTGAGAGATCCAGTCGGATGACTAGCGAAACGTCTTCAAGAACTAAACTTCAAGTCCAGTTGATCTAACTGAATACAACAGATATAAGTTACATACATTTATTTAACCTGCCAGAAGTAATTTATTTATCTCTCCCACCTTATTGGAACGAAACTGGATAGAAGGTGATTAACTACAACAATACCACCACAAACCCCCCCCTCCCAGGAAAACTAATGGCTAGGCCCCACTACCCAGTGAACGGTGGCACGAATGAATAACGCAGTGCATGTGCAATGTCGCACACGTCTGTATACGTGCACTGTGAAAATGGGCAGCTTTCAAGGCAGCAGGCACAGTGCTGCCTCTCACATCCACTAACATTGGCGTGTGTAGAAAAACACTGAAAAAAAATATAAAATACAAAAGTTCATTCAAAGGGGGACAACAAATATAAATAATTACATAGATAATTATGTAGTAAGTTTACAAGTGCTAGAACTATGCAAGAGGAGGAAAGGGGTCAATGCCCATAGAGCTTACAATCTAGTTAGATGGGTAACATACAGATACATAGGGAAGGGTAGTGCAATAGTGAGAACTTGTTCTTTGTCAATTTAAAACAGTCATATACTGTGCTGGCGCTGATAGAGGTAGGATGTGAGAATAGATTTAATTCTATTCCCCTCTAGTGAGAGGGGTATAGAATTCCAGAGCATAGGAGCCACAGGAGAAAAAGGTTTAAGGCAGGAGCAAACCATGTGAGCGGAGGGGGGAGTTTGTATTGGAGACAGTTTTGTGGAAGGTACAGGCAGGGACATATGGGGACACTAGAGAAGAAAAGGAATTTGGATGTTAAGAAAGATTTTTAAACATTACATTGTTTAATGGGGAGCCAGGTAGTTGTGTGGCACAGGGAAAAGGTTCAGTTTATTAGAGAGCAAAACAATACATGCAGCAGAGTTCAGTCTTCACTAATGGGGAGAAAGATGGGAAGCAGAAGGACCAGTACGCAGATGGATGAGAGCATAGACAAGCAAAGTAGTTGTTAGAGAGAGGAACCTATAGATTTTTTTCATTATCACGAAGAAAAAAGTGACGAGTTTTAGAAACATTGTTAATGTGGTTACAAAAAGAGAAATAGTAGATTTACTTTATATACCCATGTGACTGATGCTAGGTGGTTGGCTCAGGGTTATCTCTTTTTCTGCCCATACACTGGCTGTACATTACTTTGATTTGTCTTTCATGTTGATCATGTTTAAGCAGAGCGTTCGCCCCTGTGATGAAATCACTCTGCGCTGTCTTGGGCACAGTGCGGTAACTTTACAAGGGTGCATGCTCGCGGCAACGTCACCAAGACGCGCATGCGCATTGACGTCATGTTGAGAACACTGATGTCATCACAGGTCAGTGTACATACCTTTAAAAACAGGTTTTTGTTTGTTCCCTTTTCCCTTTTTTTTATATTTGAGGGGATTGCTGCATACTGAGGCACATTGTTTGAGATACAATTATGATTGGATGAATTTCGATTTATGGGTTGGGTGCTTTGGTTTTTTTTTTTTTTTCCTGATTGTATTTTAACAGAACAAATAAATACTAAAATAATTTTGGTTGTTTATGTTTATTAAATCTTTTGTGTGGGATAACACGTTTGTGATGGGTAATGTTTTTAGATTAAATGATAATATAGCACTTGGCAATGTCTGATCCCTGAAAGTCCTATATTCACAACTTTGTACAAAATAAAGAAAATAATATTTTATTACATTTCTTATACAAGATCATTGTTCCTGGCCTTTATCCAGCACCAATAAGAAGTTATTGAATGGAACAGTTGGTTGCTTTGGATATAGCTCCTGGCATCCAATTATGTATCTCTGACCTTACCATCTCCTCCTGGATAAAGACAGATGTCTTAAACTGATCCTAACTTAAACTGACCTAATCATTTTCCTACCTAAACCTGGTCCCATCCCACACTTTTCTATTTCTTTTGACTATTCCAGTCTATTCAGTTGCCACGTTGCCTAGGGGTAATTATAGCTGGAATAATATATTGTTAGGTTTTTCTCTTCTGACTACTGCTATCCCATGCTCTCATCCTATGACACCTAGACTATTGTAACCTGTTTACTGTACTTCTTGTTTCCCATCTTTCTCTCCTTCAGTCAATACTGAATACTGTATTGTTTAAAAAAATCCTTCTCTTAATAGTCTAACCCCTTCGCTTTGTTGCTCCTTGTATTTCTTCTCTTGTGTCCCCATATGTCCTTGCCTGTACCCTCTGCTTAACACAAAATCTACTATACAGACCTCCCACCTTAAACCCTTTTCACTTGTAGCTCCCATCCACTGAAATTCTATTACCTTCCCTCTTCGTCAAGAAATTTCAAAAAATTGGTTTAAACCTAATCTCACATCTTACTACTGAGCGCCTGCAAAGTATATGATTGTTTTTAATGGACCCTGCACAAGTTCTCATTATGGAACTTCTATCCTTGTAGCTGTATGTTACCCACCTATCTGGATTGTAAGCTCTGCATAGTACAAGCACTTGTAATGCATATACTTACGTATGTATTTTTATTGTTTGTGCCCCTTGTATGGCTTTTTATATTATAATATTGCACAGCACTGAATCGCTAAGCATCATTATGGAAATTAACGTATACATGCATAGAGGTGCTGTTTAATTTTATAACCATATTATCCTAACTCAAAACCCGGTTTCTTAATGATCTTTCAGTGTTATACTGTATATTACCGGTGTTTCTAAATTAATTATGTATTTGAGGTTACAATGCTGTACATAACTATTTTAATATTTATAGGTTCTTTTTAATCTATCCTTCTCTTCCTACCAAAATTTTGTTGGAATTAAATATTAAATTGGACTAACAAGCACACACCATTTGACTCCAGAACACTGTTAGGCATGACTGCATTGTAGTAAATGTGGCAACTTGTCAAAGTTCTTGTGGTTTTAGTCCATGTGAATGAATGGTTCTGCTTTGCAGACATTGGAGAAATAATTGATATCAGCATTTACTGCAGAGTGGAAAGGAATTCTAAATTCTGTTATTGTTTATAATGTTGTCTATGCAGCAGTGGAGATGTGCTTAATTTATAATGACCAAAAATGCAGTTACTGTGGGACATCTATGACCGCTATGCCTGCACCCACGACCATGTGTGATGTGATGAATGAAAGGCCATATATACCTCTGTTAAAGAAGAATTGCATGTCCATTAAAAGTTGGTTTGTTATGCATTCAGGATGGAGAACACTTATGTAGGAAACATTTGACGGGGCTACTCCTTTTACTAAATAATCTTGATAATGTTACATTTTTTAATCAGAGATTATGATGTTCTTTTGACATCAGAAACTTCTCTGTAAAGTTACTCCCCTGGAGAACATTTCTAGCAATATTGGCTACTCCAGTTTTGCTGTACTCAAAAATTATATATATTATATTTTGATAGGCCATAAAATGAACTCTCTGGTGCATTGTTCAATAATAGGTAATTTCATAGACTTCTGAGCATCCTTAGATTAGAGTAAAATAAGTTTTATTTTCAGGTTATGAAAAGTTTCTTTACAGTGAGAATGTTGAAACTTTACCAGCAGATGTGGTAATGGCAAGTTCATTGAATAGGTTTAAAAGTGGGCTGGATAATTTTCTAAAACTTAAAAGCTTAAAAAAATATTGAAAGTTACTTGTATTAATACATATAGTTCCGTTGATCCTTTCCAGTTGCCATTTAGAGTCAGGAAGGAATATTTTCCCCTCTTCAGTTGTTTTTTTTTTTTTCCTTCCTCTGGATCACCTGTTAAGTAGGGTTAATGATTAGGGTTGGACTAGGTGGACATATGTCTTTATTCAACCTCTGTTACTATGTTACTATGTAATTGCCTATTACTATTGCACAGAAGCAAATGCAGTGTCCTTTGAGCACCTTAACTTGATTGCGAATGATAAACATTGGGGATTCTGTATTTTAAAGGTGTCCCACTTTCATTTACGTCATATTTGACAGATTAAAATGCTGGCTGTTTAAATATTTTGTATAGTACAGAAGTTGATGATAAATGTTTTGGGATTAAACAAAAATATAGTACTTGCCAATATTTAACATCTCATGGAACATCTGAAGGTCATCTCTACTAAACTAAGGATAGTATTCAATGTTCAACTTGCACTATTTTTTGTCTTAAAATCCACCCTAGGCTACAAGTTTATGTTCTCACTATGCTTCTCCAGTTTCCCAACACAATTCAGAAAACATACAGATTAGATGTTAGCAACAGAGATATTATTCATCATGTTCATTTTTTTCAGGGAGATCTAGAATCTGTCTTGTACCTCTCATTATGGGAATTGGAGTCCATGAGTTTGAGGGTAGTTTTAAGTAACTTTGTCCTCCGTGGATGGGTTTTTAGTCCGCACTCCTCAATCCGGTAAGAACTTTTCACTGGTCACCATAGAGCCTATGAGTAAGAGCGGGTAATGCCGCTCGAAACGCGTCAGGCAGCCAATGGATTGTGTGATAGTTTTTAAATGTTTAAATAAAGTATGAATTTTTTAACAAATTGGTGACCAGTGAAAAGTTCTTACCGGATTGAGGAGTGCGGACTAAAAACCCATCCACGGAGGACAAAGATACTTATCAAGTTAACGGACCGAGCGAAGGGTCTGGGGCAGTCCTGCACCCGGACCACCAAGTCGGACGGGTGAGTCCAAATCCAAGGGGGGAGCAAATGCAATATGTGTTCGGTGGGAAGAATTTGAAACAGTTAAATGTATGCTGATAATACTAATAGAAGGTCAAGAAAGAAATAGCGATAGATCTGGGGTTCTGTACACCCAGATCTCCCCTTCACTTTAAGTAAGCCTACCAAACACTTGAAATTACAAACACATATGTAAAGGATACATTGTTTAGTCAAATGGTTAATCCACTGAACCATAAGTGGTCACCGGATACTGGGACCGTATATAACTCTGAACATTTGTTCTAATATGTAACTAGTTTTAAGTAACCTTTAGCTGTAGAGTAGTATACGTCAATCAATTTGTAGAGTGTCGGGGATTCTCTCATGTATTGACAGTCAAGGCTGTCAAAAGATTTTTCCATGTCTAATGCCAGTAAACAGTCCCTTATGGAGTGGGTGGCCATGTAATGTAGAACAGAGCAGACCTGTCTAATGTTGTGAAGCTGTTTGGACGGGTAAATCCAAACTGGTTGGGATATATGGTGGAGCCGGTTGGCCAGCACTTGGGTAAATATTTCTTATGTCCTGGTTTATTTGGATATTGGCCGGTAACTGCTAGTTTTTAGGGGATTTTTCGCTGGTTTGAGTAATACAGTTATGTTGGCATGGTTCATTTCAGGTGCCATCTGTGTTCCTTTCATAAACTGGTTGAACAGTTAAATAGTAGTAAAATCGTGTGTTAATCAATCACACCATTTTTCGTAGTTTATATGCCTGTAGGGGTAATATCTCGGGATTAAAAGTTTGAGCTCCCTGTTGTTATGGACATTTTTTGGTTGTTGTTTGTTAAAAAGTATATGATTTGTTCTTTTGTTGCGGTAGCTATATGTGAGTATAGCTTGGTGTAGTACGAGTGGAATGTTTGGTAGATAAACTCAGGATTTGTGGTAGGGTGTCCTGGGGTTTTATTGATTTTTGGAGATTTTAGGACAGGGCTGGACAAATCATCCAAAAAGCTCCAAAAAGTTCAGAGGCAGCAACTAATCATATCTCCCAATGTCCTATGACTAAAATGTGACCCCTCCCTATTCACCAAAGCTTCACCTAGTCACCATAAGCCCCACCCATTACACGAATAAAACTAACTTAAATTTTTCAGTTAAATATTGGATAGATGGGTGGATGAACAGGGACAGAAAAGGCTTGATAGACGAAATGGTAGATTGACAGACAGGGACAGACACAAATAGACATATACCGGGAGATTCAATAAAAGTTCTTATTGTTGAAATGGTGCTAATTTGGCCCCAACCAATCACATCTTATTTAACATTTGAAAGCTAATGTCTGATTGGTTGGGGCAAAATTAGCACCATTTGTAACGATAAGCACTTTTATTGAATAACCCTGTAAGATACAACATAAGTTGGTGGTGAAGCATTAGTCTGTGTTGCCTATCCTATATCTAGGATATATTGGCAGAGTTTGTATACAGTGTTGGAATATTATAGGCACAGGTCCAATCTTATCCGAGGTCCCATCAAACCATGAAAAACTCTGCAATAGAGATTAGATACCCAGGTTTTCATGAATAAAATATGTATTTTAGTAAAATTTTGGTTATTAGGTTATTTCTGCATAGTATACAATATATGAATGTTTCTGTCAAGGTTTTTAAATACTTCATAAATTCCAGGCAGCTTTGTAATCTTGTATTCTCTGATAGCACATGCTTATTTTTTTTTTTTTCTGCTGTAGTATACCTCTATCAGTTCATTTTATTTATCACACTTCTCGGAAAAGAATACTCTGCAAAGATTCCAAGGCCTTGCAGATACATTTTTGGAGAGCACAGAATGTTATGTTAGTAGAGTGATAAATACCCCTAAAATATAATAGTACCAAACTGATAATGTTTTAAGTGCCATAACAATGTACATTTGGCTGGGTGTGAGAGCATGACTCATGGATTGAATTTTTTCCCCAATGTGACAGGTGCATTACAGGATATTACGATGCCTGTGAATTCATTGGCTATTTCTAATAATATTTATTTTTGCAATGATTTTGCTTTAAAATGTTGTATTCTGGGTACTATGAGCCTTTCTTTGTGTAGGTGCAGAGCAGCAATCTGTAAATATGTGCACTTCCAGGCATCAGTTTAGTTTGTATTCCCCGCATAATATACAGCTGACATATGCATGTTTTACACTGCTCTCTGTAAACCCCTAGTACCAGCGCAGATGTGATGTTTGGCCAACAATGTTAAGAATCTCTATCAATAGACACGTGAGGCACAAACTTATTTATCTTTCATGATCCTGACCTTCAGTATGAGCACGCTGTGTGAATGCCAAAGAAATCTCGCCTCCCCCAAAAACAATACAACTGTTGGAGGATTTGTCCATATGACTGCAAGACTTTCGTGCATTTACTGTGTGGTTTTAGGGGATTTTTTTAATCTGTCAGTTCATGTATTTGTTCCTTGCTTTATATTTCAGAATTAAGATGAGTTCCAGGATCATTCTGGATTTTTGCCAGCAGTTATTGCGTCGTAAAGTTGTTGGATCTGACAGCAAGGAGAGTAGATTGTCCCGATGTCTCAACACGTTTGACTTAGTTGCACTTGGTGTGGGGAGCACACTTGGAGCTGGAGTTTATGTATTGGCAGGACAAGTCGCAAGAGATAATGCGGGACCAGCCATTGTACTTTGTTTCTTCATTGCTGCATTGGCTTCTATTCTAGCAGGTCTTTGTTATGGAGAGTTTGGTGCAAGAGTTCCAAAGACTGGTTCTGCTTACCTCTACAGTTATGTTACAGTTGGGGAGTTCTTGGCATTTATTACAGGATGGAATTTAATCCTTTCTTATGTAATAGGTAAGCATGTTTCTTTCTTTTTTTCAATTTGTTGTACTTTTAAAGGGATTATTATGTTTCTCTTTTGTATTTACAATTATTTAATGTAGCTGGGGATTTCCGGGAAGGAAAGCTGCTAATTATATTCTTGCTTTGAAAATCTGGTCTACTCACAAAATATTGAACTTTTAGGTTCTTGGTTTTTTTTTTATTTAATCATTGTTGCTGCAGTGGCTATTTACTTTGTTGATATGGCCCTATCCCAGTCAATGAAATCATAATATGGATGGTGTCTTTAAATACTGGAGACACAGAATGGCAGCCATAGTGTACTGTGTTGCATGTTCTTTTCTAAAGACTTCTTGTAAATTCCCTTCTAGGGACTTCAAGCGTGGCTCGAGCATGGAGTGCAACATTTGATGAAATAATTGGCAAACGAATTGAAGAGTACTGCATAGCACACATGTCAATGAATGTACCGGGGGTGTTGGCAAAGTATCCGGACTTGTTTTCTGTTATAATAATACTGGTACTGACAGGTAAAGTGTTCGTGGATCTATAAGACAATAGCAGTGTTTTTAGGAGTTATATATAGGAACAAAAGAATTTAGCAAAGATTAGATTGCCCATTTCTCTACTAATTAAACCAGTAGTCAATATGACTAAACTAAAAATGTGTCCACATTACAAAAGCCCATACAGACTACTCCCCACCAGCCCAACATACTTCCTTATCTGTCTGTTGTAGAGTGTGGCATGGCCACTTTTAATGCACAATTTAATTTTTTCTGACTAATTCTCTGTGTGCTTGTAAGGTTTTGCTGGGCAACGAACATTAAAAGGCCAACGATTCAAAAAGAACAGGCAAAGAGCATCTAACAACCAAACATTTAGGATGACAATATTATGTGTGTAGTAGATCCCGTTGGCGTAATTTTTTATCTGTACTACCAGATAAATAAAGTTTCCACACATGTAAAGTGGTTGGCTATAAGCCGTTACCAGCCGACTGTAATCTTGTGTGTGTATGGGACTTTAGCCAAGGCACTGCCAATTAAAAGAAAGACACTAGGATGACTAGTAAAATGGCTTCAAGAACTAATCTTCAAGTCTAGTTGATCTAACTGAATACTACACACAAACCATGACCTAGATTATTATTATTATTATTATTATTGATTTATATAGCGCCAACATCGTGGCACTTTACAATTACATAGTCATACATTACATACAGGGTAATACATGTTATAAAAAGTCATACATATTACATACACAGGTAATACATAATATACGTACACAGATTAATGAGTTTCTTACAGCAATACCATGATACAATAGGAGAGAGGACCCTGCCCAAAGAGCTTACAGTCTACATGATATGGGGGTGGGACATTAGGTTGCAGGAATCGGTAGGCTGTAAATAGATTGGCAGTGGAGCGTGAAAGGCGGGTTGGATCATATTGGGTAGTAAGGGGGTAATGTTTAGGCCAGGTTATATGCTTGCCTAAAGAGGTGGGTTTTAAGGTTACGTTTAAAGGTGTTAAGGGATGGTGAGTGATGGACAGACGGAGGAAGGGAGTTCCAGAGCAGAGGGGCAGCACGAGTAAAGTCCTGAATGCGGGCATGGGAAGAGGTGACCAGGGTGGATGAGAGAAGGGTATCATTTGCGGAGCGGAGGTTGCGCCTGGGACGGTATCGCTGGATCAGCTCTGAGATAAATGGAGGGGCTATGTTGGAAAGTGCTTTATAGGATAAGGTAAGTAGTTTGAACTGGATCCTTTGCGTGATGGGCAACCAGTGGAGGGACTGACAGAGAGGAGAGACATTAGAGAAGCGAGAAGAGAAATGAATGAGCCGGGCAGCTGAGTTGAGAATGGATTGAAGTGGTGCTAGGCGGTTGTTTGGTAAACCACACAGGAGTGTGTTGCAGTAGTCTAGCCGGGATATGATTAGGGCATGGATTAGGATTTTTGTAGCTTCCTTCGATAGGAGTTGGCAAGCGATTTGACATGAGGTTTGAAGGAAAGATTGGAATCTAGAGTTATTTCCAGGCAGATGGGGATATGGGTGTGTTGTTAATATTAATAGTAAGTATGGGAGGGGAACAGATCGTGAGGGTGGGAAAAGGACAAGTTCAGTCTTGTCCATGTTTAGTTTGAGGAAGCGGGAGGACATGAAGGCAGAGATGGCACTAAGGCAGTCGGGGACCTAGATAAATGAGAACCTTCATAAATATATGCATTCCTTTTATAACTGTATGCACAAGAGCCTGGTACACACAGCTGATAATAGTTGACTTGCCAATCGATTCATAATCTTTGTCTGGAGGAAGCAGACAATATTTTGTTTCAGTGGATTGTGTAACTGTGATTTACTGGATTAACCTTTTTGTAGATTTCCTTTTAAAAATTGTAAATGCTCAGTTTTTGTAAATCTTAGTAACATTTCCCATGTCTTTCCCTTGGCATTCACCTTTAATTTCCATCTTTTCTCTTTGCAGGCCTTTTATCTTTTGGTGTGAAAGAATCTGCCATGGTAAACAAGGTGTTTACCTGCATTAATGTTCTAGTTCTATGTTTTGTCATAGTGTCCGGTTTTATAAAAGGTTCGGTGAAAAACTGGCAGCTATCTGACAGTGACTTCAATATTACAAATACCACAGTCAACAAGTATGTATGAACATGTCTTGCTTGTTTTTTTATTGCTATGCTTGGTTTACATGGTGCAAATAATGTGGGGGAAATGTGGTTTTTAAATAAAAGGCCTGAATCCTACCCTCAAAATGAGCCATCAATCTACACTTTACTTGCTGCATAGCCCAAGATATGTGGAAATCTCTGATCAAAAAGATAAGGGGTGGGAGGATGACAGATGACATTCCAAAGGCTGCTCCTTCACCTCGAGGCTGGAGAGCACAGCCTCAGATAACAGTGAATTTGTAGAAAACCGGAAGTCCCTCTCCTCCCTACTGTAGCCTTCCTATAAGAAGTGTTCTAATGCAGATGCCCCTCCTTCCTGCTCTGTCTGATTCTGACCAACTCCTTCACTAAGAGAACATGTTGCAAGCAGGAGAGATAGGAGGTGTAATCCCCTCCAACTACTCGCACCTCAGACACATACCCCCCTATAGATAACTATATTATGATGGCTTTTTCAGGCTTTAGACAGAAAATAGGGGTGAGGGGCCACAAGGACCCTGCAAGGTGGAGGGGCCACCGGAACCCCACGAGTTGGAGGGGCCACATGGCCCCCGCGAGGTGGCAGAGGAGAAGGGTCCCCATGAGGGGAAGTGGGCCACATGGCCCCCGCTAGGTGGAGGGGCCACAGAGGCCGGTGAGAAGGAGTGGCTCCATGAGGATTAGGGGCTATTATTATTATTATTGTGGATTTATATAGCGCTAACATCTTCCGTAGCGCTTTACAAATATACATATATACATTCACATCAGGCCCTGTCCCGAAAAGCTTACAGTCTAAGCACATTTATTTGACACATACAACCTATCAGTATGTCTTTGTGATTGTGGCGGAAACCACAAGAGTGGAGGGGGGGCTGAGATTACTACACCTGGCACTTTAGATACAGAAAAGCAGGAAGTGCAGAGGATCTAGTGATGCTGCTTTAATAAAACACATAAAAATGTAAATATCTTCAAAATCATGTAAAATAAATAATGACAGTAGCTCACATAAATACTCAGGAAAGCAATTCCTGACAATTTACCACAGTTACCCTTTAAACACAATGGAGCATATTTATAAACTATATCACTACTTGGCATTTCAATATTGCAGGGCATTGCAATGGCAAAGAGAGTCATTTTCATCATGAAAAGAATCACTGCAGCGATGCAACACTTATATTGTTAGCTCTTCGGGGCAGGGATCTCATTGCTAATTTGTCAAGTCTTGTTGTATCAATTTATACATAATTTATATATAAGCTTTCTTAACCGATGTATGAAATTGTATTTAATTTAATTTTTATCTATCTGTATAATTGCACTTATCCCCTTGTTGTATACTCTGTATTTTATAATGTACAGAGCGGCATACCCAAGTGGTGCTTTTTTAGTGGCGGTAATGACTTTTCACCAATGGTTATTGCTGCTTTAACAAAAGGATTAAGTCCAAAGAATAGATCCAGACACAGTAAGTTACTGTCCCGTAGAGCTAAACAACCACATTTAAAATGTGATGCGGTTGAGGACTGGCTGATACTTCACCAATTAAATGAATGTATGTATGTATAATTTTTTTTATAAAGCGCCACTTGGGTACGCAGCGCTGTACATTCTAAATACAGACATTCTTTAGTCATTCCAGTAAATTAATAAGCGTGTAATCGATTTTTTTTTTTGCAGTTTAAATGATAGGCAATTTTGCTGAATGAACAGACGCTGCGGGCGATAACACGGGTGTATGCGTTCAGGCATTGTTCATTGTTTCACTGGCAAGATCAGTGGACGTCACCCGAACGCACCCACTGGTTATTATAATCTGCAGCCACTCATTCATCACAGTGTGTAAAAATATTTAACCTTATAAAATTAACCCCCAACTGCCTCTTTAATCCCAAAAATGCAAAAGCAAAGGATAAATGTAACAACTGAGTAATAAGGTGGATAATGTACCCCCTACTGTAAATTATAAGAATATTAGAATTCACAGAGGCCGCAGGCCGAGTGCCTTTTATACCGGGCATGGAACTCCGAGGTGACATTTGACCTACCCCTTCACCCTAATTCAAAGACTGACCTGTGAGCCTATGGCTCACTGGCAATGTAATGGGAGAACCCCCCCCCCCTCCCCACCTCCATGTGCACTAACTATGACAAGGCACTCTCTCTATCGAAAAGCAACCCCCCAGCCCCCATCACCCTCCACTAGCCTGTCACGGCACCCTCCCCTTGCTCAGGACTCCAAAAAAAAAAAAACAGACTCACCCCTTAACTCCTGCCCACGGCAAACTCACGGCTGCCCACGGCTAACACTTCCATTTTTAGATGAAGAGGATGGCGCCATCACCTTTGATATATGAACCGAAGTTGAGCTGCGCCAGTAACTCTAAGTATACAACCGATAGCTGCATTCTGTATGGTTTCACTCTTCTCACGCATTAATCTAGTGTGTGATAAGATCGCAGTCATAGCGGCTGGAGATTAATGCGCAAGAAGAATGAAACCAGACAGAATGCAGCTATCGGTTGTATACTTACAGTTACTGGTGCAGCTCAACTCCGGTTCATATATCAAAGGTGATGGCGGCTTCCTCTTCATCTAAAAAAGTATTATCGGCTACTTGGGTCCCATAGGGATCTATTAAGGGGGTAGGTTATATGACAGATTATTAAAATTCGTCTCTTGGCCTCCTCCCTGTGGCACCTAGTAAACAGTGTGTACAAAGTGGCTATAGGGCTCGGAGGTGAAAATGTTCATTCTTTCACTGCTTGCACTGCTTTGATGGCCCTGTTAGTTGAGCTTACTGTCATGTGACTAAGACAATGATGGTGAACCTTTTAGTGGCCGAGTGCCCAAACTGCTACCCAAAACCCCACTTTTTATTGCATAGTTCCAACATCATCATTTAACCTGAATTTAGAAAAAACAACTCAACTAGACACAGACCAATACAGTAGATTGAATTGATTATAGATTACCTATTAACCTCTACATTACCACACAGGAGTTTGAGGCTGGGTACACACTAGCTGATATTTTCGGCCAATTGATCAATTCATGGCACTTTTGGTCGGTCGGCCGAACATATCGGCTGGTGTGGGGCGGCTGGCCGCGAACGACATCGATCGTTCGTTCGTCCAGATCGGACGTGTCGGAAAAATTCTGATCGATTGTGCGGTTCCCTATGGGAACGCATGATCGATTGTTTGCAAATTTGGCCATAATTTGTGGCGACTGACGGGTATTTGTCCAGGTACGAGCGAGTGCTCGGTCGGGACAAATAGTCAGGCCGTGTGTACCCTGCCTGAGATCTAAAACAGTGACCATTACCCCTACATTATTAGACAGGAGTTTGAGATCCAAAACAGCAACTCAAGCAGAGCTGAATGTTATAGCAGGTGACCTCTCTCTGCTACAGAGAGCCGCTACACTTTCTCTCTGGCTTTCTGGTTACAAACTCTGGTAAACTCTGCTGTGCATGAGTGCCCACAGAGAGGGCTCTGAGTGTCACCTCTGGCATGCGTGCCATAGGTTCACCACCACTGGACTAAGGTATCTAATAAAGACATTTATCTATATTAGAAGTAATTTTGCATATCATTACTAGAGATGTCCGAACTTCGCAAAATCCGGTCATCCCTAATCATTACCAAAACCTGTTTTTACTATTTTCATGACGCTTTTTTCTTTTTCTTTCTTTTTTTTCCTTCTTGAATGAGTACAGGGCTGGTGCTGGTGGATTTATGCCCTTTGGTTTTAGCGGAGTTCTTTCTGGAGCAGCAACATGCTTTTATGCCTTTGTTGGCTTTGACTGTATTGCAACTACAGGTACACTTATTTCTTTCTATAAGTCGTTTTCTAGCTAAATTACATTTTAAACAAAGTAGAAAATTCAAACAACGAGAAATTGTGTTCACCTATGTATTGTGTGTTTAATTAATCTTATTTGGAGGAATGAATGTATTCTAATTTGTGGTCTAGTGCTCTATTTTTATTCATACTTTTTTTAAGGGTATGAACAATTTAAAAATTACAAACAAAAGTAATATCCTGTTAACTATGACTTAGGCGCATATTTGTAAAGGAGCGTTATTTTTTTGCGGCCGTTTTTCCCGTCATTTTCACCAAAATCGCATTTACCACGATTTATGAATGACCGGAAATCGGCCGCGAAAAGTTAATGCCTCATTAACTTTTTGCGCCTATCGGAACAGTTACCGCCTGTTCTTCTATTTATAAAGTGGCCGCTAATCTGCGGCCAACAGTGAACCCGCTGGCACCGCCGGCCTCAGCGGAGCGTACCACCCTTCCCAGCCCCATGCTCCGGGATTCGCGGTGATATTGTACTTAGCGTGAAGTGCAGTATCGCCGCGAATATAGCTCAAATTACCGCCGCACATCTTGGGCGCGAAACATTTTGCCGCGATGCCGCTTGCCATTATAAATATGGCAATAGCGGTATTTTTTCCGTGACGATGTGCGGCGGTAATTTTCCGCCGCTGTTATCGGCTGGTTATAAATATGGCCCTTAGTAGCAGCACTCATTAAATGAAAACAAATATTGTATCAGTACTGTGACGGAACTACAAACAAAACCAGTTAAAGGGCTGCAGTCACTTACCATCTACCACTTACCAGTTATATAAAAAACTGCCACAGAAGTTTCCGCTGTGCACCTTATAATCACTTGCCACCTGAGCAAGTGTGGGTATTGCCAATCTGTAGGGCAACACTCCCAGCTTGTGGGTCTTGGTGTGGTTAAAGTGGTGGCAGAGAAGAAGGCAAATGGAAGAGGAGAAGGAGATAGTGGGGATAGGAAAAGGGGGTTGCAGTGGGCAATATAGAAGCATTACACTGGAAGGTATCTACTATAACACCTTAGTAGTAGCTACACAAAGTTTATGGCCCAGTCATATATTGTATAGTACTTAAAATACTTGAATATACATTTGTACAAGTCAATAACTTGGAAAAAATTCAAGGGGAAGTACCCAGCTCTTAAACAGCAACTGTACATATTTGCAGTATAAAAATACACATTGCATAATGTATGGATGCTAGATACATAAGGTAAGAGAGTTGTATTCTTTATTATTTTAATGTTTTGCTTTTTAATAATTTGCTTCTGTGGTTAATGACTGTGACACAGCACAATTTGTTTGATGTAATGAAGGAAGCATTCAGTGTCATTGAGGCTTCTTACCAAGAATAGTTTTATCTTTTCTTACATTTTAGGGGAAGAAGTTAAAAATCCCCAAAAAGCCCTCCCTAGAGGGATTGTGGCTTCTGTCCGGATCTGTTTTGTCGCATATTTTGGGGTGTGTGCTGCACTAACGCTTATGATGCCATATTATCTATTGGATAATAAAAGCCCACTACCTGTGGCATTTAATTACGTGGAATGGTATGGGGCCAGGTATGCAGTTGCTGTTGGATCTCTCTGTGCCCTTTCTACTAGGTATGTATCACATAGTTCCTATTTCCCATTGTGTTATTTTTGTACTTGGAATGAAAGGGAAGTTTTAGATTTAACAGTGTAGTGTTTCTACAGCAAAATATTACCATTTATAGCTGACCACAGTCTATTTTCTTTAAAGCCTTCTTGGATCCATGTTCCCTATGCCTCGAGTGATATATGCAATGGCAGATGATGGTTTGCTGTTTAAGTTCTTAGCACAAGTCAATGAAAAAAGCAAAACACCAATAATAGCCACTTTAACATCTGGGGCTCTGGCAGGTAATTAAATAAATGTGTTTCTGTTTATCATTTTAGCAAAGAAATGTTAAATCACTAGTTATCAAAAGTCTTTAAAGGATTTTGTTTCACCTTATTATCGCTCAATATGAGTAATGTTCACTGTGTTCCAGTGATTTGTGGGGCATTTTCCAGTATTATAGGAATATGTTTATTTCACCTGTAGTGTCATAAATATGAACTCAAATAAACACTATTGCATCACATACATATATACACCACTAGTTTTATTTACCAGTACCTTTTGTTGCTTACTACGGAGTGCATGTAAAGGGGTTGTAGGATTCTGCTCAAGTTATTTTAATTTTATCTACTGTAAAGTGTTTCATATCTGTATGCAATTATGTCGACATGTACTTGTTTCACCACTAGGGGTGAGTTCACATTACAATAGTTTGATTTCTTTCTTAAAACTAATTACTAAAATAAAGAATCGTTCCATCTACTGTTCATCACTGAGAGACTGGAATGGAGACTTGAAGGGGGTTGTTTAGTGATGTAGGTCTTTTCTTTCATATACTTTTCCCTGAACGTCAGTGTGGCTTTTTGCGATTTTTAATTTTTCTAAATGAGGTTTTTAAAATATTTATTAGTAAAAGTACTGTTTTAATTGATAACAGTAAAGGCTTTATAATTAAAATTAAATGTTAATTATTATAAAGAGGGATCTCTCTCTCTTTTTTCATTTTCCATCGATCATGGAATTTATATTGGATCCCTAAATTCTATAATTCCCCACAACCCCCAGTGTCTTCACTTTTTTCAGATTCCCTCTCTGAACACCAGTTAGAAGAATATGTGATTGCATTCTTCTACTCCTACTTGGACTGTCAATCAAATCCCTGACGTGATCCCCCCTCCCTGCTCTGTAATAAACATAGAGATAAGACCATTAGCAGGGGGAGAGAGGTAGCTTTGATGGTAGATAAAAGGCTGCACTTGACCCCCCTTCTTAATAGCTTTCACTGATTGATGATGGGTCACAAAGTGAGAGATCGTAAACTGTACTGTTCTTCTTCCGTGTCTCCAGGACAGCTTGCTTTCTATTGGCCACTGTGCGTGGGTTTGTTTTTCAGGATGTTGAACTTTTAACTTCTACTGCACATGATAAGCTTGTCGGTTAGCTGGAGTTGAGACATGGAGGAGGTAAGTGCTGCACAGAGATCTGACACCATGGTTAAACCGAGTCACTGACAGAGATAGGATTAAGGCTGCACAGAGTACATGAATTTAACTTTGCAAAAGGGGCAATGTGTTTTTTTCACTATAGATGCCCTTTAACCAAAAAGCCCTCCTTGCCATCACTGACAGATGTAAATCCAGGTACAGGCTTTAGGTAAATCCCCCCCATAAACTGCAATAGTTTGAAAGTCGAATGATATAAAATTAACCTGAAATGCTGCACAATGTCCTTTTATCCTTCTTTCTGCTTCCTGGTTCTTTTTTGAGAGGTAAGCAGAAAAAATGTTTCGCCGCATAACATGTAGGTCCTACATCTGTCAGCTTTCAAACTATTGCAGTTGCAATTTTTCATTTTGAGTGGTGGAATTGCCCTTTAATATATTCTTGAATCCATAACTTCAATAATCTTCATATGGATGTCGAAGCAACTGCAGTGGCATCTGCTCCCAAATATTTATACTTATTTGTGACTTGCTTGTAAAAGGTTCTCATTCATCCAGGTCATGGTATATCTGTTGTATTCAATTAGATCAACAGGACTTGAAGTTTAGTTCTGAAGACGTTTCGCTAGTCATCCGACTGGTTTATCAATTCTGATGACTTGTACAAGAATCTGTGGCAATATGTACCCTGGAAATCCCAATTAGCATATCACAGCCAAGTGTTAAGGGCGTGATTGGATAGTGGCTAAGAGGTGTTATAGGAACGCCCAGAGTAAGGTGTCAAACAGCATTGTACATGGCAGACAGATGGTGTCCCCCCACCTCTATTTAGGCTTGGTTTCTTTATTTTCACATAAATGGCCTCCTTAACACCTCTCTTGAACCAGTCACGTTCCTTTGCCAATATGTTAACATTACAATCTTCAAAGGTACGTCCTTTATCCTTAAGATGGTACACGGCTGAGTCCTGACCCGAGGAATTGGCTCTTCTGTGCTGGGCCATACGTTGATGCGTTGCTGTTTGGTCTCCCCCCATACAAATCAGAGCATTCTTCGCTGCACTGCACTGCGTATATGATGTCGCTTTTCTTGTGTTTCAGTATTGGGTCTTTCGGATGTACCAATTGCTGCCTCGGTGTTTTTGTTCGGTTTAAAGCAGACAGGGATATGGTGTTTTTTGAAAATTCTTCTTAATTTCTCGGAGACCCCTGCTACATATGGGATGACCATGTTCTTCCTCCTGTCTTGCTTTTCCCATTCAATGTTGGTATTCGTGTTCTTTCTTTCCTTCTACTTCTTTGACAAGGTCCAGTCTGGATATCCACAAGTTTTAAGGGCTTCTCTGAGAGGTTTCATTTCTTTATCCTTCGCCTCTGTGCTAGTGGGGATGTTCTCAGCTCTGTGTTGTAGGGTTCTGATGACACCCAGCTTGTGATCTAAAGGGTGGTGGGAGTCAAACATCAAATACTGATCTGTGTGTGTTGGTTTTCTGTAAACCTCTACTTCCAGTTTACCATTTTCCTTAACTTCTACCAAGCAGTCCAAGAAAGTTTTGTACCTCTTCCCTTGTAAATTTGATGTTTTGGTCTACCGCATTAATGTGTTCTGTGAAAGCTTGTACTTCCTTCTGGTGGATTTTAACCCAGGTGTCATCCACATATCTGAACCAGTGGCTGGGTACTATGCCCTTAAAGGTATTAAGCGCCTGTTTTTCTACCTCCTCCATGTAAAGGTTGGCCACAATAGGAGAAACTGGAGATCCCATAGCACATCCGTGTTTTTGCTTATAGAACTTATCCCTGTATTTGAAATAGGTGGTATTCAGGCACAAGTCCAGTAAGGAACACACCTGTTCTGGGTTGAGATCAGTTCTGCTGGTAAGAGTGCTGTCTTGGCCTAGCCGTTTTCTCACCATGTCAACAGCCTCCTTGGTGTGTATACAGGTGAAGAGAGATTCTGGATGTGATGCTTAGAACTTCCCACCAATGGTCCTAAGATGTTGTCTAGGTATTTTGCCACCTTGTATGTTGGTGCTGCTGACTATAGGTCTTAGTGGTGCCCCTTCCTTATGTATCTTTGGGAGTCCATATATGCATGGATGTGCCTCACCAGGGTAGAGGCGATGATACATTGCTCGATCAATGGCTTTATCCTTTTGAAGCTGTTGTAGTAAGTCTATGACACTTTTCTTGTAACAGCTGGTGGAATCCCTTGTTAAAGCCTCATATGTGTTGTTATCGGCCAGGAGCATGGTCACCTTATCATGGTAGCCTGAGGTGTTGAGTACCACTGTGCATCTTCCGTTGTCTGCCGGTAGAATGGTGATACTGGAATCTTTCTTGAGGGATGTTAAGGCTCTTCTATCCTGTGTGGTCAGGTTAGATGAAGGAGTTTTAGCACTGGCTAAGGCTGCAGATACCTTAAAGTGAAGTTGTTATGCCTCACTCTGTGGTACCTTATTATTGTGGATTGAGGCTTCTGTGGCTGTTATAATATCCACCACAGGGATGGCTTTAGAAGTGATGGGAAAATTCAAGCCCTTCCATTTCTGGCTGGGTAAGGGTCAGACATGTTTCTCACCCATTCCTCCTTGTTTGATGAAGGGACACTTCCCTCCTTTTGTATCCAAGGTAATTGTTCTCCTTTGGGGGTGTTCTGGGATGACAATAGAGAACTTGTTCTTTTGCCTTTGTTTGCCATTACAGTGCTGAGAAAGCTGTGCTTGTTTGGTGAACTCCATCACTCTTTCCCAGATGGCCACAGGCAGCTGTGAGGCCAGGTTCTGTTCTAGTTGACTAATGTTGTGCATTAAAGCATCGACTGTAAAATGTGTCTCCCCAAAGGAGAACAACTACCTTGGGTACAAAAGGAGGGAAGTGTCACTTCATCAAACAAGGAGGAATGGGTGAGAAACATGTCTAACAGAACCCTTACCCAGCCAGAAATGGAAGTCCCTGCTAAGGGCTTGAATTTTGACACCACTCCTAAAGCCATCCCTGTGGTGGATATTATAGCAGCTATAGAAGCCTCAATCCACAATAATAAGGTACCACAGAGTGAGGCAGATCAACTTCGCCTTAAAGTATCTGCAGCCTTAGCCAGTGCTAAAACTCCTTCATCTAACCTGACCACACAGGAATGAAGAGCCTTAACATCCCTCAAGAAAGATTCCAGTATCATCATTCTACCGGCAGACAAGGAAAGATGCACAGTGGTACTCAACACCTCAGACTACCATGATAAGGTGACCATGCTCCTGGCCGATAACAAATATGAGGCTTTAACAAGGGATCCCACCAGCCTGTCTGCTTTAAAGGGCATGTCCACCCCCAAAACTATAATACCCCCCACTACTGGCCTCATCATGTAGTGTAGTTTAATCCTTACCTCACATCCCAGTTCCATAAGGTTCTCCTGTAGTCCCCCCCAAAGTAAACAAAAACTGCCCACCAGGAGGATAGCAGAGTCCATATAGGACTCTGCCTCCTACCAGGCCTCCAGGAGAAGTTTGGCATGCGTACTGCAGGCCTTCTCACCCTCCCTCCCGATTAGGATTCCCTCCCCCTAGTGTAAAACCCTTTTCACCAAAGATTCCCCCTGTCCCCCCAGCCCCAACCGCTATGTTAGTATTATTAGAAAATGCCCGAAACATTACTTACCTTCCCTCTTGCCTCCGCCGCACTGAACTCCCGGCAGCCGCGTCCGTGATTGGCTGCCGCTCAGCCAATCACAGACGCGACTGCAGGTCCCGCCCCTCTGCTTGCATTTACTCGCAAGCAGAGGGCCTGGCAGTGCAGTGGAGGCAAGAGAAAAGGTAAGTAAAGTTTGGGTCATTTTCTAATAATACTAACATAGCGGTTGGGGCTGGGGGGACAGGGGGAGTCTTTGGTGAAAATTTTTTTTTAAGGGTGGACATACCCTTTAAACCTAACAACACACTGAGGCAGCAATTGGTACATCCGAAAGACCCAATACCGAAACACAAGAAAAGCGACATCATATACGCAGTGCAGAACGCTCTGATTTGTATGTGGGGGAGACCAAACAGCAACTGCATCAACGTATGGCCCAGCACAGAAGAGCCACTTCCTCCTTGGGTCAGACCAGCCGTGTACCCTGCATCTTAAGGATAAGGACATACCTTTGAAGATTGTAATGTCAACATATTGGCAAGGAACGTGACTGGTTCAAGAGAGGTGTTAAGGAGGCCATTATGTGAAAATAAAGAAACCAAGCCTAAATAGAGGTGGGGAGGTTCGACACCCAACTGTCTGCCATGTACAATGCTGTTTTGACACCTTACCCTGGGCGTTCCTAAACACCTCTTAGCCACAATCCAATCACGCCCTTACACTTTGGCTGTGATATGCTAATTGGGATTTTCCAGGGTACATAATTGCCACAGATTCTTGTACAAGTCATTCAGAATTGAGAAAGCCAGTCGGATGACTAGTGAAATGTCTTCAAGAACGAAGTCCAGTTGATCTAATTGAATACAACAGATATTAGTGACTTCCAGCTTTTCCTGATCCTGCAAGCCAATCTTCTTACCTGCAGGAGCATCCAATTTCTTAGATAATGGTTCCTCTGTTGTATACTTTTTTAGGAACTTTCCTGCAGTTAAAATTTTTTGTCTTCTTTCACTTCGACATCACAATCACGGAATCATGTACCGGAACAGACTGACCTTTCTAAACGAAACAAGGGAAAAGCCTATCCACAACTAGCAATTTAGGTCCATATTTAATTAAGAAAATAAATCTTCTATGGATGTATCAAACGTTGAGACTCCCTCTGTTTGAGTTTCCTCAGTCTCCGCTAAAATATAGAGTAGTTTCCAGATACAAAAATATTTCTCCCTCTGTTCCTTTTTATTAGCAGATACATAGTCTGTACCACAATCTTTTTTTATTAAGGTACCTAGAATCTGTTGTTTGAATGCCTATTTTTAAATAATGAATTGATGTTTTCAATTTAAAAAAAAGTGTGGCTTATAAACTCTTGAATCTTTGTACTTTTTTAGGACTTAAGTCTATGTGTAATACAGGCACTGCCCCTCAGAATCTATAATTCAGATTATTATCCCTAACCGCATTGCTCTATGTCACATGACAAACTTGTTACTAAGTAGGCTGATCCTGCTGCTTGCTACTCAAAATTCAAAACAATTCAAGTTTTAACCTGTGATTTGAGATGTACATTATGGGTACACCGGGGATTTTTCTAATTCTCCTTTTCAGGTCACGGTCCACTGTAGCCACAATATAACATTTGTGCTGTGTGAGAAAAAACAGAAAAGTAACATTAATTTACAACAATATTCTATAGTTAAATATTTGCACATTTTATGATAAATACTATACTCTCTGCATTTTCCTAATGGAGAGTCCTCTTTTAAACAATTGCTAAAGCAAAAGGCTAAACGACTGTCCCTTTTAAATCACCACTTGTTTTGCCAGTGGTTACTATATTAAAATATTTTATAATTAACTTGCTAGCTTTGTTATTTTTGGCAGCTTAGATATAATCTCCTTCTTCCCGTGCATCACTAAACCTGCACCATAACACCGGGCTCCAGCTTCATCTTCAGACATAATCAAGTACAGGCTCCAAACATAACCGCCCCAGCATGGAACAGCAAGGAGCCATCAAAATCTGGAGAGAGTTACAATAATATAATTAGTGTGAAACTGTTCCATGCTGATGCAAGGAATATTAGGGTGTGGAATTTGTGCCTAATCTGTTAAAGGGCATGTCCACCATGAAAACCTTTTTTTTCTGTAATGAAGCGCTCCCCCTCCCAAACCGCATTGTCCTTTTGTGAAAAAAAAAAATCAAAACCCAGAGAATATTACTTACCAGCCAGGGATCCCGCGGCCTCAGTCCCCAATGCAACTTCCGGGAACGGTGTTGCATTGGGGGCTTGGCCGTCAGCCACGTCTCCGATTGGCTGAGAGTCAGCCAATCACAGGCGTGACTGCCGGCTATTGAGTTTGCCGCGGGATCCCGGGCTGGTAAGTAATGTTCTAAAGGTTTTTTTTTATAAAAGGACAGTGCGGTTCGGGTTGGGTGGGGGAGCGCTACATTACAGAAAAAGGGTTTACTGGTACACTGCAACTGCAGCCCAATGGATCTAGATGGTGGGAGGGAGGGGGGGAGAAATCTGCTCCACTGCACATGCCACTTTTCTCCGGAAGGCTGCAGTAGAGGCAGATACGTTTACATAGAAAGACGGGCTCCTACTATTCACTTTGTGGAACTTTGATCAGGCAGTGCAGAGGAACCATGTGGAGTAGAGCTGTAAGGTAAGTTTTTTTTTTTAACACTATGGGGCCAGTAGTGGGTTAAATTATAGATTTGGGGGTGGACATGCCCTTTAAATTTGTATTTGTTCCTCTTGTATGACTATATTGTATTCTGTTACTGTACAGCGCAGCATCCCCAAGTGGCTGCTCGCTCTGCATCCTCTGCGCTTACGGGATGATGTCACTACTCGAGTATAAACCGAGGTTCAGATTTCAGGCTTTTTATAAAGCCTGAAAACCTCTGTTTATACTCGTGTATACATGGTATATATAATATATATATTTTTTATAATATTTACAATGACTACCATTCTAAATCAAAACTACTAAGTATGCAAATATCCCCCACCATATTCACACTATCTTTTAAACAAATTACAACCAACAACATTTTCTAAAGCTCTATCTTAAAGTTTATTAAAGAAGCCTCTTTCCCACCTATTTGTGATTTTACCTGTGTTACTCTTTGCACAAGGCAGTCATCTGCATAAGTTCCTGGGTGTGTGCAAGGCAAACGCTCAAAGGAAGGATCCTTGGCTATCCTACAAAAAATGGGTTTTATGTGATACTTGCTTAAAACCACAACCAACCAATGCATCTGGATCTTTCCTAAAATCCTCATATTCAATCCTCCAAATCACATGCAAGAAAGACACAGTATGCAAACTTACATCATCTGAATGGACCTTTCATACTCCATGAAATGGAGTTGACTCTGAAAATAACTAAGCAATAAACATATTGTTCCTTTCTTTACTTTAGCTTTTACAAAAGTCGCTCCTGTTTTGGAGTTTAAGTCACACTAACCGATGTTATATCGGTTAGCGTGACTTAAACTCCTTCCTTGCGGCGGCTGCGTGACTAACGCAAAAGTTAACAACGCAGCCATCGCAAACAATGTTATATGCCAAAATTGGCATTTGATTGCGGCACTTTAAACGCCATCAGAATAAAAATGCCAGAATAGAAAATCGGCAGGTAGCAATGTTCCGAGTGCCGCTATCAGCATATAACATTGCCGGGCTGTTTGCACCGGGTTGCCGATAGCGGCGCTTGGTGCATCGCCCTGCAGGTATGCTATTTATGAGCAATCTATAAAACAGAAGTGTAAACAATTTTGTTTTTTTAACTAATGTGAACTCTATAAATTAATATGTACAGATGTAGGGGTGCTAATGGTGAAAAGGTTTTAAATATATTTAAATTATCCATAAATGGATGGATGATCTTGGTAACAGTAAATATATATATATATATACATTTAACCAAAGGAGTAAAATAACCAAGGCAAACCCATATATATATATAAACTGTACTACATTTATTTACACCCTTTAACAGGGGAAAGAAAGGACTTAATAAGTGTATTCAAAAGTCTCACTAAAGAAGAGACCACCATATCCAGTATCTATAGAAGAACCCAAATTCTACGCAGGGAACAACAACAATATAGCAATGATCCAATATGTACTGCACCTAATCACGGGACGGGGCTCGGGCACCCGCGAGTGGACGGGGCTCGGGCACCTGCGAGTGGACGGGGCTCGTGCACCCGCGAGTGGACGGGGCTTGTGCACTCGCGTGTGGCGGAGCTAATGCAATGGGTCACATGGGTCTGTAAGAGAATGGGCCAAGGGGGGCCTGCAACTGGAGGGACCAGGGGGGCTGCAAAGGGGAGGTGAAGACACAGGACAGATTGACTAACATGGTTTCAGAGCAGGAAACAGGAAGTTCAGGGGGACCTGGCGATGCCGCTGCCATATCACAAAAAATGTAAATATCTTCAAAACTATGCAAAATAAACAATGAAAATATATTGCAAAAATTCTCAGGAGAGCAATTCCTATCAATTTACCTAAAGTCATTTTTGGACCACAATTCCCCTTTAAAGTAGCCTAAATACTCGTAAGACTCATCATATGAATCACATGTAACTAATAGTACAGGGTTTACGTGGTGTCAGAATCCTCAATTAAGAGTCTTGATATCTTACTGTAGGGCCATACTGGAAACAACACAGATCCTATATCCCTGTCCCAAGTACTTTTCAGTTTATAGTGTGTATAAAGTTTATTTAAAAAACTGATAAAACAAAAAGTACTTGGGACAGGGGATTTAGGACTGGTATTTCCTACCTCCCAATATTGTTTCTGTGAGGAGCACCAGCCCAAAGAAAGCTGCTTCTGCCAGTCTTCCTCCTGCCTTCAGCACTATCTTTAGTACAAAAATATTCCAGGACTAACTTGGCAAATGAAAACTTTGTGCTGTAGCTCCTCAAATAATCAATCATACCTCCCTGTCCCAGGTATTTTCCGTTTAGTATAGTTATCGTTTAACTGTTTTTCAAAAAACCTTTATACACACATGATAGTTCTCTTTTAACCTGCCCAATCAGCATTTTGTCTGTGTATAAATAAATGCTTCCAAAATACTGACTTCCTGTTTGCAAGACCCCTTAATAGAGACCGTTATAGTCTTGCCCTTGACCCAGCGCCTGGGTTGATTCAGTTACTCAGTTGAGATCTGAGCACGTTTGACCCATCCAACAGCCTAACAGTAGAAATTACTGTTAGGAACATTCCAAGGAAGTGGATTCTGGGAAGAAAAAGGACTGTTAGAATCTGAAATGGCAGCTCACTAATGTTGACAGCAGGCAATAGCGAGCGGTATGAATTCAACTGCTTTTTCAAAATGAAAGAATATGTAGAATAACTAGGTATGCATAATACAAAACAAGGGTTTTAAAAATAATGATATTGTCCTGCTGAACTTTACTTTTAATGGCTTCAAAATGAATAAACGCAAATAAAATAAATCCCAGCCTGTCACTAGGCAAAGACTTAAAGGAGAACTAAACCCAATTTTTTATACTCCAGAATCTGAAAACAACCCCCCTAAAAACACCAATAAACTATAAAATCCCACTTCAGTAAACTCTGTTAAAGTAAATCAAAGCCTGTTAAGAACTGAATGAAGTATCTGTGTGTATGTGCAATGTCAGACCACACCTCCTGACCTCAGTCACATGCTTCCTTGCTTTATCTGTCCTGTAAAAGGATTGGCTAAAGATTATTAATGGGTGTGACCAACTGTAACAAGTTTGTGCCATAGCTAAGGACTGAGCATGTGCAGAACATAATGGTCGTTGACCAAACTGTGCGATACTAGAATGCTGAGAATTAAAGCACAAACCATATGTTATTTAGGTAAATTTCCCAGAGCCTGTATCAAAATAAGAGGTAAGACACAGATTAATGGTTTTATATCAAGGTGTTCTGCCTTCTGGTTCAGTGTTGTTCTGTGGCTTTAGTTGCCCTTTAAGCTGGGCACACACAGTACCGATAAAGCCCGCGGCTGCCTTTTGGAAAAGAGGGAAAATTTCCTTTGGTCGCTGTAGACTCCCTATAGGGGAGTGCATAGGGGGAGCACTCGGGACTGGGTTTAGCCCGATTTTTAAAAAATGACAGTCAGGATCTTGCAGATCCTGTCTGTGATTTATCTCACAGTTAAATAGACACTTGAATGGTAAACATCACTATATGACCCAAGAAGTAGAAAATAGGTAAACTCAATCATTCCATATATTTCTGGTTGTTTACTCACCTTAGAGCCACTCTGTATTTTTGCCCCAGTTTCTCCAGTTCAGCCATCACACAATCAGTGATACAAGGAACACCTGATGATATATGATAAAAATGAAAAAGTTTACTCAAGACAAAAGTGAAACATTTGTAGTCACAAGGACAGCATGCAAAAAAAATACAAAAAAGGTTTATAAAGACAGAGAGGGATTTATAACCTCACTTATATTTATTTTACACACATACACTTGGCATAGAGACAGTCCATCATTGATTGCACTAGGTCTAGCTTGGCTTTAATAGAGAAGTTGATGAAATTAGTGTCCACCAGGATGTAGTATGGAGGCCCCAAATTGGTATTATACTGGAAAAACAGACAAGATGGAACCTGAGGGCTAAATAAAAAGAAGGTTATTAATAATAATATACATTGAAAAACCTAGTTAAAAGACAATAAATACAAAATTATGCATATAAGCCTTAAAGGACAATTATACTCACCTCCCCCTCACCCAAGGTGAGGACCTAAATCGCTAGGTTCTCACCCTGGGTACATTCCCTAACTCCACCAATACTGAAAAGTCTCTTTCGGTGAAGGAGAAACAAAGTCTCCTTCAGCAATCCGCTTCCGTTCCTCCTCTCTTCCACTGGGAGTGACAGATCCCGAAGCAGACTGCCGAAGGAGACTATCAGTAGGTATAGTATAGTATTTGAGGTTGAATAAAGACATACGTCTATCCAGTCCAACCCATCTAGCAATATCCTCATTTCCTGCCTAAATGTTGATCCAGAGGAAGGCAAAACCCCCCACCAAATTTATGAAGGGGGAAAAAATTCCTTACTGACTCCAAGTGGCAATCGGAAATTTCCCTGGATCAACTATGAATCAATACCAGTAACTTGCAACATTCCTTGTTTGCAGAAACTCATCCAGCTTTTTTTTTTTTTGTACTGACCAATGAACCTGCCATAACGTCCACTGGAAGACAGTTCCATAGCTTTACCGTTCTCACAGTGAAAAACCTTTTCCGAACTTGAAGCCTAAACCTTTTTTCTTCAAGTCTTAAGGGATGTCCGTGTGTCCTCTGACATGTTCTATTGGTGAACAATGCCCCAGATAGTTTATTGTATGGCCCGTTAATGTATTTATACACAGTAATCATATCCCCACGCAAGCGCCTTTTCTCCAGCTTATATAATTGTAACTTATCCAGTCTCTCTTCATTTTCAAGCTCCCCCAATCCCCTTATTAATTTAGTTGCCCTTCTCTGAACCCTTTCCATTTCAAATATGTCCTTTTTGTACAAAGGATTCCAAAATTGCACTGCATATTCCAAATGAGGCCTTACCAATGCTTTGTAAAGAGGGAGAATAACATTTTCCTCACTTGAATCCATACCTCTCTTTATACAAGACAACACCATACTGGCTCTGGCTGTTGCTGCCTGGCACTGCTTGCTACCTTTAAGTTTGTTATCCACCAAAACTACAAGATCCCTTTCCAACAGGGATTCACTTAACATAGAGCCATTTATAGTATAAGTAGCACAAGAATTTTTAAGTCCAAAATGCATCACCTTACATTTAACAACATTGAATCTCATCTGCCACTTGTGACAATCTATCTAGATCTCCCTGCAACGATTGCACATCCTCTGAAGTGTTTAATGGTCGACAAAGTTTTGTGTCGTCAGCAAACACAGAAAACTTGCTGACAATAGCCACTTCCAAATCATTAATAAATAGAATAGAAGCTGCCCCAACACAGAACCCTGTGGCACCCCACTTAGCACTTTAGTCCATAACGATGAAGCCCCATTTACAACTACTCTCTGCATCCTATTCAGTAACCAATTTTCTATCCATGGACAAATGTGACTCCCCAGACCAACAGACCTTAGCTTATACATTAGTCGCCTATGGGTGACTGTATCAAAAAAAATCCAACATCTACTGCTATGCAAGATTCTAAATTTCTACTTACTTCCTCATAAGCAAGTTAGTTTGACAAGATCTATTCCTCCTAAATCCATGCTGGTTACTACTTATAATGTCAGTTCTTGAAATATACTCTAGAACATGTTCCCTTTCCATGATCTTCCCCACCACTGAAGTTAAACTTACAGGCCTGTAATTACCCGGCTGTGAACGACTACCCTTTCTGAATATTGGAATAACATCAGCCTTTTTCCAATCCAGAGGCACACCACCGGACATGAGGGAATCTGCAAAAATAAGAAACAATGGCCTAGATAAAACTGAATTTAGCTCCCTAAGTACCCGAGGATGTATTTTTTCCGGTCCAGGAGATTTATTAATATTAACCTTATTTAGTTCTTTCTGTACCATATCGTCTAATAACCAAAGTGCACTTAAATCTTTTATACTATTATTTCTACTATACTCTATGATATCTGTACTTGGATCTTCTATAGTGTATACAGAGGAAAAAAAAGTATTCAAGACATTTGCTTTATCGCCATCCTCCTTAACTAACTTATCCCCATGAATTAATGGTGCCACATTCTCAGTCCTCATCTTCTTACTATTAATATACTTAATTTTATACTAAATTTTAGGCTTAGTGATGCTTTGTTCAGCTATCCTAACTTCATTATTAATTTTAGCTAGTTTGATTGCTTTCTTACACTTCTTGTTACAGTTTTTATAATCCCTAAAGGCTCTTTCCGTTCCCTCTGCCTTAAAGGTTTTAAATGCCTTTTTCTTCCTTTCCATTTGCCTCAGAATTCAGCTACATGGGCACGGATTTATTTTCTTTACATTTATTTCCCATGGATATAAATTTAGATGTGAACTGGCTTAAAATCCCCTTGAACACAGTCCACTTCTGTTCAGTACCTTTACCTGATAATACATTATCCCAGTTGACATTCTGAAGAGGTGCTTTTAACCTGGGAAAATTTGCCTTCCCGAAATTAAAAGTCTTTGTTAACCCAGCGCACTTATCCGTTCGATAATAAAGTCCAAACGACACTATTTCCTGGTCACTATTCCCTAAGCCTCTAGTTACCATTATATCTATAATGCGCTCCACAATGTTAGATATTACCAGATCCAACAGAGCTCCTTTTCTAGTAGGAACCTCAACCACCAAGAAAATTATCCTGCAGCAAATTCAGGAACTCATTGCCTTTTTCTGTGATGGCAGTTCCACTACACCAATCAATGTCAGGGTAATTAAAAGTCCCCCATAATGAGCACGCTCCCCAAACTTGCAGCCCTTGCCAACTGCATATGAAGTTGACTCACCTCCTCTCTGCTAGCATTTGGCGACTTATAGCAGACACCAAAAATGACATTACCCCCTTTCCTGTTGCCTAATTCCACCCATATTGCCTCCACTTTAACATCCATATTTATCTCTTTTAAATTTGGCTACATTCTTTTTTCTCTGTCCTGCCTAAATAAGGCATAGCCTTCTAAATTTACAGCCCAGTCGTGAGAACTGTTCAACCACGTTTCTGCTATACCTATTACATCATACTTTTCATTCAATTCCATAATTTCCAATTCGTCCATTTTGTCAGCCAGGCTTCTCGCATTTGCAAACATACATTTTAGATTATGATCCTGTAATTTGTTTGTACACTTTAATACACATGCCTCCCTATCCCCTATGCTAGACCCACCCTCCTTTCCGCCTATCTACACCCTGCTTTCCTCCTGGGCTATCTATCCCAGTGAGACTGCTAATACCCTCCCCCCCAAACCTAGTTTAAAATCTCCTCCAACCCTCTAGCCATCTTCTCCCCTAAAACAGCTGCACCGCCATCAGTGAGGTGCAACCTTTCCCTCCTTAAGAGCTTGTAGCTGACAGCAAAGTCTGCCCAGTTCTCAATAAACCCAAACCCTTCTTCCTTACACCACCCTCTTAGCCACGCATTAATGCTCCTAAGCTCCCGCTGTCTTCCTGGCTTAGCATGTGGCTGCGGTAGCATTTCTGAAAACACTACCCTGGAGGTCCTTGCTTTTAACTTGGCCCCTAGCTCTCAGAAATCATGTTTAAGGACCTTACCTCCTCCTCTAGCTTTGTCGTTGGAACCAATGTGAATCAAGACCGCCGGGTCACACCTGGCCCCACCCAATAATCTGTCTACACGATCCACCACATGCCCAGGCAGACAACACACAGTTTGGGTCTTGGCGGCAGATTACCCTATCTAACTTCCTTATAATGGAGTCCCCTACCACTACCACCTGCCTAGCATTCCTGATCCTTAGTTCCTCCTCTCTTGTATCAGAGATGGCAGTCCCCTGGGTGCTCAAGGGACTAGCCCCCTCCATACACGCTAATTCCGAGGTGTCCTCCTCCACTTCGTTACCTAAGACGGCAAATCTTGGGATGGGCAATCTGGGAAGAAGCCACCCTACCCTTCCATCCCCCACTTCCCCTAGTAACCTAGTAACCCTAACAAAACTACCTCCCCCCACAACCTTCCCTGTCCACTTCCACCCACCTCTATATTGGCCCCAGCCAGTGCCTGCTGACCCCCCAGATTTGCCAATCCCTGCAATGCTGCAAGCTGCGCCCTTAGACTCTCCACCTCTGCTTCCAAACGTGCAACCCACTCACACCTGACACAGACATATGTTCCCTGGAATGTCTGCTCCAGGTTCCTATACATGTGGCAGGATACACATTGCATGGTACCGACAAAACTGTCCCTTCTAATACACAACACCAGTACAGTGACGCATGCACCTTGTTTAATTGCCCGTCTTGTTTCTTGTGAGCAAGGGACACATTTCGCTCTAATTTGTTTCACTCACTGCAAACTTCCTTTTGTTAGGTCCAAACCCAAAAAAGGTATTGCAGGATGTCACGAATGCCAGTTCGCTGGGCACGTGATCTGACCAATCAATCGGTACTCGCTGCGACCACTAAGTTATGTCCTTAAAGATGCCCCAAAAACACTCTTGACTCTCACTGACTATGCACACCCCTGTCCTGGCAGCTAAATGGTTAACACTACACCATTCACTCCAGCAACTAACTGGTTAATTAGCAGCAGTCCTTCACAAGCAGTCACAGAGGTAATTAGCATTTACACTGCACACTCCATTCAACCACATATAAACTTATCAGAGGCTAACTGAGTTCTTTTAGAGCATCAAAGACAAAACTTATTCAATTTTAGATTTAATATTCCAAAAGGTGGACAGTGCATATAATACAAAAATAAAAGAAAATGGTGTTATAATTAAACGACATACAATAGGTACAACAGTTATGTAAAATAAAAAGGATAAAAATATTCACAGACCCTACTCACTAGAAGAAGTCCTGTATCCCGGGGCGGGAAGAAAAATCGGGTCCATACACACGGTTTTAGCATGTCCCCTCAGTATGAACAAAGTTATAGGGGCTACAAGGATTTTTAAACTCCTTGATGAACCACCCCCATCCTATGGGCTATGCATGAGGTGGGAGTGTCTAGGAATGTCCAGATTTACGACTAGCTAAAAGCATTCATTCCCCCTCAGTTAGGCAGATTCCATATAAATGTAGATATGTACATTATATTGGGATATTGGCCACATATTCCTCTCCTGTATTAATTATCAATTCCTCCAATACCAAACATGACCTGTGTGTAATCCATATTTTCCAAGATATTAATAACTCGCCTTGGCAAGGGAATAAGGGCTCCATGTTGGGTATCATTTTGAGGGGCCTTCCTTTCCATTCACAAATATAATATTGGTTTCTGTCTTACATATTCCAATACTGAAACACATTTATTTTACATGTATGGTTGTCCTTCAAATTACCTCTTAGGGTACCCACCAGACCCCTAGCTGCAGAGAATCCCAGATACACGGTTCAGCCCCACATTGTCTGGAAAAGAAGATCTGGTTCCATGTTTCACTAATCGTAATATAAACAATAGGACTGTTCCAGGGTGGAATGGTATTCCCAATAGTTAACCCATTCTTGCCAAGTCACTACACACTTTCCTGACACAGGAGTTAGGGAAAGTACCCAGGGTGAGGACCTAGCAATTTACGGCCACACCCTGGTTACTATGCAGCCATGGATTGGGGAATTGAGTATAATTGTCCTTAAATTATGCTATCCCACTCCTTTTTTACATATACAAATGAAATAACTGCATTTTTGCTCTAGTTCCCCCTAAAATAATACTCACACTTCTCTTTCCTTAATGACACTTGGGTCTTCCTTTTTTGGTTGAATCTTTACTCTGTCTTTCTTTTTGCTAAAAAAAACAGAAAAACACTGCAAATAACATGTCAGATTAAATTAAAAATAGTATGCATAGCATACAGTATTAATATTGCACATTCATACCTTTCCCGCTACAGAAGAAAAATCACATTAGAATTCTGCCTGTTATTGAAAGAAAACTTACAAATTTTATTTTTATGTCAGGTGCTAGAGGGACATAAGCAGGAAGAGAGAATTCAGCTAGTTACAATTCTCAGCAAACATTTAGCATTCAATTTTAGAATAGTTTTCTGCTTTAACAATAAGTAATAAAGAAAAAATTATTCGCTGCTTCCTGGCCTTTTTTCGAAGATCAAGTGTAATATCTGGTCTTATCAGTGTTAAGGTACACTAAACTGGTCTTTTTATGTAGCAGACATATAATGTATAGGCCTAAACAATAATAAATTATGTAAATATTATCTAGCTGCACAGAAGCAAAGGATCACTACCTGGTATAAATATATTATCCTTAAATGGTCCATTATCGAACAAGATTATATAACCCCATTAAACCACAGGGCCACATTTATGAATACTTAAATCCTCTAGAATTTCCCATCCGATACACTACCATTAACTAAACGCACACTACAGATATGATACAAAGTGCAAATTAACAAGGTAATGGTAAATATCCCATGCCTATTAAAACCATTATCTGGAAACCCTTTAGTTTTTTTTAAGTTTTTTAAAAATGCTCGAGCGTTCCCATAGGGAGCCCACGATCGAGTGTAATTTTCCGACACGTCCGATCATTCGTTTGTCCGATCCGGACAAACAAACGATCAAGGTCGGCCGCGCCCGGCCACCCCACATCACACCAAATTATATTTTCGGCTGGTGTGTACCCAGCCTTAGAACATATGAATTTTTTTTTCTGACTGTGGACATGCCCTTCAAAAAAGAAAAAATGTAATTATCTACTTTTGAATCCATCATGGATCACATGCGCTCTGATTGCGGTTTATTGCGCAAATTGCAGCTTCCGGTGCGGTTTTCAGACCCTGAATTGCTTTCTTCATTATGATGAAAAATATTTCTTTTTAATTTTGGATAAAATAATTAATGTCAGCAGTTAACAGTAATTCCTATAGAAAATATATTTTAGAGATTTTGTTATTTTAAGCTTCTGTAGGTTCTTTGAAACTATGTTCTAAATCCTTGCCATTGTCATTGATGTTGCAGAGCCTGTCTGTCATCTTTCAAAAATCTTTACTGTGTGTACCCAGCTTAAAGGTTCGCACACACGCGGGTGCCGACCTGCGATGCACGATGTGTACGAATGGCCCTTTCGGACGATAAGTGTGTTGCCTGATCCGCCAGGCGGATCTCTGAACGAGCGGCCATTTCGGCCGATTAAGTGCCCATACACGGGCTGATTATCGGGCGAAACGGCCGTTCGTACAAATCGTGGGTCGGCACCCGCGATCGCATGTGTGTACGAACCTTTAGACTCAGCCATCAACAGATAAATCAATAACAATAGTATCTGGGGTGGCCAACTCCCTTTCCTTTATCCCTCCCTCCCCTTTTAAAGGGCATGTCCACCCCCAAAACTATAATCCCCCTAACTACTGGCCCCACCATGTAGTGTAGTTTAATCCTTACCTAACATCCCAGCTCCATAGGGTTCTCCTGTAGTCCCCCCCCAAAGTCCCAAAAACTGCCCACCAGGAGGCTAGCAGAGTCCATATAG
Source organism: Hymenochirus boettgeri (assembly GCA_019447015.1). Classification (NCBI taxonomy): domain Eukaryota; kingdom Metazoa; phylum Chordata; class Amphibia; order Anura; family Pipidae; genus Hymenochirus; species Hymenochirus boettgeri. The sequence goes on along the minus strand of CM033476.1, from coordinate 228,137,454 downwards.
GACTCTGCCTCCTACCTGGCCTCCGGGAGAAGTTTGGCATGCGTACTGCAGCCCTTCTCCCCCTCCCACCTCCTCCCTCTCCGGATTCCCTCCCCCTAGCGTTAATCCCATTTAATATAGCCTTCCTCCTGGTCCCCCAGCCCCAACCGCATAATTTTTATTTTAAGAAAGCTCCCTAAACTCTTACTTACCACTCCTCTTTCCTCTGCCGAAGTGAGCTGCCGGCAGCCGTGTCCGTGATTGGCTGCCGCTCCCGCCCCTCTGCTTGCATTTCTCGCAAGCAGAGGGCCAGGAGCGCGGCGGAGGAAAGAGGGGAGGTAAGTAAGAGTTTGGGGAGCTTTCTTAAAATAAAAATTATGCGGTTGGGGCTGGGGGACCAGGAGGAAGGCTATATTAAAAATGTGATTTTAGGGTGGACATACCCTTTAACTGTCCTTTTCCACAACAAGATTTTCTTTTGTATATAGTTGTCTTTCACTACTAAAGCTACACACAGCAAAGATTTTTGAAAAATGACAGAAAAGCAAGGTACACACAGTACCGATAAAGCCCCGATACAGTCAGATCCGACAGTGTACCCAGCTTAAGGCTCAGGGTACTTAGTGATAAATGATCAATAATGCAATAATAATATGTGAAGTATAACTGCTATAAATGCAATATTGATAGTGATTCTCATTTCCTATATGCATCAACACAAAGCAAATTTTAAAAAAATAGTCTCCCTGGTCTATTTTCATTCAATTAAATGATTTTTATCTGCTGGGACAGAGCATTATCAGCTGCATCATGAGCCCCAGAACTTCTCTATCATTTTTAAAGCTAGTCATGGAAAGAAGATTCTGGCTTTCCTGCAGTGGAATCAAAAGGATAAGAGGAACTTTAAGGACTGCATAGAGGTAAGTATGTATAACAAACTTGGGTTTTAAAGAGGTGGGGAAGGTAACATTAAGGTTGAATTAAGGTTGAATAAAGACATACGTCCATCAAGTCCAACTTATTCACCCTCTTTTTTTTTTTTGTTTAACCCTACCTAACAGTTGATCCAGAGGAAGGCAAAAAAAAAACCCAGCTAAAAAGGGGGGAAAATTCCTTTTGGACTCCAAACGGCAATCGGAAAGTATCCCTGGATCAACCAGATCTATATGCATTAATACCAGTAATTCTCAATTAAAGAGGGAGAATAATATTTTTCTCTCTTGAATCAATCCCCCTCTTTATACAAGACAATATCTTGCTAGCTCTAGCCGTTGCTACCTGGCATTGTTTGCTATAGCCAAGTCTGTTATGTACCAGAACCCCCAAATCTTTTTCCATTAACGATGCACTTAACAGAGAGTTATTTATGGTGTAGGTGGCACAGGGATTATTAAATCCCAAATGCATCACCTTACATTTATCAACATTGAATCTCATCTGCCATTCTGCTGCCCATTTTGATAATATATCTAGGTCTGCTTGCAGCACTTGCACATCATTGGAAGTTTCCAAAGCTCTGCATAGTTTAGTGTCATCAGCAAACACTGAGACCTTGCTCTCAATGCCCCCTTCTAAGTCATTTATAAACAGATTAAACAGAAGCGGCCCCAGTACAGAACCCTGAGGCACTCCGCTTAGAACTTTAGCCCACATAGATGTAGCTCCATTAACCACCACTCTGTTCGCGATCCAATAACCAGTTCTCTATCCATGAACAAATGTTTTCTTCAAGGCCAACAGTCCTCAGTTTATACATTAGTCACCTATGTGGCACAGTATCAAAAGCTTTTGCAAAATCCAAATATACCACATCAACTGCTGTGCCTGAATCTAACTTCTTACTCGCTTCTTCATAAAAACCAATTAAATTTGTCTGGCATGATCTATTTCTCATAAATCCATGCTGACTACTACTAATAAGATGATCTCTGGAGACAAAGTCAAGGATATGATCCCGTAACAAAGTTTCCAGCACCTTCCCTACCACTGATGTTAGGCTTACAGGTCTATACTTTCCAGGCTGTGAACGACTACCTTTTTTGAATATTGGTATTACATTGGCTTTTTTCCAATCCAGCAGCACATCCCAAGACCAAAGTGAATCTGAAAAGATGAGAAACAGTGGTCTAGATAGAACTGAACTAAGCTCTTTTAAAACCCAAGGATGCAATCCATCTGGTTCTGGCGCTTTATTGATATTAACTTTGTCTAATTGTTTCCGTACCATATCCTCTGTGAATACTCTTCATTTCTTCCCTGCATATTATTACAATCCCTGCTGTAAGGACAAGGATTCTCAACAGTAAAAACCGATGTAAAAAAACGGTTTAGCAGATTAGCCTTTTCGGCATCCTCTACAACCACCTCAGCTCCATTATTTAATGGTCCCACATTCTCAGTCCTCATCTTTTTACCATTTATATACTTAAAAAACATTTTGGGGTTGGACTTGCTTTGCTCGGCAATCCGTATTTCATTTTCTATTTTAGCTAGTTTAATTGCTTTCTTGCAGTCTTTATTACAGCTTTTGTACTCCATTTAAGCCTGTTCTGTTCCCTCTGTTTTCAAAATTTTAAAAGCCTTTTTCTTTTTTTCCATTTCCCTTTTTACCTGAGCATTAAGTCATGCAGGAGTGGACCTAATTTTTTTACACTTGTTCCCCAAAGGTACAGATTTAGAAATGTAATAGTTTAATATCCCTTTAAAAGTGGTCCACATGTGCTCTGTATCTTTACCTAGAAACAATTCCCCCCAGTCTATGAGCAGGAGTGATTCCTTTAACAGCATAAAATTAGCTTTCCTAAAGTTAAAAGTTTTTGTTAAGCCAGTGCACTTTAGTTTTTTGCAACCTATATTAAATGACACTATATCATGGTCACTATTCCCTAAGCTTCCCATTACCTTCATCTCCAAAATGAGCTCAGGGTTATTAGATATCACCAGATCCAACAATGCATTCTGTCTAGTATGAACTTCTACCATCTGTGAAAGAAAATGCTCATATAGGAAATTTAAGAACTTTATACCTTTTGAGGTGCTGGCAGTTCCCTTACTCCAATCTATGTCAGGGTAGTTAAAATCCCCCATAACCAGAACATGCCCCATACCTGCAGCCTTTTCGCCAACTGCATATGGAGATTCATTTCCACCTCCTCCCCAGCATTTGGCGGCTTATAACATACTCCAGCAATTAATTTACCTACCTTCTTGCTTCCTGTACACAGTTCCACCCATATTGTTTCTGCCGTATCGTTTACTCCATCTATTCCATGTTTTAAATTTGGCTTCAATTCCTGTTTAACATACATACATACTCCTCCACCTTTCTTATTAACTCTGTCATGTCTAAATAAGGAGTATCCTTCAATATTTACTGTCCAGTAGTTTGAATCATTAAGCCATGATTCCGTTATACCAATCACATCATACCTTTCCTTTAAAGCTATTATTTCAAGTTCCCCGGTTTTTCCAGCCAGACTTCTTGCATTTGTAAATATACATTTTAGATTATCCATTGATTTACTTCCATACATGGTCGTACATACCTCCTTATCCTCTATGCTCCCCCCTCCCTCATCCTCCGTTGTGATAATAACCCCCTCATCCCTAACTTCTCTATCTACCCCTGTGTAGTTCAACGTACCCTCCCCCCCATACCTAGTTTAAAAATCACAGTTGGTTGTATTACCTCAATATCAAACTGTCAAAGTATATACTGGTAATATAAAACAATTGAGGTACTCGCAATCATGGAGGAAGCATGCTAGGCAATTCTTATTGCCCATTGAAACCTATACAAATACAGAACTGTACAGGATCAAACACTATGCATAATTTTTTTTTTTTTATTAAAGAAGCACCCTTTATAGTAAAATACTATTTTGTTCAAGGAGTGCCCCCCCTTTTTTTGTAAATAATTTTTAAAAAAAACTGTTATTATTGTTAAAATGATCACAATCACAATCAATCCACACACCCCCAAAAAAGAAAATTTCTAATTAACCCAATTTTTTAAAACCTAGACCTCACTAGGTAAAAAAATCTTACCACTTACCAGCACCCGATCCCTCGCTGGCTTTCACTGACTTCCTAGTAGTGGATGTCACCGAGAGCAGCAACACTGTAGGCCATTACTAGACAAGCACCTTCTGTTGCTGCTAAAGCATGGAAAACCACATAACCACAGAGGAGCGGAGAGGTATTGGGTGCTGGTAAGTATACGTCAAGGAGATATTGTTACCTAGGTCGAGGTTTGGGGTGTTAGGTTAATCAGAAATGTAAGTTTGGGGGGTTGACAATGCCTTTTAAAATATTGCAGTTCTTAAACATTGGAAATGCTAAAGCTCCTCTATACATGAACTGTTTAAAAATGAATATAAAACAAAATAAATCACAAAAAGGCAGATATAAATTTGTACTATCTTACATGCGCTGGTCTTTAAGGCTAATTCTTTTCTTCATTGTTGCATATTTCTTGTTTTTTTTCTGCTTTCCCTAAAAGTAAAAATATTACAAACTTGTTAAACAATAGACTGTCAGAATCTAAAGATGCCGACCTGCGACGCACTTTGTGTACGAACGAGCGTTGGCCCGTGTATGGGCACTTTATCGGCCGAAAGATCCGCCCTGTGGATCGGGCAGAGATCTCTGAGCGAACATCCGTTTCGGCCGATAAAGTGCCCATGCACAGGCCGAATATCGTCTGAAACGATTGTTCATACATATCATGTGTCGGCACCCGCGTACACGTGTGCGAAAGTCAAGGTCTGTGTAAACAAAACAGCTGGACAGCTAGCATTGCCTTGCATTGTTTGTGCATATCTTTTATCAGAAAAGCTTAACAGGAAGGCAACAAAGCTATGAATTCTGTGGTGTAACTAGGAATCGCCCCCCCCCCCCCAAGCAAAACTATGATGGGCCCCTATCCGTGCTTTATCCACATTGGTTTTCTGGGAGGACGCTATATTTTCATAGGAAACATAAGATGGGGGCCCTTGGCTCCCTGTGGTTGCTCCCCTGGTAGTTATGCCCCTGTATGACTCTTTTAATCACAAAAATAAAGCCCTAAGAGAATGTATTATGTGCACATAATGAAATAGACAGATCTATTGTACAATGGAAAACAATATTAGAGTGGATAATTCATTTCAGAAAAGTGGGAGTTAGTGAGGGTTACGGTCTTTATTTAAAGTCGACATGTATTGTAAAACGAATCTCCTATATTTTATGGTCATCCACCTAACAATATCGTTACTTTTATATCTATTTGCAAAAAAAAAAATCCTCACCATGCTTTCTGCTGTACTGCAAGTTACGTCTTTCCGCGATCGCGCTCTGTTCGCGTCATAGCCGTGGGCCGGAACTTCCTTTAGTCCCCATAGAAACCTAGTGACAGCAAGTATTGGTTTACCCAGAATCTGAAACCGGCTGTTTAGTACTCACGTGACCAAAACAGGATACGCTTTGTATAAGTAATAAAATGAGGTAAGGAATGGGTGGAAGGACAGTGACATTCTGGTCTATTAAATAAGAGGGAGAAAGTCTAGTAACCTTGAATGCAAGTCGGGGATAATAAGGTAAAGATTTGGGGAACTGATATAAAGAAAAGTTAGTGAAGGGGACAGGGGCACAGATGGGGCCTTCTTAAGTGAAACATGTTGGATATCATGTATATTATATTTAATTAACACGTAAGAAAGCCGTGGTGTTACAGTACGTGCTTTATATTGTACATCTCTGTTGCTTCTTGTTTATCTCTAAAGGTCTTTTGGGTTAGAATTAGGAAGTGGAAAGGGGAAGAGATTGGAGCAGTGATGTGGTGATTGAGTACAGAAGAAAGGCATAAAGAAGAAAGAGAATGTAATTAGTTTGGTAGGGGTAGATTGTCAAAAGTAAATAAGGGTATGATACTGTGAAAAAGGAGTGGTAAGTTGCTAGTTTGCACATGGATATGAAATGAAAGCTCCAGCTGTGTAAAGACTACATTTTGGCATTGATTGATCTAAAAGCTCTCGAAAAACAAACATCAGACTTTCTAATTGAATTTATTTTTTTAGACCTAAATACAAAACTGCTGGCTACTGTCAAGGTCTGCTGGACTCTGCTTAGTCTAAGGACAGATGAACTGAGTGGTAGGAGCCTGTGGGAGATGATCAACTGTGTGATTTTGCAAAAGAAATTCCTTCCTTGTACTAATGTTTTACATAATTGGTAAGCAAACAAAGACCTCAAACAGCTCTCTAAATAGTGGTCCTAAAATTCTTTACCATTTTTTTTGTAAAAAAATATCTTAACCTGCCAACCTTTTTGCTGTATGTTTAGAAGAATTATGTTTTCCTGGCCATCCCTGGGCAGCAATAACAATTGGGTTGTTCCCCATCTCCTCCAATCAGAAGAAACAGACTCCACTGAATTTATAAATAGCCCCTCCTCCCTGGGCTCAGTGTAGTCTGTTTCTTCTGTCTCCTCAAAAGACTGGATGTATGGTGTGTGCCTTGCGCTAGCTCACCTTTTGCTGGCCTCTGTACCTCTCCTGTGGCCGAAGTCCCAGCCTCTTGTGAAAGCCGTGCGCTTTCTCAGGCGGGAGACCACTGGTAGTTCCCTTCCTGGTAGTCGCGGCTTCTTCCGCATTACGCCTCGCGTGATGACGTCATCGCGCATGACGTCCGACGTCATTATCGTGCGCCGCGGGTATATCCCGCGAGTGAAGACGGCGTTTTCCTGCCTATGGCTGCGGTCTGCACACAGTGCCCCTTACTATGGAGCCGGCTGCCAGTGATGTGAAAGATAAAGGGAGGTGGTAAGAAGATTCAAATTGTGCCTGTCTGAAAGGGTTATTAATGTACTTTTATAAGTTACTTATTTAAATTATTTTCTGCTTGCAGCCATAAAGGTTCTTCTGGAAGTTCTAGGAAGAGGTCTAGAATCTCATCTTCGGAGGATTGATGTCCCTATGTGTGAAGCCTGCAGGAATCCGGTGTATAAAGATAAGAGATTTTGTTTAAATTGTATAGAGGAATTTTTTAAAGGGCAAGCATCGCCTCAACAACCCAAGTCTATGGAGGTCCAGGGAGTTCAACCAGCTGACATTTTAGGATGGATTACTCAAGCTGTTTCTCAGGGATTCAAGGAATCTCAACCTTCTACCTCAGCGGTGGTTTCACAACCTCAGCCTATTCCTCAGGATAACTCATCGCCATCGATTTCAGATTCAGAGGATGAGTCAGAGGAGTCAGGATTTGACCTTAGACAGATGTCAGCCCTGATTAAGCAGATCAGGCATACCCTTAAAGTTGAAGAATCTCAGCAAGCTTCAACCTCTTCCTTATTTCAAAGAAAGAAAAAGAGTTTTTTCCCACTTCATAATGAAGTGGTGGACCTGGTGACCAATGAGTGGCAGAAATTGTCCAGGAAAACTCCTATTGAAAATAAATATGAGAAATTGTATCCTTATCCTTCCGATAAGGTCTTATCTTGGGAAAAGATTTCGCTTATCCAAACGCACTGCATTGTCCATTGACGACGCATCTGCTCTTCGCCACCCTATGGACAGACGTATAGAATCAGATCTTAATAAAGCATACATTACTGCAGGTGCCGGTTGTAAAGCAGCAGCTTCTATGGTCTCCATATCCAAATGTCTGTCATTATGGATTGATAAATTGGATGAGTCAGTTAAAAATAATTCTTCCAAAGAGTCTATTTCAAAGTCCTTATCGAAGTTTCGGTTAGCTTCCAGCTTTGCTCTTGAAATCTCAGCAAATCTAGTAAAACGGTCAGCTAAGGAGATGGCTCTATCAGTCTCTGCCAGACGAGCCTTATGGCTTTGGACTTGGTTTGCTGATACTCCCTCAAAAAATACTTTATGCAAACTCCCCTTTGAAGGTGAAAGGCTGTTTGGGAAAGAAATGGACGATATAATATCCAAGTCCACTGGTGGGAAAACCAATTTCCTCCCTCAGGTTAACAGGAAATCGAGGGATCAGAGACAACCGATGGATAGATCCTTTAGAAGAAAGAGAGAGGATACAAGATCTTACCGCCCTGGGAAAGAATATTCTAGAACGACCAACTGGAAAGCGGGGCAATTTAGTATTTTTCGTGGTCAAAGACCCCCCCATCCAGATCTCCTAAAGCCTCCAAGACCCTATGAGATAGGGCCAGCCCATACTCCTCCTGTGGGTGCCAGGCTTCAGAAGTTCCGAGGAGTATGGGCAGACAGTGTTCAGGATGCCTGGGTAGTCTCTGTGGGGAACAAGGGATATCGACTAGAGTTTCAGAACAAACCAATGAGGAATTATGTTTCTACAAGAATTCCTCCAGTGAAATCAAAAGCAGAGACCCTAAGGCTATATGTTCAAGAATTGCTGGTGAAGCAAGCAATTATGGAAGTCCCGAAGTCACAACGGCAAGCAGAGTTTTATTCTCAGCTTTTCTTGGTAATGAAGGCCACAGGGGATTTTCGTCCAATCTTAGAACTTCGTCGCCTAAACCATTTCATCAAATGCAAGAGGATCAAGATGGAAACTCTTCAAAGAATCCGTACAGCCGTTACCCCAGGGGATTGGTTATGTACGATCGATCTAAAAGATGCTTACCTCCATGTTCCTATATCTATGGAGAACCAGAGATTTCTGAGATTTACTCTGGAAGGTCGACATTTCCAGTTTCGGTGCCTTCCTTTCGGTCTTTCAACCTCTCCCAGAACCTTTACAAAGGTCTTAGTGGTCTTAATTGCAAAGTTAAGGATGATGGGGATAGAGATCTATGCTTACTTAGACCATCTTCTTATTGTGGCAAGGAGTCAAACTCAATTAATCAAGAGCAGAGACAAAGTTCTAGATTTCCTCCAAACCTTTGGTTGGATAATAAATTTCAGGAAAAGCCATCTTCTGCCTTCTCAGTCTCTGGTTTACCTAGGAGCAACGATAAACACAGCGCTAAATCTGGTATACTTACCTCCGGAACGGATCCAGGCAATCGTTCATCAAGCAGAACATCTTCTTTCTCTGCAGAACACGTCAGCCAGGCAATTAATGAAATTTTTGGGTTCAATATCATCAGCGATAGGATTGGTCAAGTGGGCTGCATGGCACATGAGACCAATCCAATTTTAATTTCTAGACAGGTGGGACAATCTGCAAAAGGATTGGTCCCAACAGATTCCTTTGTCTTCCCAGCTCAAAACCTTTATAAATTGGTGGACGATTCCCAGCAACCTTCGCAGGGGAACTCCTCTGCTCCAGCCTCAGTGGGTAGAGGTGTTTACAGACGCTTCAACCAAAATTCTGTTAAAGGAATTTGGGAAGAAAATTTAAGGCTTCTACCATCAAGCATCTTGGAGTTGAAAGGAATCTTTCACGCTCTTCTTGCCTTCCAACATCTCATAAAGGGGCTACCCATCTGCATCCGAACAGACAATCAAGCGGCAGCGACCTATATACGGAAGCAGGGAGGAACGAGAAGTGTTGGTATGATGTTGGAGCTTCAGAGAATAATGAAGTTTGTTCTAGAAAATCTAGAGGATGTCACAGCCCAGTATGTTCCAGGAGAACATAATGTATGGGCCGATCGCCTCTCGAGACAGAGGGTAGACCAAGGGGAGTGGTCTCTTCACCCTCTCATATTTCAAAGGTTGATGGAAACATGGGATTTTCCCAATATCGACCTGATGGCCTCAGGCTGCAACAGAAAGTTTCCAACCTACTTCTCCCGATTTCATCACATAGAAGCCCTTGCTGCGGACGCTCTGAGTCAAGATTGGAACGGGATGTTGGCTTACATATTTCCTCCGATACCATTGATATTCAGGGTTCTGAAGAAGATCTTACAGTCCCACGTAGAGATAGTCATAGTTCTACCCAATTGGCCGAGACGTCCATGGTACCCGCTTCTCAGGAGACTCAGGTTGGATTGTCCATATCACCTTCCTCGGTGGAAAGATCTCCTCTCACAGGGCAAACTTCTTCATCCAAACCCATCGGAGCTAAATCTAGCAGCCTGGAGATTGAGAGGGGAAGGTTTTCTCAGCTAGGATGCTCCTCTAGTGTAGTTTCCACCTTATTAAGTGCTAGGAAGTATTCTACAAATTCCAGATATAATATCTGGAATACCTTTTCTATCTGGTCTCTATCTCGTCATCTCAATCCAACAACAGTGACAGTTCCACAGATATTAGAATTTCTTCAGCTAGGCCTCGAAGGTGGATTATCCTTTAATACCATCAAACTCCAAATTTCAGCAATTTCGGCAGTTAGGGGAGAATCCTTCTTCTAATATATTAATTAAAAGGTTCCTCCAGGGAGTTTTAAGAATAAGACCCCCAAAAAAGAATATCTGTCCACAATGGGATTTACCTCTTATTTTAAATTCTTTGATTCTTCCACCTTACGAACCATTAGAAGCTGCCTCTCTTATGGATTTATCTTTGAAAGTTCTAATTTTGGTAGCTCTTACTTCAGGGAGAAGAGTATGTGAGATCCAGGCTTTGTCTTCTAAAGAGGATCATCTAATCTTTCACCCTAACTCTGTAACTTTATATCCTGTGGATGATTTCCTGCCTAAAGTTCTGTCTACCTTTCATTTGAATCAACCTATCATTCTTCCAGCAATTCCAGAGGATGAAGAAAGGGAAGAGATTGGGAAGCTAGACATCTCAAGATGTTTGAAAATTTATCTACATAGAACAGCATCGTTTAGGAAATCTGAAAGATTATTTATAATCCCTATAGGAAGCAATAAGGGTCAGACAGCATCCATTGGAACTTTAAGAAGATGGATCATTAGAACTATTCAGAGAGCTTATTCAAGTCAAAGTATGGCACCTCCTCTAAAGATTCAGGCTCATTCTACCAGAGGGATAGCAGCATCCTGGGCGGCAGAAGCCGGGGCATCTGTTGATGAAATTTGCAGGGCGGCTAATTGGGCAACTCCCAACACCTTTGTGAAACATTATAAATTGTACTTAAGAAATTCGAAGAGGGTGAATTTTGGTCATAAAGTATTAAATGTTATGACAGATCCCTCTAATTGAAATATTTTTATTTTTGAAAGGAGATATCCTTAATTTTTATTTCCCTCCCATATTTTTTGATTATTGCTTGGGTATTTTACCCAATTGTTATTGCTGCCCAGGGATGGCCAGGAAAACTGAAACTCATATCATACTTACAGAGAGTTTCTTTTCCTGGCCATCCCTCTGGGCAGCAACCCTCCCTTTCCGTTTATTTATTTTATTTTTTTTTTGAAGCTTTGAAACCCTACACTGATCCCAGGGAGGGGGGCTATTTATAAATTCAGTGGAGTCTGTTTCTTCTGATTGGAGGAGATGGGGAACAACCCAATTGTTATTGCAGCCCAGAGGGATGGCCAGGAAAAGAAACTCGGTAAGTATGATATGAGTTTCCGTTTTCCCTTCCGCAGAAGCCACTCTTCTCGTATATTCAAGAAAAGCACCCCCTAAGAATTTAGAAGGGTTTAAAATACCACTTTTTAAAATAGCTTTTTCTTTTATGTTATACCGTGAAGGATTAGTTAAGTAATTGTTGGTGCCACCATGTTGCTTATTTTCTCATACACCCTGGGCCCTTCAAACAGCCTTCTACTGTTCTAATCCCTTGTCACATTCTCCTCACTGTAAAGATTTAAAACTTATTGGCTGCACTGAGGTTCTAAAGGATTGGCTAAATGTCCAATGACCTGTTGTTAGAAGCTTATCTTGATGCATTAACTCGGTACTGGGTATGAACAAGAAACTACTTGACTACAGCCTGTGACTAAATGGTGTATCTGCTAGAAAATAACTGAAAACAGCTACAGCAAAATAAGAGATATTTTTTTTACGGCTTTGGTTGTCTTTTATACAATAAGTAGTATTTTGCTACTTTAAATAAATGAGGATATCCCTATTTGTCAGGTTTGTTGGTAAATATTTGTTTTACTTAAAGGTTAAGTTCAGTACAAATACATATGCTTTTTGGAAATCTTATTTTCTTTTGTTCATTACAATTTTCTTAATCCAGATTTTTTTCTGAAAATGTAAACTTCTGTTACGGTCTATTACAGTCTTGCCATTGATCCAGATCCCTGGGTTGATCAGTTGCTCAGTTAAAACCGTAGCTTGTTTGACCCATGTTATGAACATTCCAAAGAAGTGAGCATTTTGGGCCAAAAAATAACTGTTGTGGGACCTGAAACAGCAGCTCACTACCTACCACAGCATATCATAACAAAGTAAATGAAACTCTTATTTTATAAAAATAAAGGAACATTTGTAGAATTACTGTTTAATATAAATAATTGGAAAAATCTAAATGTTCCCTTAAACTGAACAAAGAATTGACATGTATAACTGTCAATTATTTGCTATGCTTCCAGTTGTGCACACCTGAAGGGATTTAAATATCTCATGTGCACCCTGCATTTGGGTTGGTCATGCTAATATATGGGGCATATTTTCATTAGCTATATTTTGCCACTGTTGTAATCTACAGCATTTGGATTATATTCTCATAGGCCATAAACCAATTTACATTTGCAAGCAAGAGTTGCCATACTGATTTCTATACCGTGATAAAAATAGACTATCCATTTTTTTCACTCGAATATAAAACCTTGGGCATTTTTCTATATTTTTTATTATGCAGGTAGTATAACAGGTTTAATGTGTGTGCTGTTGATCACCATTAAGTTCCTTTGTGAACTTAGCTCCCGAGTTTTTACTTTCTGGCATCATGAGGGACGTACTCGTGGAACAGACAGAAACATCTATAACTATGTGCGGGGAAAATACCTGGATCCACATTCTTGCTATGTTTCTTGGGACTGGAAGGAGCCCTGTGAAGTGGGACAATCCTTGTGCTTCCATGTGCATGTAAGAAGCTTTTATCTGATGTTGTTTATTTTTCTTCTTTATACTTAACCAATGTTTACTTGATTACATTCTGAGTAGAGATGGACTAGAACTCAAACCCGAGTTCTAGACAAACTTATTGGGTTTGAACGGACTCAGACTTCTCAAACTATCCCGGACCCGGATTTCTAGGACTTTCGAACTTTCCAGATTTTCGATAATTATCGAATTCGAAAATCGAATGATCTTCGAATGGTTTATGGGATAATTATTGAATGTTAGAATCGTTTATGGTATAATTATCGAAAATTGAACGTGGGAGCGCGAAAGTACCATGGTTGAGAATAAAATCTATTTTTGGAAATTTCTGGATATTCAAACGTGTTCCCCAGACCATTTCCCAGGTCCCAGAAATATTTTAATTTTATTTCCTTCAAACTTTTTGACTCCCATTGACTTTAATGGGTCCATTTTCGAACTTGCAATTTAGTTCGAAAACGGACCGAACTTTTAGAAGTTCGGCCATCTCTAATTATAAGTAAAAAAAGGTTTAAATAATTTTTCAAAAGCTTTACAGACAATAATAGTTTGCAATAAAGAAACGGTCCTTAATGGGAAAAATCATTTTAATGCTTATTCATTTATTTATAAATTTTTATTATTCCATTTACTTCAGTTTCCTATTGTTAGGTTTTTTAACACCTAACATTTTGCTGATCTCTGCATTACTTTTTTCCTTGGTAGTATTTTGCCCAGGTGGCACATTTTCTTCATCCTATAAATATTTTTTTTACTTGTAGAAATTTATTTGAATATTATAATTAATCTTTCCCTCTTTCTTTAGTTGTTTTATAGAAATGGTGACCCATTTCCTGTAAGTAGTGCTTTTATTCCAAAGATTCGTATATCTCACACTGAGCTTGATATGGAAGTTCCCTTTACTGTGGAAATTCTTCAGGACTCTGCAAGAAATGTGGTAAAGGTGGAATTCACTGTTAGAAAATCTGGAAGCTACCAGATCAGCATTAATATTGGAGGCCTCAATATTGCACTTAGTCCCTACCATAAATACTTTAGTCCAGGCAAGTGATACATTGGATGAAACGAAAAAAGGGAATGAAAGCGATTTTTAGATTTGATGCCATTAATTGTCTTGATTTCTATTTCTCATAGGATCAGTAGTTCCAGCCAAAACCCATATTATCTCACACTTTTCTACACTTGTCCTAAAGTGTGGAGAGCAGCACACATTACAAATAGTACCACGTGATCAGTATGGAAACCAGACCAATGACAGTTTAAAAGATCCTGAGACATATACTCTAACTTTAAGTGAGGTAAGGTCAACAACAGCAAAAAGTATTTTCTTAAAGGGTATGGCCACCCTAATCTTAAACCTATAAATAGGTTAATAACCCCCAAATCCCAAGACTGAAATACTTACCCATTTCAAAGATGTTCTTGAAGGCAGCTATTCATCACCTGCTCTTCAAAGGAGAGTTCCAGGCTAAAACACATTTTTCATGATTTATAGTCCAGAAACATGTGGATGATATAGTATATCACTTGTTTTTTCAAACTAAAAATATGCCAATGTAAAATAAGATTAATATTTCAATACAGCCCTGCAGTTATTTTCACTTTTGGTTGTGCTCCACTCCCATCCTCTATTTCTCCTTGAGAAAAATAAATTATACAAAGAGATAATAGGCTGTTTAATCCTTTGCAATGACCCTATGTTATATTATGTGAGGCAAATATATGTGAAAAAACACATATCAATCAAATTAGTCTTTGACTATCATCAATATGATAAAACTCCCTCTGTAAATAGTGTAATCCACCATCTAATGTCCAGGTAAAATGGCCCAGGTACAGCTTTCCCCTGATCCCTTCACAAATCCAAAACTCAAAAAACGGTTAATGGTGTACTCCAAGTAACCTTGTGTGTCTATTTAAGCGGAGGAATATACACACAATCATCTGTGCAAACAAAATAATCACAAATCTAAATTTTGCCAATTAAATGTAAATATTAAAAAATAAAAATAAAAAAAACTGGTGGATGGGGCAGCGTGCTCAAAATGGAAGACTTCTGCTCCATTCTGTACCCTGTAAAGTCACAATAACCACTAAGACCCATTTCAAACACTTGCAAGATAACATAAGCATGCGTTAACTAACTTTTGCAAGATCCCCCGCGGCCATGAAAGGGTGATATGTCAAACTTGCTGCATGCTCTGTACGCGGGTTACATGTGCTTGCGCTGCCATGTTGTGTTATTGCACACAGGGATCTAAGTGTGAGTGAGTGACTGTTGTGAGTGTGTGCTCACTTTGCCAACCCCAACACTGTGGTAAGAGATCAGTTCTGTTTATGTCATCTGTTATCAGTCCAGGCTATGGATAGAGTGGAGCAGTAACTGTCCTATTTGTGGAGAGAGATTAATTATGCCCACCGCTGTTGTATGGATTGGATTGTGCGATTAATTAATTAACTTTGGGGGCTCCTTGTGAGGCATTCCTTTAAAACCAAGAAGCTATATCAACCCCAATTCCCAACCTGCGTCCCTTCAGATGTTTTAAAACTACAACTCCCTGCAGTCAGCAAACATGGAATGCTGAGAGTTGTAGTTTTAAAACATCTAGTGGGACAGAAATTAGACATCCCTGACCTATATAATAAGCCTGATGCAAGTCTAGTTAGTATTTCCATTAGACTATAAAGCAGGTTGTATTGGTTTCAATGCATGTGTTTAAAGAGCATGTCAAACTTTTATAGCATTGAAAAACAATTAATAATAATTGTATAGTAAAACCTGGCTACTTTTTTATGCCACCCGGCTGAAAAAAAATTCTGGGGAGAACACTGCATGAAGTGTATTGTTGCCTAAACCTACAATGGAACCATTAAATTGCATTATTGCATTTAAATTCACTTAAATTTTAATTGTATTGCCTCAATGCATTTTTTAAATTGAAGAGTAAAGGCATGCAGCCCTCCCCATACCTTTTTTTCCTAATTTTGACCCTCTGCCTTCAATTAGCCATGTTGTGAAGTGATAAGGCATCGAGTCGCCACTGTCGTATGTGTGTGCAGAAACGTGCCTCTGATTTAGGTAATCTGGGAAAAGGGAGACCTTATATCCAATGAAGGGGATCCGGTGTGAGTTGTTTGCCCATAATGTTCTGGGCTAGCTGTATAGCTGAATCCCAAAACGGTCGGATAAGTGGGCATTGCCATATAATGTGAAACAGTGTCCCCTCCGACCCACAGCCCCTCCAACACCTATCTGATAGATTTTCCCATATTTTGTGCAATTTATCAGGAGTTTAATACCATTTGAATAATATTTTATAAAGATTTTCTTTATATATTGTACAAACAGATGATTTTGCAGCTGTGCTCTATATGTCTACCCAATTTTCTCTGCTGATATCTCTTCCTAACCACGTTTCCCAGTCAGTCATATATTTATGTATGACTGGGGGTCTTTGGGGTGGAGTTGTCAGAATACCATATAATGTTAATATTAGATGTCTTTGTAGGGGGCTTGTATGTGCTACCTGCTCAAAAGCAGAAGGGCGAGATAGAGAAAGATCAGGGGACAGTGTTTGATAGTAGTGTTTCAATTGTAGGAATGAGGAGTTTGGATAGTAGCTTTTTATGGTTTTGTAAAGTGGGGAAATCGTACATATATGGTTGGTAATTGGGTCTGTTAAATCTTGCAGAGAGTATATTTTAACGTTTGTCCAATCCCGATATGAGTGGGGTTGTAGACTTAAAGGGAGCGCTGGGTTTCCTGTTATAGGGATTAGGGGGGAGGGGTCAGATATGAGTTAAAAACTTCGGTTGCATTGTGTCCAGATATTTTTAGTGGGGACCATAGGGCTTAAAAGTGTCCTTCCCTTGGGTGGGGTGGGTTTAAAGGAAATACTAAAGAGAAGAGAGGCTGGATGAATTGGTCTGCACCAATCCCTTTCCAGTTGGACCCATATTGCAACCGGAGCTCTGTGAAACCAGTAAATAGAGTGTCATATATGAGCCACTCTGTAGTATCTAAAGATATCTGGCACTGCCAATCCCTCCTGTGTCTTACTTGGGAGGATAATCTTTTGGGAAATTCTGTGTGCCCTGTGAGACCACATAAAAGTTGTAAGTTCTTTTTGCAAGCTAGACAGAAATTTTCATGGAATTTGGACAGGTAGTGTCTCAAATAAATATAACCATTTAGGAAGTATGGACATCTTGATAGCAGATATTCTGCCAAACCATGACAGGGTGTGTGTTTTCCATTTATTGAGTAGGGCTTTAGTGTTTTGTAGGAGGTGTGGGAAGTTTGCTGAAAATTGAGTGTAGGTGTAATTTGGATCCCTAGGTAAGTTAAAGGGGAACTGTGGTCTCCAAACAAGTTACGTTTATTGAAGTTTTATGAAAGGCCAGTTTCCTACCTTTTAAAACGAGCCATCAACCGCCTCTCTACGTGCTCCACAGCCCAAGATATTCAGAAATGACTGACCAGAAAGTTAATGGGTGGGAGGCTGACTTGTGACATTACTGAGGCTTCTCCTGCACAGTGCCGCCGGCGAGCACAGCCTCAGACTCCCTCAGTGTGTGAGGGAGACAGGAAGTCCCTCCTCGTCTCTGCTTTGTGAAGTCCTGACAGAGAAGAAGGTAGAGGGGGGCGTCCTGAGTACCCCACGGCACCCGCGTGTGGGCGGGGCCACATAGGGCTGTAAGATAATGGGTCATGGGGGGCCTGCAACTGGAGGGGCCATGGGGTCCATGAGTAGAAGGGACCAGGGGGGCTGCAAAGGGGAGGAGGAGACACAGGACAGATTGACTGACAGTTTCAGAGCAGGAAGTGCAGGGGACCTGGTGATGCTGCTGCCATATCACTCACAAAAATGTAAATATCTTCAAAACTATGCAAAATAAACAATGGAAATAAATTGCAAAAATTCTCAGGGGAGCAATTCCTTTCAATTTACCTAAAGTCATTTTTGGACCACAGTTCCCCTTTAAGTAGTCTTGTTTCCAGGTGTAAGCAAAGTCTATTTGTTGAGTGGTCAAATTGATAGGGAGGGCCTCTGATTTAGAAGCATTTAATTTGTTGCCCGCTATGCAGCTGTATTCGGTTAAAGTGTTTTGCAAATTTGGGATGGAGATGGCAGGTTTAGTGAGGTTTAGTAGTACATCATCTGCGAACAACGAGTGGTTTCCAACTTGAACATATGATTTTTTTTTTTTTACATTGTTGTCCTTTAACTAATTCACTTTACAGCTGTGTATATCATCCGATGTTCCCCTGTTAGGATATTGGTGGTCAACAGGGCCGTCTCTATACTTTTTGGCACCTGAAACAAAATTCCAAATGCGCCCCCTCCCCTCGCTGCCGCGCCGCCGGATGGGGTGTGGTTTTATAATTCAAATTGGGTGGTTTTCCCACAGTGACTGGTATCAAATTTGCCTTGCCCACAGTGACTGGTATCAAGTTTGCCCACAGTAACTGCGGGTATTAGCAAGTTTTCATACCTGAGGCTGAAGTCCGGCACAGCTAGTTTCCCCTTTTAAGCCCGGCCCTTTCTCTCTGTGCGCACCTTTTATTGTCCAAATCCGTTTCCTATCTATGTGCGCCAAAGCGTGCTCAGTCTCGCGCAAGGAGACAGGAAACCTTGTGCGACAGACAGGAGAACTGGATTTGGACTTAATTAAAGGTGCGCACCGAAAGAGAGGGGGCCGGGATTAAAAGGGACAGTGCCTCTATCTGTCCCCCGCCTATAGGCATGGGCCTTGCATGCCTGGTTGGAAATCCGGCCCTGGCCCCAGGCATCAAAACGCCCGCATCCCTACAGGGTTCCGCTCTCTAATGTGCTTCACCCTTCCTCATTAGGGAGGCAGCCCAGGTGATCAAATACTTACCTGTATAACTTGGATATCCAAGGGTTAAATGACCCCATTAAACGTACGTTTGTTTTCAATTTCCTAAAAACCTGCTCCCTAAATACCTACTATATTCTAGAGGGGTATTGCTGCTATTTCAGAGAACATTCTGATACCGTATCCTCCCTGTAATTGTAGATGGAGAAGTGATCTATAATCCACTTCCTGCTAATTTTAATTCAATACACAAAGCTATCTCATTTGCTTTAATGTATCCAACGGCTAGAATTCTTTGTGTGGGTGACTTTAACGTTACCCTTTTCGTACTCATTAGTTATTCCCCCTGAACCCAGCATTCTCAGTTGATAACTAAGAATGACACACCCCTTGCTAAACTACTGTAGAAAATAAACTGGATAGATATCTTGAGATTCAGAAATACAGACAGTTGAGAATATGCACGTTACTCTAAACAACTCATTTAATACACAAAACGAGGGGCTGTGGGAGCACTCCTTAGGCAAAATTACTATAACATATGAAGGAAGTGCTACTGATCTGAACAAATTATTAGAACAAACAAAGAAAATGATTATCAATGTATTTTCCTGGGCCCCATATAATCTATAATATTTGTACTAGTGCAAACAGTAAAAACATAGGGGTTTTAATTACAATTTTATATATGTGTTGCTCTGCAGAAAGGTAGACCAAGTTTCCATGTGGTAATAGTACCCCCAACATGCCCCCTTTATTGGCGGTCTAATACCTTGAATACTAAGCACTACATGGGGGATGCCCCGTCGGTATACCCTACAGCTGGGTGTGTTTAGAATCTATCTTTATTAATTAATTGGATTAAATGTAACATGCTGATGACTTACTACAAGGTATGAGAATGTGATTGAATACAGATCTGAAGTGAGGGGGGTGGGGCTGGTGGACGCTACATAACCCTCACTTCCTATTTAAGTTTTTAAGCCTAAGGCGTGTTCTTTCTTTTAGCATTTTATTTTAGATCTTTCAAATCTTGGTGTTTTTACTAACCACGGCTTGGATCATGTGTGGATGTGACAGTCTCTATTATCTTTTTAAAATTATGTTAGCAGGATGTAACATTGCGTTACTTTTATATGTTTTTTGATATTATGTGTATTTGATGATATTGAGGTGCAATAAAGGTTGTAAATTTATTTTTCGAATTATTGGGTATACATTGCTTTGTGCTTTCAGATGGAGATAATGGTGTTGGGGAGGGGAGGGTGGAAACAAAGATGGAAGGAAAAAAATGGTGCTAATTTTGCCCCAACCAATTGGATGTTAGCTTTCAAATGTTAAATAAGATCTGATTGTTTGGGGCAAAATTTTAAACGATAAGAACTTTTATTGAATCTCCCTGTTTGTGTTTTTGAATGATATAATTATCCCTGTTAGCACCACAAAATTAGTGCATGGCCATACTGCCATATTAGTGGTGCACACATCCTTTTTTTTGGATATTAAGGACCTTCGTGTTATTGGTACTACCCGTTTTTTTTTTTTCTTTTTTTGGACATTTATTTACACAGGATCCAGGACTAAGCCTTTACAGGCTATTACCTGTACATTACATAGACAATTTATTGTGCACTTTATATCCTGAGTACTTTTTGAATTTATACCGATGCACTTTTATTAGGAAGATCATACTGTATAGATTTTTATTTTATTTATATAAGGATATTTATGATTATTGTCTCTATTTAATTATGTTTTTATTCTTTATTGAATGACATTTGTTCTAGAGAATTAAAATCTATTATTCATACCATCTTTGGTAGGTGTGGACCCCTTCCTGCTGGCTATCATTTTATTTATTTGGTCTAGTGACAGTTTATTTTTGGTTTTACTACAATTAAGTGGCCCCTAAAAAGGAAGGTATGGTGCATTCACCATCTTGCCCTTAAGGGGTTAAACAAATATTGTGATTTGCATGTGTTTCTGTAAATTGATTAGGTTAATATCTGATGCTCTTTAGCTATTATAAAGGATTTCAAATTGATCCCCTAAAATATTTGGAGAGGAATAACTACTAAGGTGAAATGGAATTTGATGTATATTCCCATATTGTGTTTTTACCTTTGCAGCAATTGCTTTTAATTCTATGTATGTACCTGTTTTTCTTTGAGACGGACATATAACGTGATGTCAGGAGGTGTGTGCTTTTGCGTATACTGGTGTAACAGTGTCTTTTTGGGCATGTGCCCAACACTGTTTGCTTGACATTGCACAGGTATACAGTGTAACAGTAAATCTGTTTTGTTGCATTAATAAAAGTGGAGTGTGTTGCTATATATATGTTTGGTGCATATTGTGGCTTTTTCAGCACAAGCCTATTGAACACCGGCACCTACATACCATCAGAAGTAAGTAGAATGCGGCTAACATTATTTGTAAAGATATATGTAGTAGAGGATACACCCTTGTCTATCGGCTGATGAAATAGCCACATGTTTCACTGAAAATATCCAAAACATCAGAAATGGTTTTCTTGCGCACCCTAGTCCATTCCTACAGCTTCTAACCCCTACATCTGTATTGCCTAGTCTCCCTTCATTGGCTACTCCCTCTAATTGCTCACTAACAAACTTCACTACTATTGCAGAACAGGCACTGTAATCTCTTCTATCCAGGACTCACCACCTGCCCCTCGATCCTATCCCCTCTCATTCCCCATCTCTCCTCTTTCTTCCTACTAGCCATAACCTCTCTTTCTAGCTGGTCCCTCTCCACTGGTAATTTTCCATCCTCATTAAAACACGCCATGGTATCCCCTATACTTAAGAAACCCACCCTGTACCCATCCACTCTCTCCAGCTACCGACCTGTCTCCCTTTTGCTTCTAAACTGCTGAAAAGACATTTACTAACTCTCTCTCCAGTCAGGCTTCTGCCTTAACCACTTCACCGAAACTGCCCTCACTAAAGTGACCAATGATTAATGCAAAATTTAAATTTCACTACTCTTTGCTTATTTTTCTTGATCTGTCTTCAGCTTTTAATACTGATAATCACCCTCTACTTCTTCAAATCCTGGCTTCCTCTGGTATCCTGGATACTGCACTTTTTTGGCTATCTTCCTATCTCTTAAAGGGTATCTCCACTCATATTATGCGCAGTCCATGCGCATAGAAGAGAGGGTATGTCGGGACCTGTCAGACTTTGCACCAGGGGAGCGAGTGGGCAGGTAAGCTCATTACCTTCTCTCCTGGCTCCTTATTGTTTTATTGAAGAACGGGAGGTAAGACACAGCGCCTTTACCTCCTGTTCTTCAATAAAACTAAATGGCAAAAATGTGTTAATACGAATGGAGATACCCTTTAAGGTTCAGTACTCCCCTTTTTCCCATTTCATCTTTGGCCTTGGACAACTCATTATTTCATTTGGATTCTTATATCACCTGTATGCTGATGATACCCAAATTTACATCTCTGCCTCAGAGCTCCCTACATTAACATCCCAGGTCCCTAACTGCCTTAGTACCATCTCAGCCTTCGTGTCCTCCCACTTCCTCAAACTGAACTCGGACAATACTGAATTTAATTTTCCCACCCTCGGGATCTGTTCCCCACCCTAGATTTACTATTAATATTAACAACAACGTGATATCCTCATCTTCCCATGTTAGTTGCTTGGAAACCCCACATCAACACACTTACCAACTATCGGCTCTAACTCAAAAAACTTCTTTCATATTTTCCCTTATTCTGGCATTACACTACCAAAATCCTAGTTCATGCCCTAATCATATCCCGGCTTGACTACTGCAACACACTTGTGTGGTTCACTACTTTAACCCATTCTAAACTCTGCTGCACAGCTCCAGTTCAAGCTGCTTATCCTAAAATGCACTATACATCTCAGCGCTAATCACAGACACCATCCTAGGTGTAACCTCCACCCTCATCCACCCTTGTCACCTCTTCCCACACCTGCATCCCGGACTTTACTTGTGGCCCCCCTTTACTGTGGAACTCCCTCCGTCTGTCTGTATCTTATGCACCATGCCTTTTTATCTTCAAATGTAACCTTTTGCTATTCAAGAAACCAAAAGAATAAATTAAAATGTGTTTTATTGAGGTTTTTTGTCACTGATTGAATAATGTATTTGTATAAAATATTGGCTGATATCGTATAGAGTATGATTTTGAGTAGTAGGTGCTTCTGATGATCTTACATAGTTACATAGTAATTAAGGTTGAATAAAGACAGACGTCCATCAAGTCCAACCTATTCACTTTTTTTTTTTTTTAAACCCTACCTAACAGTTGATCCAGAGGAAGGCAAAAAACCCCAGCTAAAAAGGGGGAAAAAATTCCTTCCTGACTCCAAACGGCAATCGGAAAGTATCCCTGGATCAACCAGATCTATATGCATTAATACCAGTAATTCTCAATATTTTTTAGTTTTAGAAACTTATCCAGGCCTTTTTTAAAGTTATTCAATGAACTTGCCATTACCACATCTGCTGGAAGACAGTTCCACAGTTTCACCGTTCTCACTGTAAAGAAACCTTTCCTAACCTGAAGATGAAACTTCTTTTCTTCCAACCTTAAAGGATGTCCACGTGTCCTCTGATATGACCTATTAGTGAACAATGCACCAGAGAGTTCATTGTATGGGCCATTAATATATTTGTATAAGGTTATCATGTCCCCACGCAACCGCCGCTTCTCCAGTGTAAACAGCCCTAACTTGTCCAATCTGCCTGCATATTCAAGCCCCTCCATTCCCCTTATTAATTTAGTTGCCCTTCTCTGAACTGCCTCAATTTCCAAGATGTCCCTTTTGTATATGGGATTCCAAAACTGCACCGCATATTCCAAATGAGGCCTTACCAGTGCCTTGTAAAGAGGGAGAATAATATTTTTCTCTCTTGAATCTATTCCCCTTTTTATACAAGACAATATCTTGCTAGCTCTGGCTGTTGCTACCTGGCATTGTTTGCTACAGCTAAGTCTGTTATCTACCAGAACCCCCAAATCTTTTTCCATTACAGATGAACTTAACACAGAGTTATTTATGGTGTAGATGGAACAGGGATTATTAAATCCCAAATGCATCACCTTACATTTATCTACATTGAATCTCATCTGCCATTCTGCTGCCAATTTTGATAATCTATCTAGGTCTGCTTGCAGCACTTGCACATCATTGGAAGTTTCCAAAGCTCTGCATAATTTAGTGTCATCAGCAAACAGAGACCTTGCTCTCAATGCCCCCTTCTAAGTCATTTATAAACAGAAGCGGCCCCAGTACAGAACCCTGAGGCACTCCGCTTAGAACTTTAGCCCACATAGATGTAGCTCCATTAACCACCACTCTCTGTTTGCGGTCCAATAACCAGTTCTCTATCCATGAACAAATGTTTTCTTCAAGGCCAACAGTCCTCAGTTTATACAGTATCGCCTATGTGGCACAGTATCAAAAGCTTTTGCAAAATCCAAATATACCACATCCACTGCTGTGCCTGAGTCCAACTTCTTACTCACTTCTTCATAAAAACCAATTAAATTTGTCTGGCATGATCTATTTCTCATAAATCCATGCTGACTACTACTAATAAGATGATCTCTGGAGACAAAGTCAAGGATATGATGCCTTAACAAAGTTTCCATCACCTTCCCTACCACTGATGTTAGGCTTACAGGTCTATAGTTACCAGGCTGTGAACGACTACCTTTTTTGAATATTGGTATTACATTGGCTTTTTTCCAATCCAGCGGCACGTCCCCAGACAAAAGCGAATCTGAAAATATGAGAAACAGTGGTCTAGCTAGAACTGAACTAAGCTCTTTTAAAATCCTAGGATGCAATCCATCTGGTCCTGGCGCTTTATTGATATTAACTTTGTCTAATTGTTTCCGTACCATATCCTCTGTTATCCAATGTGAAAACTCTTCATTTCTTCCCTGCATATTGCTACAATCCCTACTGTAAGGACAAGGATTCTCAACAGTAAAAACCGATGTAAAAAAACGGTTTAGCAGATTAGCCTTTTCGGCATCCTCTACAACCACCTCAGCTCCATTATTTAATGGTCCCACATTCTCAGTCCTCATCTTTTTACCATTTATATACTTAAAAAACATTTTGGGGTTGGACTTGCTTTGTTCGGCAATCCGTATTTCATTTTCTATTTTAGCTAGTTTAATTGCTTTCTTGCACTCTTTATTACAGCTTTTGTACTCCCTGTAAGCCTGTTCTGTGCCTTCTGTTTTCAAAATTTTAAAAGCCCTTTTCTTTTTTTCCATTTCCCTTTTTACCTGAGCATTAAGCCATGCAGGACTGGACCTAATTTTTTTACATTTGTTACCTAAAGGTACAGATTTAGAAATGTAATAGTTTAATATCCCTTTAAAAGTGGTCCACATCTGCTCAGTATCTTTACCTAGAAACAGTTCCCCCCAGTCTATGAGCAGGAGCGATTCCCTTAACAGCATAAAATTAGCTTTCCTAAAGTTAAAAGTTTTTGTTAAGCCAGTGCACTTTAGTTTTTTGCAACCTATATTAAATGACACTATATCATGGTCACTATTCCCTAAGCTTCCCATTACCTTCATCTCCAAAATGAGCTCAGGGTTATTAGATATCACCAGATCCAACAACGCATTCTGTCTAGTAGGAACTTCTACCATCTGCGAAAGAAAATGCTCATATAGGAAATTTAAGAACTTTATACCTTTAGAGGTGCTGGCAGTTCCATTACTCCAATCTATTTCAGGGTAGTTAAAATCCCCCATAACCAGAACATGCCCCATACCAGCAGCCTTCGCCAACTGCATGTGGAGATTCATTTCCACCTCTTCCCCGGCATTTGGCGGCTTATAACATACTCCAACAATTAATTTACCTACCTTCTTGCTTCCTGTATCTTGTATAACTTTGTTCCAATTTGCAGCTTGGTGTTGTAGGGGTAGCTGATGGCTGTTTCCAGATATCTTTGTGTAATGGAAGTCAGAACCGTGTCTTGTTGCATCTTGCACTCCTCCAGACTGGATGCTTTCAAGCAACGCTGCGCTTTCAGGGGCAGCCAATTAGCAATGGGCATTTTCAAATCATTGTGCTAAATGGTAAGATTTTTAACTTGATTCCTGGTTTCCACATTTCGTAATTTTCTTCATCTACTTCTTCAATGTTTTCTTCAATTTTCCCTAATCTACTGAAATGTTTAATCGGAGTAGTATTTTTTATTTTGGTATCCAAATGCAATGTTAAGTAATAGGAAGCATCCCTTTTGCCTTAAAGCATTGAGCCTTGAGCCATGGGTTCAGATCTGTCTCAGTCACCATCCCCATGGACTTGTATTTTGTACTGCTGCTTGAGATAGGGTACTTTAATTGTAAACTATTGTAGACAGATTGTAATGTGCATTTATGAAACCAAAAAAAAAATATACTGTACTATAATGACTAATATATAGTTAACAAATAATTTGAAGTGCTGTATTGCACTTGTATTCTCATTCAAACACTGTGATAAAGGCACATTTTTGGTGTAATTTATTTCAAAAGGTTTATTTTTTTTATTTCTAAAACATTCATATAGGATAAAAGCCTATGCATATCTCCTCCAAAATGTGTTTATATTCTGTTTATATTAGACAGTGAAAAGGCCATTGTGGATAACTATGTATCCCGATCTGGTGTGGGGGTTTTCTTTGAGGGTTACCTTTATCCTCCCTCAAACCTTACTAACATTCCTGGGCAGCGCAGATTGTCTTCCACCAGTCATGAAGAGGAGAGTGAGTCAAATGCTGATGCACATACTGTTGACAGGATGAAAAAACCTAAAAAGGTGTATTTCTATATGACACCCAAGGTAAACATTTTTGGATTTAGTTACATGATTGTAAATATGTATGCATGCAAATATTAAAGCACATTTTCACCCCATAACAATTTTAACCTTACTTAAAATTTTAACCTTACTTAATTAGCACCCCTCAAAACAAACATTTTTGAATACTAACCCGGTGTTCCTTGAAGAAGGGTGTGATTGTGACACCGCCAATGACTGACTGCAATGGCAGCAGAAGCCACCTGCTTTACAATTGCCATAAAGAACGTGGCACATAGGGGTGAGGGACCATTAAAATTCAAGGTAAAAATCTTCCAGAAGCACTGGGTAGAGGTTAGTGTTGCAAAAATAAGGTTGGCTGATTGTGAAGTTAAAAGTTTGCTATAGTGGAGAACATGTCCTTTAAGTAACAAAGAGTGCCAAATTTACTAATTTACTTATACAATGACTAGTCTTTTTAACTTTTACAGCAACTGTCGGTGAAAGAATTCTATCTACGGATTATTCCTTGGAGACTCTTCACTTTTCGAGTTTGTCCTGGGACAAAGGTTAGTCTGTATTATGTCGCCTGTTTTTCACATTTTTCTTTCCTTCCTCTCCTTTCCTGGAGAGATAAATGAAGTACAAATGTATTTCGAATGTATGTTTCTTATGCAGTTTTTGTAGTTGCTTGCATTTACTAAAAGGGAACTGTGGTCTGCATACAAGTGCCCTCTCTTAAAAAGAGTACACGCCTCCTTTTTTTAAATGACTCCAGGATCATGCTCCTAGCTGAAATCCAAACTTACAGTAAAATATGGTTTGATGGTTCCTGCTTACACTGTGTTATATCATCAGTATCATTGCTCTGCCCCCTTACTGCTGGCTTGAGCACGCCCACTTGTATACTATATGAGCATCATCAGCTGCTTCATCTAAGCAGTGTCAGGCAGTATCTCCTAAAGCAAATAGAATTGAGAGAGGAAAACATAATTCTGCCTTTATAGAGCCCTTGTAAGGCCTTATATTCAGTATGCTTTGCAACTAAACTGATTGAGAGGAATGGAGAATTAGCATTATGAAAATCGATTTTTTAACTGTGTTTGTTTTTCGCTGGAAAAAGGTTTTGCAAAGATATATATATATATATATATATATATATATATATATATATAAAATAGGTAAGGCAATATGGTCATGTAGTAGGGGATCTTTTCTTCATTGGGTTGAACAAAAGACATTGGTCCATCCCTGTAGACTTGAAAAAAAACAATTTAAGCTTCAGCAACGCAAATGGTTGTTCACTGCAAGGGCAGTGCTCTGCTAGAAAATGTTATTTAAGCTGAATCTTTTAGCCACAAGGGGGGGGGGCAGCCCTAATGGGTGCTGTACTTTCTACCACGTGATCTTTTTTTTTTATTATTTCAGTTCTTGTATCTTCCGCCAGACCCCTTGCACGGTCTATTGTCCTTGCAGGTGGATGATGGGCTACAACCCCCTATAGAAATCAGCTGCAAAGACAGAAACATAATGGCTGCCACATTTACACGGTTCTTGCACCTTAATATTGGTAAGTTTTCTTTAAAATACTGTGGTAGTGAGATGCTATACCAGAATTGTATTGTTCTATAAATGCAAAGAGGTAGATATAAATTAAGTAAAGTACAACTTCTGTGCAGAGCTTGAAATGTTTTCCAAATAGGTAACAAAAGTCCATATGCACACTAACCCCAGGTGGGTGCAAAAAGTCCAATACCCCTACTTCAAAGGGAACGAAATACTGAAAAGGAACAAAGTAGACTTGCGCTCCAAAGTGAACTGTTTATTGTGAGCCAAACTTGGCTCACAATAAACAGTTCACTTTGGAGCGCAAGTCTACTTTGTTCCTTTTCTTGGAATGTTTTCCCCCCTCAAACTTGAAACCAACAAAGACTCAATCAAGAGGAGATCTTTTGGATCTTTCTATAATCGCAAGGGTGTCCCTATTGACTCACAGCTGTCACCAGACTCTGACAAAGAGGGTTAACAATTGGGAAATCTTAGGTTCTATAAAGAACCTAGACAATCCTGCCCTGTTACAATATTGTTAGTGCTGGACACAGGTTAATTGCAACTATGGGATAGAACTTGAGAGCACAAGATACCAGGCACAAGATACCAGGCAGCAGTTTCGCATTTTAGATAGCTTCCAAAGATGCCCCTGAAGGGACCTTCCTGACCCGGTCCCTCGCAGCTCTGCTGTGCTACTCCTCTGCTCTGCAGCGATATTTACTGGTCACGGCTGTTAGTCAAGACACAAGGTCCTGTCACCTTACAACCACGACCAGGAAGCGCCTTACTGCTACTGTTCTTGCTCGAAATGAGCTTGTAACAGCAGTAGTGGGCGGTACCCAGGTGGCGAGGGACTGGGTCAGGTAAGTTCCTTCACGGGCATCTTTGGAAGCTTTCTATAATGCGAAACTGATGCCTGGTATCTTGTGCTCCCAAGTCAAGTTCTATCCCATAGTTGCAATTAACCTGTGTCCAGCACTGACAAAATCTAACAATATTGTAACATACAATCAATAGGGAAGTGTGCACTCTACCTTCAGGTGATTATAATGCCCAGGTGCTGCTGTCTGATTCACAACAATATCCAATCCTCAAGTAGATAACAGAGCACTCAAAGAAATATTGTAACGTGGCAGGATAGTCTGGGTTCTTTATAAAACCTAATATTTTCCAATTGTTAACCCTCTCTGACAGACTCTGGTGACAGCTGTGAGTCAATAGGGACTCCCTTTCCATTATAGAAAGATCCAATTGATCTTTGGAAGTTTTCTATAATGCAAAACTGGGGTTTGTACAGTAGCTGCATATAGTTATAAAAAAAATTAATTATGGGGCGGAGCTAGCACTCGATGGAGGGAGTCGCAAGGTGGAACGGCTCCCGCACCAATAACTCATCCGAGGCTATTTCCAGGCAAATTTACCTGCACAATACAGGCACCCTGAAGCGGAGAGACCAAGAGACACCCATGACCAGGTCCAGAGTACTGAAAGCTGAAATCGCTGCTAAGAAATTACAAAAATTTGCTTGGCACGCAGACACAGTTCTTGCTCCCGCCCGCTCCCCCACCACCACAGGAAGCAGCATGTAGGCCGCGGCTGACTTAACACCACAGCCATCCAGCTCTCCCATGGACACACAGCCCCGTCCTTCACCTCCACGTGAGCCCAACACAGGAGACCAACAGGTAATCCTGTCTGCAATCCAGGAAACCAAAATGTCGCTTAACAATCTTCTGAAAGAGGTGAGATCTGATTTATCCATTATGAAGCATGACATGCAAAGGCTCAGACAGAGGGTGAGGGAGGCTGAGAGCAGGATCAGTAATATAGAGGATAATATGGCCCCCATGGGACCAAATATAACGCAGCTTACTCGTGAACTCGAAATAACCCGCTAAAAGTTAGATGATCTTGAAAATAGATCAAAGAGGCAGAACCTGAGATTCCTTGGATTCTCAGAGCTGGCTGAGGGCAATAATCCAACTGACTTTCTTGAGAACTGGCTTAAAGAGGTATTTAAAGAACAGAACCTGTCTAATACCTTCGCCATTGAAAGAGCCCATAGAATCCCGGGTCGACCCCCAGCCCCAGGAGACAGACCTAGACCTCTTATTGCCAAACTCCTAAATGCCAGGGACTGGGACACCATTTTGAAGCTAATTCGCACGACTGGGGACATTAAATTTGAAAACACTGTGGTAAAAGTATTTCCAGATTTTTCGTTGGAATTGCAGAAAAAAATGGCGACCTTCTGGAGAGGTTAAAAAATGTCTGCAACAAGCCAACATCAAATATAGCATGGTCTACCCTGCCAAATTAAGAGTCGAAATTGACGGCTCTATTAATTTTTACGACAGCACGAAAGCTGCAGTGGACTGGCTGGATTCCAGATAAACTCTTGTGACATGTGGATGTATAAGTCTAATCTCCCCCCCTGGAGATCACCTACTGACATCCCCCAGCCGTTTACATATGTTTCTCCTCCTTTAGTATTTGTTGGAAGTAATATCTTTCATCTAAACTGCAAATTGGACTCTTAAACCAAGATAATAAGCTCTCCATGCCATAGGGGAAGTTTTGGATACAGGACACATTACAACCTAATATTTACAGGAAGCCTTCCCCCCCGCATAGGTTAACCTCATGGAGGGACATGCTACAGATTATGTGTGGACAGGTTCCTTTCTCTATGGTGTGGGAGCCAGTCCCAAAAAAGGAATAACTCTATTAGCAAGGGATATTTCCCTCTCAACAATGACTCTTTCAAAACTGCTCTGCAGAAACAGCACACAATGTGCATCCCCGAAAACCATTCCACCACTTGGTGGATGCTTTTATGCTTCTAATCTCCCAAACCATGTTTTGGGATATGGTTATACCCCCGTTATTGGTTACTCCTTTCCCACCCTCATCCACAAGACCCCTTTCCCTTATGTTTTCCCGGTTTAAATTTTTATATTTGAATGTGTATAGAAGTATTTACTTTGTACTGCAAGCTATAAGGATATGGTATTTTCGCCACTATTATGCTAAATTTATAATATTGGATATTGTACAATTGCTGCGGTTCTTAAACCACTATGTATGTTGGTACTCTCCAGTTGTCTCCCCTTCTACTCACATCTACAAGCCCCCTACCCCCTGGTTCCCTCTGGATGTGCCCAAAATATATGTTTATACACTCGAATACTGTTGTGTGTAATGTTGTGGACGCTTATAACCATAACCCTTTATGGTGCTCAGGTTCCCCCCTATTTAACTCATTCTATATTCCATTATATCTGTTGTATTCAATTAGATCAACTGGACTTGAAGTTTAGTTCTTGAAGACGTTTCGCTAGTCATCCGACTGGCTTTCTCAATTCAGAATGACTTATATGGCCCAGCACAGAAGAGCCAATTCCTCGGGTCAGGACTCAGCCGTGTACCTGCATCTTAAGGATAAAGGACATAACTTTTAAAGATTGTAATGTTAACATATTGGAAAAGGAACATGACTGGTTCAAGAGAGGTGTTAAGGAGGCCATTTATGTGAAAATAAAGAAACCAAGCCTAAACAGAGGTGGGGGGGGTTCGACACCAACTGTCTGCCATGTACAATGCTGTTTTGACACCTTACTCTGGGCGTTCCTATAACACCTTTTAGCCACTATCCAATCCCACCCTTAACACTTGGCTGTGATATGCTAATTGGGATTTTCCAGGGTACATAATTGCCACAGATTCTTGTACAAGGCATTCTGAATTGAGAAAGCCAGTCGGATGACTAGCGAAACGTCTTCAAGAACTAAACTTCAAGTCCAGTTGATCTAATTGAAAACAACAGATATGGTTGAATGAGAACCTTCACAAACACATCTTTATTCCATTCTATGCTAAAAACTCAAATCCTATCCCAACCCACTACTGATCTCACAAGCCCTGAACACTGTAATGTTAGATACTGCTTGAGATACCCTGCAAAGTCTTTAATCAATCTTCACTACTGGAACTTATAGTATATAAATAACATATATGACAGCTCAATTTAGAATACTGTCTTGGAATGTTAGAGGCCTAAATGACCCCAAAAAAAGAATTGCAGTTTTCTCATTAACTAGGTCTCTTCGAGCAGATATAATGTGCCTGCAGGAGGCAGACCTACTACCTTCCACCACTTGCTATCTGAAACATGCTTGGATCTCCTCCTCTTTTCATAGTTCCTACTCGGTGTACTCCAGACTCAGGGTCTTAATTCTGATATCGAGATCTCTAAAACACAAGGTGATAAAGGTGTTAACTGACAAAAACGGAATGTATATTTGCGTAGCTATAGAAATTGAATCTATATTATATGTCCTCAGTAATGTCTATGATCCTCCCCCCACATCTTTAAAGCCTTTGAAAGCTGCAGTCAAATTTGGTGTGCAATTCCCACAAGCTAAAGTAATTTGTACTGGGGACTTCAATAGTATAATGGATAATTCACTAGACAAAATGGTCCCTACACAGGTTAAAAACACACTTTTATATAATTATATAAGAGAAATTGGTTGGATAGATGTATGGAGATCACAACACCCCAACAAAAGAGAATTTACCTGCCATTCCAGTTCCCATAACACTCTCTCTAGAGTGGATTACTTCTTCACTAGTAAAAATACTATGAATAATATCAAGAGAATATCACACGAAGCTAGAGGCATCTCAGATCATTCCCCAATTTTAGCATGTCTCAGTTTTGGAAAAGAACCACCAACAAATAATATCTACAGTATCCAACCATTCTGGATAACCCTATTACCGACTCCAGACCCTATAGAAACCCAAATCTGTGAATACCTCTCACTTGATCATAACCCGGTTCCTATTGACACTCAATGGAATGCATTTAAAATAGTTTTACGAGGATTTTTAAACACAGAAATGAGGCATATTAAGAAACAAGCAAGAACAAATGAACAGCAACTTGCCCAATCACAAATGAAGGCTGAGACACAGTACATAAACGACCCCAGTACACAAAATAATACTGCATGGCATCTGGCACAAACTTTATACAATAATGCTATAACAGAAAAAACAA
Source organism: Hymenochirus boettgeri (assembly GCA_019447015.1). Lineage (NCBI taxonomy): Eukaryota > Metazoa > Chordata > Amphibia > Anura > Pipidae > Hymenochirus > Hymenochirus boettgeri. The sequence continues at coordinate 228,104,309 of CM033476.1, read as the reverse complement.
ATAGACAATCATTCTTCCACAAACAGAGATACTTTGAACAAGGCAACCAGTCCGCCAAACTACTTGCAAGATTAGCCCATGGCCCGCGAGAACAAAATATAATACTTGGCATAAGAACACCGGAGGGGACGCTGACTCAAGAATACTCCCGCATACTCAATACTTTCACAAATTTCTATAAAGACCAATATACCTCACAATTCCAGTCCACTCCAGAACAATTATCCGTATATATGGACCAAATACCCTTCCCACAACTAAACAGTACAAATAAATTAGAAGATATTTCTCCCTGTGAACTGATGGAAGCAATTGGCTCTATGGCTCCTGGTAAAACCCCTGGCACAGACGGCCTACCAGCAGAAGTCTATAAAAGATACTGTAAGCATATTCTCCACCAATTACTAAACACATACCAATCTGCCTTCGACAGGGCTGAACTCCCATCTTCCATGTATGAGGCCCATATTATTTTGATACATAAAACCGGTAAAGACCCTCTGGACCCAGCTTCGTATAGACCAATTTCTTTACTAAATTTAGATTACAAAATACTTGCCAAAATACTTGCAACCAGACTTCAAAAAAATCATAACAACAATAGTACACTCAGATCAGACGGGCTTCATGCCAGGGAAATCAACATCAATAAACATCAGGAAAACCCTTATTAACTGTCTTGTTGATCACGACAACTCCGGGACAAGAATCATGCTCTCTCTGGACACCAGGAGAGCATTTGACTCAATCAAATGGCCATATATTTGGGAATGTCTGAAAAGATTTGGTTTTGGCCCCAAATATATCCAGTGGGTTAAGCTGCTATATGCGCACCCTCAAGCCGCCATCAAAATAAATGGTATGATATCCCCATATTTCACATTAGCTAGGGGAACCAGACAGGGTTGTCCTTTATCCCCCTACCTGTTCGCATTAGCTATCGAACCGCTAGCAATTTTATTAAGAAACAACAGGGACATACAAGGTCTCACCCTAGGATTATACACCTCCCTGATCAGTATGTATGCTGATGACATGATTCTATACTTAGCAGACCCATCAACATCATTATTAGAGGTATACAGGACAATCTCCACATTCAGTCCAATATCAGGCTTATATATAAACTGGGATAAATCTTGCCTATTTCCTCTGGACAAAATAACAAACCTGCCTCCTATTCTCCAAAATCTGGTACCAATTGTAGAACATTTAAAATATCTCGGTATAATAATAACAAAACCCCCTTCAGACTTTATGAAATTAAATGTACTCCCTCTTCTCAGCCTTGTCGAGAGTAAGATGCAAATTTGGAAAACCTTCCCCATTAATGTGTGGGGAAAGATCACCCTAATCAAAATCATACTTCTCCCTAAAATATTATACATCCTACAACACAGTATGGTATATACTCCTCATCTTTCTTCAAAAAACTGAATAGCACACTACTATCACTCATATGGGCATCTGGACACCCCAGGGTTAAGATGAAAATCCTCTAAGCCCCCAAAACACAGGCTGGATTAGCTCTGCCCAATTTTTATTGCTACTACTTGGCAGGACAGCTAAAGTACTTCACAGATTGGGTCGTGCCCCCTCCACCAGAACCCCAAGACACTTCCCCCCCCCCCCCCAGTATCACTTGCATCCATATATGACGCAGAAGGGTTACCTACAAGCATACCTACCATCACTCCCAATGAACTTCCTAGAGTCACCAATAAATATATTACCAGGCGGAGGGACAGCTTTACATATTCAGCAATTCAAGATATGGAAGGAAACAAATTGCTCCAGTTAGAGGGCCCATTCAATGAATCCCCTTTATGGCATAACCCCCGATTCCCGGAGCTCTTCTCGTTTGCGGGAGTGGATTTCTGGGGGGAAAAACAAATCAGATACTTCTCACAAATTACTATAAATAATGAAATAATGTCATTCGCTGAACTGCAAGAAAAGCTACAAATTCCTGCCACATCCCTATTCAGGTACTGGCAATTGAGACATTGCATGCGAGCCGAATTTAAAGGTCCACAAATACTGGTGCAAAGCAACCCTATTATTCATATTCTTAAAAATAAAGGGGGGAAACAATTGGTATCAACAATCTACAAATATATACGTATGTGAGTTCTGCTCCAATACCAATTCCCCATCTATTATCTCCAAATGGTCAAGGTATACACCTGAAATAAGTATGGATCGCTGGGAAGATCTAGCGGACTCCCACAACAGAGTATTGGTATCTGCAAACAATAAACTAATACCGTTTAATATAACACATCAGGTATACCTTACTCTATATCGGATGTCAAAAATATCCCCTAGACACAGATCGGAATGCCCTAGATGTCAGTGTCCCCAAGCGGACTTCTGGCACATGATGTGGGATTGCCCCTTAATCTCCAATTACTGGACCCAAATTGTCGACAAGGTGTCTGGTATTATACATCAACCAATATCCCCGGAACCTATGTTATGTTTGCTGGGAACTGGAAAATAGGAAAGGTGGTCTAGCTCATGCACCACACTCCTAAGAGAAATCTTATTCATAGCTAGGAAAGTAATTATACTGAATTGGTTATCCACAAATGTACCCTCTATTTCCCAATGGGAATCCCTAGTTACAACCATGGTTGCGTATACCAAAGTTGTATATAAAAGTAGAGGGAACTCTACTAAGTTTAATAAAGTATGGAACCCCTGGTTCGAATATATAGGCACTATAGCATAAGATTCCCTATGCATAGGAACCTATGTGTCCTATATGGAACCAATAGGGAAAAGAAATGGAGAGGCACCGAGCTAAGAACTCTTTTAAAACTATATCCTCAAAGATCCTTGACTTGAAATATGCGAAAAACCTACCTCTAATTAATTCTGTCATCTATTATTGAACTGTTTAATGTTTTTCTAGTTATTTAATGTAGCTGTTATATCGCAAAAGCAAACTGCAACACTCCGATTTGTACAACTGAATTTATTGTCGAATAGTATTGCATATATATGACTGTACAAAGAATTATATTTTATTCAAATAAAATCAGTTAAAAGAAAAAAAAAATTATGGCTGGAAATGCCCTTTAAACAGAAGGTACTTCACTGCCTCATCCTATTAAAATACTAAATAATCCAATAGAGGAAAAACTCTCACTCCCAGCATTCTCAGAGGAATGGGCAGAGACGTGCAGTTTTCCTTTATGTCCTCTTTCATACATAGAAATGACTTCCTGTCTAGCACACAGGAGCTTGACTCACCCCCATACAGGAAGTCTTCCTTCTGCCTATGGAGAGGGGAGGGGTTTGCGAGTGCTGCAGTTTGTGTCTCATACATACAGTATATCTCTTTTGGCTGCAACTGTCACATGTTTTAGAAACCGCTTCCTTTCAGTTTTTAAACATATGCAGATGTTTTATCAGTGACAAAGGTGTGGCTAAACCTTCCATTTTGACTATTCCATATTAAAATATGGGTACCAGCAATGTAAGTACATATAAAAACTTTATATTTTCGCCATGTACCTAATATAAGTGAATACTATACTTTATATGCATATATTTATGGTCATTTAGATGGTAATAATGAGAAATGCCACACATACATATACAACTTTCCTATATGTAATATTATGTACCACCCACCTCATTGGTAGCGCCTAGAAACTCAATGCAATCTCCGTAAAAATCTAAATATTTTTTTACAATAGGAGGCATAAATGTTAGAGTAGGCGATAGAGACAACACATATTCTAAAAAGCAAGTTTTAATTCATGAATAGAATATCAATCAAGATAAGAATTAAAGGAATAGTTCAGTGCTAATTACTGGTATGGATAGGCAGAACACAGAAATTCCACAGTTCAATTACTTCTTTTCGGATTGTTGGTGTGATTTTTCTATCCCCAGTAATCTTTGCCGGTAACTGCTTTCCCCAGTCTTTGTCCTGAATCTTCAGCTCCCCCTTTCCTCCAATTCACGACTATACAGGCTCCTTCGCACATGTGCATTGAGAGGCCCCTGCAGTCACGAACAGTGACCTCTCTAAGCGCGCTGTCAGCCAACCATGCAGAAGCGCCGGGTTTCCATAGTAACGCGCACGTGCACTGCACAGCTAATTACTTTGCTGGGCTGGAGCTGTTTATCCGATCCAATAGCAGAGGGTGGAGTTAGTGGTCACACTATGGGGGAGGCAACATGATTACCCGGCACTGTGCACATCGCTAATCCACAGCTGAGCTGTGCTGATGGGATCCAGAGACAGGACCAGCTCCCACACACTGGAGCTCAGTCTGCACTGTCTGCCTTCTGCTGCCTTCGCTGGGTGATCGGATTTCAGCAACCTGACACTCTCTCCCTCCCTTACCCAGGCTGCAGAAGGTCAGAGTCCAGGATCGAGCTGTCCAGGCAGTGAGAGGTGCTGGGTTGGGGTCCAGGCTGGGGGCTGATCTGTTTGAAATTAGGAGACCCCATTAGGATGAGATTAAGGCCAGATAAAGACCAGGGGGGATTTCACAGCATCTTATCCAGGGCAATGGGACACATGGTCCTCAGGAAAGTCACCCAATCCCTCATATACAGACATGGCTTAACCTGCTGGGGGTCTCTTCATCCATAACTGTCAGTGTTCTCTCAGAAATCTGGTCTATTGGTTTATCTATCTATCTATCTATCTATCTATCTGTCTGTCTGTCTGTCTATCATCTATCTATCATCTGTCTGTCTGTCTGTCTGTCAATCTATCTATCATGTATATGTCTGTCTATCTGTATATCACCTATCCATCTATCACTCTATCTATCACCTATCTATCTATCATATATCTAGCTATCATCCATCTATCACCCATCTATCTATCACCCATCTATCTGTCTGTCTATCATCTATTTATTTATCTATCTATCTATCTATCGTCTGTCTGTCTATCTATCTACCTAGCTTTCTGTCTATCATCTGTCTGACTGTCTATGCCTAGTTTTTCTTTCTATCCCTCATTCATCTCTCTCTCTCTCTCTCTCTCTCTCTCTCTCTCTCGCTATCTAATGTTTATTAAAGTTAAAATAAAGTTAGTCTTTACTTAGGGCTCAAGTATGGGGAGGAGAATAGCCAAATTATTTGTTTCTGAATCTCATATAAACTTTATAAACTTTCATTGAAGAGAATTGGGGCAGCAACGGTCAAATTTCACAAGGACTGGAGGGGAGAAGAACCAGACTGATAGGAGGGGGGTAGCATTTTGAACGGATACTTGCAATGGAAAGCTTCTATTTATTTTTGAAATTATAAGGAAATGGATCCTTCTTTATATTAAAAGCAAGCTGTATGCAAATAAAATCTGGGTTAATTGCATCTAACTAATAGAAATTGCTGCAAAATGTATTTCACTGTTTAAAATTTTTAAAATCGGCTAAATATAAGTATGAGGATTTATTTATTGTATGGGTAACCTGGTATGCATAGGGGATTTAATACTAAGTTTATTACCCTGAATTATGGGTGACAGGGGGTGGGGTTGAAAATTATTGGAGATTTTTGTTGATTTTGCACACAGAGGATTATGGGGGACATGAGAGTGTGTGAGGGCATTCTATTTTTAACTTCCAGTTTGGCACTTGGAAAGGTTGGTCAAATTTATGGCTCTGTACCAAAATTATGTATACCTATTTTTAAAAGTAAATGCATATGGTGTTAGTATTGTTATTTAGAGAAACTCCCAGTATTCCTCTTTTGGATATTAGATCATTTCCATTTAACAGGCACACAGTAATGAAAGTGAGGCACAGGCACACAAGGAGAAAGGGCTTTGCATGATGGATGACTGTTTACTATATACACTATGCCAGACTGATGCACAGGCACTATGAGGGGAGGAAAGTGCTGTGAGTGATGATGTCAAAAGCTTGCTACCTACATTATGCCAGACTGAAAGTGATGCACAGGCACTATGGGTGGGGGGAAGAGTGCTGGATGACTATGCTTGCTACCTACCTTATGCCAGACTGAAAGTGTTGCACACGCACAATGAGAAGGGGAAAGGTTTTTCTGCATGATGGATGACATAGCTTACTACTACATTATGACAGACTGAAAGTGATGCACAGGCACTATGGGTAGGGGAAAGTGCTGTGAGTGATGGATGACAGACACATGGTAGCACAAACACCACACAGTTACACAAACACACTGCCAGAATCACAGTTACACAAACACACTGCCAGAATCACAGTTACACAAACACACTGCCAGAATCACAGTTACACAAACACACTGCCAGAATCACAGTTACACAAACACACTGCCAGAATCACACAGTTACACAAACACACTTACAGTCTCACAGTAACACACTGCTATATACAAACATATACATCTATATAAACAATAAATACATACATTTTATTTCAATAAACCATACCAACTGAGGTTTAAGTTGTTGTAAGTAATCCCTAAGTTCAGTAGATCTGCCAGCAAACTATATCTTATGCATACCCTCCAACATTCCAAAACAAGAAAAAGGTACACTTTGACACACCCCTTGCTCCGCCCAAACCCCACCCATCGCTCCGCCCCCAAACATCTAGCTCCACCCTAAATGTAGAAAGAAAACGGTAGCTCTGTGCAGCCGAGTGACTGGCGCACACATGATCCGGCGGTATACATGCCAGGCACCCTGTACAAGCCGGTACTTTTGTTATGCCCGGTACTCCCGTTTTAAAAACGGCACAATACCGGGAAAATCGGTACACTTGGAGGGTATGCTTATGCAGCAAAAAAAAGTGCATGTGAAGAGAGGGAAAGTCTATTAGTCATGGGGTCAAAAGGGGCGGGGTTATAACATGTCAGTCCAGCAGATAGACAACAAGCAGTGCAGAGTGAAGGCCACTCCCACCAAAAACAAGCAGAACTTTACAAGCTGATTGCAGAAGCTACAAGCAGAATTTTTTCACAAGAAAGGGATCCTGGGGGCTGGGGCACAGGGGAGTTTATTATACAGAAGTTTGTAAAATATGTCATTTCTGAGGGAACACTTCCTTTTAATCTGAAGTTATCAGCATATAACTACAATTCGAAAGCCCCCAATGTCAAAGCCCTAATTGAGTGATATGTATTCTAAACAAGCAAATGAAAAGGTTCATATGTTCTACACTTCAGATAAAATGAGGTAAAAAGGTGATAAAAATATAGCAATAAGGATGGCTAATCCTATCAATTATTAATATTGTATTCACTGCCTCTATGCACAGAGTATTTTCTACACAGATGTCTCCATACCAATATGGAAGTCCCAGTCTTTGAAAGCTGCTTGTTACCCTGCAGTTTATTGACAAGCCAGTGTGAATTGCATATAGCCTTCCTTGGGCAATACAAAATAAGCACTTGTTTAAGAAACACACAGCCCAGAAGGCTACAGGTTCAAACCCCTAGACTTTATTTTTTGTTTCCATTATGCTTCTAGCAAAAAATAAAGATTCTACGTGTAGTAATTAAATTCCCCAAACTCGAATAACAACATCTGAAATCCCTGTTCTGTGTCAGGGAGAGGAAGGGTCTCTGTGTTGTTATATAATTGGCTGTCAGCTTCTAGGAAACAAGGCTGCAACTTCCTTCTTTTGATCTGTTGAGCAATACAGAGCATATGAAGTATACTATGTACACTTACCTGGGTTTTACCCAACTAAGGTTGATTATGGGAGCTGACCCTTGTACCCCTTAGTTTCGTAAATCATTCAGCAGCCAATTGCCTGACAGCCGTGACCAGGAAGTAGAGCGGCTGTCAGCACAGAACCGCACTGCCCCTGTTTTTGCCCAAAACAGGAGCAGGGGCGGTGAGGGACTGGGTCAGGTAAGTTCTTTCAGGGGCATTTTTGACAATTCTTACTAATGCGAAAAAGTGGGTTTGGGGAGTTGCTCTACCACAATATAAAAAAACTTTTTATGCTTTTTAAGTAAAAAGTGAAAAATTGTTTAGCATCAAAATGAGAAATGTTCTAGCCCTGAAAAGGTTAAACTTTTTAAAAAAAATGAAATTACCTGTGGTAGGTAGGCAGGATTCATTATTCCCTACCTCCCAATATTGTTTAGTTAAGCATGAAGAAAACGCTTGTGAAGGTTCTCATTCATCCAGGTCATGGTATATCTGTTGTATTCAATTAGATCAACTGAGGAAAGTAGTTCTTGAAGAAGTTTCGCTAGTCATCCGACTGGCTTTCTCAATTCAGAATGACTTGTACAAGTCATTGCCACGCTTGTACAAGTCATTCTGAATTGAGAAAGCCAGTCGGATGACTAGCGAAACGTCTTCAAGAACTACATTTCAAGTCCAGTTGATCTAATTGAATACAACAGATACATGAAGAAAACGGCTTTTTGCATTTGTGGTTTTCATCTGCCATGTTAGATTTCTGGGATTTTCCTGTATTAATGATAGTGCTGAATCTAGGAGGTAGCCTGGAAGGTGTAATACCGGAAGTGCTCAAATCAGTTTTGTTTGTGTTGGCGCTCCTTATTATAAAATTATTTGCTTTTAAAAAAACTTTCTGTTCACTGTAGTTCTTTATATCCATATAGAATGAAAAGTAAATAAGTGTAGGGGTAGTATGGGAGAGAGTTTTTAAAAGAAGACTGTTGATACAATTAAAGAAGATAAATGTTGGATGTGACAAATAAATGAAAATTAAGTAAAGTGAATAAAGTAAAATGAGTAAATCTGCATTTAAAAGAACTGTGTGCAGAAAATATTGCATCTATTTTTTTTCTATTTATTTTTCAGGTGGATCGGAGACATTCCAAGATAAAGTTACCTTTTTCCAGAAAGAACTAAGGCAGATTCATTGCAAGAAAACGCGCTGCAAAATTGCTCTCAAGGTGAACAGGCACTTGCTGTTGGAGAGTGTAAGTAAGACTAAAAATGAGCAGATATTTAGTTTCATAGAGACTTTTAAAGTTAAGCTTTAAAGGACAACTAAAGCCTCAGAACAATACTATTTTAGATGGAAGAGCACCTTAATATAAAAGCAGTAATCTGTGTCTCACCTCTCATTTTGATACGGTTGTTGGGAAATTTACCTTTCTAACAAGTGGTTTGTGTTTTATTTCCCAACATCCCAGTGTCACATGGTGTGGTCACTGACCATTGTGTTCTTTACACATGCTCAGTCCTAAGATACTGCAGGAATTTGTTACTGTTGGTTAAGTTGGTCACACCCACTAGTAGCCTCTAGCCAATCCTTTTACTGGACAGATTAGGCAAGGGAGGTTCTGACTATATAAGTAACAGTTATGCAAGCACAGATTGCTACTATAGATTTGCAAACATAAAAATATTTCAAAGCAGGCTGTATACATTTGCCATTTTAAACGCTCACTTGTATCAATTGGGGCTCAGGTGCTTTAGCCCTGAGCCGTTCGCTAAGGTAACACACATCAGCTGTATTTGTTTTAGGTTATGTACACATAGATAACTCGCCGCTCCAGTTGGTTGGTCCGAGTGCTGTCCAGCCCTGAACCCTTCGCTTAGGTTCGACGTCGGGTAAGTATACAATAGGGGTCCCGGAAAGCTCCACAAAATAGGCTCGACACAACTTGCTCCGAAATGTATAAAACTTGACTTTTATTTATATCAGATAAAACGCATGCCACTGACACCAGCTAGTGTTCCAAACACCTTACGCGTTTTGGACCAGCATGGTCCTTAATCATAGGCTGCAGAACAAGCTGTGGCGGTGCGTCTTAAGAAGGGGAGGACTGATGACGCGGGTCAGACCTGATCCGCCGTGACTCCACCTCTCTCGGGCAACCGCAACCTGACTATTGGTCACGTTGAAGTTCGTAGTACCATATACGGAAAGTTGCGATAGTTAAGATACAACAGTAGAGAACAAACTGTATGCGAAAGAAGAATATAAATTTATTTAGCATTTTTGTAAATTTATATTTATAATTTATATCTATTGTATACTTACCTGAGGTCCTGACTATAGTTAAGCCCCCTAATACTATATGCACATTTTTTTTTCACACTTTTTAAAATTATTTTACTTTTTTCTCTAAGGTTGACCTTACACTGTCCCAATTTCATTTTCAGTCACTAAAGGCAACACGGAATTTCTCATCTTCTGATTGGTGCAAGAACTTTGAAGTGATTTTTCAGGAAGAAGAAGGTATGAAGCAAGCACTGTTGTTATAGAAGTTGTGGTGGGGAAAGCAGAAGGCATAAAAGGGGCAAGCATGAAGCATGATGATAATCACAGAAAAATTAAACAGGATTAGTACACATTTAGGCCAGGCCAAGATTCTGCGCTGACCCTTGGGTGGGTGTGTTGGGAATGTGGGCGTAAAGGGACATGGGGGTGTCTGAGGCCTTTACAAAGCATGGCGTGTCGCTTGTGTGGCCCCCAGCAAGGGCCAGGTTGGGCACCCCTGATTTAGTTTGTCAATGTTGGAAATGTGGATGCAAAAGTGGATCAAATGATGGGGTTTTGTTGACTATTTTCTAGAAAAATCATTCTTTGGGGTATATTTATAAAGTTATTGTCATGTTATTGCCACTTTTAACAGAATTCTTATAATTATTTAGACTTCTTATAATTATTAGAAATTTAGAAAGTGTCGATTACCACTTGTTCGTATTTATAATTTGTCACAAGTTATTTTTTGGCTTTACGTTAAGCCTCATAACATCGCCAATTAGTGGGCACATTTATACCCTGGAAATTGGTTCTATTACTCACTGTAAAATGTCAGTGCATTACTCTTCCCCCATAGTGGGTTTAACAATACAAATAAAAGTAAACAAAGTTATTCAGTATTCATTACCGTCATTTACTGAAAAATGTCCGCCGCACATCACCGCTAGAGTCCTGCCGCGGGTCCTATTTTCCAGACCCGAACTTGACCTGAAAAACCACTAACTGCACCCAAATCGCACTCACTTCATACCCACAACCCGACCCACTTTTATTCTATCTTGCTAAAATTTGTGAAGTCTAAAAGGTAAAATAAATTTTGATCATAACTAAAAAATATTAATAGAAACAAATATATCATGCCACTAAAATATACAGCAGTGATCTTCAACTTGCGGGCAACCAAATGTCTGGAAACTACACCTCCCAGCATTCCTTCGGATGCCTTCTGATATTGTGTATATTGAGTTCTGTATTGGAATGCTGGGAAGTATGTTTTTCAAATGGAGATCCACAAGTAGGGAATCCCTGGTATAGAATGCAGTGTGCAGAACCGAGCAGACAGGGTGCTCTCCCTCCCATCAACACCAAGTAAAGGAAAATGTATATCTATATAATATAAGATTTCTCTTTCAGCCTTGGGGGACTCAGGCACAGGAGGGGTTAAGCAGTCTACCTCCAAGAGTGGACACTTAAAAATTGAAACAAACACAGGCTCATGTGCTCCTCACCTTATCTCTGCTGCACCGGAAGCCTCAGTTTTCAAGTGTCTGCTTCAGGAGTTGGACTGAACGCTTCTGTGACCTACAAGAACATAAAGAGTTAAGGAGCAACTGGAATTACCTTCTTCCAATTGCTCCCTATGTGGGAGGCATTCAGAGTGGACCAACATCTTCTCATGCCAGGCAGAGGGGCCGCACATCATGCCTTGAGGGCTAAAAGGTGCAGACTCCCCGACACTTCGGAAGCAGTCATTCTGGCATCTGATCAGCCGCGATCCGATTGGCTGTACAGCATCCTTCTCCTTGGCTGATTCACAGCAGGCAGGACTTCTTGTTTCCCCCTTCACTTTCAGTTTTCAGACTGCTATGCAGCGTGGTGTCTCTTGTTGCGGTGTGGTGTCTCCTCTTGCTCCCTTCTCTACCAGACCTCCCTGGATTGCCTCTGCAGCTCTCTCCTATAGCTCACTTCTCGTTAGAGTTCTGCTGCAGGGCAGCTAAGTTCCTCTTTTCCCCTTCTTTTCTACCAGCTGGGACTAAGGTGCTTCTTTTTCCTTCTCTCAGGGGCTGGGTGATAGAGTGGGAGATTTGTGGGGCTAGGACCCTCCTTCTCTACCCTGCGGGCATCTTTCGGTTCTATTAAGAATCCTTCAGGGGGGGTCTGCCTTACATACAGTTTCCCAAGAGCTTGCCTAGGAGTCTGAACCAGCATGGGCCAAATCCCTGGATTCCTCAATGTCCATTTTGTCTGCTTCCATTTCACATTCACATTTCACACATTCAATCTGGACAACTAACATCTATGGACAGGAACTCCAGACTCTCTAGGCCTCAGGAGCCTTCAACTCCTTTTGCAGTGGAAGAATCTCCCCAAGAGTATGACGATCTCCATGAGAAGGGGGAAATAGAATCCGACTTCCCAGAACAAGAAGCTCAAATGACTTTCACAGCTGACGCCATTGATTCGTTAATAAGGTCAGTTCATAAAGCTCTCAAGACCCAGAGTCCTCGGAGAATCCCTCTAAATCCCTATTTTCTCGCACCAAAAAGAATTCTGCATCCTTCCCATCCTAGGATCAGATATATTTTGCAGGAATGGTCCTTTCCCGAACAGGGTTTACATCACCAGTTCAACACCATGTTCCCCTTTTCCAAATCTGACATAGAGCGTTGGTCAGTTCCCCCAATAGTCGACCCTCTGGTGGCCCGACTTTCTAGAGCTACCATCCCTCTTTTGGAGGCGACTACTTTTAAGGACCAAAATGACCGTCGCATGGAGGGCCTACTAAAAACACCAGTTCAACACCATGTTCCCCTTTTCCAAATCTGACATAGAGCGTTGGTCAGTTCCCCCAATAGTCGACCCTCTGGTGGCGACTTTCTAGAGCTACCATCCCTCTTTTGGAGGCGACTACTTTTAAGGACCAAAATGACCGTCGCATGGAGGGCCTACTAAAAACATCATTCTTGGCATCAGGAGCTGCCTTGCGCCCTACATTTGCATCAGCATGGGTAGAAAAAGTTATGGAGGTATGGCTCAAATAGCTGTATCAGGAGGCACTAGCCGATCCGGCAAAAGCTTCCTTATTGGACATCATACAGGATCACTCTGATGCGGCAGAGACACAGCCCTAGAAACGAGCATACATATTGCTCGATCTTCCAGCTTTTCACAGAAATCCACTGCCGAACCCCGCTGACCCTCAAGACCACTCCAAACCAAAATCCACATGACTATCTTCCCCACATCCTTTGTGGCAGGATGTCTCCGTTTTTTTCAGGAGACATGAAGTCATCCTTCCACAGTTGCCTGGACAATGCAAGTCATATCCCAAGGATATTGCATAAAGTTCTCCTCTCTCCATCCAAGACGATTATTTCCGTTCAGACTCCTAGATGCCCTCTGCTATGCAAGACTCTTCAACAGACTATCATATCCTTGCTTCGAACCGGGGTCATCTCCTCGGTCTCCCTCGACCAAAACTGGTTTAGAGACTGGTTTATTCCTTCCCTCCTCCATGCCATGTGCATGATTCCTTGCATACTTATGAAGGTCAAGTGGGAGAAAGCCCCAACTATCTTCATAGCCTCCCGGTGGATGAGGAGGGCTTGGTTCTCAGACCTACTAGACATGTCAGTGCAGGAACCATAGACCCTTCCTTTTCGTTTAGACCTGCTATCTCAAGGGCTTTTCCTCCATCCAGATCTCCTACGCCTCAGTTTGACGGTGTGGTGCTTGAATCATCTATTCTGAGAAGAAGGGGTATTCCCTCTTCGGAAATCCCAATGTTGGCTGCGAGAAAACAGTCATCTGCCAGAATCTGTCACTGCATCTGGCAGAGATATGTAGGTTGGGCTTCCTCTAGGAGTTTTCCCCTAGGTAGATTTGTTTTTTCCAGAATTCAACAATTCTTTTAGACAGGACTAGATAAAGGAATTTCCCTTAGTGCACTGAAGGTACAAGTTTCAGCTCTATCTATATACTTTAACCGCTGATTGGCACTTCAAAGGGATATTGAAACCTTTTTTCAAGGAGTGGCTCACGTGCACCCCCTCGCAGGCAGACGGTACAACCTTGGGACCTATCTCTGGTTCTACGGGTTATGTAGGGTCCCCCCTTCTAACCTCTGTCATCGGCATCCTTTTCTCTTCTGTCGAGGAAGACAGTTTTTCTGCTTGCGATCACGTTTATTTGAAGAGCATCTGAATTGGCAGCTCTGTTGATAGAATCCTCTTGTCTGTCTTTTCACAAAGATAAAGCTGTTCTCAGACTGCATTTCTTCCCAAGGTGGTCTCTTCTTTTCACCTGAATCAGGAGATCATCTTTCCATCCTTTTATCCTTGGCTGACCTTTCCTAAGGAGATTCCCTGCAGTCCCTGGAAGTGGTTAGAGCTCTCAGGATCTATATTGCTAGAGTGGAGTGTTTTCGTTGATTCATAGAGGCTCTAGGGCATAGCCTCAGACCCTAAATGATGGATTTGTAATGCCATTCTGCAGTGTTATACAGAGGTTGGGACTGCTCCTCCCCTTAGGTATCAGTAAGATACAGAGGGGAGGGGGGTGGTAGAGCATATGTGGGGGTACCTGTACTACTAAGTACTGTTGGGTGGTAATACTACCTTCTCCATTTGATTTGTATCTGCACAGCTATATATTTTGCACACTTATGTGTTATACTATTTTTTGATGCTTTTTGATATACATTTTAAATTGTTAGAATAAAAGTATTGTTTTTAAATTGAACCTTAGATCCTCTGGGCTTTTTTCTTTTTTGTCTTATATTATTGTACTCCAGAGGTTGGTTTATAATATATTACCAGGGAATTATTTGCTTATCGTATATAGTTATATCGGCAGCATCTAATGCCCTAAATAGAGATCAGGCTTTAAGATATAGTTTTTAGTGCTTAGGCAAACCATAGACAAGTATTTTTTTTCTGACAGATTCAATCAAATAAATATATGTAAGGATTTTTTTTTTACAGTTCATTTAATTTACATGCAGTCACATTGATACCTGATGCTCATTATTTATATATTTATATATTATTTATTTATAGCACTTGACTGGGGGGGGCCACGAAGAGAATGGTTTGAGCTGATCTGTAAAGTTTTGTTTGATACAAGCAATCAACTCTTCGTCCGCTTCAGTGACAGTAACCAGGGCCTGGTAAATATCATTATTATCCAGATACGGTTTGTGAACCTGTTAAAGGAGAGGCTGTTTACTGATTTTTAAGGACTTTCTTTAAGCTCACATCTTCAAATAAGCACTTACCCAGAGTTATCATATAGCAATAGCTCTTGGTTGGTACCAAGCAAGATACATATTAATAAATGTAATGGAACTGTAGCTAATTTCAACTTATGGCTAATGTTTTATGCTTTCTCTTAAAGGGTATGTCCACCTTAAAAATAACCTTTTGCTGTAGTGTAGCTTCCCCCCTCCCAACCCTAAGCGCAGGGTTTGTTTTAAAGAGGAAAAAAAAGTCCACGCAAACTTACTTACCAGACAGGGGTTCCCTCAGCTTCAGCCTCCAATGCAACTTCCAGAATGGAGTTACATTGGGGGCTTGTCCTGCAGCCACGTCTGAGATTGGCTGATTATCAGCCAATCACAGACACGATTGTCGGCTAAAAACACACCATGTGGTTAGGGTTGAGGGGAGAAGCTAAACTACAGCAAAAACTAAACATATAAAATTAACTAATAATATATTACAGAAGCATCTGAAGAACCCATGGTGATGGGTGATTTAGGGAGGTGTATCACAGAACACTATTCATACATAACTATACACCAGACAGTTGCGAAGTATAAGTATTTAAAGAGGAGGAATAGATAAAATTGAAATAAATAATAAAATAACCAAATGTGATACTGTAATAATTTAAAAGGGAACTGTGGTCTCAAAACAAGTTGAGTTTAAATGAAAGGCCAGTTTCCTACCTGTAAAACGAGCCATCAACCACCTCTCTACGTGCTTCACAGCCCAAGATATAAAGAAATGACTGACCAGAAAGTTAATGGGTGGGAGGCTGACATGTGACATTCCTGAGGCTTCTCCTGCACAGTGCCGCCGGCAAGCACAGGCTCAGACTCCCTCAGTGTGTGACAGGAAGTCACTCCTCCTCTCTGCTGTGTGATGGGCCTGCAGTTGCAGAGAAGGTAAGGGAATCTACAGCCCTTCCCTCTCACTATGTGAGAAAAGGCTGTTTCCACAGAGTTTTCGGGGGGGGGGGGGGGGTTGTCAGGCTGGCCCACAGCGCCTGTGAGCCAGTGGGGCCACGGCCCCCGCGAGTGGGCAGGGACACATGGGGCTTTAAGGGAATGGGCCAAGGGGGGCCCATTGGAGGGACCATGGGGTCCATGAGTGGCAGGGACCAGGGGGGCTGCAAAGGGGAGGAGACACAGGGCAGATTAACTGACAGGCTTCAGAGCAGGAAGCAGGAAGTGCAGGGGACCTGGTGATGCTGCTGCCATATCACACACACAAATGTAAATATCTTCAAAACTATGTAAAATAAACAATGGAAATAAATTGCAAAAACACTCAGGAGAGCAATTCCTATCAATTTACCTAAAGTCATTTTTGGACCACCATTCCTCTTTAAATACTTTTACAGCAGAAAAGAAGAGATATTTAGTATACAGAACAAATGGGAATTTTATAAGGTAATATGCATATATTTTATAAATTATTGAAATAAATCTTAAGGCTAATTTCAAATTAGCCAAATCTGTTTTGCTCTGTTTGTTCTGAATACATTTTTCTGGAAACGGACCAAAAAAGGCCATTAGTTTGAACGAGCCCTTAAGCTGGGTATACACATAAAAGATTTTTAAAAGATGACAGACAGAATCTACAGTATTCTGTTTGCCATTTTCTTAAGATCCCTCTACACACAGTCCCAAGCGTTCTCCCTATATAAAGCATTGGGAGAACGCTCAGGACTGCAAATTTCCCTCAGCCGCGGCCAACTCCTTATACATTTTTACAGGGAGATGACTTTATTACGGAGAGTCATCGCAAGGTTGGTGGAGAACGTTCGTCAGCCTCGGTAGTGATTGGAAATGTGCTACACACACTTAACAATAAAGGTTAGTGTGTACCTACCTTTAGTGAGGGAATGGCCATAACAGATATTACTTATCATTGGAAAAGAAAGAGGAGAGACGAAACCTATTAAGCAGGAAAGGGAGAGGGAGGATACACAGACATGACATATGGAGGGGAAAGTTTAAGTGATCAGGAATAAACCAAACCCTTCTAGCTTACTTATACATCTCTTTTCAACTGTATTATCAAGTGTACAATAAAATGAAATAATCTGCTAATTAATTAATTTTAGGCACATAATTTATGTTGTATGTTCCTCTTCTAGGTTCACCCTAATTCAAGTCGACCCCCAAACCTAAGAGTAAAACTCTATGAATTTGCCGGCCGTGTAGTGGGAAAGTGTCTGTTTGAATCTTCCCAGGGTGGGGGATATGAGCAGCTGGTTAAAGCTAGATTCACTCGCTCATTTCTGGCACAGATCATTGGACTACGAATGCATTACAAGGTGCAATTCCTCTTTTTTTTTTTTTTTTTTACCTGTCCAAGTTTTCTTTTCAGGATCAGTGTTTTGCTAATTGAATATACGCAGCTTATTTATTAGAGATGCTTGTGCTATTAATCTGCAGCAAACAATCAGATAACATCAAATGTTTTCTAAATGCTCATACACACGTGGGATGGCGGGGGCCGAACTGAGCCACACATGATGTGTATGAGCGTTGACAATTGTGCCGTGTATAATCTGATCGGTTGCTGAAAAATACAAATTTTTGCACTTCTTATTAAATAACACAATCAGTCTCATTTACAGAGAGCCGCTGCACTCTTTTTTTGGAGTTAAAACCACGCTTTTCTATCAGTTAGCGTGACTTTAACTCCTTCCTTGCACTGTCTGCGTGGGAATAAATCAGAAAAGCTATCTGTGCAGCTGGCGCTCGTGATTCAGTGTTGTATTTGCCCTACTTTTAGCACTGGATTTTAGCACTAAAATCTTGCTGTCAGCAAATCCTATTTCTGGATTTACCCACAGTCGCAAACGCAATATTCAATCACGTTCAGGAGATTTACCCAGATCTATAGCGGCTTTGGGTAAATCGTCCTGAATGTATTTTAAAGCACTTTTACTTATGACAATCTTTGTTTTTCCACAGTTCTTTGAGACAGATGATCCAGATTTTTTCCAATCTAAGGTTCAGTACATTCTGTCTCATGATGTTACAGACTCAGGACTGTGTTTTGCAGAGGAAAAGTATGGTCGAGCTGGACAACTTGAAAAGGTTAGTATTTGATTATGCCATGAAGTAGAAGTAAAAAAAAAAAAAAAAAAAAAAGTCAAAATAAAATAGTAAGTAATAGTAAAAAGATAGACAATGTTTTGATTGTGCAAACCATTAGGATGTTCTATGGTAGACAACTGCACGTCACATATAAAACCATTAAGATGCACTGTGTTAGAGAAAAAATAAATATTTGTTCATTTTCCAGTTTGCATATATAATAGAGGGTGAGAATAATTTCCTCCTGAACAAACTTTCGGGGTTATTCAATAAAAGTTCTAATTTTGCCCCAACCAATCAAATGTTAGCTTTCAAATGTTACATAAGTTCTGATTGGTTGGGGCAAAATTAGCACCATTTTAAACGATAAGAACTTTTATTGAATCTCCCTGTTTGTATTCTGCTATTTAACTTCAATTTTAGAAAGAAAGGGAAGTGAAATAGTATTGTTTAGTCTTCTACAGTGTTAACAAAGAAAGTACCTATATACTCGAGTATAAGCCGACCCGAGTATAAGCCGAGGTACCCATTTTTGCCTCCAAAATTAGAAAAACAGTATTGACTCGAGTATAAGCCGAGGGTATACAGTAACCCTAATACCTTTCCACTGTAGATGTTTGGAAACTACAACTCCCAGCATGCTTGGTTGCTGGGAGTTGTAGTTTCCAACCACCTATAGTAGAAAGGTATTGGGGGTTACTGCATGGCATACTGTCCCCCCAGCCCTCCCCCCAGTCCCCCCAGCCCTCCCCCAGTCTCCCCAGCCCTCCCCCAGCCCACTTACCGTACCTGGTCTTCAGTCTTCATCTCTCTGCGGCTGCCGCTCGCTCTGTGCAGAGCCGGCAGTCCCAGTACTGCTTCGCGGCTGCGCGATGACGTCATCCCGCCCGCGTGCACGATGACATCATCACGCAACCGTGAAGAACACTGGGAACTGCCGGCCTGACTCGCGGCTGCTTCTGGATTGAAGGTAAGTGTCTATTAACTCGAGTATAAGCCGAGGCAAGGTTTTTAGGTTGATTTTTAAACCTAAAAACCTCGGCTTATACTCGAGTATATACGGTATGTGAAAAATAACTCTTAAGGTGGCCAATGTATCTGCAATGTTCGATATAAATCTCAACAATTGCCTGGCCTGATTATTTTTTGTGATTGAGGTAAAAACGTTGTGGGAACATGGCTTCTTCCTGCTGTTAGCCATTTTTTAGATCTGAAAAAACAAAGTTCGAATCTATCAAACACAAGTGTATGGCCAGGATTAGATGATGGTGAAAATTAGCTCTGTTAAGACCAGATGCAGGCCACTATTTCATCCAAAAAAGGTGACACCGCCTGGAAATTTTGTTGGATCAGCAATTATTTACCTTCATGGCCCATCACGCAGATTTTTGGCGAATTTGGCAACTCCAGATATGTTGCCAATCACAGCCGTGTTTAAAGGGGAAGTTCAGTGAAAATACATATACTTTTCAGAAAAAATAGCAGTATTTTTTTTCATCCAAATGATCTTAATCTGCCAATTCAGCATTTTGTCTGTGTATAAATAAATGCAACTGAAATACTGACTTCCTGTTTGCAGGACCCCTAATAGAAACAGTTATGGTCTTGCCCTTGACCCAGTGCCTCTACCCAGTAGAGATCTGAGCATCTTTGACCCATCCAACAGCCAATCAGTAGAAATTACTGTTAGGAACATTCCAAGGATGTGGTGCATCCTGGGAAGAAGAAGGACCATTTGAACCTGAAATGTCAGCTCACTAATGTCAACAGCAGGGAACAGCAAAGGGCATGAAATCAACTGATTTTTCAAAATGAAAGAAAATATGTAGAATAACTAAATAGGCATTACACAAATTAACAATTTAACAAATATTGATCCTTTCCACTGAACTGTCCCTTTAAAAAAGCCACATGACCAATCAGTTTATCTAAATTTGTCTAGGGGTTGTTGTGCGGTAGGGGGCTAGTATTGGGACAAAATCAGCCTGTGCCAGTGTGTGCCAGGTGTAACTGAAAGAATAGATAAAATACAATCTCATTAGTATTCTACTGATTGAAACAAAATCTCAGGGATCTTATGCACAAATTAGTAATGTATCTTGCTGTATCTCTAACATCTTTACATATGTTTTCTCAATAAACCTCAAAATCACAGGTGATGTCTCATGTCTAGATCCTAGGTAAGAAAATCAGAAAAGGTATAACTCGAGTGTAAAAGAATTGATATTGGCTTAAGTGGTCTTTTTTGTTCTTCTCCTTTCAACCTTTGCTTTATCCTTTCTTTTATTAGATAGTGGACCTAATACAAGGAGGCTCACAAGTTCCTGTGACCAATGAGAACAAAGTTTATTATCTCAATTTGTTGGCCCAGCATCGCCTGTCCAATCAGGTTCGAGAGGAGGTGGAACATTTTCTAAAAGGTAAAATGAAATGTTACATTAAAGGGCAAATGTCTACAAACAAGTTCAGGTTAAATGAAAGCCTGCTGTCTTTCCTTAAAAATGAGCCCTAGATCACATCTCTGGCTGCAGCCTGTGAAAAATAATATTGAGGTGAATGTTCAAATTTCCTTTTTCCAGTTGGTTGAGTGACATCAACTGACTTCTGTCCCAGCATTAAAGGACATGTCCACCCCCAAAACTATAATCCCCCCCCCACTACTGGCCCCACTCTGTAGTGTAATAAAATCCTTACCTTACATCCCAGCTCCAAATGGTTCTCCTGTAATGTCCCCCCAAAGTCCCAAAAACTGGCCGCCAGGAGGATAGCAGAGTCCATATAGTTCCCCCAGCCCCAACCGCTATAATTATAGTCTCAGAAAGTCCCCAGATCATTACTTACCTTACCTCTCTCCTTCGCCGTTCTGAGCAGCCGGCAGCCGCATCCGTGATTGGCTGCCTCTCGGCCAATCACAGACGCAGCTGCCGGTCCCGCCCCCTGCTTGCAGTTCCGTGCAAGCAGAGGGCCGGGGCATTGCGGCGAAGGAGAGAGGTAAGGTAAGTAATGATTTGGGGACTTTCTGAGAATATAATTATAGCTGTTGGGGCTGGGGGAAAATGGACTATAATATATTAAAATTTTCTATAAAGGATGACATGCCGTTTAACTTCTTACAAATGCTATCTACAGAATTGATTTAGGGTTAATTTTGAAGGTACGGCAGAATGCTTTCCAAAACACCCCCACAGTTACCTTTTAAAGTAGATCACTATCTACGGTAAATTCTGGTAGTGAAAATATTTCTGCTAGTTTAATTCATATTTTTGTTGTGTCTTACTATCTTAATACATATTGTAATATAATTTAATATAGTGTAATTACACAACATTTTGTAAAAAAAAACTAGAGTATCTCCACCCCAAAATCTAAACACTAGGGTTTTAACTTTAAAAAGTTCCCAGAAATAGACTTTCCCACCTTTGTTCCCTTGGCCTCTGCCTCTACTGCTACTTCCAGACACAGAGTATCAATAAAGGCCGGACCAGCAGCCGCGTCTGTGATTGGCTGATACTCAGCTATTCACAAACACAGCTGCCTGCTATTGAGAAAGCCAAGGGAACGAGGTCGGGTAAGTTTATTTCTGGACATTTTTAAAACAATATCGCAGCGCGAGGGATTGAGAGGGGGGAAAGCTCCCCTGCGTGTGCCAGAGTCCTCAACGACGACAAGGAAGTAGCAGGCACAGGATTACACACAGAAAGCTCCTACGCTTCACTTTTCTGGACTTTGAGCAGGCACTGCAAGACAACCATAGGGAGCTAAGAGGAAAGATAAGGATGTTTGAACAATACAGTAGGGCCAGCCGTGGGTCAAATTTTAGTTTTAGGGGTGGTCCTGCCCTTTGAGTTTAAAAAGTTATTACTTGTCTGAATTGAATTTCTGCACAGAGATTGAAGCTTTACAAAACAGTGAATGAAGTTAAGGAAAGGTTCCCTGATAATATATGAAGAATGGATTAGTCAATAACAAACCTGACACTATAATAAAGCAATAATGCATGTCAAATGCCAGTAGTACCTAGGATGCAGAGATCTGTTTGTTTTTATTTATTTTGAAAATGTTATTGTTTATATATCAGCAAGTTTTTCACAAGTAAAGATGGTTATACACAGTACAGATGTCTAGCAGATGATGTTCAGATTAATTTGGAAGCTGTCTGTCATTGGCTATAAAAATGCAAGCTGGCCAGCCACTGCTATCTGTTCTCTATACTAAAGTATTAGTTTATACAAGTACTTTACTTTTTTTAAAGGGCTACTAAACCCTCTCATACCATTCTCCCCCAGTTATTCCTATTTAGTGTGAGGACCTATATTTTCAAATATGATACCTTTAGGTAGTGTAATGGTCCACTTTTTTTCAGGTTTGAAAACCAAGCTGTAGATTCTCAGAAATCTGCAAATAAGGAACAAAGACTTTTGGGAATTTACCATGTTTCCATGGAAGCTCTTAGGAAAGCTATATCTTTAAAAAGGCTTTTACAGAATTCCACAAGCTAAATGCAAAACCATTTTTTTAAATGCGCCAAATACAGACCGGTATTATGTGCATATTGCTGAAAAGGGAGTTTCAAAGCCTGTATTCTCTCCCTATCCTATTTAATTTATTAGTAAAATTCTCAGAAATCTTCATTTTTAATAACAGCATGTACATACCAGGTATGCTAATTTGTGTCCCTCCAGTGACCTCTTAATAGTATCTCCCAAAACATGACAAAACATTCATTAATACAACCCCAAATATAATGTTGATTAATCATATTGGTATCCTGTCTATCGAATCTATCTATCTATTGTCTGTCTGTCTGCCTGTCTGTCTGTCTGTCTGTCTGTCAGTCAGTCAGTCTGTCTATCAATCATGGTATTCCAAGGTGTTTGGTAGTATAAATGCTCAGACACCAGTGAGAGATGAAAGCCAGGTCTGCTTCAGGAGAAGGTCACTTTGGAGGGACAAGGTAAGACCTTAGAGTGAAGAACTATTGGTTTAGGCCCTCACCCTGGGCCCTGTCACTTGGAGGGTGGGGGTGTTAAATAGGATTTTTGTTTTATTATGAGCAATGTCTACATAACTATTATATTCTTTTCTTTTCCTCAACAGGACTTAATGAACTAGTGCCTGATAATTTGCTTGGTATTTTTGATGAAAATGAATTAGAGGCAAGTATGTACAAAGTGGATTTGTTTAGTCTAGGAGCCTGGCTCTTTCATTGTCTTGCCAGCCTTTAGTCTCCCTTCCAGAGCATGTACATACTGATCTAAGGATTACTTGATGGTCTATGGCTGTCCTTTAGGGAGTAGAACACTGAGAACCCAGAGGGTGATGCAGATGCACATCAGCTGCCTTTTGCGTCTTGGCGATTCCATTGGCCCACTTGTGAGCTCTCTAGGGTGATGTATCATGGAAGAACCGATTGAAAATTCACACTGATCTTGAAATCTTCAGAGGATGGGATTGTGATACACCACTCGAGTGTTGAGTGGTCAATCAAAAAATTTGGAAAATCACTGCTGATATTTCGTGTGATTTGATCAAAATATTGATGCAGTGTATATCCTGCTTAGGACCATACATTTAATTTGCTCTTATTGTGGAACTTAGAGGGATTCAAGATAATTTTTTTAACCTAGCTACATGTTGCCAACTCTTCCTCTACTGTATGGGAATTCTGCTGTCCATTTAAAGGGCAACTAAAGCCTCAAAACAATACAGAATCAGAAGGCAATCTATTTAACAATAGGTACCATCCTCCTGATTCAGTATTGTTTTCAGGCATTAGTTGCCCTTTAAATTAACAGTAATCCCTAATTCCTTGGCATTTGGAAACTACAACTCCCAGCATGCTTTAGTTGCTGGGATTTGTAGTTTACAACCACTGCAGTGGAACTGCACACACTGAACCTTCTGTTTACAACCCCAAAACCAACTATCCTGTCCCTGACCCAAATGTCCCCCTTACTCTCCCCCCCCACCCCCCCAAATAAAACCCTATTTCCCTGCACCTATATTCTCATATAGTACGCCCTTGCAGCCTTACCACTTTTTCTAGGTGCTGTGGGGCAAGCTTACTGTTCTTGGTATGGTAGAAAACTGAGCCCATTTGTAGGTGATTCCGGGTAAATACCAGGAATCGGAGACCCCCGCAGCCGCCATCGCTAACTTGAAAGGAGGAATCCGGCTACCGCATGCACTGATCGGCGCATCCACTGACGTCACTACTCGGCGCTGGGAAGTGATACAGGCGCCGAGTAGTGATGTCAGTGGATGCATCAGCCGGATTCCTCCTTTCAAGTTGACTGACCCGAGTATAAGTCGAGGTTCAGTTTTTAGGCTGCTTTATACTCGAGTATATACAGTAGTATTTATATGATGCCAGTGCATCAACTAGCCTTGCATCAACTTGTCAAGCACAGGCAACGCTTGTTCATCTACCTTGCAAATGCTATTTTACCCATGAGATTGAATTAAAAAAAAATGTTAGCATCTGAATAAAATCTTTTTATTTTTTTTTAATCCTGCATGAAATGTTTTTAGCTCCTCATGTGTGGTACAGGACACATTGCAGTTCAAGACTTTCAAGCTCATGCTGTGGTCATTGGTGGTTCATGGCACTTCCGGGAGAAGGTAAGTTTGTTTTCAGCTTTTACTATCAGACTTTTTTACCTAGACACAAATATTTATACCCTTGGTCCATGCTTAAAGGGGAACTGTGGTCCAAAAATGACTTTAGGTAAATTGATAGGAATTGCTCTCCTGAGAATTTTTGCAATTTATTATCATTGTTTGTTTTGCATAATTTTGAAGATATTTACATTTTTGTGTGTGATATGGCAGCAGCAGTACCAGGTCCCCTGCACTTCCTGCTTCCTGCTCTGAAACCATGTCAGTCAATCTGCCCTGTGTCTCCTCCTCCCCTTTGCAGCCCCCCTGGTCCCTCCCACTCATGGACCCCATGGTCCCTCCAGTTGCAGGCCCCCCTCTTACAGACCCCTTTGTCCCCACCCACTTGTGGGTGTGGTGCACCACCCACTTGTGGGTGTGGTGCCCCTGCCCACCTGTGGCTGTTGTGGCCCCGCCCACACAGGGGTGCACAAGCCACGCCCACTTGTGGGGGCACAGGCCCCACCCACCTCAGAGTGCATAACCCCCACCCACTCACAGGTGTGCAAGCCCCGCCCACTCGCGGTTGTGTACGCCCCGCCCACTTGTAGGTGCCGTGGGCCACTCTACACCCTTACCTACTCTGTCGGGACTTCACACAGCAGAGAGGAGGAGGGACTTCCTGTCTCCCTCACACACTGAGGGAGTCTGAGGCTGTGTTCGCCGGTGGTATTGTGCAGGAGAAACCTTAGGAATGTTACATGTCAGCCTCCCACCCATTAACTTTCTGGTCAGTCATTTCTGTATATCTTGGGCTGTGGAGCACGTAGAGAGGTGGTTGATGGCTCGTTTTAAAGGGCATGTCCACCCCCAAAACTATAATCCCCCCAACTACTGGCCCCACCATGTAGTGTAGTTTAATCCTTACCTCACATCCCAGCTCCATCTGGTTCTCCTGTAGTCCCCCTCCAAAGTCCCAAAAACTGACCACCAGGAGGCTAGCAGGTCCATATAGGACACTGCCTGCTACCTGGCCTACGGAGATTTCTGCCATGCGTGCTGCTGCAGCCCTTCTCCCCCCTCCCTCCCCCACCCCCTCCTCTCCCTCCAGTTCTGCTATCCCTCCCCCTAGCGTTATTTCCTTTAACACAGCCTTCCCCAATGTCCCCCAGCCCCAACCACATACTTTTTATTTTAGAAAGCTCCCCAATGTTTTACTTACTCTCCCTTTCCACGCGGAAGTGAGTGCCGGCAGCGCGTCCGTGATTGGCTGCCGCTCAGCCAATCACAGAAGCGGGTGCCGGTCCCGCCCCTTGCTTGCATTTCCCGCAAGCAAGCAGGGCGGCGGGAGCGCAGCGACGGAAGAAGAGGGGAGGTAAGTAGAGTTTGGGGGGCTTTTGAAATAAAAATTACGTTCGCGGTTGGGGCTGGGGGACATGGGGGAACAACATATCAAATATTAAATTTTAGGGTGGACATAGCCTTTAAAGGTAGGAAACTGGCCTTTCATTTAAACTCAACTTGTTTGGAGACCACAGTTCCCCTTTAACCTGTCTACTGTAATTTACATTGGCTTGCTTCCACAGATTCCTATTTCACTGTGTTCTAAATTTTAAGCTTACACTGGCAGGCTTTGACAAATTATGATACAAATGGAACATGTTGCATACCCAGACATTTTCAAAATAACAGCTATGATACATTTAAATCTTCATTAATTTATATACTTGCTCAAATTCCTTTTAAAAATACCATAGTTTGGCTACAGTACAGAGTCAGCCAAGCTTGGTTATGGGGATTGTTGTAATTAACTATTCTTGTGCATGATTTTACTTTTATAATAATTTTAATGTATTGCTTGGGTGAGACAAGGCTTCGATTTGTATTTCTTTTAATGGTCTGAAAGGTTAAGATGCTATTTGTTTAGCATGGCAGAAATATAGCAATTATCAGATTTACACAATTTATACATTTACATAAATGTGCAATCTGTGCTAGCAGGTTGGCCCTCAGGCTGATTAGTTATATATTTTAAATGTTGTCCTGTATATGATCAGGAATTATCAGGCCTCTTGTCTCAATATTTGCCTCAGAAGGGTTAGTAGATTTTAGAGAAACTGTACATTTTATTTACACCTGACCCACATTCAAAACTCAACCCACAAATTGGGTACATACAAAAAAAGGTGAAATTGCCCATTTGGAAAATAACCTTTTAAAAGAGTGTACTCAAATCGCCAAATAATAATGTCCCAATAGATGTAGCATATTCACAAATATGCTTGTGAAGTTTCTCATTCATCCAGGTCATGGTATATCTGTTGTATTGAAGTTTAGTTCTTGAAGCCGTTTCACTAGTCATCCAACAGGCTTTCTCAATTCAGAATGACTTGTATAAGAATCTGTTGACAATAAGTACCCTGGCAAGTCCCAATTAGCATACGACAGCCAGGTGTTACGGATATTCTGAATGCAAGGTCTGATTGCATTGTGACTAAGAAGTGTTAACAAAACTGCCCAGAGTAAGGCATTATAGCATGCAATGCAGGGAGTTGGTGTCAAACCCCCCTCCACCTCTATTCAGGCTTGGTTTCTTTATTTTCACATAAATGGCCTCCTTGACACCTCTCTTGAACCAATCCCACTATTTCTCCATTTGCTGCATTATAGAATAAACTTAAAGAGTAACTGTGGTCTCAAATTCTTCCATAATTCTTAATAAGAATTCTATAAAAAGACTTCCATCTTACCTTCAAAATAAAACCTAAATCACATCTCTAGATAAAATTTGTGAAAAGCTATTGCTGGAAAGGTTCAGCAATATTACTTCCTGCTTGAACACATCCTGTTTTCAGCCATGTGACCAGCCTCTGCCTGCATTAATAGGCTCCCCTTCTCAACTGTCAATTTTTTTTTCTCCAGGTACTTCCTGATTTCCCCAGCATTAAGTCTTAACTGAGCATGCTTCTCCCCTGGGGCGGACAGGTGGGGCTGAGGTCAGGTGATGTCACTCAACCTACTGGAAACAGGAAGTTTGACCATTCACCCAAATGTAATTTCTCACAGGCTCCAGCCAGAGATGTGATTGTCGGCTCATTTAAAGGAAATACTGCTGGCTTTCATTTAACCCTAACTTGTTTTGAGACCACAGTTGCCCTTTAACTGTTTCTATAAGCTTCTTTCCTATTTTAATGCCAACTGATTTTCTGAATTTTTTTGCACGGAGGCAGTGATTCCTAGTTTTGCTACTATGATATATGTATAGCTTTACCTAAACATGTGAATTCAAGGGACCCTATTCCAAAATACAGACAGATTCTTTCAAATTTGTTTTCTGTCCCTATTAGAAAGGAACTGACAGAATGTCCTTCAGTTTTTGTAATTAGTAGTTATGAGCAGACTTGGTTTACCAGAATGGCATTAATAAAATTGCTGAATACTTTTAATAAGCAAAGTATAAGGCAGAGTCGCACTACAATGTGAACGGGGAGTTTTATTCTGAACCACACATCAACATACGTTTCAAGGGTCTAGGCCCCCTTGATCAGGTGATGGGTGTACAACAACAAATGGGTTTAAATAACCAAGTGCAAACAAAGGCGACACCCCTTCCTGGGTGTGTCTAGTGAAAATTAGCATAATAGTATAACAATGAGTTAAATAGTGCACATGCATAAAACATAATGCTTAAAAATACATACATAGTGTCAATAAAATGTGGCTAAAACTGGTTATTTTAGCTACATTTACACATTACTGCTCTACGAGAATACGCTCCCACTGAACGCATCCCTAGAGGCCTCAGAGTGAATCTCCACCCCATACTATGTCAAGACGATGATGACTATAAAGAAAAATGGTACCT
The DNA here is from genome assembly GCA_019447015.1 of Hymenochirus boettgeri. Lineage (NCBI taxonomy): Eukaryota > Metazoa > Chordata > Amphibia > Anura > Pipidae > Hymenochirus > Hymenochirus boettgeri. The sequence continues at coordinate 228,075,607 of CM033476.1, read as the reverse complement.
AATACTCAATAAATGAGGAGGAAAGCCTAATATATAAGGGTTGTGCCCACACATAGATGCAGCCTATTCCCTTTTAAAAAGGAATGGTTTAAATTTACACGTAATATAAAATTAACGATGTGTTTTAACATGGCGAGTGCCCCAACCCCCAACTTTAGGAAGAAATCATACTTTGTTCCTGACATTACCAATGCTTCCCTGGAGACATTTACCCAGGGGTGTCCCTACCATGAAGCAAATTGAAACATTTGCTCAGGGTGCGCCCCTGCAGAACACTTAAAAGGCAGCAGTTAAAAAATCCCCCTTCCTGCAATGCCGCATTTCAGCAGAAGTCTACCAATCAGTGTTAAGTCGTCCCTCCAGTTCACCAGTCATTGTAAGCCAGCCCACCATACCCACTTCCACAAGCCATGTCATGAAGCCACCCGCTTCATGTGTCGCCCCCATCATTTAAAAGTTGTTTCAGGTGTCAAAAACTCTAGGAACACCCCTGCATTTACCAACATGGTTTTAGATAGAGTTAAAGCCCTTCCATGGCAATCTATACCCCGACAACCCAATCTTACCAAAAAAGAGTTTGGAACGTTTACAGCAACTTAAAAAGACTAAGGGAATTATTATAAAAAAGGCGGATAAAGGAGGGTTTACAGTGGTTATGGACTTGGTTGATTACGTTAGTGAGGCAGAGAGACAATTAAATAAAAGGGAACATTATATCCAACTACAAGAGGACCCTAACTTTAAGACAAAACGAGAGGTAGACAGCGTAATTACAGAAGCATTCGAGATGTGAATAATCGATAAAAACGTAAAGGAATTTTTGTTATGTGACCATCCCCATACACCACTGTTTTATCTCTTCCCCAAAATACATAAAGACATTTTTGCTCCACCTGGACGCCTGAATGTTTCGGGCATCAGATCTCTGCTTCAATCACTAGGAATCAATATAGACTCCTTCCTTCAACCTATTGTCCTCAATGATCAGAGATGTCCTAAAGACAAGACAGCCTTTCTTAAACATGTACAAGGGATAAAGGACCTTTCTAATAATAAACTCTTGTGTACCATGGACATAGTAGCACTTCCATTCCTCATGAAGAGGGATTATCGGTAATGGAATGGAGTTTGGTTATGATCACAAAATTGTGTACTTTGTTTTGGATTTATTAACTATCTGTCTTAAAAACAATTTCTTCAGGTTTAAGGATACTTGTTTTATGCAAGCACAAGGCACTAGCATGGGCGCACATTTTGCGCCGGCCTATGCCAATCTGTTGGTTACTAACTTTGAAAGACAGTTAATTTTCTCCAATGTACAGTTCAAGCATCATCTACACCATTATGTGAGATATATAGACAATGTGTTTTTATTTGGGAAGGTGAACCCTGTGCTCTGCTTGATTTTGTCAAATACCTTAACAATGTGCATTGTACTATGAGATTTACGTTACAATACAATTTTCACAGTGTAAACTATTTGGATGTATTGGTCAATAGAAAAAATGAAGAGCTGGTGACTGATTTGTATGTCAAAAAAACAGACAGAAATAATATGTTGTTAGCGACTAGCCATTACCCCAAAAACACAATCAATGGGCTCCCCTATAGCCAATTCCTCAGAGTCAGGAGGATAGTGCTGGAGGATAGCCAGTGTAAGGTGAGACTAGAGTAAATGAAAACCAAATTTCTAGCAAATGTGTATTGTAGGAAAAGACTATCTTTGGACATAGAAAGAGTTCTAGCCATACATAGGAACGCACTGCTCGATCAAGAAAAAACATGTTCCCAAAGCGATAGATTGCCTTTTGTCTCAACCTATCATACACTGTCTAAAATCATGCAAAAGATAGTGAAAAGCAACTGGCGGATATTACAATCCGACCCAGAATTTCGATGTCTGTTTAAAAATCCCCCACTATTTTCCTACAAAAGAGCAAGGAACATTGGGAATGAATTAATACAGACTGACCTATTGGTTCCCAAATCCAGCACCCAATCCTTTATTGGGGATCCCCAGATTGGAACTTTTCCTTGTCGCAGTTGCCAAGCGTGCAATGCTCTTATACCTGGGGAAAATAAAGGCCATGCCATCAAGTTGTCAGACTTTGCAACTTGTAGAACCAGCATTGTCATTTATCTACTTAAATGCCCATGTGGAAAAGCTTACGTGGGCAATACCAAAAGGGAAATATGTCTAAGAATTGGAGAACACGAGAGATATCTCCAATTTCGATGGCACAGTGGAAAAGAAAAGGTATGAAACATCTGTTAGCAGACATTTTTGGGAGCACAGACATAGAGCCTCCCAATTAAGATGGCTTGTCCTGGAGGTAGTCAACAGAGAACAAAGAGGTGGGAAGCACGAGAAATGGTTATTACAGAGGGAATGTTTCTGGATGGAAAGACTGGAAACACTTTCCCCTACATGGTCTAAATGAACAGATTAACTGGTCCTCATTCTTATGAATAACCTTCGCTTTGGATAACTGTGTTCATTTGTATATATTACAGGTTACTGTAGATAAATGCAAGAAGTTAAGTATAGGATATATATAGATACTTAAGATAAATGCAATAAGTTGAGTATTGGATACATATTTACTTCTATGCTAACTTTAAGAAATAGTAACTCTTTTGGTGAAGTTGCAACACTGTATTTCCATTGTTTTATATTTTCTTAGCTTGATTGCCATCTTGTGGATGTTTTTGAATACCACACTTGAGACTGTATGGCCATATAGACACTTCACTGAACTCAATGGAATCAGATAAGACCTTACTGTTTTTAAGAACAGTAAGTTTTTTATTTGCACTGTATCTTTTATGAATCACTTTTATTCTCAGTATGACTCTTTAGGATCACTAGGAGATTTTAAGGTCACGTATACAGTAGGTAGTTTTAAATAACCAGTTTTAGCTACATTTTATTGACACTATGTATGTACTTTTAAGCATCATATGTTTTATGCATTTGCACTATTTAACTCATTGTTATACTATTATGCTAATTTGCACTAGACACACCCAGGAAGGGGTGTCTCCTTTTTTTGCACTTGGTTATTTAAACCCTTCACCTGATGAAGGAGGCCTAGACCCTCGAAACGTTGTGTATTTTGATGTGTGGTTTGGAATAAAACTCACCGTTCACATTGGAGTGCGACTCTGCCTTATACTTTGCTTATTGAACTTATTCCCTCAGAAGTAGGGAAACCAGACGTCTGCACCCAGGTAGGCAGTGTGCATATGGACTGCTTTTACTTTCTGTGCTGCATACTTTTGTTTATGCATCTTTTAGGACAAATCTAGTAATAAAATTCCACTATCTTCCCTAATAAATGTTAATGTATTTCCTAGTAGCAATCGTATAAAAATGCTGGTGGTGAGTGGTGGTCCGCCCATTATTTCTCTCATAAAAAAATGTGTGAAACAATGAGGGACCACGACTCCCCACCTTAAACTAGCAAAATTGTTATTTGCGAATGGGCACAGTGCACTTACAATAAAAACATTTGGTGTTGAGCAACTAACAGTCCAGTAATTGAAAGTTTAAAGGGCACAGTATGTATGTTTTTTTTTTTTGTATGTATATATTTTTTTTTTGTCCATTACTGAAAATTATAATTCTTCCCAATGATCACTGTAACATTTTTTTGAACTATCCCCTATTTCTTGAAGATATGATGCTTCATCTGTCAATTAAAGGACAACTATACACACCTCACCCTCGCTCCTCTTCCTCCATAGCTGCATAGTACCCAGGGTGAGGACCTAAAATCGCTAAGTCCTCACCCTGGGTACTTTCCCTAACTCCTGCACTACTTACCGCAAATCTGCTTCGCCGATCGCTCCATTCCTCCGCTCTTCCTGCTTCAGTGACAGATCGCGAGGCAGCCAATAGGAAGATACGCTCTGCAAGGAGGCGTGTCTTCCAATTGGCTGCCTCGCGACTGTCACTGACAGTAGAAGAGAGGTGGAACAGTGTGGATCGGCGAAGCAGATTTGCGGTAAGTAGTGCAGGAGTTAGGGAAAGTACCCAGGGTGAGGACTTAGCAATTTTAGGTCCTCACCCTGGGTACTATGCTGCAGTGGATCAGAGAAAAGGTGAGTATAATTATCCTTTAAGTACCTAATAATAAACTTCTGCTGTGTGCGAGTACTGGATTTTGCTGAAACTGGAAACAGTTTAACTGATAATGATTACCGAGCATTCTCAGTTTAAAAAAGTCAGGTCAGAGTAATGGAGGAGTCTGTTAAGAGGGGGAGTGGATACTGAACCTGAGCAAAAAAGTAGTATGAATGTACTGTAGTACATGTATTTAAGTATAGATTAAGATGAGGTGAAGTCATTTTTTCAGTATAATTACTCTTTAAATAAATGGTTCCAGGGTTCAAACCATGAGTACAGGCAACCAAGTGCTTTGATAATAAATATAAGCGCACACACAAAGATATTAATAAACACTGTCTACATATCTACATACCGTACCCTCTCAGACATGCACTTAAATGAATCCAAAGTTTACTACCAATATTAGTAAAATATAAATATTTGGTGTTGTGCAACTATAATAGAATGTTAGTCCAGGCATTTGACACAAGTCAAATAATTATCTCTAGTAATAATATATATTAAAGGGTATGTCCATCAAAAAAGTTGGTTTCTATCTGATTTACTGAAGAACAGGAGGTAAATGCACTATCTCTTACCTCCCTTTCTTTAGTAAATCTTACAGGAGAGGAGAAGACACTTACCCGCTCCAGCGCCGAATTCCCAGACGCCTCCAACGCGTCGGAGACTGTCAGGGAAGTTGGTGCTGGAGCGGTCCGCGGGTAAGTATCTACTCCTCTCCTGTAAGATTTCCTGAAGAACGGGAGGTAAGAGACAGTGCAAGAGACAGAGACAGTAAATCAGATAGAAACCAACTTACTTATTTGATGGACATACCCTTTAAGACTGCACATATACACAAATAAATAGTCCTATTCCTCCTCACACAAGTCCAAATGTCTCTGCCCATAAGTAAATATCTTTAGTTAAGGTGTAACAAAATGTCCTATACATTACAGAGGTGCACAAGTACAATAAAAATGTTGTTTTTCCGGTAGGCCGTGACCAATGTCCAACTATCCATTCGCCCAAATCAGACAAAAGGGTAATCGGATGCACATGGCCGATCATTTGGTCCTCTATGGACCGCACGATAAGTGACGGGAACTTTTGCTTTGACTGTCAGTGCTTCATTCCATCCAACCACTCGCTAGTGGTGAGCTGTCGTTTGGAACGAATACATTCTATGGTGTTTACCCAGCCTTAAGCTACTACTTTGAATACAGAGTAATGCTGTTAGATTCTGGGAATTGGGTTTTAACAACAGTTGGAAGATTGCAGGTAATGGGCAGCTGAAATGGTAGCTAAAGTAAAAGAAAGAAAGGCACAGAATTTCTAAAATATTTTACATAAAACTGGACTGTGTGACCTAGAACTGTTAAATCCTATTTTAGTATGTTGGGGAAAGTAATAGTAATAGTTTTTTGAAAGATATTGACACTGTAAATGTATAAATGTTGCAACTTACTTCAGCAACATTTACTCAAATAATATGTAATGGATTCTTTTAGGTTGTCCTGTTTAAGTTAATATTAAGTCTGAATTTCAACAGACAGAAGTTAACAACTACCATTTATTAATTTGTAACAATTTTTTTGGTTTCACCAAATTTTTATCTCATTAGAAATATTTTTGAGGTTTTTTTTTCCCTCCTGGGAAAAGCCTCACTGGGGAGGGCTGGGGTCTCCTCCAGGAGAAAATAATCGAGGGATCAAACTATGGCCCTCCAGAAGTTTTGAAAACTTCAATTGTCATCATTCCCTGCAATTGAGCAATGCTAGGAGTTGCAGTTTTCAAACATCTGGAGGACTATAGTTTTAAGGATCCCTGACATAAGCTGACAATCGATATATGCAAATATGTGTCATTTTATAGGATGAAGTTGAAATTCATTTTATAGGATGAAACCACCTTTTTGTTGGTTTTTTAGTTGTTTCCTTTAGCTACATAAACTGTATTTTTCTGTACTGTTACAGGATAAACCTATACATTATAGCTCAAAAACTGCTGATAAAAATTATATATTACTTGTCTTCTACCCTTAATTCACTTTCTCCACCCATTCCTTTGTAAGGAGGGTGGGTCACAGAGTAAAAGCCTCATTTACCAAGCAACATAGTTGGTGTTCAACTTTCCAAACTGCAATCACAGTAAATTAGCGCACGTAAAGCTGCTCCCTAAAATGACAACCCCTGGTAAATAAGGCTCTAACAGGGAGATGCGATATCCCGCGCTAACGAGAAAATAAAATAAATAAAAATCACGCTAACCTATGTACTAATATGTTAGCAAAGTTTTTGCACTGCCTGCACCATTTACGCAACGCAAAGCGATGCAATATATTTTGCGCCAGTTTTTGCGCAACAATTAACACCTCTTTAATGGTGTCTTTAAAATACACGCAAAAGTTCACAACTGCTAGGGTTTTTTCAATGTATTAACGGTCGCAAAGTGGTTAATACATTGCGGAAACGAGTGCACATAGGTTGCAATAGCGAAATATATTGCATCTCCTGCTAAGTGTCTGAAAGGAATGTCAACTTTGGTGAAAAACCAATTGTCTTTGCAATTATTTATGTTTGTGTAAAAATCTACAAAAAAGGCAAGTGTTAGGTTATTTATTTAGTAGTTTTTAGCCTGTTGTTCCAAGTTAATGTAGAACAAATATAGCTTTAATTTGCTATGGTCTGGTTCTATTTTTTCCTAGAAATGAGAGCATACAATTACTTTGTCTTGGTGTTGCAAGCTACTTGTAAAACTAAGTGGTGAGTGTGGACATGCCCTTTAAGTTTGGTACATACAGTACAGATTAAAAATACATACAGAACTGTTATTTGCATACTTTTTCTATTTTAAAGGGCAATTATAGTGAGAAAATTGTTTTTTTTTAATTTCTACTAATGTATCCTATAAGTCATCCCATCCACCAGGGTACCTTTAGTTTCTTTAAATTCTACATAGTCCCCGAGATATAAGCCTTTGAATATGCTGTGACACAATCAATAAACCATTAACCCAGCAATATGAGCATAACACACTATAAAACAGCCCCCCCCCCCCCCCAAAAAAAAAATCTTATATACATACAAAACCAGTGACTCAAATGGAACACTAATACAGTATATATAATACAGTAATACAGACTATATACCAAACAAGACACACAGTGCAATCTATGAAATATATAGACTAAAGCAACTGAAATGTAACAGGACAACAAGCAGTGTCACTGTGTTTGTGAAGGTCTCACTACAAGCTGCTGTTACACTGACTCTCTCTTCAGTGATTATGATCTCAGCTAAGCAGGGGGAGAGATATGAACTTTAGGTAAAAGGTAAATAACAATTAGCAAAGTTATAGAACAGGCAGAGTTCAGTAACTTACTTGTAAAGAATCTCAGCACCACTTGTCCTCCTCTCTCCCCCTCTGCCCCTCCCTTCAGCATATTGCTACTTTATTCCACTTTGGTTGCTTGCAGTCTAGCTCTGGAAGGGAGGGGTCAACAGGATGTCAGCACTTCATTTAAAGTCCTTTCAACTGACAATGCTCGGACTCTGTATACAGCCCGTCACTGCTTGAGGGGGAGTAGACAGAGAGGGGAGGGGGACTACACAGCTTGGTACAAACTTCTGCCAGTGTGAAGAAACGAAGCCACACAGAAACATGAAAGTAAGGCAGCTTATACTAAGTGATCTATACATTGTATACAGACAACGTTTTTTTTTCACTATAGTTGCCCTTTAAGGGCAACTGTGGTATCTGAACAAGTTAGGGTTAAATAAAAGCCTGCAGTCTTTCCTTTAAAATGAGCCCTCCATCACATCTCTGCCTGCAGCCTCTCAGAAATGATATTTCGGTGAATGTTTACATTTTCAGTAGGTTGAGTGACATCACCTGACCCTCTGCTCTTCTCCTCCGCTCCAGGGAAGAAGCCTGCTCACTTAAGACTTACAGGGTTATGTACCGAGAGCTGCAATCAGCTGTTTGTCTTTCCTGCAATAACTTCTCACAAATTTGACGAACAGATTTGATTTAGGGTCAATGGAAGGCTTTTTATAAAACCCTAACATGTTTGTTACCCTTTAAGCACTCATCTCTTTTTGGTCTTAGGACTTATTTTATTATAGAGCTTGAAACTTCAGGTGTGGCGCCATTGAAGATGTTTTTCCTCTTAAAATGGATGGAAGTGGCTAAATATTTGCTCATTCCAACATACCATTTTAACAGCATTAAAAAGAAAAAGTGAGTCTGAAGGACTTTGTTTTCTGACTTTGAATTAAGGGCTGCTGTTCCTTAAAGGAGAATGTGTGAAACACAGAATGAAGTAAAGTATAAATGAGCCTTAATTTATTCTAAAATGGCAAATAACCCCTGAAATCACCAGCACTGTTGCAATTATTATTCATTCTACAGATGTCTTGTTTTTTGTAATTGAAAGTTTTTGTTAACAGCATTAAAAAATAACAAGGAAACATAAAAGTCAGAATATTTAACAATATTTTGTATGATTCCATGCCACCAAAGGGCGCAGCCACACTGCTTCTGTGGGAACAGTTCTAATAACAGATGCATCATATGATCCACCATTTATTTATTGTATGTAATAACAAAATCCTCCAAGCAAGTCCAAAATATAATGACCTCAAGGCAGGGGTCAAGTACATCAGATGCTGGTTTTTTAGCCCTCCCTACAGTCCAGGCAATATATAAGTCAAAAAGAACTCCCAGAAGTTCCACTGGGCTGTGTCTCTGCCTCCATGATTTCCCATTACTTGTGAATGAATACCTCATAGATGTTGACCATCAGCACCATGCAACCTCATATTTACCCAATTCCCTTGAAATTATGCTGTCAAATGGTCCATGACCTGGACATCGCTAATTCTATTGAAACGTTCAAGGAAGGATGGGACATGGGTCTGTTTCCAATATTTAGGTATTTAGCATTTTGCAGCTTTTAAAACATGTTTGAATTAGTTGTAAAAAATCTTCAGGCCTAATTTAAACAGGTAAAGCAAAAGTTAATTCAGTAATTATTGGACTATGGGGGTTATTTAATAAAAGTTCTTATCGTTTAAAATGGTGCTAATTTTGCCCCAACCAATCAGATGTTAGCTTTCAAATGTTACATAAGTTCTGATTGGTTGGGGCAAAATTAGCACCATTTTAAACGATAAGAACTTTTATTGAATCTCCCTGTATGTTTTTTTCTTTCTGTGTCTGACATTAAGTTAGTTCCATGCCTGACTCCTCCAATCTTTAACAATATTTTTATTGATATCAGGCAGGTAAAGTAAAAAATGCAGTGCTCATGGCATTTCCATTCTTTAAATTGATATTTTATATACAAGTTAATCAGTCCCCCTTGTCCTATTTTTGTTATAATTACCTATTCCAAAGATGCTCCTGAAAGGAGCTGATGCCTAGTTGTCACTTTCCATTCTTTCCTTCTGCTTCCAGGTATTGTCAGTCAGGCAAATCCATGACAATGATGTTGTGGCCAATGGCTGATGGTCATTAATGTTGCTGTGTGCACTTGTAACCAACTCGCACCAGAAAAGGCTGAACGTCCTGGTGAGGAATCGGGTTGTGTACTTTCAGGAGCATCTTTGGAATAGGTTAGTTTAACATAAAATAGGGTTTGGGTAGCTGCATAACCTGTATATAAGATATTAATTTGAGGATGGACATGCCCTTTAATGCCCTGTAAAATATGAGATATGTATACTGGTTCCCAACTGCCACATATATATTTTAGTTTAGTTGACCTTTAGTGTAATGGATCACTTCTAAACCATGCTACGGATTGTTGGGGAAAAAAACACCTTCCATACCCCTTCCATGCAAGTGGGAGACTCCTGCATGAGCTGTTGGTTTTCACATCTAAAGTATTTACCCTCTGTCTTTCTTTAATAAAGAAAGATTGGTAGTATCACTTCTTGATCCATTGAGATTGAACAAAAAAAAATATTAGTATGTCTGATAAATAGCTTATTGTTATAAACCTGGCAAAGCTTCATAGAGGTAAACCGAGGTACCCAATTTCAGCTAAAAATCCTAATAAAGTTGTTGACTCAGGTATAAACCGAGGGTAGAAACTTGGCATTCAAGATGTTTGGAAACTACAACTCCCAGCTAATAAAGCATGCTGGGAGTTGTAGTTTCCAAACATCTTGAATGCCACCCTCACTTGGCATTCAAGATGTTTGGAAACTACAACTCCCAGCTCTTTATTAGCTGGGAGTTGTAGTTTCCAAACTCTTGAATGCCAAGTGAGGGTGGCATTCAAGATGTTGGAACTACAACTCCCAGCATGCTTTATTAGCTGGGAGTTGTAGTTTCCAAACATCTTGAATGCCAAGTGAGGGTGCATTCAAGATGTTTGGAACTACAACTCCAGCATGCTTTATTAGCTGGGAGTTTGTAGTTTCCAAACATCTTGAATGCCACCCTCACTTGGCATTCAAGATGTTTGGAAACTACAACTCACAGCTAATAAAGCATGCTGGGAGTTGTAGTTCCCAAACATCTTGAATGCCACCCTCACCCTCCCACCCAGTTCAGTACCTGTGGGCTCTTCTCCCTGTGGGCTCTTCTCCATCCAAGCAAGGGCTTCCTCCATCCAAGGGCCAGCATTGAAGAAACGGTATCCTCTGCATTCCAGCATCCGCACACTCATTCCTGTACTGGCGCGCCGGCTGACGTCACTGCCTGGCGCCGGGCTGTGACGTCAGGCCGGCGCACCAGTACAGAGAAAGATCGTGCGGCTGCCAGAATGCTCAGGTAAGCTGTGACTCGAGTATAAACCGAGTCCAAGTTTTCAGGCTGACTTTTCAGCCTGAAAAACTCGGTTTATACAAACAAAAGATTAAAAGTATCCTAGCAATTTAGGTCCTCACCCCTTGGTTTCCATAGATCACTAGTGATTGATGGCATGGTCTGCCCCACCCCTACTTGTGTCTGGGGAGCTGAGCAATAGGAAGAAATTCTTTGCAAAAAGTGTATCTTTTCATTGACCAAGTTTTGGACTGTGAGAAGGTGTGGAACTGGACTTGGTTAGCAATATTTTTTTATTGAAAGATTGATTAAAGACTTTTAACAATTATACACATATACACTAAACTTAATATAGCAACAGTGGAAGCACTGATTTAGCATGGAAATTTTTTCAGTTTGTCATTAAGTATACAACCCAGGTGAAGAAACTGTCTCCTGAAAAAGTGTTGGAAAAAGGAGTGAGCAGAATGAGAGGGGTCTGTAGTAATCTTACTGCCTCTCTTTTTGCACCTGCTATAGCAGAGATCTTGGGTGGCAAGCTGTAGCCAATGATCTATTCTGCTGATTGGATGATGCATTATGGCTGAGGCCACACTACAACGCACCAAAACGTGCGCGTTATTGCATGCGATTGTGTGCGAGATTCTTTTGCGTAAGCGATTTTACGTTATGGAAACGCATGCGTAAACGCACCAAAAATGGTGAACACATGCGTTAACAAAATGGAAACGTATGCACAATCGCATGCGCATCGGAAATCTCGGGAATTTTTGTGTTCCCGAGATTTCCATTTTAGCAAAAATCGTGAGCAAAAACTCGCTAGTGTAGCCTAGCCCTTGTTTCCCTTTTACCTGTACTGTGCAGGAGACAAAATTGTCCTGTCTACATACTTTTATTATTATGATTGAATGTTTAATGCCACTTGTTAGTGATTATGTCAGAATTGTGGTATATAAGGTCTAAGCAGCTGCCAACATTAGCAGTTGGTTTTCAGAGGCAAAAAAATATATATTGAAGTTGGGAATTTCATTGTTTTTCCTCAAGCATTTCCTTTTGCTGTGCCAAAATTAGCTTCTGATTTTTACCGCTTACCAATATCTTACCAGTTTCATCTACTGCAAAAGTCTCTTATTAATTAATCCTCTTTCCTCATCAATTAGGTAATGAACTGGTTTTGGGCCATTGTCTGCAGCTTCACACAAGAGGAACTAGCCCGTCTTTTACAGTTTACAACTGGATCTTCTCAGCTGCCACCAGGGGGCTTCACATCTCTGTCTCCAAGCTTTCAAATCATTGGGTCCCCTACACATGGCACACTACCCACCGCCCACACTTGGTAAGGAAAATGCCAAAGTAATTTGACTTTTATATAAGTCTTTCCAAATGTGTATCCTTTAAAAAAAAAGTAGGTTTTCGGCTCGGTTTATTGTCTGACTCCAAATTGCAATCAGAAAGGATCCCGGGATCAAAAAGAAACTATATGTATTAAAGAAACCTTTCCCAACCTGAAGATAAATCTTTTTTTTTTCTTCCAAGAGGCTCATTAATGTTTGATTAAAGTGATCATAACCGCCTGCAATTCTCGGTTCTCTACTGTAAACGGCAGTAACGTCTAATAATCAAGCCCTTCCATTGCCCTAATTATTTGCCCTTCGCTGAACATTTCCAAGATGTACCTTACCAGTGCTTTGTAAGGTGGAGGATTATGTTTTTCCCTCTTGAATCTATATCTAAATGAGACAATATCTTGATAGCTTTAGCCTCTATGTTGGCACTTTTTCTTCATTTAAGTCTGTTAGCTACTAGAAAACCCAAATATTTTTCCAACAGAGATTTACTTAGCACAGAGCTATTAATGGTGTAGGTGGCAGAAGGATTGATTAAACCCCAAAAGTATAACCTTACATTGGTCAACATTGAATCTCATCTGCCACTCTGCTTCCTATTTTGACTATCTAGATCCACCTATAAGTTGCATATCATTTGTTTTCAATGTTTTGCATAGCTTTGTGTTTTCAGCAGAGACCTTGCTCTCAATACCCACTGTTAAGTCATTTATAAATAGATTTTTAAAAAGTGGCCCTAGTACAAAGCCATAAAGCACCCCATAGATGTGATCGACATTTTAAGCGATCCAGTCGCATTTATTGGATTACTTCAAAAGTCGGAAAGCATTTCTGGTCAACTGCTTAAAACTGTTGGATGGTTGATCGAAAAAGCAAAGATAGGTCCAGGCGAAAAATTTCTGCCGACTACATTTTCATTCGGCATCTTTCCTCAGATTTTCACTTGAAATCTGAGGAAAGATCGAAGCCTCAAAGTGGGAGGCTTTGAGTGGGGCACCTTCAGTTCAATGTGAATTCTTTATTAAATCACAGCACAACGTTTCAGGGATCATAGTGGTCCCTGAAACGTTGTGCTGTGATTTAATAAAGAATTCACATTGAACTGAAGTGTGCCCCTCACATTTTAAGCTTGTGCTATAGCTTTAAGTCCAGGGTAGAGGACTTTTTGTAAAGAGAGCACCTAGAGAATAACTGGCTTATAGCCACTTTGAGAGTGCCTGGGCCCGAATCCAAGCTGCTGAGGCTTCGAGTGGATCGAATTGTTAAACTTTATCGAAAATGTGATAGGAAGAACATCTCTGCCCGTGTATGGGTAGCTTTATGCACTCCACTTGAACTGTAGCCCAAATAGATGTAGCTCACTTGACAACTACTCTCTATGCAATCTAACAACCATTCTCTATACTTCCTGACTCCAAATGGCAATCGGAAAGTATCCCTGGATGAAACGAACTGCAGTGTATGTATTAATACCAGTAATTCTCAGTATTTTTTTAGTTTTAGAAATTTATCTAGCCCGCTTTTAAAGCTATTCAGTGAATTTGCCATTACATCTGCTGGAAGACGGTTCCACAGATTCACTGTTCTCACTGTAAAGAACCTTTCCTAACCTGAAGATGAAACTTCTTTTCTTCTTTCCAAACTTAAAGGATGTCCATGTGTCCTCTGATATGACCGATTAGTAAACAAAACATCAGGGAGTTTATAGTATGGCCCATTAATTTATTTGTATAAATTGATCACATCCCCACTCAAACATCACTTAACTTGTCTAACTGGCCAGCATAGTCAAGCCCCTCCATTCCCTTATTTTAGTTGTCCTTCTCTGAACTGCTTCCATTTACAAGATGTCCCTTTTGTTACTTCAGATAATGATACTTCAGTGTATTGGTCGATTGGGCTGAATAATCTGTGCTGCTTTCAGCACGAACTGTAAGACATTACCACTATTGCCGCGACCAACAGAGATTTGTCCCGGTCGAGCACTCGCGACAAATAGTCCCGTGTGTACCCAGCCTAAGGGCAAGGCCTCACTGCAAGCAAACCGATGCGCTACCGCAATAGCATGCGGTTGTGCTTTTAGTGAGTTGCATCGCATTTGCAAAATGCCCCACACCGTTACATCAGAATATAGGCAGAAAACATAAAAGATGTAGCCTCTCAATCATCAGGGATTCACGAGAAGTGCTTGGCCACCACAGAGGGTGGCTGGATTTCTGCTAGTTGAAATAACGGTCCAAGCCCTTTAAGTGGTGTACATTATAAGTACCGTATGTCCTCCTAACGTTTCAACAACTACCTGGGCCAGTCCTTGATTGCAAAATAAATGGGCCAGATTAGGGGATGTAGGGAGGTATTAATTAATTCCGCATAAACTTAATATCAAATTTGGTGTATGGCCAAAAAAAAAAGTCTATGCAGACAAGATCCCCCCCTTCCCTTCTATTACTACTTAGACCCTTTTCCGTCGCTGTTAAGATGCCTCCTCTGCTGCTGTTCCATTTAAATAGCTGCAATACACAAGCAGTGGAATAACTCTGTGAATAGAAGTAAGCGATTGGCTTAGGTCACAGCCAAGACTGACTTCCAGAAGATGCAGAGAAGAAAGTCGAGCCACTGCAAAGGGATTGTGCTGTGTAGGTAATTATTTTTGCTAAAGGAAAGTAGTGAGAAGTGTGTATTTGGGGGAGTTAAGACTATTAAAAGGGAGGGTTGATATTTTCTTTAACAGTTTATTTTAATTTGAGCAGTCCTACCCTTGATAACTCCAACTGGAGAGCCAAAGTTTTGTTGGGACACTTCTAATCTAGCAGGCACCAGCAGATTCCCACAGAATGAAAAGAGGAAGAAAAGATTTATTTAATCCAGAAAACCTGGGCAGAGTACATCACCCTTGAATTGTTTTTTTCCATTTGGTGGGATAAATCAAATAAGAAAAGGATATGTATAAGATTTTGTACTTAATTTATTAGCATTTTATAGATTAAATCATACTTGTGAATGCATTACCCAGATTATATCAGCAGGAAAATACCAATAATAGTAGCCAAGAGAACTAAAAATAAGACTTTATTCACAACAAAATGTGTAAAGATTTAATGGGAAATAAAATTCTTTCTTTGCTACCTAATGACTCTGTCTGTTATAGGGGTGATGATGCTCTCACTGGTTCCATCGTTGGTAGAGCTTCATGACAGATTTATGTCAGGCTAAGAAGGGATAGGGGGGCAAAGTTTAACTTGCAGGCAAGTTCTGTGGCAAAAACTAGAACCCCTATAAATTGCCGCAGGTTAGGCATCCCTAATCTACTACACTGATTTGCTCAGTTGCAATTACCTTTTCAGTGACACAGTATAAAAATTAAATATTTAAAAAAAAATTCTAACAAATTTTACTTATTCTGTTAACATTATTCCTTTAAGATATAAAGTGTGATTAGTTTAGATGTCAGATTTATTAGCGATTTCTTTTAATAAATTCAACTTAAAATATTTCTCTTTTCCTTCTAGTTTTAATCAGCTCTGCCTCCCAAGTTATGACTCTTATGAACAGATGCACAAGATGCTGAAACTTGCTATCAATGAAGGGTTTGAGGGTTTCGGGATGCTCTGAAAAACCCAGGCCTTATGTTAGCATGGTAATGGGATATAGCTTTAACCCATATCTTTGTTAAAGGTGAAGAAAAGGCAAAATTACAGTAAGCTCTCTGCACAAAAAGCTTAGAACTCCTTGGTGTGAGCTGTCACACATGTATCATAAAAGATAAAACATGTACTGTGTGTACTACAGAGAAAATCCTCTGCACCATAAACAAAGATCCAAAAACAGCACTTTCAGAATCTCACGTGAATAAAACATACAAAGACTTGTGCACAAATCTTCTAGACAATATACATTTTCCCACACAAATAATTCCTTGGTTTATCAGTAATTTTGGTAAAATTTGAAAAATGTATTAAAAAAAATTATTTATTATTAAAAACTCAGGAGCAATTCAACGCCACAGTTGTCACAGAAGTACGTAGATTCTTAGGCCTAAAATCAACCATCACTAATCTTCACAGGGATATGCCAGCAGAAAATATTTTTGTTCTCATCATCCTCAAGTTTCCACTCCACTACCAGCGAGATCTACAGAAGACCAAAAGAGCAATTAGTAATTTATTAAATTTGGAACACTTGTTTAGTAAACTCACTTTGTATTGTGATGAGGTCTCCTTCTTTATGGAGAGGACAGAGCTTAAAAGCCGCAACAAATGTAATGTCAGCACTTACACAGGGATAAATTGTTTTGATAGGCAGCTTAGTGAGGTAGCTATATGTCTGTCCAGTCTTGAGAGGGCAGGATATGCCACTTTTACAGCCATCTGGCTCTGGAATTGAGAAAGGAATGGGTACACCTCCCAAAATACCATGCACTACAGCTGTAGTTTTTGTAGTGTCTACACCTAAAGGGGGACAATAAAAGAAAACGATAGTCTTGTTAAGACATTAAAAAGTAGCCCACTGGAGAAATTCTCCATTTGTAAAAAGTTTACAAGAAAATAAGCAGCTGCAATAAAACCCACAATATAAAATTAGTAAAATGTGTGAATAGTTCTTCAGAAATGTAGTTTTTTTTTATACAAGTATCCCTGTAAAGGTTGCTTTTAGCTCAAGTTGCAAAATGCCGGGTGCTTCCAGACTCTAATGCTTGTTCTGTGCGCTAAAAAACACTGGACCTTCTGGAAAATACATTTTTGTAATTGTTGTATAAAAATATAATGAATTTTGTGACAGGATTGAAATAGCCATGCCTACTATTAAATTAAATATATATACTATGAGGGCAGATAGGAACAATTATACATTTTACCTTCATAATCCTATTTAAATGTAATGTTCCGTTGCTTTGTTACAGAAGTGATTTGTTTTTTAAAATAAAGTTTTACATTTTAAAGTACAATGGTCTTTGTTTCTATGATATCTCATTCCCATCTAATTAATTTAAAATAAGGTATCTTAAGGTGCATACACACGTGGGATCGTGGGGCAATGGGTATGCACGGCCGTTTCTGCCAATAATCGTACAGTGTATGGGTACTTTGTTGGCCAAAATGCATGTTTGGTCAGGGCTGGTTGATAATCCGCCCAGCGGATTAAAAAGCAATCTTGTGAAGCTTGTGACAGATTGAGCCTAATCAAATATGAAATCCACATATTACAAGGCTGTGTAGCTGTTCGTTTAATCCGAACACGTATTAAAAACACATGCAGCATGTCTGAATTAATGTGGTTTAATTGCAATCATAGTGCAGCCTTACTAATAACATGTAAGTGTGTCCCTGATAGAATAATGACCTGGAAACCCAATTGTCACCTTTCACTTTAAAGGACAATTATACTCACCTCCCCCTCGTTCCTTTCCCCCCACTCCTGCAAAGTACCCAGGGTGAGGACCTAAAACGCTAAGTCCTCGCCTCTGGGTACTTTATAAAAGTCCTGCAGTGACAGGTCTCGAGCAGCCAATGAGAAGATGCGCTCTGCAAGGAGGCATGTCTTCCCATTGGCTGCCTCCCGGACTGTCACTCAAAGTGCCAGTGGGGAGGATCGGACCAGAGCGATGACAGAGATTTCAAGTAAGTAGTGCAGGACTTTTGTTAAGTACCCAGAGGTGAGGACTTAGCGTTTTCGGTCCTCACCCCAAGGTACTTTGCAGGA
The DNA here is from genome assembly GCA_019447015.1 of Hymenochirus boettgeri. Classification (NCBI taxonomy): domain Eukaryota; kingdom Metazoa; phylum Chordata; class Amphibia; order Anura; family Pipidae; genus Hymenochirus; species Hymenochirus boettgeri. Next base: position 228,057,673 of record CM033476.1, on the reverse strand, counting down.
ATGGATCGGGAAATGGTAAGTATAATTGTCCTTTAAGACACAAACACATGAAATCTACATGAAGAAAATTTACATTAGAAGCATAATTCAGGCTGAATAGATTTCAATGTAGCCATACAATATAATTTAACTGCTACATATCATTGTAATACATAGATTTCATAAGTGCTAAGGCTTAAAGGGCATCTATACTGAAAAATAGGTTATTTTGAATTGACCATAAACTGGAAACTATAATTCTTCCCAACCACCACTGTATAATTTTTTTGTTGATTTACCTCCTATTTCTTTAGATATCCAATCTAAAATTTCTTATATTTCAGCTGTCAATCAAGTTCCTTGCACTCAAAAACTATTCAGTTTTACTGTAGCTGGAATGGTGACAGAGTTTTGACAGTTGGAATGCTGTGTGCAGGCTTGACAGTTGGTTTGTGGGGAAAAAGTCAGGTTGGATGGAATTGGGAGTGGTTAAAAGAGGGAGGTGGGATACTGCTCCTAAACAAAATGAGTGCTGGATTGAAGGCATGCAGCAACACACAAAATCAGACTAAGTGCTACTTACATGTATTCAATTATAGATTAAGATGAAGCAAAGTCATTTTTTTCAGTATAGTGTCCCTTTAATCTTTCACAGGCTACACAAAATTGCTTTTAAAGGGGCATGTCCAACCATAAAACGAAATTTCATACACAGGTTAAGTACTCCCCCCAAACCCCAGATCCGTTTTACTTACCTTCCCCAAAGATGCCCAGAAACATACTTTCACAACCCAGTCCCTCACAGCTCTGCTGCCGACAGTCACTTTGCTTCCTGGTCATGGCTGTCAAAGGCTCACAGAAAATAGCCGACGGCCACGAGAAGGAAGCAGAACGTCTGTCAGCGTAGAGCCTCACAACTCTTGTTTTTGCCTTGGAACAAGCTCACAACAGGTGCTGGCACCTAGGCAACGAGGGATCGGGTCTTGTAAGTATGCACATGGGCATCTTTGAGGATCTGGGGTTTGGGGGGTGCTTAACCCGTGTATTAATGTTTTGTTTTATGGGTGGACATGCCCTTTAATCTGCCACAGCATCCTAGATATTGAGTTCAATCTACCCATATCTCTTAAAAATTCTTACAATCTGCCCCAGTCCCCCACATATATTGCATAGCATCTGCATAACCTTTAATATTACTCCTTTAATAGATACACTTAAGAAACATAGAGCTGCAGAGGGATTATAATTAAGTGTGCCTGATCTTAGCACAGCTCTGTGCAATGCATTTCTCAATGGTGTACCTTTCTGAAAGTAAATTAAACCTTCACTTTTATTCACATGAAGGTGAATAAAACCTTGAGCAGATCAATAGGGTTTTTTAACTACTCAATTAAGCACAGATACACTGACTTAGCTAGAATAAGAACTAGTATGACTAATTATAGGTTATAGTTAAGCTATCCATACAGGTGCTGATGTTCTTCCGTTCGGATTTCCAATTGACCTCATCGATCGGAAATTTAGATCGGAAGAACCACTCAAAGTTTCCTTGCACTTTGAAATCTGCAAAGAGATGGGAACTTGAAGATGGGTTCAACGAAAAAATTTCCGTCTGGGTCAATCCTTTACCAATAAACCTCTCAATATTGTCACACAGTCAACTGGAAAAAACGCATACATATATATTGATCTTGTTTTTAGACAGGTAAAACTGAAAATCTGCTATTTACAAATGACAGGAAAAAACAAAACAAGGCAAATGAAAACTAGCCTTTCTCCCACAGCCTACAGGGGGACCCAGCAACACAGGGGTTCAGTACCCTCACTTCAGGAGCGGACACTTTAAAACTTGAGGCTCCAGTGCTCCTCCCTCCATATCAACTCACCAGCACCGGAAGCCTCCTCAGTTTTAAAGTGTCCGCTTCAGGAGTGATGGACCTCTCTCCCCTCTTCTTCCAGATGGACTTCAAGGAGCCGGTGAATCCACGGGGATACCGGCTCCCCACGTGGGATCGCATTCAGCAGAGGCTCTCCTCCTGCGAATGCGGCGGAAGGGCTGGCCATCATGACCCGCGGGTCTAAAATGGCCAGAGCCCCCCTTCCGCACGGAACGGCGAGAGCAGCGGTCGGCCGCCGCTCCAGCCGCAGGGGATCCTGGTAGGCTGAGGGAGATCGCCGCGGAATCCTTTGGAGGCGGACCGGTCTTTTCTCCCGGGCTTTTAGGGGGCGGGACATCCGGAGACTTCCTCTTTCCGGCTGTTCTCTCTGCTGCTCAGCCGCGTGTAGCCAGCATCGGGAGCCTCTGTCTCTCCACATCCAGCTAAGTTCCTCTCTTAAGGGGATTCTTTATTTTTTTCTTTATTTTTTCTTTAATATTCTTTCTTTCTGTGGTGTGGACAACTTTGCTTTCTCCTTGTCCCTAGATCTATAGATATTAGGGGCTTTCAGGTAGTCCTGCAGTGAAGCCTTTTCTCCTTGTCTCCAACCAGTCATGTCAAACAAGGAGAAGTCCGCCTCCCGCGCCAAATTACCAAAATCCGCACAAGTGATCTCCTACGTCTGCGCTTCTTGCCATACTAAGTTGCCAGCCGGTCACTCTGGGCCACTTTGTGATCCATGCCCAGGATCCTCAGCCCGCGCAGATGGCAATGGCCAGTCAAGAGCCCGAGTGGGCTAGGACTCTCCGGGCATCGATTGATTCCATGCCAAATCCACCCGCTAAGTTGAGGTTGGCCCTAGACCCTTTGGGGGCCCCTCCTCAGGAGTCTGAACCGGCCTGGGCCAGATCCTTGTCAGACTCCATGTCAGTGCTATCGGCTTCTATGTCACAATTCTTTCAGCCGATTAGTTCCACCGGAGCGTCTGCCAGACCGCAAAGAGCGGTCAGGGCTTCAGGACCCATGCCTTCTCTTGCAGTGGAAGAGAACCCCTTAGAGGAAGGTGAGGAATCGGAAGAAGGAGAACTAGACTCCTTATCTTCCGAGGTGGAAGTTCAAACCACATTCACGCCAGAAACTATCGACGATCTTATTAGATCGGTTCTACAGGTTCTGAATATACAGGATCCGGGTGAACCAGTAGATCCTGCCAAATCCTTATTCAGTCGTCCCAAGAAAACGTCTGCTACCTTCCCTTCATACGATCAGTTAGAACAGATCGTATTGGAAGAATGGGCATCTCCAGAAAAGAAGCTTCACTTTTCCAGAAACTTCCAGACGATGTTTCCTTTTCCTAAAGAGGATGTGGATAGGTGGTCCATGCCTCCAGTAGTCGATCCCCCGGTGGCTAGGCTTTCCAGAGCCACAGCCATTCCCTTGGCAGAGGCCGCCACCTTTAAGGACCCAACGGACAGACGTTTGGAAGGCCTGCTGAGAACATCCTTCGCTGCTTCAGGGGCTGCCCTCAGACCCACCTTTGCTTCGGCTTGGGTGGCCAAAGCGATGGAAGCGTGGCTTGACCAGCTCTATCAAGCGGTGGCGAAGGAATCAGCAGACAGCCACTTAATTGATGTTATCCAACAATTGTCGGATGCGGCCATATATATTGGGGATGCAGCTCTTGAAACTAGCCGTCTCATTGCACGGTCATCTGCGGCCTCTACAGCGGCTAGGCGGTCCTTATGGCTTAAGGCCTGGGCGGCAGACCCTGCTTCCAAGAAGGCACTTACCAGCCTACCCTTTTTGGGGAGCCTCCTGTTTGGTCCTGAACTTGAGAAGATTATTGCACAAGCAACTGGCGGTAAGAGTACCTTCCTCCCTCAGACTAGAGCACGTCGATTTCCATCCTTTCGTCCGCCCAGAGCTTCCCGCTCTACAAATCTCTCAAGGCCGAAGGCTACTAACCCCTTTCCTGCGCGACAGGGACAAAGACCCTTTACCCCCTGGCCTGCCAAGCGGGGGGGCTTTAAGGCAGGGGGCGACAAACACAAGCAGGCATGACTGTCTGCCTCCACCTTGGGTCGGGGGTCGCCTTCGTTTTTTCTTCAAGGAATGGCAGCTGCCATCCACAGACTCCTGGACTATGGAGGTAATATCCAGAGGCTACCGGATAGAATTCTCTTCTCGACCTCCTCCTCGTTTCTTTCCTTCTCGGATTCCCCGCTGCCTAAAACAGCGCAAGGCCCTAAACAGCTGCGTGCAAGCTCTTTTACTAGCAAGAGTTATATCCCCGGTTCCAGAAATTCAAAAGTTCCAAGGCTTTTATTCAAATCTGTTCCTTGTTCCAAAGAAGGACGGAACCTTTCGACCAGTGTTGGATCTCAAGGCACTCAATGGTTACATACAAACGTTCAGATTCAAAATGGAATCCCTGCGTTCAGTGATCTTGGCGATCGAACCAAACAACTTCCTCGCTTCCCTGGACATCCAGGATGCGTATCTCCACATTCCCATCTGGACCGGACATCACCGTTATCTCAGGTTTGCTATAGGGACCCGACACTTCCAATTCACGGCCCTGCCGTTCGGACTAGCTTCTGCGCCCCGGGTCTTCACCAAAGTGATGACATGCCAGGCGGCCTTCCTTCGGCTTCAGGGACTCTTTGTGCTTCCTTACCTGGACGACCTGTTGATAAAAGCAGATTCCTTCGACCGTATGGCAGTGCATGGCAACCTTATCCAGATTCGGATGGATCGTCAATCAGGCAAAGTCTTCTCCAATTCCATCGAAACAGATGATGTTCTTAGGAATGCTGTTCAACACAGCCGATCACAAGATCTTTCTCCCTCAAGACAAGATCACTGCCCTGAGAAACTTAACAGTTCAGACCCTAACCGCCAAGACCCTCTCAATTCGGCAGGCTATGCGCCTAGTAGGAAAGATGGTGTCCTCAGTGGAAGCGGTTCCGTACGCTCTATTTCACCTTCGCCCACTTCAGAGATATCTTCTCAGTTGTTGGGACAAATCTCAACAGTCACTGGACTCTTGGATTCGCCTCCCGCGTCCGGTTCTAACTTCTCTAAGGGCAGTTGGAGCGTCTTGGGTGGCTCGTCATGGAGCCTCGGTGGACCAGATATGTCGGGCGGCAACTTTGTCTTCAATCCACACGTTTATAAAATTTTACCGCCTTCAGGTATTTACAGAACGGGATACTGCCTTAAGCGGCGCTATCCTTAGAACCGCCGAAGCTTAAGTTTTTCGGTTTAATTTGTCCCACCCTACTTTCCTGTCGGGACTTTGGGACGTCCCCTGTGTTGCTGGGTCCCCCTGTAGGCTGTGGGAGAAAAGAGGAGTTTTATGTTTTACTCACCGGTAAAATCCTTTTCTCCTAAGCCGTAAGGGGGACCCAGGTACTTCCCACCCTTCGTTGACATGATTGTCTTTGGCCTGTTGCCTGTTACTTTCTTGTTTCTATTATTACTTATTTTTCGCTCCCTCTTTGGGACCAACTGAGGAGGCTTCCGGTGCTGGTGAGTTGATATAGGAGGGGAGGAGCACTGGAGCCTCAAGTTTTAAAGTGTCCGCTCCTGAAGTGAGGGTACTTAACCCCTGTGTTGCTGGGTCCCCCTTACGGCTTAGGAGAAAAGGATTTTACCGGTGAGTAAAACATAAAAATCCTCTTTTCTACTAATGAAATTAGTAGAAAGGCATTAGGTGAATGAAAAAAGGGTGTATATATTCTTTAAAACTATTTAAGTCACTAATAACACAAACAGCAGATTAAGAAAAATGATAAAAAACCTAGTTTTCTAGGTTGTTGATCTTACTGCTTATAAAGGTTGCATTGACAGTGTATGTGCCACCTCGAACCAGCGGACATGGTTGTTTTGGGCATGGAGACACATCAACTTGGATTATTTTTCCATGATCACTTCCTGCAGGAGAATGAGAGCAGATTTGTCATCCCAAAAACACAGACATCCTAACATACAGTGCATCCAGAAAGTATTCGCAGCTCATCACTTTTTCCACATTTTGTTATGTTACAGCCTTATTCCAAAATGGCTTAAATTCATTTCTCCCTCAGAATTCTACACACAACACCCCTTAATGACAATATCAAAAAAAAGTTTTTGCAAACTGTTTAAATATAAAAAACGGAGAAATCACACGTACCAAATTATTCACTGCCTTTGCTCAATACTTTATCAGTGTACCTTGGGCAGCAATTGCAGCCTCAAGTCTTTTTGAATATGATGCCACAAGCTTGGCACACCTATCCTAGATAGTTTTGCCCATTCCTCTTTGCAGCACCTCTCAAGCTCCGTCAGGTTGGATGGGAAGCGTCTGTGCACAGCCATTTAACACCTCCAGAGATGTTCAATTGGATTCAAGTCTGAGGTCTGGCTGGGCCACTCAAGGACATTCACAGAGTTGCCCTAAAGCCACTTCTTTGATACAGACACTTGGCTGTGTACTTGGCTGTGTATTTTGCTGCTAAAAGATGAACCGTCGCCCCAGTCTGAGTTCAAAAGCACTCTGGAGCAGATTTCCATCCAGGATGTCTCTGTACATTGCTGTAGTCATATTTCCATTCATCATGACTAGTCTCCCCACAGCATGATGCTGCCACCACCATGCTTAACTGTAGGCATGGTATTGGCCTGGTGATGTGCGGTGCCTGGTTTCCTCCAAATGTGACGCCTGCCATTCATTCACAACAAAGAGTTCAATCTTTGCCTCATCAGACCAGAGAATTGTGTTTCTTATGGTCTGAGAGTCCATTGGTCTTATGGTCTGAGAGTCCAGGAAGGCTGCCAAGTGCCACTTACTTACACAGCAGTGGCTTCCATCTGCCCACTGTACCATACAGGCCTGATTAGTGGATTGCTGCAGAGATGGTTGTCCTTCTGGAAGGTTCTCCTATCTCCACACAGGACATCTGGAGCACTGACTAAGGCCCAGTTCCTGGTGGTTTAGAAACTTCTTCCACTTACAGATGATGGAGGCCACTGTGCTCATTGGGACCTTCAAAGCAGTAGACATTTTCTGTAACCTTTCCCAGATTTGTACCTCGAGACAATCCTGTCTCCGAAGTCTACAGACAATTCCTTTGACGTCATTATTGGTTTGTGCTCTGACATGAACTGTCAACTGTGGGAACATATATATGTAGACAGGTGTGTGCCTTTCCAAATCATGTCCACACAACTGAATTTACCACAGCTGCAGAAACATTTTATCCTGAGCTCAATTTTGAGCTTCATGGCAAAGGCAGTGAATACTCATGTACATGTGATTTCTTATGGTTTTTTTTTTTATATTTAATTAATTTGCCAAAACCTCAAGTAAACTTTTTTCACATTGTCATTACTGAGTGTAGTGTGTAGAATTGTGTGGGGAAAAAAACAATTAAATCAATTTGGTAAAAAGGCTGTAACATAACAAAATGTTGAAAAAAGGATAAGCTGTGCATATTTGCACAGTATGGCACTATACCCTCTTTAAGGATAAAGCCACTTAAAAATTGTACTTAAAGGGTATCTATATAAAATCATACCTTCAGATAGTGTAATGGTCCACTACTTTTTTCAGATTTGAAATCCGAGCTGTAGATTCTCAGAAATCTTAATTTTAAATACTGTGTATACTCGAGTATAAACCGCCCGAGTATAAACCAAGGTACCTAGTTTTAGCCTAAAAAAGGGGGGGAAAAGATATTGACTCGAGTATAAACCGAGGGGGTTAGTATTTGCCACTAAAGATGTTTGGAAACTACAACTCCCAGCATGCTTTATTGCTGGGAGTTGTAGTTTTCAAACATCTTAAGTGGCAAATACTTGCAAATAGGGGTAAATCCTCCTAATTTGTGCATACAGTATGCACAAATAAAGAAGGTTTTACTCTTATTTGTAAATATTGCCCTGGTGTCCGTGGTATTCTCCTACCTTGTCCTGCGGCCGCTCGCTCCACATCCTCAGTGCGAATCCGGATGATGTCACTACTCGGCAGCGCAAAGTGAGAGGCGCGGGTAGTGACATCATCCGGATGCGCACTGAGGATGCGGGCGAGCGGCCGCAGGACAAGGTAGGAGAAAGGTGACTCGATATAAACCGAGGTAAGATTTTCAGGCTTTTTAAAGCCTGAAAACCTCGGTTTATAATAGAGTAATACGGTAACAGCATGTACAGGGAAAGACTTGTCACTTAAACCAGGTATGGTAATTTGTGTCCCTCAGTGACTCTTACTAGGATCTCCCAAAACATTTATTAAAGGGTATGTCCACCCTTGAATTTTTTTTTTATTAACATTCCCCTGTCCCCCCAGCCCCAACCGCTCTATTTTTATTATTAGAAAGTGCCCCAAACTTACTTACCTTCCTCTTTCCTCCACCGCACTGTCAGGGCCTCTGCTTGCGAGAAAATGCAAGCAGAGGGACGGGACCGGCAGTCGCGTCTGTGATTGCTAGCGGCTGCCGGGAGTTCGTGCGGCGGAGGAAAGAGGGAAGGTAAGTAATGTTTTGGGCACTTTCTAAAATTAAAAATATAGCGGTTGGGGCTGGGGGGACGGGGAATGTTTTATGCTAGGGGAGGGAATCCTAATTGGGAGGAGGGGGGGAGAAGGGCTGCAGTACGCATGCCAAACTTCACCGGAGGCCAGATAGCAGGCAGAGTCCTATATGGACTCTGCTTTCTCGGTGGGCAGTTTTTGGGATTTGGGGGGGGGGGGGGGGGGAATACAGGAGAACCAGATGGAGCTGGGATGTGAGGTAAGGATTTTATTACACTACATGATAGGGCCATTACTGGGGGGATTATAGTTTTGGGGGTGGACATGCCCTTTAATACATCCCCAAATATAATGAGACAATTAATCATATTGGTGTCCTGTCTATCTATCTATCTCTCTCTCTGTCTGACAGACAGAACTACAGTATATACTCGACTATAAACCCACATGAGTTTAAACCGAGGTACCTATTTTTACCTGAAAAAGAAGTTAAAGTGATCGACTCGAGTATAAACCGATGGTAGACAAATATGACCACTACTGCCTTCTGTATTGTTTTGAGGCTTTAGTTGCCCTTTAAATGGACAGCAGAATTCCCATACAGAAGTCCAATACAGTAATAGCCAAATCCTTTATGGCTATTAAGAATTTTCAAAAATGATACCTTTATATATTGTAATGGTCCACTACACCAACACATTTTTCAGATTTGAAATCCGAGCTGTAGATTCTCAGAAATCTTCATTTTAAATAACAGCATGTACAGGGACAGACCTGTCACTTAAACCAAGTATTTCAGAAAAGCAGTTGTGCACACCAGTCTTAGGTGAACAAACTGTGTTTATTTCAACACCTCAAACGTAAGGTTTCGGTGTCACATGACACCTTCATCAGACATGTGCACTACTGCTTTTCTGAAATACTTGATATCTGTCACTGGCTGTGACTTTGTAGTGGCACCCAGCACTTACAGATTATAACAGACGGTGGTGCGGGAGGTTCTCTCTTTTTGTCACTTAAACCAGGTATGGTAATTGGTGGCCCCTCCAGTGACCTCTTACTAGGATCTCCCAAAACATGTCAAAAAGTTTATTAATACAACCCCAAATAGACAGAGAAATAGATAGACATGATACCAATATGATTAATAGGCTCATTATGTCTGTCATGTATCTAGTAGTAGCTCCTCCAGTTCTTCAACTAAAGGGTAACTGTGGTCTCCAAATAAGTTATGTTTAATGAAAGCCTGCAGTATTTCCTTTAAAATGAGATTATAATAATAACTCTGTCTGGAGCCTGTGAAAATGGCACAGAGACAACTAAATAAGGTTAATATTAGTAAATCTCCTGGACCGGATAAAATACATCCTCGGGTACATAGGGAGCCAAGTTCAGTTTTATCTAGGCCATTGTTTCTTATTTTTGCAGATTCCCTCATGTCCAGATGTTTGCCTCTGGATTGGAAAAAGGCTGATGTTATTCCAATATTCAAAAAGGGTAGTTGTTCACAGCTGGGTAATTACAGGCCTGTAAGTTTAACTTAAGTGGTGGGGGAGATCCTGGAAAGTTAATAAGGGCACATGTTCTAGAGTATGTTTCAAGGACTGACATAATAAGTAGTAACCGACATGGATTTAGGAGTAATAGACCTTGTCAAACTAACTTGCTTGGCTTTTATGAGGAAGTAAGTAGAAATTTAGACTCTGGCATAGCAGTAGATGTAGTATACTAGGATTTTGCAAAGGCTTTTGAAACAGTCCCCCATAGGCTACTCTGTTGGTCTGGGGAGGCACATTTGTACATGGATAGAAAATTAGTTAATGAATAGGATGCAAAGAGTAGTTGTTAATTGGGCTTTATCATGATGGACTAAAGTGCTAAAAGGGGTGCCACAGGGTTCTGTGTTGGGTCTGTTTCTATTTATTCTGTTTATTAATGATTTGGAAGTGGGTATTGTCAGCAAGGTTTCTGTGTTAGCTGACAACAAAAAACTTTGTCGACCATTAAAAACTTCAGAGGATGTGCAATTCTGGCAGGGGGATCTAGATTGTCACAATAGGCTGCTAAGTAGCAGATGAGATTCGATGTTGATAAATGTGCTGCTTATACTATAAATGGCTCGAAGTTAAGTGAATCCCTGTTGGAAAGGTATCTTAGGACTTTTGGTGGATAACAAACTTATAGGTAGCAAGCAGTGCCAGGCGGCAACAGCCAGAGCCAGCATGGTAATGTCTTGTATAAAGAGAGGTATAGATTCAAGGGAGGAAAATATTATTCTCACAACGTTTCGGGAAACGTTGTGAGATGTAGTGTGGCCTGTATTAATAAAGTTATTATTTGGAGTGCCACCCTTGCCATTCGTTATTCCTGTATAATATATCCATTAAGGGTTGGATTACTTTGAGGAGTGAGCGCCCATACTTGGTACGAGTGCAGAGGACTTTGTATTATTCTGTGAAAATATTATTCTCCCTCTTTACAAAGAATTGGTAAGACCTCGTTTGCTATTGACAGTTGAGTAAGGGAGCCAATAAATACAGGCAAATGCTGGTCACATGACTACAAGCTGGTCACATGGCTGAAAATAGGAAGTGTTCAAGCAAAATGTAATATTGCTGAACCTTTCTGGCAATAACTTCTTACAAATTTTATTTAAAGGTGTGATTTAGGTTTTATTTTGAACGTACGATGGAAGGATTTTCCTCCTGGTTTGGAAGAACTGGAGACCACAGTTACCCTTTATTGTGAGAAAGGTAAGTACAATTTTTAAGTAGAGATACCCTTTTAAGACTAAAAATAAAGTTTTCCATACTGTGATTTTTTTTCCTCTTCACATTAAGCACTTACGGTATCTAAAAATATTCCAGTCAATTAATAATTTTAAACAGAAACCATCATACCATCCTTGTTTGACACACACTCACCACAATCCTTATAATTCAGAGGTTCGGAGATTATACTGGGCACATATGAGGCTGTTATGAAAGTTAGCAGTATAGTCATCAATCCTGGAGCCATGGCTGCACACTGAAAAAAAGAGAGAACTGGATGAGAAGGCAGTACAAGAATAATAAAAAGGCCAAAGTAGTTAAAGGGCATGTCCACCCCATTTAATAATTTTTGATATAATAATAGGTCTCCCCTCCCCCAGCCCCAACCGCTATAATAGATTTTCCAGAGACTTCCCCGATCGTTACTTACCTTCCCTCTTTCCTCTGGCGTACTGACCCAGCCCTCTGCTTGCATGAAACTGCAAGCAGGGGGCCAGACCGGCAGCCATGTCCCTGATTGGCTGAGAGGCAGCCAATCACAGACGCGGCTGCACAAAACACCGGGAGAGAGAGATAAGGTAGATAAAGTAGAATTCGGGGGAGTCTCTGGAAAATCTATTATAGTGGTTGGGGCTGGGAGAGGGAGACTTATTATATACCAAAGGGAATTTACACTAGGGGGAGGGAGAGTAAAACGGGTGGGAGAGGGAGGGCTGCAGTGCGCATTGCAAAATTCTCCCGGAGGAGACAGGAGGCAGAGTCCTATATGGACTCTGCTAGGCTCCTCCTAGTGGCCAGTTCTTGGGACTTTGGAGGGACATTGCATGGCAGCCATTTGGAGTTGGGATGTAAGGTAAGGAGTTTATTACACTACAGAGTGAAATTATAGTTTTGGGGGTGGACGGAGAACTAAATTTAATTCTCCTTTAACGGAGAACTAAACTTCAAGTTCAGTTGATCTAAATGAATACAACGGATATACCATGACCTGGATGAATGAGAACCTTCACAAGCTTAAAGGAGAACTAAACTTAAAAAACCTAATGTTTTTCTCCCTAGAACACCTATACATCTTTAGTAACTTACTATACATTCTCTAGTAAGTTGCATTTAGTACATGTAAGTAATAGATTCTGTAGATTCTGTAACTTAGGTTTCCATGTTGTTGCCAGTACAACCCACAGCCCTAAAGTCATCAAAAGCCACACCCACTAACCCCAGTATTCACTGTCTCAATGCAGAGTGTTTGCTTTAAACCAATATGTAAGTCCCTGAAAAGACTTTGAAAGCTGCTTGTTACCCTGCAATTTATTAACCAGTCAGTGTGAGTTGCTGGTAAATATACTCAGGGCTCAGTTTTAAGATCCTTGCTGTTCTCCCTCTACACTATCTCTCTGGGAGAAATAATTTTCTCTTCTTTTGGCTTTACGTATCACTTATATGCTGAGGATACCCATATTTACTTTTCCACCCCCACGCTAACCCCTGAAGTTCAAATTCAAATCTCTAAATGTCTGCTCTCTATCTCTTCCTGGATGGCACGCCGCCGCCTTAAACTCAATCTATCCAAAATGGAATTTTGGATAGGGCCTAGTCCACCCTTCTCCATCTCCATTGACAATATGGTCATTAACCCAGTTGAATCTGCATTCTGCCTTGGAGTTATCTTTGACTCTTCTCTTTCCTTCCCTCATCACATTAACAATGTTGCTAGGACCTGTCGTTTTCTCCTTCGCAATATTGCCAAGATCCGCCCTTTTCTCTCTCTCCCCACTACTAAAATGCTTATCCATGCCCTTATAATCTCCAGTCTTTACTACGCTTACATTCCACTACTTGGACTCCCAGCCTCTCATCTCTCTCCTCTCCAGTCTATCTTAAACTCGGCAGCTCAGATCATCTCTCTCTCCTCCAAGAGAACCCGCAACCCTGATACTTCAGTCCATAGGGTGGCTTCCCATCAAACAAAGAATCATATTTAATACCCTGCTTTAAATCCCTACTTATCTTCTCTCTTGGTCCCTTATATTTCAGGCCGTGCCCTCCATTCCTCGCAAGGAAATCTTCTCCACAAACCCTCAAGCACTGCTGCATTACACCTTAAACCATTCTCTCTTGCTGCTCCCTACCTTTGGAACTTTCTCCCTCTCTCGCATTATAGAAGTGAACACTGAAAACTCACAAAATACATTTCTTTGGTAGCATTGCAAATTAAGTGCTTTTTTTTTTCTTCCAGTTTCTAGGATGTCTCTATACACCACCGAAAATAAAGGCGCTATATAGCCAAAAATAAAGTTCTGGTTTAAATACCGTAGAAGCCCAAAAGCTGATATTACCTACAATTTATATGCCTAATCTTTGAATATGCCAATCCATTATTTCCATTTTAGTTTGAACACACAACTAAAGGGCTGGGGGCCCTAGAATTCTACAGTGTGGTTTGCCAGAGACCAACACTGCCTTGAAAACAATTGCACGGAGAGTGCAAAGTGTGCAGATAGAATCTAGTAACATATTTTAAGTAATCACAGCTGCAGGAGTGGGCATTGTTAAAGTGGTAAATAGGCTTAACTTGATTCATGCCAACATTGAAAACTTGTTACTGTGAACAGCCCTTAGGCTGGGTACAGACCAGCAGATATTTTCGTCCGACCAACCGATTCACGGCACGAACGAATGATTGGACACATAGGAAAACCATGACAGATTGTGCGTTCCTCTATGGACCGCACGCTCAGTTGCGGCAAACTTTTTTGAAAAGTAATTTTTCCGAGTGGTTACCCATTAAGCCTACTTTCACAAGTAAAACATGCTGCTGATCCGTGAAAGTTTTTTTAAGCGGCCCTGTCGGCTGCCTCTAGCGAAACACTACATGCTGTTAAACATCTGAAAACCGTATGGGTTTCAGATAAAGCTAGCCATACGAGGGTCAATTTTTTTTGTGGTATGATTCTTTAAAGCATTTGCTTTTATAATCGATCAACCAGTAGTGATCGATATCAATAAGGGAAATTACAAGTGTTTTTGTTCGATCCCTTTAAAGAAATCACATTACTAAAGAAGTTGCATTAATAAAGATTAATGTGTTCAATTCAATTACCAGTCTATTTTTTTTACCTATCAGGTCGATCAAAATTTAAAACAATCTAAAGCAGGCCATACACAGGCTGATTTTTTTCCAACCTGAAATTTCTATTAAAAATCAATCTGAAAAAAAAAAAAGAAAAAAAAAATCGAACTGATCTCAACCCATTTAATAGAATTTGTTTAAAAGGTTTAAATATCGACGCCGTGTATGGCATGCTTAACACAAATTGATGCATTTAGCTTAAAGGGTATGTATAATGAAAAAATACTTTACCTCATATTAGTCCATAATGTTTGCGTGTATGGTGCTGCATACCTTCAATACAGTAATTGTATTGCTCAGGTTCAGTATCACCCTCTCTCTCTTCAAAGGGCCATACACGGACTAATCCCAATTGTACCATCGGGATTGGTCCAATAATATTTTATTCCTAGCTCCAAATAAGGCTGAAAATTACCCGCCCATATACAATCGTATATCATACAACCAGAGATTGGATTGTGTATGGGCCCCTTTAATCATACGAGATAATCTGAGAGGACAAACATCATAAGTAATCACTATGAGGCAGCACTGGTAGAGGAGATTTCCAACCATTTAATTCACACACACCAACTATCAACTTTCCAGTTAAAACCAAACTGCACACAGCGACAGAGTTTATGAATATAGGGTACGGTACTTGAATGACAGCTGAAATGTAAGATGCTTTAGATCAACAAATAAATGGTACTTGGGAAGAATGGTAGTTTCTGTTAATTTCTTAATGCACATACTGTGAAATGTGAATGTTGGCGGGTAGGATACCGCAAGGCTAAGTACATTTAATACATTGGTATGTAAGACTCCAATAAAGCCTGCATTATGCTTCTAATCTACACACTGACCAGATGATATGTCCATCATGCGGATTGTGTATTTGGTTTTACAGAAAACATTTTGCAACTGTAGCCTGGGACCCACAGTAATTACTGTGTGTACATTCCACCATAGTGCTACTGATATCAGTGTAGAGAGGCAGTTACCCATCAGCTCATAGACGTTATTTGTATTTTACACTTTAGTTCTCCTTTAAAGATAACTTAGCCAAACCCCAACAGCTGTATCACTTTAACCCCTACACTGAATGTATCTCAAACTTCCTCCAGTCCCTGGGAAAGCCCCACCATGTCTCAGTGTTCATTTATATATATTTAAAAAAAATCCTGTAATGAATTTCTATGGGAGGAACTGTAAGATTATAGCCTTATAATTATACAGTTCCAGGAGAAGGAAACCAAAAGCCACAAAGGGGTAGGTTATAATAAATAATGCACCCGAACTGTAAATTAAAGGGATATTAGAAGTCACAGAGGAGTTCCATGCCCTGTATAAAATGTTCTCGGCCTGCGGCCTTGTGCTTTTATATGGTCACAGAACTCTTCGGTGACTTCTAATATCCTTATAATTTACAGTTGGGGGTGCATTATCCACTATATTACACAATACCTCTAACATTAACCGTTCGCACACCAAACTAATCAAACTCTTCATCGAGAAAGTAGGAATCACGGAGATAAACACTCACCAGCAACTCTCGCCACAGTCAGATCGCTAACAGTTTTGTTTCGGGTTCCTTTGCTGTGGCTTCCACCCTTCCGCTACTGAGTTCCAATGATCGCTACAGTACAGACCGATGGCAAAACGCGTGACTGAACTTGTGGTCACACATCTGCCAGCCAATCACAGCTCAGTGGGCGGGCAGAAAGGCCAAAATGGCTGCAGGACGGTTGTTGATGTGTGCGACGGGACCAGGGCGGAGGTGAGAGAATATCCGCTCACTTGCTCTAAGTACCGTCTCCGTTTGTCGGTTGTTGTATAAGGGCTGTGTAGAATGTTTGGATCCCTTCATAGTGTCCTTTGCGTTCATGTATCTTTGTTACATTGTCCCTTCCTCAAGTGTGTTGCTGTTTCCCTATGTCATTACTGAGACCAGAGGATGCTGGGTTAATGGTGTCTAGTGCACTTAAACTAAAATGACCCACATTTAAACTGGATACGGATTGCACTTGATTCCCACAATCATAAAGTCTCCTCACTGAGTCCTATAATAATATGGGAAGTGAAACTTGCAGCCTGCAGATGTTTGAACGTTACAACTCCCAGCATTCATTGCCAGGGGATGGATGTGTATATATAATACTTAAAGGGCATGTCCACCCCCAAAACTATAATCCCCCCAACTACTGGCCCCATTGTGTAGTGTAGTTTAATCCTTACCTCACATATGGTTCTCCAGTAGCCCCCCCCCCCCCCCAAAGTCCCAAAAACTGCAGACCAGGAGGATAGCAGAGTCCATATAGGACTCTGCCTTCTACCTGGCCTCCGGGAGAAGTTTGGCATGCGTACTGCAGCCCTTCTCCCCCTCCCTCCCCCCCCTCCAAGCAGAGGGCCGGCGGCGCGGCGAAGGAAAGAGGGTAAGTAAAAGTTTGGGGCACTTTCTAAAAATAAAAATGATGCGGCTGGGGGACCAGAGGGAAGGCTATATAAAAAAATAGATTTTAGGGTAGTCACTCAGTGACTCCCTGTCTGCCACTGCACCTCCCACTGTCTCTCTCCCTGCCTGTATTAGTATTAAAGATAACAAGCCAGTGTATGATTAAAAAAAAATGTTTTTGAAATAACTGCTGTTTGTACTTCAGACTTAAAGGACAATTATACTCACCTTCCCTCCTCTCCTCTTCTGTGCTCTGCAACAAGCATGCCTTCCTATTGGCCTTGTCGCCGACGGGGAGGAGGGGGCGGAGCCTACCAGAGCAGCGTTGCTCAAAGACTCTGGTGTAAGTTACGCAAACCCAGGGGTGAGGAACAGCCGGTTCAGGTCCTCACCCTGGGTAAAAGCTAATGAACACAGAAGAGGAGCGGAGGGAAGGTGAGTATAATTGGTCTTTAAGGTTTGTACACACGTGCGATTGCAGGTCCCGACCGTTTTGGCCGATAATCGTCCCGATCTGCCGGGCGGATCACCGGACGAGTGGCTGTTTATCGGCCGAAACGGTCTGGACTCAACGATCACATGTGTGTACGAACCTTAAAAGAAGAGACTATATATCGGCTCTCACCCGTTCCAGTTCTGGTTCGTTTCACCGACTGAAGGAATTACTGTGCAGATAAGGAGGAACAAGGAGTCGGGTCAATTATGAGTCACTTGAATGCACTTGCTCGGAACTGCTGTTAATACTTTAGTTTGAAGTATAAACAGCAGTTAACTATTTGTTTTTAAAAAAACAGGCTTCTTTTTTTTTTAACCTTATGTATTATAAGAAATAATAAGCCACATACAGAATAATATAACACTGTAGGTAGTGTATTATCTTTTTTCTTTTTTTCGCTTCAGAAACACAAGAGAGCCATATGTATGAATTGCAATTCTAGGGTTTGGGGGGGGGTCCTGGTTTTACATATTCATATGGAACATATTTTAACATCATATGGAACATATTTTTTAACATCACTAATCACTGCATTAGCTCCTGCTATGCCAAGTAAAGTAAACATCCAATATAGTTCAGGAAAAGCTGAAGGGCAGCTGTGCACGTAAGGACAATAATAATATACAGAACAAATAAAGGGAAGTAAAGCTTTCTTAAAGGCCCTAACAGTCTATCTACTGTGTGTACAAACTTTACCCTCTAAGGGCTTGTTTATGCTGGACAATGGCCACAACAGACAGACCATTTTCACCGATATTTTCAATTAAAATTCTTTTATTTTTAGACAGAAATGTGTGTTTTTCTAATGGACTGGATCAATCCGTAACGCAACGCACATTTTTGAAACAGACAAAAAGTGGTCCAGTGTGAACAAGCCCAAAAGCTGGGTACACAGATCACACATTATCAATAAATGGCTGATCCTGTTGGCACCGGCGGTATTGGCCCCGGCGGTATTGGCCCTTTATCAATAATGTGTGTACATCTGTAAAAACCTTTTCTGATGCTGACAAACGTTCCGTGTCGGCAGTGGTCCTTACAAACTGAAAATTTCCCACGGTTGGCCATGCTATGGCAGTCTCAAGCTATCACCCTATACTTTATATATGAAGAATGCTAGTGACTGGTTAGTCACATCTTTCAAAGATGACAAATAGAATTTTACATATTCTGCCGGTTATCTTTGAAAGATTTGTACTCTGTGTACCCAACTGAAGTTGGCTTGAAGGGCTGCATTTTGTTAGGGAATATGTGTGTTTGCTGCAGATTTTAAAACTCAATAATGGGAATGCTGAGTTTGTAGTGAACGCTTGTTTGGGACAAAAAAAACTTTTGTGCGTACACAGCACAAAGTGGTGAGTGGTGCTAATTTTGATCCAATCAATCAGAAAGCTAACATCTGATTGGTTAGGGCAAAATTAGCACCATTTTCAATGATAAGAACTTTTATTGAATCTCTCTGTATCTTTTTGATGATTGGTCAAAATGTGTTTTTTTGACTTGTTACCCTTTAAGTATGGCTGCCACAGTAATGGATAAGTAGATCAGTAGGTGTGTGTACCTGTGTCAGGTTGGGGGTTAAAAAAACAAACTTTTTTGATAATTGGTCAAAAATTTTTTTTTACTTTAGTTACCCTTTAAGTATGGCTGCCACAGTAATGGATAAGTAGATCAGTATGTGTGTGTACCTGGGTCGGGTTGGGGGTTAAAAAAACACACTTTAGATAATTGGCCAAAATTAGTTTTTTTTTACTTTAGTTACCCGTTAAATATGGCTGCCACAGTAATGGAGGGATCGGTCAGTAGGTGTATGTACCTGTGTCACGTGGGGGTTAAAAAAACAAACTTATTTGATGATTGGTCAAAATTTATTTTTTTGACTTTAGTTACCCTTTAATTATGGCTGCCACAGTAATGGATAAGTAGATCAGTAGGTGTGTGTACCTGTGTCTGGTTGGGGGTTAAAAAAACAAACTTTTTTGCTGATTGGTCAAAAAAAATTTTTTGACTTTAGTTACCCTTTAGGTCTGGCTGTAACAGTAATGGAGGGGTAGGTCAGTAGGTGTATGTAACTGTGCCACATGGGGGTTAAAAAAACAAACCGTTTTTATTATTAATCAAAATTAATTTTTTTGACTTTAGTTACCCTTTAAGTGTGGCTGCCACAGTAATGGATAAGTAAATCAGTAGGTGTGTGTACCTGGGTCTGGTTGAGGGGGTATGTCTTTTTTGTGTTTACAACCATAAAACTATCTTTTATTGAGGATAAATCTAAATTTGTTTTTTTTTACTTTAGTTACCCTTTAAATATGGCTGCCACCGTAATGGATAAGTAGATCAGTAGGTGTGTGTACCTGTGTCTGGTTGAGGGGGTATGTCTTTTTTGTGTTTATAACCATACAACTATCTTTTATTGAGGATAAATCTAAATTAGTTTTTTTGACTTTAGTTACCCTTTAAATATAGCTTCCATGGGAATGGAAAGATAGGTTAGTAGGTGGGTGTACCTGGGTCTGTGTGGGGGGGTTGGGGGTATCACCATTTGTATTTATGACCATGAAAAAAACTGTTTTGAAATATCCACATTTGAGGATTGTTACCATTATAGTCTATGGGAAAAAATGTCCGGAAATTCGCCAATAACTCTGTAACGCTTCCGCGGATTCCTAAGCTAGAAGATAGCACGATTCTCCTATATGCCCCGCATATCTGTACCGAATTTCATGTCTCTATCTTAAAAACTGTGGGAGGAGATAGCGGAAGAATAAAACGGAAGAAGAAAAATTAGAAGAAGAAGAAATAGAAAGAACAGTAATTTGGCTTTTTCAAGCCAAATTAATTACCCAACTGCTGAGAAGGGGTAGTGACCAGTGAGTCACTACTACACCACATCAGCTGTTGATCTGCTGACTACCAGTAACCATGCGTTTAACACTTCCTTTAAATTCCATTAGAAAGTTTACCTACTCATCTCTCATACAGCTTTCTTACACTGAGTTCTCTTATGCATACCTCTTTTAAACATAGCATTTGTCTGTTCCACACACTTGTGTGAAAACACGCAGCTTGTGCCTCAGTAGTTTGTTAGAAGCTGCGTACTCTTCCAGTTTTTTTTAAAAAAAACATTACTCTGTAATGGCAAGGCTATAAAATATTTAGAATTACATGTATTAACTCATGTAGTTCTGGTTGATCCAGTTATTCTTTTTGATTGCCTTTTGGAGTCAGGAAAAATGTTTTTCAATTTTACAGTTGTTTTTTTTTTTTTTTTTTAATGCCTTCCTCTTGGGAGGGTTAGGTGGGGTTAATGCCAAGGCTAGAAAGGTTAAACTAGGACGTATGTCTTTATTAAACCTCTATTACTATGTAGACAATGCTAGTTTCTGGCCATACACGATATGGAAATTAGATTGATTTGATGACCAAACATGGAATCTATGTTATAATGTTAGATTTCCTTCCTGGTGGTTTTTTTTTTTTTTTTCAACTTTGATTTTTATTGATTTTTTCCAAGGAAAGTAAGAATGTAGAGGAAAGAATTAAATGCAAGACATTTTCATATTCGCAAACATTGGTACAATAGTGTGGCATTTGAATTTTTAAAATTATATAATATAATAAGCGTCTTGACTGTTAGACATAGCGTTTTTATTACCTTTATGTTTTAGTTGTGTTACTGTGGTAGTAGTTAGAGAGGGTTGAGTTATCTAGGATTGAGTGAGGCAGAAGTCTCAGCTCGAAGGAAAGGTAGCATAGATATGAGTAAAAGGGAGGGGGAAGGAAGAAAGAAAAGAAGGGAAGAAATTTAACAGTCGATTGCAGTCTTGGTTTGTTAATTTGGTGATATATTGGTGTTTTCTTAGCGTTTTTAAACTTTTCTTTTGTATTTTTGGTTTTGAGTGTAGTTGGCGCCTTTATGAGTTAGTAATTGGGTTTCTTTGAGTTTCATGGAAGTTGATTCTAGAAATTTGTGGTTGTTTAGGTTTGGTTTTCTTGAATGTCCCATGGGTCCCATATCTCAGCAAAATTGTTTAGTTTGTTTTGTAAGCATGCGGTTAGGTATTCTATATTTTTAATGTCTCTTACTTTTATTAAGTATTCCAGGATTGAGGGAGGGCTGGATGATTTCCATTGTTTAGAAATGAGGCATTTAGCTGCCGTAAGGAGATGTCGTGTCAATGTCCATTCTTTTCTGGTGAGTGTCGGGATAGGCAGGTTCAATAAGACATTTTTGTTGGTTAATTGTAATGGGATTTGTAGGGTCCTTTGGAGGATGTCTTGGATGTTCTACCAGAATGGGGTTAGTAGGGCACATTCCCAGACTATATGAATTAAAGTGCCTGTTTGTTGCTGACATCTCCAGCATAATTTGGAGGTTGTGGGGAACATTTTGTGCAGTTTTTCTGGGGTATAGTACCAGTGCATGAGTATTTTGTATGAGTTTTCTTAGTAAATAGTGCATATGGAGGTCTTTGCCGTTTGTTCCCAAATTTTTTCCCAGTCTTCTGTGTCAATTGTTTCTCCCAGGGCTTTTTCCCATTTCAGCATATATGGGTGTTTGATTGGTTGCTCAGTTTGGTGGGAGTTTAGGAGGTTGTATATATTAGAAGTTAGGGCTCTTTGTAGAGGTCCTTTTGCTAATAGTGCTTCAAATGCTGTCGGATGGGGGAAGGTGCCTGTTTTAGTGAGATTGAGGGCGTAGTGGGCGATTTGGTGGTATGTGAACCACGATGAGGGGGGGAGTTTATATTTCTTTTGTAGGTCTTCTAGAGGTGTCAGTTGGCGTGTTATTGGATCTATTATATCATGTTTTCTTAAAAGTTTCGCTTTCAGCCATGGGGTGAAGGACCTCGGTTCAGTGCTGTTTGGGATATTCCTTGTGCAAATGAATGGTTTAAATTGCGAGGAGTATTGTATCAGCGTTTTGTGCTTATTGGTTATGTTCCAGAGTCTTTTGGACCATATCATGGATGACAAGGGGGGGTTGGAGATCTCTCTTGTATTGTGTTTTTCGTTCACCAGATAATCTAGGGTATGGATCGGGAATATCCATTCAGTTTCTAAAGCGGCCCATCTGGTGTTAGGGTTGGGGGTTGTCCAGTGCGTTAATTGTCTAAGTTGGGCTGCGTAGAAGTAATTTTTTATTTCTGGGACTGCCAGCCCACCTTTTGTTCGGGGTGCTGTCATCACTTTGTTGGAAATTCTGTGTGCTTTTTTTCCCCAGATGTAGTGGGTTAGATCTCTTTGAATTTGTTTTATTGCTTTTGTTGGTACTTCAATTGGTAGGGTACTGAATAGGTAGAGGATTTTAGGGAGGATGGACATCTTGACAGCTGCTATCCTGCCGAACCAGGATGTTAGTAATGTTTGCCATTTTTGCATTTGGGAGCGGATATTTGCTAGCAGTGGGGTGTAGTTTGCAGCATATAGGTTATTGTAATTGGTGGTGACGTTGATTCCCAAATATGATATTTTTTCTGTTTGCCAGTTGTAGGGGAAATTGAGTTTTAGGAGCTTAACTTGTATTGGGTTAATATTTATAGGTAGGGCTACTGTTTTGTCTCCATTCAATTTGTATCCTGAAAGTTTGCTGTAGATTTGCAGTTCCATATGGAGATTTGGGAGGGATGTCAAGGGCTTCTGGATGGTTAATAGGACATCATCTGCATATAGTAGGATCTTGTGGTGGTCGGTTCCTATATTTATACCAAATATATTTTGGGATTGCCGTATTCTGGCTGCTAGGGGTTCTATGCAGATTGCATATAATAGTGGAGAGAGTGGGCAGCCTTGACGGGTGCCGTTGCCTCTTCCTGGTGGTTTTACCTCCCAAGTTTTCTGTGTGTTCACCATTATGGATCATTAAGGTGGAGGTCACAATATGACAAACGGCAACAAGCTAAAATTCATGCATATCGGAGTGCATTATTGTATGTGTGCGCTGTGATCTGCAAAAAAAGTGGTGTTCGAGTGTTCTTCAATAACGGATTGCAGTTCATGCAGTGTGGCCACCCACATTGACATATACTGTGCTGCAATTCTTATGTGCTAATGGATCGCAAGTGTAAATGTTAGCACGTCAGCAAGAAATCATGTTAGCATGGCCCAGCCCTTATTGATGATCAAAAGTTGATCGCAAAATGATCATGCAATGCAGTTGTCCAAACATCAGTTAAACATCGCAGGAACTTAAGTTTTGTAGTTTATTGCCAGCATTATTCCTTTTGGCAGGTCTACTGTGTTGCATTCTTTGTGTCACATGCAATACTATTCATTCTCAAGCTATCTGTTATTATGTTTTTAACAGTAACTCAGAAAAGTTGAGTTAAATGCACAGCAAGCTGTCCCAAAACACTAGCAGGTCTTGCTCTCCCGACTTTCTACCACTATTACCTGGCCAGCCAGCTCAAATAATTACAGAGCTGGGTGATCCCACCTAAGCCCCAAGACGGGGTGTCGATATATGATGTTAAATGTATATTACATGCCTACCTGCCCTCTGAACTGATTGTGTTCTTAGAGCAAAAGCATAATGAGAGGGTGTTTGTAGAGGGGGGGGGGTTGGAGGTACTACATGTCCAGCAACACAAGATTTGGCAGATTGTCACTAAAATGCTAGGAATAGATGGTGCTACTAGTGACTTTCTACTCTGGCATAACAAAAAGTATCCTAGGTTACCATCTTTTGCTGCCTCAGAGGTATGGGAACGTAAAGGTATTAGATACATTTCGCAAATCATAAATAGGTCCTATTCGGACCTAAAGCAAAGGTATGATATTCCTGGTTTGTTCCTATTTAGATATATACAACTAGGAAACTGCCTTTTATCTGAATTTCAAGGTCTAAATATCCCTATAGTAAACCATCCAATCTCTCAAATACTGAAAATGGGAGTGGAGAAAAGACTGGTCTCCCGGCTATATGCCACCCTAGTAGATACTAATTTAGCTACAGGTAGATCTAATATTATAAAGAAATGGACCAGGTATATTCCCAACCGGGAAGCAGAGGACTGGGAAGACCTATCGGAGACGCACCTCAGGGCATCACAAGCTGCAAATACCGTATATACTCGAATATAAGTCAACATTTTCAGGCTTTAAAATTAGCCTGAAACCTAACCTCGGCTTATACTCGGGTCAAGTCCTAATTTAGCTCCAAATGCTACAATTGCGGATTGTAACCAGTAGGTGGCACTGTGTTCAAAAAAATCCTTCATCTGCATAGAGAGTTTCAGGAGCTTATCTGCCTTTACACTCCTTCCTGCTTCCTATAGTCAGGCTGCTGGACTCACTCTGCACTGTCACTGCTTATCTGGATGCTGTAAATCTGAAGGGTCTTCTCAGTTTGGAGCAAAATGGCTGCTAGTTCAATGCAAGTGACAGCTTGCAACTACAACTCTCAGGTGACACTTTTAACTTTGGGGGTCAGAGTGGCCTTTACCGTATGGGGGTCAGAGTGGCCTTTACCGTATGGGGGTCAGAGTGCTCTTTACCATATGGGGGTCAGAGTGCTCTTTACCATATGGGGGTCAGAGTGCTCTTTACTATATGGGGGTCAGGAGAATTGTAAATGATGGTAAGCTTAATTAAAAGTTTATTGAACCTTGCCACTCCACATGTTTAGAAACTACAATTTCCAGCAAATAAAGAATGCTGGGAGTTGTAGTTTCCAAACATCTGGAGTGCCAAGGAATTGGGGATTACTGGTACTGGATATGACTATTAATGTATGGGATTAATGTATGAAAATTCTGCTGTCCATTTAAAGGGCAACTTAAGCCACAAAACAATACTAAATCAGAAGGCACTAGTGGTCATTATTACTACCCTCGGCTTATACTCTAGTCAGTCAGTTTTTACTAATTTTTCAGGTAAAAATGGCTACCTTGGCTTATACTCGGATCGACTTATACTCGAGTATATACAGTAACAAACTAATCCAGTTTTATATTTTATATCAAGTATTAATGACACCAAATAGATTGCCCTGTATGTCTCCAAGATATTCATTGGAATGTCCTAGAAGTCGTGAGCCCAGAGCAGACTTCTGGTACTTAATATAGTTAAGCCCCCCGGTCACTAGATTCTGGGACAAAATAGTTAAGATTGTATCTGTATAAGTATTGAACATAGAGGTTCCACTGGAACCTAAGTTATGCATATTGGGTATACCTGAGGTGGACTCCTGGTCACAATATCACTTAATATTTTTACGTGAGGTTCAGTTTTATGCAAGAAAAACTATTGTTTTGAACTGGATGGCTCCCCTGTACTCTAAAATGAAAGTGTGGAAAGAAATCATCAATGCAGCCACCCCTTATATCAGACTAATATATATTGGAAAGGGATGTCCAGATACATTTGCAAAAATCTGGAATCTATAGTACGATTATATGCGTATGAATATACCAGTTGGAATAAACCTCAAATAGACAGAGTCTAAATGTGAAACTCTGAACCCCTTATTGTGATACAATATTATTCTCAGATATCACTTTTATATAGTGGATAATGCACTGTAAATTATAAGGATATTAGAAGTCACCGAGGAGTTCCGTGACCATATAATAGCACGAGGCAGCAGGCCGAGTACCTTTAATACAGGGCACTGAACTCCAAGGTGACTTCTAATATCCCTTTAATTTTGGGTGCATTATTTATTATAAACTACACCTTGGTGGCTTTTGGTTTCCTTCTCCTGGAACTGTAAAATTATAAGGCTTCTATGGGAGGATCGTACAGTTCCTCCTAGGTTATACAAGTACCACTAAGGCTGGGTACACACCAGCCAATATTTTCGACCAACCGATTCACGGCACTTTTCGATCGGCCAAAAATATAATGGTTTGGGGCGGGCGGCCGCGACCGACTTCGGTCAGTCGTTTGTCCGGATCGGACGAACGAAAGATCGGGCATGTCGGAAAAGTTCCCTATGGGACCACACGATCGATCGGTCACAAATTCGTCCGCTGCCGAATTTGCTGCGACCGACAGACATTTGTCCCGGCCGAGCTCGTACCACTAAGGCTGGGTACACACCAGGCAATATTTTCGGCCAACCGACCGATATATGTCACTTTTGGTCGATTGCCCGAAAATATGGTCCCTATGGGACCACACGATCAATCGATCGCAGATTCGTCCACTGCCGAATTTGCTGGGACCGACAGACATTTGTTCGCCAGAAAAAAAGTCCCTCCGTATGTACCCAGCCTAAACCACACATGATAATTTAATAATTGGCACGCCCCTAACCCCTCCCAGTCCCTTCTCCCCAAATTGTATGTTTTGTTATCAATGCCATCTAAGGTGTATTTATATTATTTGGTTAATAGGAACTGTGAAATATATAAAAAATTGCTAATATACTCCCAAGGATGTAAGATAATTCACAACTATTCAAAATGTTTGATACAGATTTCCGGTTTATTGTAACAATTTGCAAATGTATGTACACCTTGTGCATTTGAAATACATAAGTTTTAAAAAAAATGAACATCATGCTTGCTGTCTTTTTTAATAACTTAATTTAACTGTTAGAATTTGGATTTTTTTTTTTTATTATATTTTAGGCATCTGTACATTTACTTTCTCTTAGGCTCTGTATATGTTCTTTTCTTTTGCAGATTATTTTTTCCGGCATTACTGCCGTATGACTTACCTATCCGCCATGTGTCAGAAAAGCACAACGATGGACAAATATTCATGACAGACAGCTGTGTTAAGGTATTCTGTAGACGCTGAGGCTTCCCAGGAATGGTAAATGTAATTTGGGGTGGTACACATTAAAAGAAAACCATGTATACAGGATGTTGGGAGTGATGGCATTTGTATACTGCTGGGATTTCTTTTGAAAAATGTATAGATTTGTTGGTTCAATTCTTTTCATATGTATGTATTATGTTATTTTATAATATGACGCGGTTTGTTAGTAGTGCGGGTTGTATTCTATATGTGTTTTTTTCATTCTTAAGGCAATTCGTGTTTACTGTGTATATTCAAGCAGGCAAATATTTAATTTTCCGTACATACATACACTAATCCTTTTTTCTAGAGGCTGCATGAAGTCACCAGTGGTTCTGAGTTTCTTCGTCTGCAGGTGGAGAGTGGTGGTTGTTCTGGTTTCCAGTACAAGTTTTGCCTAGATACAGAGATCACTGCAGAAGACAGGTGAGCAGAAGCTGTAGAAGGGGCAGATTTGCAACATTTACTAGTTTTACTAGTTATCTATTTACAGTCTACCCTTGTCATGCACAGTATTTCAGTAAGAGGAATAAAATATTTTGAAGCTTATAGAGAAAAAATAAATGTTCTTGAATATTTATAGGCGTGTACACAGCATCAGTAGCGAAACTGCAGGTCCTGCCCTGCTGCAATGAAGTTAAAAACAGCCGATTGTGCATATTTAACTGAAAGTGTTCATGATCAACTGTTTAACCAGATCAGCAGTACTTTTAAACAGCTGATTGTGTCCCCCTGTAGCCCCTTGATGTGGTGAGCTGACTTAAAGGGTATGTCCACCCAAAAATAAACTTTTTATATGTTCTTTATATAATAGCACCAACCTCAAACGCCATGTTCATTTTTCTAAAAATCATTTGCTTTGCCTGATATTTAATGAGATATATATCAGGCTGCACTTCCTCTCCACTTCCACTTTAGATGACCCCGAGCTGCAGCTTAGAAAAAAAAAAAAAAATTCTTGCCTGTGTTTGTGTGTGTCTCTCTCTCTATCTCTCTCCCTGGGCTGGCTGGCTGCAGCTGTTGATCCTGGATTTCTTCAGTACACATAACTTTACAGCTGTGATTGGTTGAGAGGTAAAATCCAGGGATCCAGGGGTCAGACCATTACTGATGCAACTTCCTCTGTTCTCACTGCTGGATGCTAACAGACATGCTCAAGAACATGAAAAGAACAGAGGCAAGGTAATGTAACCTGTCTCTGTTCATCGCTGTATTGGTCCATGTTGCAGGATTAAGCCAGCTACAAAGGTCTGTAACTTTTGAACCACTGGACCGATTTACATGCTGTAAAGTTTGTTTTGGAGCACTTATTTGGGCCAAATAAATATAAAAAGTTAGTTTTGGGGGTGGACTTGCCCTTTAACACTGGCTGGTGGACTGGAGGGCTGACTTTACACTGACTGGTGAACTGGTAAATAGAAGTGCACACAACACAGACTGGTAAATAAGAAATGCCCTAATACCTAAGTACATACAAGTTTGCCCACAGTGACTACTTACTCTACCTGAGGAGATGCGCAAGCAGAGGTAGAATCAGGTATGAAGAGACACACGCTTAATGACTGCAGGTGTCTGAAAGGCAGGATTAGTTTCAAGTTAAAAAAAAATGTTTACACCTAAAAATAATGCTGCCTTTCATGTGAAAGACAGTGGCACGCTGTGAGCAAACTTTTCTACTTAGGTGGGTAACATACAGATACAATGGAATGGGTATGAGTGAGACGTATGCAGTGCAAATAAAACTTTGATATACTGTGCTGGTGGCCAGATACATAGGATGTAAGATTTAAACCTGCTAATAGAGATTTCTTGATGTAGAGAGAGGGGAATAGAATTCCAGAGAATGGGAACCACAAGAGAGAGAGGTTTAAGGCGAGAGGAAGCAGTACGAGTGGGGGGGTCTGTACAGGAGCTGCATCAAGGACATACTTTCCTGGCTAATTTGTGTTGTGTTTATATTTTTTGGCCTATTCCCTTCCCACAATCTACATTCAATGTTAGTTCTTGCTGGCTTCCTCTTACATGGTATTGTGGCTTCTAGGATCGCCCCCATGAGATGTGGTCTAAGAATCTAGCTGCTTCTTTTGGTGTGTGTCCGCGCACACTTGTGGCATCATTGCGTCTGGTGACATAACCGCACATGCGCCCAAGCTGTAACCGTGTTGTAACTGCATTCTGATGACATCACTGCGCCCTTGATATAATGCTTCATCAGCATGCGCACGGTTACGTCACCAGTTGCATGCGCAATGACATCACCGAGCATGCGCCAACACGTGCCACAGGCAGCAGCTAGATTAGATCACCATCTCTTGTTTGGCAATCCACATCTCATGGGGGCGATCCTAGGAGCCACATTAACATGAAGGAGGAAGCCAGCAAGAACGAAGACTAAAGGTAGGGCATGGGAAGGGTATAGGCCCCAAAAAATATACACACTTTAGCATTATAGCCACAGCTGTGTAATAACATTAAGTTCGTTTTTCAGTGTACATATCCTTTAAAGAAATCTTAAAAAAACACCCTTTATACTGCTATAAGTTTGCATGGTTGCAGCTAGAAGCAGGAGATCCTGGAGTCATTTAAAGGTAGGAATGTGCTCTTTTTAATAAAGGGCACTTGTATGGAGACCACAGTTACCCCTTTTCACATTAGAAATGCTTTCAGTTGCCTAAGAATTAACTTTTATGATTGCTGCTCCTCCTCTCTTTCCCAAACTCCTCTGTTTCTGGTAACACCTCCTGAGATTTAATTTTTTTATTTGGCATTAAATGGGGCTTACATCACCAGCAGCAAAGGACCATGGTAAACATGAAGAAAGAGTGCATCAATGATCGGAATGGTCATTACTTTATGCCTGCTATGCTTCTAGGTGCCTCATGGAAACTGAGCAATTTAGAAACCTGCACTGAGCCTGGGCATGCTCAGAAGAGGCAGACAGTGGATTAACATTTAGTCATTGGCTATGATGTCAAATCCATAACTGACATTTGCTAACTGGAAGAACCAGGAAGCAGAAACGGGGGAAACAGGACATTGTGCAGGATTTCAGGTTAGACTTATATATATATATCAGATTTCAGACTATTACCGTTTAGGGTTTTGGGGGGTGATTTACCTGTATGAAAATTTTCATTTCAGGGCTGGACTTGCCCTTTAATTTATTTTTAACGATCATTCTATTTTAAAGCTGGTATACACAGGGCAACTTATAAACCGATTAGTAGTGTGTGATTCTGTGTACCAAATGATATGTAGGCTTGACCAAACGTGCAGCCTTTGGGAAAAATTGGTAATTATTTACCAACATATCATATTACTCTGACTGATTTTTCTGAAGCCACAGCCAATAATTACCCAATCCAACCTAAAGTTTGTGTTAGGCAGTTAATCAGGTCTAAATATCATCCCATGTGTACCTAGCCTTGTGAGTTTCATGGTGGTAAGTGTTAAATGGGAAGTGTTTACTAAAGCACCCCCCTTCTTTCAATAGAATCCTAAACTACTAGGCCCTCTCCCCTAAATAAGCTTTAAAGGGAATGTCCAGCCTATAAATTATTATTACCCCCCATACTGTAGTTTTACTCTCTCCCTCTGTCCAGGGCCTTGCCAGTGGGAAGATGCTCAGGCTGCAGACTAAGACTAAGGGTTTATCCAGTAACTAGGATGAGAACCTAGTGGTTTAGGTCCTCACTCTGGGTAATACTGATAGGCAGTAAATAGGGAGGTTAGTGGTTTGGTTAGAGCACTAACATTGCAGTTTAATCCAATGTCTGTAGGGTTTAAAGAATAATTTTAATTACCACCCAAAAGGTGCCCTTACATTAATGGATTTATCCTTTAGACATTCCACATTCATGTGGTAGACGTTCTGAAAAATAACTGGGCCAATCATTTTGCGATCTATATTACATTAATAATATTTATTGCAAACCATTATGTGTCCAGGCATGTCCGAAGGTAAGACCACACTGGTCAATATTACAATTGATTAAATATTCATGTTGGATTGAACGTTATGGCCAGCATTAGGCTTATCAAACACTAAGGTGTAGAATGCACGAGTGATCATTTTCTTTTTTAGGGTGTCCTATAGTCATCACAAATGTTGGAGAAAAGTGTTACATTTTAATATTTTCATGTGCTGACATGAAAGTAACTGATTTCTCTTATATTTTGGAGGACGTATTAGTGTAAAAGCTTTGATTCGATACATCAAAGAAGGTAGAACTGCAGAGGAGAAATGATTTATGCAGTGTTTTAACATAAATGTTTCTTACCTTGTAGAGTGTTTGGAGTAAATGGTGCTCGGGTTGTCGTTGATGAACAGAGCCTTCAACTGGTAAATGGAAGCACAGTTGAGTATTGCGAGGAGCTAATTAGAAGCTCCTTCCAACTCACTCACAACCCACAGGCCAGTCAGGGTTGTTCCTGTGGCGCATCATTCTCCATCAAGTTGTGACTATTATTTTTCTGAAAGACTTGTACAGTAATGATCAGTGGGAGTGGTATTTGAGTAAGTAGGGACTGTACAACTTCCGGGACAGCTTCAGAAACGCAAACCCTGGAGATCTTCCAGTTATGTTATGAAATAGTTGATGCATTTTTCTAAATGTAAATAAAGAGTAATATAACATTACATTTCTCAGTTTCTGTGCATGAATGGGAAGCTTCAGTTAGGAATTTTGGGAGTTTAAATAAGAAAAAGACATCAAAATCATGATTTGGGGAATTCCTAACCTCGTGTGGGTATAGTGCAATATGTGTAAAAAGTACTGGAAAGCAGAGACCATCCAGTACAAAAACAGCAAGGTGTGTTGTACAAATAAACTTAACTGCCTTTCGTCTTTAATTCCCAATATGTCATTTCCTATGGGGTTGTGCTTCATGACATTCCTTAAAATCAAATACATTTTTAATTATTTCAATACATTGATACAATCCCCTGTATTTATGAAGTAAAAAGCATTGTGGGTTTAGATTTGTGGAAGTGTCCCTCGTTTATTGTGCAATAACTAGAAGCATCTAGGTTTCTTCTATTATCATACTGTATATTAGATTTCAGAAAGAATGTTGCTGTTGTGGAGCGGGGTCATGGTAACACACAAGTAAAATGTCAGAGTAAATACCTCCACTCCAGGGCACCTTTTCAATTATTAGACTGATATTAGCTAATATCTGCACTTATAGGCAGGCTACTATGTATCACATTTTGCTATACCTTTGATATAAGAAGGCAGCAAAATCACAGATTCACTGCCACTCTGAAGGATACATTTCTCTGAAAGCTATAAGGGCTGAAATTGCAGACCGGGCACTCACAAAGCTTGATATTCTCCCCACCCACTTCTTTGTCTGAAGGAGCAGATGATATTACCCTAATAGATGCTGTCTTGGAGCAACACCTAGAATAATTTTCAAGTAAAATCAGATCTCCACACTGAACTGTCCAAGTTAGGTGACAATATTGTTTGCTTTAAGGATTGCATGGATGTGAACTGGCAAGTTTCTCTCAGCATTTGGATACAGCTCTCTCCCCGCTGAACAGAACCATTTCATCCAATAGGAGTATGTGAAAAACAGGAATAGTACAATAAAGAACGTTTTGGCATACTTTATTGGTGTCATTTAACCCACCAGAATCTTCATTTCTTCATTCCTATTCTCTTCAGTGATGTCAAAATATTTAAATAAGGGACATACATGGTACATTAATGGATGATGCCCTTTAGACATAACTTTGAGAACTTTTTTCACTATTTGGAACCATAAATACAGAAGTAATGGTGCCTTTATAGAGCCTATGTGCTCTGTCAGGGCCCTGGAAGATTTGCTGCTCCACTCCACTGGCCCCAAGAATGAAGGGCTACAATTGCAACTCCTATTATGTGACTCACTTTAAAGACTATCAGGCCTATGTAATAAAAGTTCTAGATAGATAAAAATAGTGGTAATTTGGCAAAACCAATCAGATGTTAGTTTTCAAATGGTTCATAACATCTGATTGGTTTGGGCAAAATTAGCTGCATTTTTAACAATAAACTTTTATTACATAGCCCTGTACGGTAAGTCTTATATCAGCTCCCTTTTCACAACACCTTTCCCCCTTCTTATTGCTCTTTTGTCTCTTCTCTCCTTTTTTTTTTTTTTCCTTTCTCTCCCTTCCCACCACTTTTTCTTTTAAACAGTGTTTTGATGGCTTTAGACTTTGAGACTGTTGCCTTATGATAAGGACAAATATTCTAATAGGAGGGATTCCATAGATCATAGTTTTTTATTGCATATTCACATAAACACATGTACTAGTTACATATCGCTTATTAGTTATTACTGAAATAATTCTCAGTAACTGAAGTATTATTTTGTTATTATTTGCCGTCATTTTTTTTACTTAAGTGTTTAGTTTTTTAATTACCTTTTATATTTTTTAAAACTGTTTATATCTTAGACAAATTTGCTAGTGTTCATGTCTGTGAGTTGTGTATTCCTATATTCCTAATTCTCAGAGTGTTTGGTTACACATGATTACCTTTTTCATTGTAGGAACACTACACTGGTGAAAACATTTTGTTTAGTTCTTAAGGCAATAGGAGTTGCTGTACTTACTTCCTGTTCTTACCTTGGTGCACTGAAGCAGAAAAAAAAAGGTCCCCAGAAAATACCCCCCCTTCCAACAGTTTCTTTCAGCTCTAGTATATTCATGCATGTTCATATAATACAGAAGATGAACCTGCAGAAGAATTGTCAAATCATTGCACACATTGCTAAGCTTAATTCCCTGAGGTAAGAACGGGTGCTAGGAATAGAGCCTCTTGTTTCCTCAATTTACAGTGAAAATAAAGGTTTTTTTGGAAGTGTAGTAAATCTTTCTAATAAAACCCTAAGCTCTGAGTATGTGCTTTTGTGTGTGTGTTCCTCAGCTTTTGCGTGTACTCGGGCCTCTGCACGCTTGCGCAAACTGGACCAGACACTGCCAATAGCAACTAGTCCTCCACCACCCTGACACAGTAAGATTCCCTCCCCCCAGAGGCCCGACTCAGACACCGTTATCTCAGTGGCGCCGACTCGGTAGAATCTTTGTCACTCAGTGCTGAGCTAAAATGTGGCAAAGCATCTGGGGAGGGGTTTAATAAAGCAGTGCGTGTCTACATGTTTGTGTGTGCATGCATATACGTATATGTGTATATCTGTATCTGCAGGGCTGCATGTGTGTGTCTTCATAACACATGTTAATGACACAGGCTTAGTGTCTTGCGCCTGTTAACATAACGGGCACGGTTACTCCCCTGTTGTGAGTGATGAAGTTTCCCTACAGAAAAAGTTACCTACCCTAAGTGCTGGAAAAAGCTTCCTGAACCACAAATAGGCAATTTTTATTAATCAGTATCGCCACTACTACATAAGATTTAAGTTCTTTTGTGAAAAGCCATCACTTTTCTATATAACTTAAGATTTAGAGAAACAATATTTAAAGGTTCGTACACACGTGCAATCGCGGGTGCCGACCCGTGATGCATGATGTTTGCAAACGTCTGTTTCGGCTGATAATCGGCTCGTGTATGGGCACTTTATCGGCTGAAACGGCCTCTCATTCGGAGATCCGCCTTGCGGATCGGGCAATAAAGTGTCTGTACACAAGCTGATTATCAGCCGAAATAGACGTTTGTACCCGCAATCGCACGTGTGCACGAACCTTTAAATATTGTTTCTCTAAATCTTAAGGTACTATAGAGAAGTGATGGCTTCTCACAAAGGAACTTAAAACCCTTATGTAGACTGAATCTTTTAAGTTCATTAACTATATATTCACTTAAGTGTTAGTTTCTGCAGCACATTCTAGAAATGCAGAAGTGGCGATACTGATTAATAAAAACTGCCTATTTGTGGTTCAGAAAGCTTTTTCGAGCACGGGCATGGCCATGGCCACACTAAACGCAAACACAATCGCACACAGAATCGCATGCGATTTCATGTGCGACTTTGTTGCATTTGCGCATGTGTTTTTTCCAATAAGTTGGAAAACGCATGCGATTGCGATTAAAAATGTGGAACACAACGCACCCGAGAATGCGTGTTTTCAGTGCGTTGCCGCGTTTTCAATGACGTGAAAAAAGCGCAAACGCGCAAACGCAAAAAAAGCGTAGAAGTGTGGCCTAGCTCTTAGGGTAGGTAACTTTTTCTCTAGGGAAATTTCTACACTCTACTACCAGGGGAGCAACCTCAGAGGGGCCTGGGAGCCATGGGGCCCCCATCTTCTTATTTATCCTATGACAGATTTAGCCTCCTCCCAGAAAATCACTGGCTGATGCATGGATAGGGGCTCCATCATAGTTTTGCTGGGGGGCCCAGTGATTCCTAGTTATGCCACTGACTCACAATCTTATCCTATGCAATTTATAGGCACGCAATACTAGTCAAAATCTCTTTTTGGAGAGACCTCTCTGCTTTAATGTCCTATTAAAACATACTGAGGTAATTTAAAGGTACCCTTCTCCCTGGGAAAATATACTGCAGCACTAAACAAGTAAGAAGACCAGCTTTGGGGATTCCTCCTGGGGGTGTAATGTGTGTGGGGCAGTGCCTTTAACCCCATCCCTATAACCAGGCCACAACTCTAAACCACGTCTGTTGGTTTAAGGGGGGGAGACACAAACCTAACCATGCAAAATTTGTGAACCATAAAAATCATGAACTTTTAAAATAATATCTGTAGACTAGCTTCATTGTTGGTTGACTTGTTTGGAGGTACAAAGACACAAAGGTGTGAACAACTACCCAATCCATATGATATTTAATACCCTAATAGCCCTTTCCTGTTATGTAGGTCTATTCATCCTCCCATTAGAAGGCTTCAATGGCTCTGCCCAAATATTAATAAGGCATTTGTTTGGAGCAGTAGGATTGAAGAGAGGACAAATGTCACAGAGGGAAATAGCAAACAAGATATAGTGGGTTCTTGACAATATATTATTATTATTGTGGATTTATATAGCGCCAAGATCTTCCGTAGTGCTTTACAATTATATGTATACATTTACATCAGGCCCTGCCTTGAAGAGCTTACAATCTAAGCACATTTATTTGACACATACAACCTATCAGTGTGTCTTTATGATTGTGGGGGAAACCCAGGCAAGCACGGGGAGAGCATACAAACTTCTTGCATATGTGTCCATTTGAACTCAGGACTTCAGCACTGCAAAGCATCAGTGCTAACCACTGAGCCACCGTGCTGGCCCACACCTTGCAGTCTCAGAAGATGGTCAAAAATATGGGACATTTGCCTATGAGGATATTCATTATGGCCAACCCATCCCCCTAGAACAATAGAGTGAAAACTAATCTATATGAGCAGTGTGTTTAAACAAAATAGCACAATTTTTTAACTTTCCTGGAATTTTTTTCATTTTTATTTGTAGAAAATGTAAGTTTACACACAATTGTAGTTTCCCACTTTTCCTGTTCAGGAGACTCAGGGCCGTTTCTAGCCACCTTAATGCCCTAGCCGCCCTCCCATCCACAAGCTCACACAACCCCCCCTCCAACAAACTGTTGCAGCTGGGTTCCCCCACTCAATTCCTTCTGAAAGACAATCACTGCTGCTGTGGGTGCTTCTTTATAGTAGGACTGCTTTAGTAGTTGGTAAGAGGAGCTCACTGTACCAGGTGGGCTTGTATATGTACGTTCTTGCTTACACAGCGTCACTGGCCACCAATGAAATACTAATTGGAAGGACAGGATAGTTTTTTAGTGGATGAGCGGTATGTGGCACCCCAGAAATTGTTGTTTCCAGCTGGGTGCAGATATCCCACTCCTCCCGTGACACCCGGGAGTCTCCCCCATTCTGGGGGGGACTCTCGCACTCCCCCCACAGACTCCCGCAACCAAAAGGAGACTCTTATCTCCTCCCCAGTTAAACCCCTTTTGCTCTCCATGCCTCTAAAATGCCCCTTACCCCTCCTCCCTCCACCCCCTAGGCAACTAACTCCGCCTCCCTTCATCCCTAAGTGATGTCACAAGTGACATCACTTTGCCAAGCCCCCTTACCCCCACCCTGCCCAGAAGTCTCAAATGGCAGGGTGGGATGTCTGCTGCCCATTTTGATAATCTGTCTAAGGCTGAGGCGCGACTACAATGCTCTAAATCGCGCATGCAATCGCGAGCGTTATCGCACTATATGTGATTTCTGTGTTATTGCGCGTGTGCGTTTTTGTAATTTCATATTATAAAACCGCATGCGTTTACGTAAAAAAGTATGGTGTATGCAAAACGCATGCGCTAACGCGTGAGCATCGGAAATCGTGGGAATTTGTGTGTTCCTGGGATTTCCATGTTAATCAAAAAGGCATGCACAAACGCGATAAAAACGTGTTAGTGTGGCCTAGCCCTAAGTCAGCTTGCAGCAATTGCACATCATTTGAAGTTTCAAAAGCCCTGCATTGTTTTGTTTCCTCAGCAAACATAGAGACCTTGGTCTCAATACCCCCTTATAAGGGTTCATACACATATGCAGCCTGAGGCACTCCACTTAATGTGAATGAGTGTGTGGTCACATGACATTTCAACATTGCAGGCGTCCCGGTTTGGTACAATGCTTTAGCTTTTCATTTTGTTCTAGCATTGCTGCGGTAGGAGGATAGAGCTTTCAATCATGAGAAACAGTAGAACATGTGACATTACAATGTCATGTGACTGCAAACTCAGTCTCCTCCTCTCACTTGTGGTTGGCCCAGAGTAAAGATTGAGAGGTAATCTGGCTAATCCAAGAAGAGTCTCTTGTACTGGGGGTTGGGCAGGCAGCTATTCATGGAAGCAGGGGGAAGATCACAGTTAGGAGCAGTCCAACACAGAGTTATAAGAAAGCAGATAAGAAAGCTGTAGTTTTACATTCCAGGCTGCTGATCTACATGAAATGCATGTGTGCAGCAAAAGCAAAAGGTAATAAATCGAGTTTTCTTAATAAAGCTGGGAATAGGATGGCACAGAGCACACTGCAAGTTCAACTGCAATGTAAGGGGTTAATTTTGCTTTACAACTTGTCACTTTCCCCACAAACTGCTTAAGTTTTAGTCAGCCCTCCATTTCTATAACACCTGTTAGGGTTCGTTCACACTAGATCAGTTTCCAGACAGAAATGAGCGTTGTGGTCCTTTTTTTGACAGGATTGACCCGGTCTGTTAAAAAAACGTACTGCTAAATGCATGGACACGTTTTGTTTAAAGGGTATGTCCACCCTTAAAATTAGTTTTTAATATGATGTTCCCCCATGTCTGCCAGCCCCAACCGCATATATTTTATTTTCCAAAAGCCCCCCAAACTCTTACTTACCTCCCCTCGTTCCTCCGCCCCAATCACGGACGCGGCTGCCGGTCATTCAGTGCAGCGGAGGAAAGAGGAGAGGTAAGTAAGAGTTTGGGGAGCTTTTGGAAAATAAAAAATATGCGGTTGGGGCTGGGGGAACAACATATTAAGGGGGTTTTATGCTAGGGGGAGGGATAGTAGAACGGGAGGGGGAGGGAGGGGGGAGAAGGGCTGCAGTACGCATGACAAATATCTACCAGAGGCAAGGTAGCAGGCAGAGCCCTGCTATCCTCCTGGTGGTTAGTTTTGGGACTTTGGGGGAGGGGGGTCTACAGGAGAACCCTATGGAGCTGGGATGTGAGGTAAGGATTACACTACACTACATGGTGGGGCCATTACTGGGGGGGATTATAGTTTTGGGGGTGGACATGCCCCTTAAAAATATAGGGGAAAACTGGAGCACTAAAAATGGACCAAAACAGACAAAAAACATAGACTGTCTGTTGTGGTCCGTTTTGGTCCGTTTCTAGTGTGAACGTAGCCTTAGTCAGCCCTCCAGTTTATTAGCCAGTGTTATTGAGCCCTCAGTTCATTAGGCAGTGGTTGTCATCCCGTTAGTCAGCCCTCCAGTTCATTAGCCAGTGGTATTCATCCATCCAGTTGATTAACCAGTGTTAAAGGGCAAGTCCAGC
Source organism: Hymenochirus boettgeri (assembly GCA_019447015.1). Taxonomy (NCBI): domain Eukaryota; kingdom Metazoa; phylum Chordata; class Amphibia; order Anura; family Pipidae; genus Hymenochirus; species Hymenochirus boettgeri. Next base: position 228,018,735 of record CM033476.1, on the reverse strand, counting down.
CCCAAAATGAAAACTTACATACAGGTAAATCACCCCTTAAAACCCTAAATGGTAATAGTTTGAAATCTGAAATATATAAGTCTAACCTAAAATCCTGCACAATGTCCTGTTTCCCCTGTTTCTGCTTCCTGGTTCTTCCAGTTAGCAACTGTCAGATATGGATTTGACAGTTGACATCACAGCCAATGACTGAATGTTAATCCCCTGTCTGCCTCTTCTTCTTTAAGTAAGCCTTCCAGTTTTCTGGAGCCAAACTGATCGCTCCTTGAGCTAAGTCAAGGGCAAGAAGAGTATAACTGACACTTTTAGGGATCCTTTATGCTGCCTCTCCTGTCAGCTCTCCCTCTCCCCCTCCTGCTTATGCACATGCACGTCTATGTAAAAGATAGGCACAGAAAGAGTGAATATTTATCCTCTTTAGACCCAATATATTTCTGTATCACTAGAACAGTAAATGATCCTTCTTCACAGCGCTGGGTGTAAAGACCAACACCACACCGAAATGTAGCAGAATTTTTGCTAAACATTATTATTTGTGCTAGGAGAATATACAGTCAAAATAAATGCAAGTGGACGCTCCAAAGTTCTTTGAAAATTGTTCTGTTTGTTCACCCATATGTGAGGTCTCTTCAACAAAGTGGACCTCTACCCTTTATCAAGCCGAAACATTGCTGGAGAGACCTTACATATAGTAGGTGAGGCGGGCAGCTGGTATATGTATAGGTTTCCTCCACCATCCAGGGGATATTCCAATCCTCCCCTTACATATCTATAGTCCAAACATAAAGGGTATGGAGAAAACCAAATAAGGCCACAGACTGTGCTGTGAAAAACTCGTGTTTATTCACACAGATATCCACACGATATGTTTCGAGCGACATGCGCCCTTTATCAAGTGCACTTGATAAAGGGCGCATGTCGCTCGAAACATGTCAGTGTGGATATCTGTGTGAATAAACACGAGTTTTTCACAGCACAGTCTGTGCCTTAGTTTGGTTTCTCCATACCCTTTATGTTTGGACTGGAGAGACCTTACATATGGGTGAATAAACAACAATTTTGGAGCGTCCAGTTGCATTTATTTTGGATGTATTATTTGAGACTGAAGAGCAGCGCATTCTGCAGTGAGACGGTCCTGGGAGGAGAGCGAGATCCAAAAACTTGTGAGTTTTTAGGAGAATATACAGTAAGATAAGGTTATGAAATCAGACATAACCAGACAGAACAACAAGAGGTGGAGTCAGAGGAGAGACTCATCGGTGCTCAGGATCGCGGTTTGGGAAGTAGTAAGATCTAAAGCTGTGTATACATGGTGCAATATTTCATCTGGTCGACCGATAGTTCAGTGTATCTGTTGATTGGGCTAAAATAATTGCATGGGTTTTCAGAAGCGACCGACTGTTCGTTCATCCGAAAACTACAGCCAATCATGTGGTCCTCTGTCAACCATGGCTACTTTCGCTTTGTGCGTACACAGCTTTAGGGTCAATTTGGGAAACAGGAGCAAGTGCTCCGTCTCCATTAGAGTAATACTTTTAAATAAAGAAGAGGATGAAGTGTCCCTTTAAGCCTAAAGTTCATCTTAGCTTTAACTATTGAATCATCTTAAAAATAACAATTGCATTAATCAGAGACCTGGGCATATCTGCATACCTCAGGTTATAGAAAACATGGCAAATGCAAAATTGACAAATTTCTTTTATTTCCCCCAAAACCAAAGGTCTTAAATGGTGAAAGGAGAAGAAGATCCCTTAACAAACATAGCAGCCTGCAGGTAACTACTGTGCAATAAATTTGTGGTGAACATGCATTCATATTACTTGCTAACCACGCCTTCTGTCTTCTTGATTAACAGGTCATATCTGAACTTTATTCAGTGTTTATGGACAGTCTAAGTTACCTACAATCTATTTTTTTTTCTTCCATTAGGATTGCACCTTATTTGTTATACTGTTCAATCAGTATGTGGCCCTGCTCTTTCCCAACAGAACCGTTACTTATTTGTTAGACTGTGCATGGACCTGCCCCTTTCTTGTTTAACTGACTTTGAGGCGTCATTCTTTCCTTGATCTGGTGGAAGTTTAGCATTCCTCTACATGATAATTCAAAAGGCCATTGCTGTCCATAGTACTTGAAACTCCATCTAACAATTGACCTCTGGTTACATTTCATGAGTTGATCACCATGGGGACAAGGAGTCCGAGGGTAGAGCGTCCACGGTGAGTTTTATTTGGTTTTCCTGAGTTATTTAACAGCATGTGATTTTTGACAGTGATGGAATTTCTCCTGAATTCTGGGCTCCTTAATAAAATGGGAATATGTGGTCGTACATTTATAGTACATGAAAGACCTTTATCTTGCCAAAAAAGTAAATAGTGTCTCATTAAGGCTCGTACACACGCTTGATTTTCAAGCGAGGCACAACCCCCGACGGCAGAGCGGTACACCCGATGAACGTCCGTTTCGGTCGAGAATCGTCCGTGTGTATGCGCTCGTTTGGGGGTAGTTCGCCGATATATATAAAAAAAACGCATGCAGTTGCTATTACAAATGCGGAACGCAAATCGCAGGCGCAATTGCTGCGTTTTCATTGATCTGAAAAAACGTATGCTCAAATGCAGAAAAAACACTGCAGTGTGGCCTAGCCTTTAAACTGTGCCAGTAGAATATTAGCAGCTTCCAGCTTTATCCCATAGGCCAGTCAGTAAAACAAATCAGTTCCTTCTTTCTTTTTACCATCTGTAAAAAGACACAAGTAAGATACCGTATATACTCGAGTATAAGTCAAATTTATAGTTAGCCTGAAAGCCTAACCTCGTCAAGTCCTAATTTAGATCCGAATTCTGCGATTGCGGATAATAACCAGTAGGTGGCGCTGTGTTAACCTTCATAGAAAGTTACAGGAGCTGTTCTTGCCTTTACAATCGTTCCTGCTTCCTGTAGCCTGGCTGCTGGACTTACTCAGCACTGTGACTGCTCATCTGGATGCTGTAAATCCAATGGGTCTCCTCAGTTTGGGGCAAAAAACAGCTTCTAGTACAGTGCAAATGACCACTTGAAACTACAACTCTCAGGTGACATTTTTAACTATTGGGATCAGAGTCCTTTACTATATGGGGGTCAGAGGGCCCTTTAATATATGGGGTTCAGGAGAATTGTAAATGATGGTAAGCTTAATTAAAAGTTTACTGAACCTTGCCACTCCACATGTTTAGAAACTGAAACTCCCAACAACAAAGCATGTTGGGAGTTGTAGTTTCCAAACATCTGGAGTGTCAAGGAATTGGGGGTTACTGGTACTGGATTTGGCTATAACTGTATGGGATTCATGTATGGGAATTCTGCTGTCCAATTAAAGGGCAACTAATTTCTACCCTCGGCTTATACTCGAGTCAATCGGTTTTTTTACAAATTTTTCAGGTAAAAATAGGTACCTCGACTTATACTCGGATCAACTTATACTCGAGTATATACGGTAGCTGGTTCTTACCATTTGAAAAAATAACCAAGTGTTACTACAGCAGTTTATCATTTTTACAAATGCAGATCCCTTGAAACACTTGTACCGGAGGTAACCCCTACTACCGTATATACTAGAGTATAAACTGACCTGAGTATAAACCGAGGTACCTGATTTTAAATGAAAAAGGAGTAAAAGTGAGTGACTTGTGTATAAACTGAGGATAGAAAATATAACCACTACTGCCTTCTGATTCTGTATTGTTTTGAGGCTTTAGTTGCCCTTTAAATGAGCAGCAGAATTCCCATACAGTAATAGCCAAATCCAGTATGGCTATTACTGTATGGGACTACTGTATAAGAATTCTGCTGTCCATTTAAAAGGCAACTAAAGCCTCAAAACAATATAGAATCAGAAGGCAATCTTTAACAATAGATACCATCCTCCTGTATTGTTTTTGGTTAGTTGCCCTTTAATTCCCACACAGTAACCACCAATTCCTTGCCACTACGGATGTATGGAAACTACAACTCCCAGCGTGCTTCAGTTGCTAGGAGTTGTAGTTTCCAAACATCTGCAGTGGCCAGTAATTGCAAATAGGGGTAAATCCTCCTTTATTTGTGCAACAAACCAACAGCTTATTTCTTAAACTGACTTTGATTACTTGATTTGGTGTAAGTTCAGTACTCCTCTAAATTGAATTTTAAAAGGCTGTATTCCATCTAACTTGGAACTGCACTTATTTCTAATATTTGACCTCTGGCTACATTTTATTGATCACCATGGGAGTCCGAGGGTAGAGTGCCCACGGTGAGTTTTCCTTGGTTTTCCTGAGTGTTATAAAGGAAAAGGCGCAATAAGTGTGTAAGGTGATTATAGACAGTGTCTGAGATGGCTCCTGAATTCTTGTAAATACCTTTTGTTTACTACATAAACAGAAAAGGTGTATTGGAAAAGATTTTTCCAGTTCCAGTTTTTGAAAAAAATAAAAGCTCTTCCACTCCAAAAAGGCCCAGAGCTGAGATCTTCATTAAATTTAATTTTTTCAAGCAAGGTAAACTACATCTGAACGAAAGGCCACGCACGTGTGATTGGCCAAAATACACACCTGCCACATTTTACCCACAAAATCAGTCAAATCTCCAGAAGTAATAAAATTCTTTTAGGGCAAGGCAACATTACAATGCACCAGAATCGCGCTACCGATTACGGTGTGATTGTGCATGTAGTTGCGTGCTTGAGATGCAATTCGCCAATGTTGCGCTATGCTAACGCATGCGATTGCGCAAATGGTGATCGCATGCTTTACGTAAATGGATGCATGAATTGCAGCACATTGGAAATCTTTTTTTTTTTTTTTTTTTAAATTTCCTGTGATTTCCATTATGTTTGTTAAGGTTCTCATTCATCCAGGTCATGGTTTATCTGTTGTATTCAATTAGATCAACTGGACTTGAAGTTTAGTTGTTGAAGACGTTTCGCTAGTCATCCGACTGGCTTTCTCAATTTAGAAAATTGTACAAGAATCTGTTGGCAATTATGTACCCTGGAAAATCACAATTAGCATATCACAGCCAGGTGTTAGCCACAATGCAACCACACCTTGCATTCAGAAGGTCCCTAACACCTGGTTGTGATATGCTAATTGGGACTTTCCAGGGTACATAATTGCCAACAGATTCTTGTACAAGTCATTCTGTATTGAGAAAGCCAGTCAGATGACTAGCGAAACGTCTTCAAGAACTAAACTTCAAGTCCAGTTGATCTAATTGAACACAACAGATTTCCATTATGATGCAATTGCGTGCACAATTCAATTGCATGCGTATGTGGCCTAGCCTTAAGTGTACAGTTTCTGGCACACACAATTTATAATTTTGCTATCACTGAAAGTAATTGTTTTGTTGTACTGCATGTTACCAGTTGTGTAGGAGATCAACTGGCAAAAAAATGTAACCTTTTTTTTTTATATATATTGTTTTTATTTTCCCAAATAATTTGTATTTTATTCTTATAAGTATGAACTCATTTGCAATTCGTAAAGATTACTAAACTGTTATTTTAAATGTAATTAAAAATCCAGGGCTGAACAAATCCCAGGAGCCATGTAGTCTGTGTCTTGAAAGTAAGACTAGGTACATACGAGGCGATACTTTGAGCTGACTGACTGATATTTTGGTCGATTGGGTTGAAATATTGGCAGTACTTTTTTTTGCTGCGATTGACCAATCTCATTCATTTTTTCATCCAAATGTTCAATTAGACATGTCTGTAAATTTCGGAAGATCGTGTGGTCTTTGAGATGAAATATTGCCAGCAATTTTTGCCTTGACCAACAATATTTTGACCTAACTGACTTAACTGACAGTTGATCATGTGGAAATTTCCCCTAGCCTATCCCCTGTACCTAGTCTTACACCTGGTGACTAACATTTGAAAGTTTTTTTTTAATGTAAATGGGACATGCTACTGAAAAATCTAGATTGGCTCTTAGAGTTGTATAAGTAGCTCCTAATTTTAAAAAATCCACCCCTGTCTTAACATTGCACTATATCTACAAAGAACATTTCCCCACATTTACTTTGAACCCTCTGACACAGGCCACGTTTGGATCGGATCTTCCTGAGAAGGTTTATAAATCTTTGTGCTATGCTGTTCCCTCACTGGTCATCTCAGAATGTGCTTATGTTCCTCACCCTGCTTACTATCGCTCTTACAGGTAGAGATATTCTAAAACCTACATGGCTAAATCTAAATGTTCTTGGTATTTCTGTAAGTAGCTTTACTACAGTATCTGCAATACGTTATTTCTAATCTGCTTTTTTTAGGTATAAATCTTTTAATGATGTGATGATTTTTAAGCCATACGCGTAATATATTCCGTTTCTTTCTTATACCCATGGTAACCGTTAAAGTTAATAAGGCAATTGGAAATAGGTCTACTACTATATCTGTCTCTTTAAATCTTCTTTTTCTTGATAACCAGTAAAAATACAACATTCCTTTTAGAGCACTAGACACTAGAAAGGCATATGGTACACTAGAAAGGCATATGCTATTCAAGCAGGTTACTGCAGACTGATTGCTAAGAAGATGTTGTGGCAAGTTAAAGGGTCTATGTCAAGTTGGATAATAGATGTATAGATGGTAGATTTGAGGTATATGCAAGGCGATGCACCAACGGGCGCACCGCTATTGTTTTGGTGTTTAAGTCACACTAACTGATGTTATATACTTCTTCCTTGCAGCGGCTGCTTGGCTAATGCAAAAGTTAACCGTGCAGCTGCCACAAGCGATGTTATATGCCGAAAGCGGCATTCTATTGCGTCACTTTAAATGCCATAAAAGTGCCGGAATAGCAAAACAGCAGATGGCGATGCTACGAGAGACGGGCTGTTTGCTCCGGGTTGCCTATAGCAGCTCTTGATTTATCGCCCTGATAGTGTTTTAGAGATGTTGGTATGGAGGGGGGAAATTGATGGCAGGTCCTGTGAGCAGTTAAGTAAACCAGAGGGTAACTGTGATCAGAATAGAATTTACATCTCAGGAGCCTATAGGTGGGAGCCCATTACTGCAAACATTAGCCACACCATCAAACAATGCACATGCTAAAGGGGCACAATATATTGCAGAAATCTGCCAACTGCAAAATATAAATGTGCTGCAAACATCCATTTTGTTGGGGCCACTGAATTTGCCTCCTGATGCATGTATGGGATCAGCCATTTCAAGGGACCTTAGAAGTAAGGGAACTGCCAAAACATCAAAAGGTATCAAGTTCCTAAATTTGCTATATGAGCATTTTCTTTCACAGATTATTGAAGTTCCTACTAGAAATTATGCCTTTTTGGGTCTAGTAATATCCAATAACCCTGAGCTCATTATGGAGATAAAGGTAATGGGAAGCTTAGGGAATAGTGATAATGATTTATTGTCATTAAAAGAAAGTTGCAAAAAACAAATGTGCAATGGGTTAACAAAACGTTTAACTTTAGGAAAGCTAATTGTATTGTATTATATTAAAATAATCATTCCTGCTCATTGTTGGGGGTGATATGTTCTTAAGGTTCGTACACACCGTGTGCAACGAGCCACGACCCCCGACGACGATGCATTTACGCAATGAGCAGGCGTTTCGGCAGAGAATCGCGCATGTGTATTTGTACGGCGGGGGTCGTTTGGCGATCTGCCAGGCGGATCCCCGAACGACCCCATGACCAAATGAATATACACGCGCGATTCTCAGACGAAACGCCCGTTCGGCGCGCAAATGCATTGTCAGTGTGGCTCGGTGCCAAATTGCCCGTGTGTACGAACCTTTACGTAAGGATACTGAACAGAATTGAACTGCTTTTAAAGGGGTCCCTTTAATCACGCCCTTAACACCTGGCTGTGATATGCTAATTGGGATTTTCCTGGGTACATAATTGCCACAGATTCTTGTACAAGTCATTCTGAATTGAGAAAGCCAGTCGGATGACTAGCGAAACGTCTTCAAGAACTAAACTTCAAGTCCAGTTGATCTAATTGAATACAACAGATATACCATGACCTGAATGAATGAGAACCTTCACAAGCATAAACTATGTAAAGGTTTGTAAACTTCAAGTGATGTGCAATCAATAGATGATCAAAATGGGCAGCAAAGTGGCAGATGAGATTCAATGTTGATGCATTTGAGGTTTAACAATCATTGTGCCACCTACACCATAAATAACTGTGTTAAGTGAATCTCTAATGGGAAAAGATTTGGGGGTTCTAATTTCTAATAGATAACAGACTTAGTTGTAGCAAACAATCCAAGACAACTACGCCTAGAGTTAGCAAGGTTTTGATTTGTATAATGAGGGGAATAGATTCAAGAGAGAAAAATATTCTCTCTTTACAAAGTTCAGGCCTCATTTGGAATATGTGGTGCAGTTTTGGAATCCCATATAAAAAAGGGGACATCTTGGAAAAGGATCCAGAGATGGGCAACTAAAATAATAAGGGGAATGGAGGGGCTTGACTATGCAGGCAGATTGGACAAGTTAGGGCTGTTTACATTGGAGAAGCTACATTTGCGCAGGGATATGATCACTTTATACAAATATATTAATGGGCCATACAATAAACTCTCTGGTGCATTGTTCATTATTAGGTCATATCAGAGGACACATGGACATCCTTTTAGATTAGAAGATGTGGTAATGGCAAGTTCATTGAATAGCTTTAAAGGTGAACTGGATGGTTTTTTTTTTTTGGTTTTTTTTAAATGACTGGTATTTATACATATATTGTAGTTCTAGTTGATCCAGGGATACTTTCCAAAGGCCATTTGGAGTCCGGAAGGATTAAAACCCCCCCCCCTTATTAGCTGGGTTTTTTGCCTTCATCTTGATTAGCTGTTACGTAGGGTTAAAGAGGAGGGTATAAAGGTTAGACTTTATGGAAAGTATGTGTATTCAACCTCAATTACTATGAATGTTACTCTCCTAGACTGTCCTTGAAATTGAATGTTCAGCTGTGGCTAATTTTCTCTGTCTTCCTTTTTCTCCTTCGCTCATGGTTGCATTCTTTTCGATTGGTATGTGTCTTAGTTTCATGTCTTCCACAGGCCAGTTGCTGGTGTACCAGGTTGGAATACTGCCCAGTCAGTTTTATGGAGTTCTGGCAGAGAGAGATCTGCACGGTTTCCAGCGCCTTTCGATCCTCGCTTTGTTACTGATTCTTTTTAATTCCATGGTGAGTATGAGGTTGTCAGTCTTGCCATTACATTGTTTGCACTCACTATGTCATGTTGGCATCCTCTGCTCTCTTTTTAAGGATTTCATATTGCTTAGGCAAAAGAAAACGTATCCTTGCTGATTTAAGTTATTCACCCCTCTCTGCCTTATAGCTTAAGAATGATCTACAGACAAAATTTGGTATTAGGAAAGTTTGACAAGATTTGGAAGGTTTGGTTACTTAGTATGGACTTAATTATGGTATAAGTATGATTTAATTAAAGGACAACAATATCAAAAAAAAGTAACATCACCTCATTACATGTCCACACTTCCAGCTGCTGAAATCACTTACTCACATTTACAAACATGCTGCCCTCCCTTAGATATCACACAGCAAAGAAGAGTACTAAAAGCCTGCCTCTTAGACGGCCCAGGGACATGGTTAACATAACACATGTCATTGGCTGGTGGGAATGTCTGTTACAACCTCTCTCCTCCTCTTCTGCCAGTCAAACAAACTTGAAATACTGTCTACATAATCAAGCTGATCAAGGGTGGGTGGAGGAGTGTTTTCTTGCTTGCTTTGAGTGACCGTTAGAGGCAGACAGAATCGTTACATGGCTAATTGAAGGCTAAATAAAGGAAGAGAGAGGCTCGAAATCGGGGGGAAAATGTATGGGGAAGGCAGGGCCATTTTTAGGCATAGGCCACCTAGGCAAAGAACTAGGGCCCCTATGTTGATCCAGGGCGCCTGTTCTTCTCCCTAGCATCTCCCTGTCAGCTGTTAATTGGTTAGATCTGCTCTCCTTGTTCTGTTGTAATCTGCAACATTGTATCTAGTACAGAGCCTGAACTGGACACACTCTACATAGCAACAAAAGTGTTAATAAGAAAGTCTGTTGGCATTAAATGGTTCATGGTAATACTCTTCTGGTACTGAAAGTGTTAATGGCAATATTATGGGGAAGTCTGCTCGCACTGAAGGGTTAATAGCAACTCTCTGGAAAGGTGCTGGAACTGAAAGTATTAATAGTAAAGTCTGCTGGCACTAAAGGGTTTATGGTAATGTTCTGCTGGCACTGAAATTATTAATGCCAATATTCTTGGAAAAGCACTGAAAGAGTAAAACATCTTAGCTCTCACCAAATTTCCCTGTTCTGCCCTACCCGGCTGGAAACAATTTCTGGGGAGAACACTGGTGCCACATACCGCACATCCACTAAAACCTATCCTGTCCTTCCAATCAGTATTTCATTTGTGGCCAGTGTCGCTGCATTCATACAAAAGTATGTATACACGCCCGGCTCACCTGGTACAGCATGTGCCTCTTACCAACTAATAAAGGGGTTCCACTATAAAGAACAGTCGCAGTAGACAGAAGCAGGAGGAAACCCAGCTGTAGTTTGACAGGCCAGGTTGTTTTTTTTTTTGTGGGTGGGTGGGCACACGTAAGTAGGGCGCCTAGGGCGCTAAAATGGCTAGAAACAGCCCTGGGGGAAGGCTGCATACCTTTACTCTTTCTAAAGCAACTAAAAAAAATGCATTGAGGCAATACAGTTATCCTTTAATATAAGTTGGTAATGATATTTAAATGATTTTATGGAAAACGGAGAAGCCTGGAGTCGGCCTCCCTCTCCCCAGGGGATCCATAAATCCCCAAAAGGTGCTCCTGAAAAGGACGACCATGGGGAGGTAGTACTTACAAATACCACCGGCGATGAAGAAACAAGAGACTAAGAGAAGGGTAGACACCCCCTTTCAGGTACTTCTAAAATAATGTCTACAAATATAAATGTTAATATTATATTATGCATGCCAAAGTTGATTGTTATATTGCTGGTATAGATTACCTATATTGTATTTAACTTGAACATTTCAAAGCTCTATACCAACCAGTTTTCCTAATAATAATCCTTCTATACCCCTATGAAACTGTAAAACTCCCAGCACCCAATCCATTCCAAGAAGGATTACGAACATTCTTTTTGTTTAAAGTAAATTTGTTTATTATCTACCTCAAATAAATTTTTTTTTATAAGAAATAAGATAGCAGAACATTCTTAATACCAGAATATGACCAGGTCTTAATGGGGAACTAAAGTCAATACACAAAATTGTCCCAATAGACCGAGCACATTCACAAAGATACAACAAGCTGTGCCTTACCTTTGCTGTCAGCTCCCATAATACACCTGGTGAAGGCCTGCCCAGCTTATTGTATGCAGTACACTTCACAGGAAGCTGCCTTACTGCTAGAGACTGACAGACAATTATGTTTTAGCTTACCTAGCATGGATGTAAGTAAAAAAAAAAATAAAAGTAAGTCTGGAGAATTGAGAATATGCAACCTTATGTACTCTGCGTTACTAAAAGCAGAGAATTGGGCCACTACCCCAGCAGAGCTTATAAATAGAAAATCAGTACATTTGGAACATAATGGAACAAAAATAATGCAGTAAAATTAGCTATTTAGTATTGTTCCTGGTAGGCTGTTTTGTGTCACTCATACTGGCTGGAAAATAGTGGCTTTTATATTAGTGTGGAGACACCATTTGTATAGAAAATACTACATGCATAGAGAAAGTGAATAATGGGGTCAGGGGGTGTGGCTAAAAAAAGATGCACATACTTACAAGGCTCCTTGAAGACATGGAGCAAGAACATGGATGCCTTTTTAGTTACAGAATGCAATTCACTAGAGAAATATCTTACATTTTATAGGTGTTCAAGGGAGAAAAGAACATTAGGATTTAAAAATTTTTTGGTTCTCCTTTAAAAGGGTATCTCCACTGAATTTAGTTTTATTGAAGAACAGGGGAGGTAAAGGAGCTGTATCTTACCTCCTGTTCTTCAATAAAACCTGCAGGAGCCGGGAGAGAAGGTAATAAGGTATTACCTTCTCTTTTTTCCTGGCTCTTGCAGGTTTTATTGAAGAACGGAAGGTAAGATACAGCTCCTTTACCTCCCGTTCTTTAATAAAACTAAATGCCCAAACTTTTTTTTTTTCCCAGTGGAGATAACCTTTAAGTGCACATAAAAGGGTAAGATGGGATTAGAGTTTTATATGAGGTACAGTGGCATTTAGAGCTCTCAATGTTTTCCCTTGACAGGCTTGACTGTATTCTATTGTCAATATTTCCAAACAAGACATTCAAAATTAGATTTCTCACCAAAATCTCTATAGCATGTTAAAAGAAACCAGCTGCAATCTGCTATATTCTCCTAATATGATACCCCACATATACAAGTGTACTTAAATTGATATGGGTTATTCTAGTGGAAAGACTGTAAGCCTGAACTTTAATTGAATACATTGCAGTTTATTATGCTAAACACCAATTTGCTTGTGAATATTTCCAACAGCTATATATTTTTGGAAAAAAACACCTTCTATCTATGTTTATTTATATAGTGCCACTTGGGGACGCAGCGTTGTACAAAATTAGAATACAAAAAGACGTACAAAGGGGTCAAAATGTATAACTGTAAATAAGTATGTGGATGTAAAAGTAGACAAGTAATTGAACCATGTAACTTGAGGAAAGTGGTCCTTGCTTACAATCTAATTAAGTGGGTAACATACAGATACATAAGGATGTGTTAGAAGTGCCATAGTAAGAACTGGTGGTGTCAATTTAACAATCCTCTGCTGTGCTCTGAGAGGCTGGCCATTGGGTTAGTACAAATTGTTTTTAAGTGATTATTTGGGACATTTTGACATAAATGAATTTGATAGGACTGTTTTACCTTAAGGAAAGTTAAATTCTAGAATGTTACTAAAAATAATTCCCATTTTTAAGGAATCAAAGTTAAGAATATTGACTGTTATCCTAACACTAATCACTTTGTTTTGGAATGGAAAAAAAAAAAGAGACCAATTTATTTTTGCCTTTGTTTCGCAGCTGCGCAGTGCTGAGCAGTATGTCAGCAAACTGGCTTATTTAAGTTTTCGTCGAGATTTGACTAGATACCTGCATAGGCTGTACTTTAACAACCAGGTGTATTACACGTTGACTGTGCATCACCCTCACATCGACAACCCGTATGTATCACCGATATAAAGGGGTTGATTAAAATAAGAAATTCACGTTTTTTGAACATTTTGTTCCACAGAATTCAGACTCTATTTAATGTGTAAAAAGTCCAGCAGTTTTACATCCAGGTGTACCCTGTCCTGGTCAGTGGTGACCACAAAATGTTTGGGCAATGTTGTCTCAACATCAGGAAGTTTTTGTAGTGCATGGCCAGCTGCACTGTCTGTTAAAACTAGTGGTTTGGGGACATTGCATTTTTTAGGTTCCAGAAAGCATAATAAAAAAAATTATGAAGGTTGGCTGCTGGCTTTTACTGTTTTTTTTTTATAAGGGATAATGCACCCCTTACCGTTACTGAGGAGTTCCCTGACCATATAAAAGCAAGAGGCCACAGGCAATATGCTTTTATACAGGGCAGGTAACTCCGATGTTAAGTTATATCCTTGTATTAGAGCTGTAATGGGACACATTATTTCTTATAATACACAAGGTCCTGAATAATTATTTATTTTTTGTGGCCTCTTTGGACCTTTACTTTTACATAATAGAAGTAAAACGTTCCTAATTCACTAAATGATTAAAGCACACTAACATTTGCTGTTTCTCTGACATGATTTTCTTGCACAGCAATAAATCTTCTGTGACTCCGTCTTTGTGTTTATCAGGACAGACTGATCAGTGTCTCCGGAAAAGAATAAATTCAGAGACGGGTCACGGAAGATTTATTCTGTCAGCGGAACAGTAATGGTAGTGTGCTTTAATCATTTAGTGACTAGGAATGTTTTACTTTTGTGTGAACAGAAAGAAAATAGTTTAAATGAATGGAGAGCAACAGTTGTATTTTTTTTGAAACTCTCTGCTCTATATCTTTGAGATTTTCATAATATATTCCACTGTTGCTCCCCATTTAAAATGCATAGCCTTATGTATTATAGGGAGAGATGACAATTCATATTTGACTACCAATTCTTTAAAGGACAACTCCACCCTCATAAAAACATATTTTAGAAAGAATGGCCTCTTTTTAAAATATGTTGATATATCATAGTTTGTCCTATGAATTCATTACTGTATGCCTGCTATGCTTCTGGATGCCTCATGGAAAATGAGCAATTTAGAAACCTGTACTGAGCCTGGGCATGCTCAGAAGACAATATAAATACAACAAATATGGCTTCCTGTTAAAAAGCTGTGTGGGTCACACACACCGCCAAAAAGTAAGAAGGACAAGCCCTCCAATAAAGTGCAACAGTAATAAATAGCAGGATATTAGCCTCCAAAAATCACTATTTATTAATAAAATTCTATGATATAGGAATGTTCTCATATAAATACAGAGCACATAAAAACACAACAAATATATAAATAATGTACAAAAGATGAGTTGAATCTCCAGCATCAATATCGGCATATAATAAGGGCATATAATATGCAGAATCTTTAGTATTAATACCCAAAAATTTGGCAAGGTTCTACCTGTATTTGTAGCACGTGGAAACCAGCACCAGCCAAGGACACAGACCCACACACCCTAGACCGGGAACAAAATCCACACTAACGAACGGATCCCCTCTCCGATGGAAAGGAGGAGTAAGGTAAGTAACAGTACTCCCAATTAGGCTCTCCCAACTTCTGAACTGCCCGAAGAGCTCCGCACAGTCGAGGGGAGAAACTACCAATGATCGCACTTCCTCCGCCAGTCCACGTTTGCTCCGAACGCCCGGCAATCTCGCTACCGTTGTCATTCGCGGGCAACTGGTCCCAGAATCATGTGGGTCTACAGGAAGCGTCCTATTCTGCAATCACAGGGGGAGGGTCTGTGTACCTTGCGCTGACTCCGTGTAGCTGCAAACAGGAAAAACAAACAGTACAATAAGCAACAATGTAAAAAAACGATAATAAGAGGAATCCCATTTAAAACCATCAAGAGTGTTTAGTACCTCCATCATATCCTTAAGGTAGAATCTAGTGTCCACAATGACTGATTTCAAGTAGAAATCTACATATTTAGATAAATTTGAAGTTAGATTGTCTACTCCAGATATAATTGGAACAGCCCGGGGGTGCCGTGGTGCTTTTATGCACCTTAGGGAGAGTATAAAAGACTGCAATATTAGGGTGTAGATTTAAAGATAACTTTTCCTCATCAGTATTAATGAAACTTCCCTGCCTTTTTCTAACAAGGACTTTAAATCCTTTACAAACAA
This sequence comes from Hymenochirus boettgeri, assembly GCA_019447015.1. Taxonomy (NCBI): domain Eukaryota; kingdom Metazoa; phylum Chordata; class Amphibia; order Anura; family Pipidae; genus Hymenochirus; species Hymenochirus boettgeri. The sequence goes on along the minus strand of CM033476.1, from coordinate 228,003,326 downwards.
TGTTGTTGGATCCCTTGGTAATTGCAGGTAGGTTTTACTATCTCCCAATTGTAGTAAAGCTTCATTCACATAATAATCTTGATCCAAAATTACTACACCCCCGCCTTTATCGGCTTCTTTTATCACCTTTCCTTTATCTCTCTTCAGTGAGTTTAACGCTTGTGTTTTTATGTGCTCTGTATTTATATGAGAACATTCCTATATCATAGAATTTTATTAATAAATAGTGATTTTTGGTGGCTAATATCCTGCTATTTATTACTGTTGCATGCTTAGAAGAGGCAGCTAGGGGATTAGTCATTGGCTGTGATGTCAACTGTCAAATCCATAACTGACAGTTACTAACTGGAAGAACCAGGAAGCAGAAACTGGGGAAACAGGACATTGTGCAGGATTTCAGGTTAGACTTTTATATTTCAGATTTCCAACTATTACCGTTTAGGGTTTTGGGGGATGATTTACCTGCATGTAAGTTTTCATTTTAGGGCCGGACTTTAAGAAAGTAGGATAAGAACTGGCTTGGGACCTCTAACTGACAACTGGAGTACTACCTAGTGATACACTCTGAAAATTAGAATGCTTTTTTGTGTCTTCTAGAGATCAGCGAATGACACAAGATGTTGAAAGGTTATGTCGGGAACTCAGCTCTTCTGCCAGCCAGGTTTTGACCACACCCTTTACTTTGGTGTATTACTCCTATCAGTGTGCAGTGAAGTAAGTTAGTGTGCATGTCTGCTTTTATGCAGAGAGGTGTAATGTTTTCAATGTTCCATCATGTTTCACCACTGTTATTCGATTTGTCTACTGTTTTAATAATATTATAATGTGCCATTTACAATTATAGTCAACTTTCTAATCTAAAGGGCATATACAGTGAAATATTGTAGATGTCCTTAGTGCCATTGGCATTATTCTGAATTTACAGAAATATTGTACAGTTACCTGTAGTGGGACATTACAAAAATGGAAGGTAAAGGTTTTATGTTTTAAATGCTAGGTCCTAATCCCTGGGTTTACTGTAGAACTCCTGCACTTAGCCTTGGCTTGCTTAGTTCCTCCACATGGCTTCAGCCCAGGACTTGGACAATTGGAATAGGTGTTATGTTAGGAGGTCAGGTTCAAAACACAAGCTGGTGGGTGGATTTAAGCAAGTCTCTATCATGTGACTATCATGTGACTATCAAGTGCTTGGAGATCACGTTCAAATCACGCCTTGACTATTTTATGGAACGCTGATATAAACCGGTCAGGGCATTTCAATATGAACTGTGTTGTGCCAGGATCTAGGTTGCAGGTGGTAGGACAGAGGTTCATGAGAATGCTGGAGATGTTCAAGTTGAACCTGGACCATGGTGTTGAGCTTTTCCTGATTATATTTTTGTCTGTATACTGAAATTAGGTGTTGTAGGTTTAATAGCAGTCAGATAAAGGAGACTTTGGGGCATATTTATAAAGCTTCGTTAAGTTTTCGCGGCCGTTTTCCCTGACATTTCCGCATAAATCGCGTTTAACGCGATTTATTAATGTCCGGAAACGGCCGTGAAAAGTTAACGAGGCGTTAACTCTTCACACCGATACTTACCTGTTACCGCCGCTTCTATTTATAAAGCTGCGGTAACTGTTTCGCACTGCTAGTATCGGCTGTTTTGCCGATACTAGCCTGCCTGCGGCGGGGATGGGCAGGCAACCCGCGGCGGGTGGTCGCACCCGCCCCGGGAGACACGCCTACCCCGCCCTCAACCCCCCCGCGGCGGCGACCACCCGCCGCCGCTTCCCAGCAGCCCCTCCCAACCCCTTCCCCGCTCGCGGCAATCTCGGAACAGGAGGCTAGGAGAGGCTGCCGGGAAGGGGCCGCAGCGGGTGGTCGTGACCACCTGCGGCGCACCCCCTCCCCAGCAGCCCCTCCAAGCCCCCTGCCCCGCCGCTGGGAGGGAGGGGAGGGGAAGGGAAGGGCCCCCTGGGAGGGGTGGAGGCACCCTCCAGTGGGGCCCTGAGAAGGGCCTTTTGGGGCTTAAGGGGTCCCGCAGCTCGAACCGGGACCCCCCTCCCCGGCTCTTCTAAGGGCCCTTGCAGCACTTACAAGTGCCCTTTGGGGCTTAGGGGTCCCGCAGCTCGAACTGGGACCTTTGTCAGATGCTCCCACACACAGCTAATCCCTCACTGGAAATCTTTCCTCTGGTGTTACGAGCACGCTCAGGACCAGAGAGCACTCGTAACCACTCCTATGAGGCTCTAATGGCTGTCAGCATATGATGTTCAAAAACCTTTTAGAAATTGATACTTTGTTTGATTTTGTTTAATCCCTTGAGCACAGTACTGGTGAAAAGTGACACAGCACAGTTATTATAATTATGTTTTACAGCACTGGATGGATGGGGCCAGTGTCTATTTTTGGATATTTTGTCATTGGATCTTTACTTAACAAAGTTTTGATGGGACCTGTAATTCCCCGACTGGTCCAACAAGAGAAACTAGAAGGGAATTTCAGGTAAGTAGGAAAGTAAAGTAGAGCACCTACTAAAACTTCTGATTAAAGGAACACTAACCAAGTTTTTTTTGTTGTTTAGAAATACATTTTCAGATTCGCAAGGAGGTGGAAGACATTACTTCTACCTCCTGTTGTTGCCTGTAGGAAATAGGAGGGACAGCTAGGAGGTACGGGGACCTGTCAAGAGAGAGATGTCAGATGCAGAAAGGAGTGGCTAATGAAATCTCACTGTTCCTGCCTGCAGCCGACAGCTCTCTCTCCCAACACACCCTTCTGAAAGACCATCCCATCTCTAAACTTGCCATCCATGTGTTTATGTTAAAGGAGGAGAGCTGATTGATAGAGCTGCCAGTTGCAGGCATGAGCAGCTTACTCCTGAATCCTGTTATAGGCAAGAACTAGGTTTGGGGGGGAAGGGTATTAGCAGTCTCACTGGGATAGATAGTCCAGGAGGAAAGCAGGGTGTAGATAGGCCAGTGGTGGGCGGAAAGGGGGGTGGGGCTAGCATAGGGGATAGGGAGGAATGTGTATTAAAGTGTACGAATAAATTACAGGATCATAATCTAAAATGTATGTTTGCAAATGCGAGAAGCCTGGCTGACAAAATGGGAGAATTGGAAATGATGGCATTGAATGAAAAGTATGATGTAATAGGTATAGCAGAAACGTGGTTGAACAGTTCTCACGACTGTAAATATAGAAGGATATGCCTTGTTTAGGCAGGACAGAAAAAAAAGGAAAGGGGGAGGAGTATGTGTTTATGTTAAAAAAGAATTGAAGCCAAATGTAAAAGAAGAGATAACTGGTGATATGGATGATAAAGTGGAGGCAATATGGGTGGAATTAGGCAACAGGAAAGGGGGTAATGTCATTGTTGGTGTCTGCTATAAGCCGCCAAATGCTAGCAGAGAGGAGATGAATCAACTTCATATGCAGTTGGCAAGGGCTGCAAGTTTGGGGAGTGTGCTCATTATGGGGGACTTCAATTACCCTGACATTGATTGGTGTGGTGGAACTGCCATCACAGAAAAAGGCGATGAGTTCCTGAATTTGCTGCAGGATAATTTTCTCTCACAGGTGGTTGAGGTTCCTACTAGAAAAGGAGCTCTGTTGGATCTGGTAATATCTAACATTGTGGAGCGCATTATAGATATAAAGGTAACTGGAGGCTTAGGGAATAGTGACCATGAAATAGTGGTATTTGGACTTTGTTATCGAAAGGAAAAGTGCGCTGGGTTAACAAAGACATTTAATTTCAGGAAAGCAAATTTTCCCAGGTTAAAAGCAGCTCTTCAGAATGTCAACTGGGATAATGTATTATCAGGTAAAGGTACTGAACAGAAGTGGACTGTGTTCAAGGGGATTTTAAGCCAGTTCACATCTAAATTTATACCCTTGGGAAATAAATGTAAAAAAAATAAATCCACGCCCATGTGGCTGAATTCTGATGTAAAGAGGCAAATGGTAAGGAAGAAAAAGGCATTTAAAACCTTTAAGGCCGAGGGAACGGAAAGGGCCTTTAGGGATTATAAAAACTGTAACAAGGAGTGTAAGAAAGCAATCAAAATAGCTAAAATTAATAATGACGTTAGGATAGCTGAAGAAAGCATCACTAAGCCTAAACATTTTTTTAAGTATATTAATAGTAAGAAGATGAGGACTGAGAATGTGGCACCATTAATTAATGGGGATAAGTAAGTTACGGAGGATGGCGATAAAGCAAATGTCTTGAATAATTTTTTTCCCTCTGTATACACTATAGAAGATCCAAGTACAGATATCATAGAGTATAGTAGCAATAAAGGTATACAAGATTCAAAATTGTAGTTTACTTGGATTTTGCAAAGGTTTTGATACAGTCCCCCATAGGCGACTAATAAATAAGCTAAGGTCGTGTGGTTGGGGAGTCACATTTGTACATGGATAGAAAATTGGTTAATGAATAGGATGCAGAGAGTAGTTGTTAATGGGGTTCATCATTATGGACTAAAGTGCTAAGTGGGGTGCCACAGGGTTCTGTGTTGGGGCCCCTTCTATTTAATCTATTATTAATGATTTGGAAGTGGGTATTGTCAGCAAGGTTTCTGTGTTTGCTGACGACACAAAACTTTGTCGACCATTAAAAACCAGAGGATGTGCAATCGTTGCAAGGGGATCTAGATAGATTATCACATTGGGCTGCTAAGTGGCAGATGAAATTCAATGTTGATAAAGTAAGGTGATGCATTTTGGACTTAAAAATACTTGTGCTACTTATACTATAAATGGATCTGTGTAAGTGAATCCCTGTTGGAAAGGGATCTTGGAGTTTTGGTGGATAACAAACTTAAAGGTAGCAAGCAGTGCCAGGCGGCAACAGCCAGAGCCAGCATGGTATTGTCTTGTATAAAGAGAGGTATGGATTCAAGGAGGAAAATGTAATTCTCCCTCTTTACAAAGCATTGGTAAGGCCTCATTTGGAATATGCAGTGCAATTTTGGAATCCTGTGTACAAAAAGTACATCTTTGAAATGGAAAGGGTTCAGAGAAGGGCAACTAAATTAATAAGGGATTGGGGGAGCTTGAATATGAAGAGAGACTGGAAAAGTTACAGTTATGTACGCTGGAGAAAAGCGCTTGCGTGGGGATATGATACTGTGATAAATACATTAACGGGCCATACAATAAACTATCTGGGGCATTGTTCACCAATAGAACATGTCAAAGGACACGAGGACATCCCTTAAGACTTGAAGAAAAAAGGTTTAGGCTTCAAGCTCGGAAAGGGTTTTTCACTGTGAGAACGGTAAAGCCATGGAACTGTCTTCAGTGGACGTTGTAATGGCAGGTTCATTGGTCAGTTTAAAAAAAAAAAGCTGGATGAGTTTCTGCAAACAAGAAATGTTGCAAGTTACTGGTATTGATACATAAAGTAGAGTTGATCCAGGGAAATTTCCGATTGCCACTTGGAGTAGGAAGGAATGTTGACTTGGTTAACCGAGGATATGGTACAGAAAGAACTAAATAAGGTTAATATAATAAATCTCCTGGACCGGATAAAATACATCCTCGGGTACTTAGGAGCTAAGTTCAGTTTTATCTAGGCCATTGTTTCTTATTTTTGCTGATTCCTCATGTCCGGTGGTGTGCCTCTGGATTGGAAAAAGGTGATGTTATTCCAATATTCAAAAAGGGTAGTCGTTCACAGCTGGGTAATTCAGGCTGTAGTTTAACTTCAGTGGGGAAGATCCTGGAAAGTTTAATAAGGGAAATGCTCTAGAGTATGTTTCAAGGACTGACATTATAAGTAGTAACCAGCATGGATTTAGGAGGAATAGATCTTGTCAAACTAACTTGCTTGGCTTAGAGGAAGTAAGTAGAAATTTAGACTTGGTATAGCAGTAGAGTTAGTTTACTTGGATTTTGCAAAGGCTTTTGAACAGTCCCCCATAGGCGACTAATAAATAAGCTAAGGTCTGTTGGTCTGGGGAGTCACATTTGTACATGGATAGAAAATTGGTTAATGAATAGGATGCAGAGAGTAGTTGTTAATGGGGCTTCATCATTATGGACTAAAGTGCTAAGTGGGGTGCCACAGGGTTCTGTGTTGGGGCCCCTTCTATTTAATCTATTTATAATGATTTGGAAGTGGGGTATTGTCAGCAAGGTTTCTGTGTTTGCTGACGACACAAAACTTTGTCGACCATTAAAAACTTCAGAGGATGTGCAATCGTTGCAAGGGGATCTAGATAGATTATCACATTGGGCTGCTAAGTTGCAGATGAAATTCAATGTTGATAAATGTAAGGTGATGCATTTTGGACTTAAAAACTTGTGCTACTTATACTATAAATGGATCTGTGTAAGTGAATCCTGTTGGAAAGGATCTTGGAGTTTTGGTGGATAACAAAACTTAAAGGTAGCAAGCAGTGCCAGGCGGCAACAGCCAGAGCCAGCATGGTATTGTCTTGTATAAAGAGAGGTATGGATTCAAGGGAGGAAAATGTAATTCTCCCTCTTTACAAGCATTGGTAAGGCCTCATTGGAATAGCAGTGCAATTTTGGAATCCTGTGTACAAAAAGTACACTTTGAAATGGAAAGGGTCAGAGAAGGGCAACTAAATTAATAAGGGGATTGGGGGAGTTGAATATGAAGAGAGACTGGAAAAGTTACGTTATGTACGCTGGAGAAAAGCGCTGCGTGGGGATATGATTACTGTGTGATAAATACATAACGGGCCATACAATAACTATCTGGGGCATTGTTCACCAATAGACATGTCAAGGACACGAGGACATCCCTTAAGACTTGAAGAAAAAGGTTTAGGCTTCAAGCTCGGAAAGGGTTTTTCACTGTGAGAACGGTAAAGCCATGGAACTGTCTTCAGTGGACGTTGTAATGGCAGGTTCATGTGGTCAGTTTAAAAAAAAAAAAGCTTTTTCCCCCTTCATAAATTTGGTGGGGTTTTTTTTGCCTTCCTCTGGATCAACAGTTAGGCAAGAAATGAGGATATTGCTAGATGGGTTGGACTGGATGGACGTATGTCTTTATTCAACCTCAAATACTATACTATACTATACTAACAGTTGGTAGAATTAATGTTACTACCTCAGAATTATAGATTTAATATTACAATTAGAAATAAAAACTTTCTCACTTTAGAAGCCCTTAATGAATAAGTAAGCAGAAAAGTAATTTGTTTCTAAAGACAAATTCTCATTTAAAAATAATGAATATAGGTAACTTTTGACATAAACATGTTTTAAAGGATAAGTGCACTGTAATATCAAGTTATGTTCATTTGGAAGCGGCCGTTTTAAAAATACTGTTGCCATATTTTTTTTTACCTATGCCCCTCCAGAGCCTACCTTGTGCCTTGGAAGTTGCTGACATCTTGTTACTGGTTTGCTGAATATTAAGCTCCGCCCCTCTGAGATTTCCTCTGCTTTCTCCTGCTTGAGCCTCAAACAGTAATGCCTGTGAGTTTCCGTGCACTCTCTGCTGAGCCTCAAACAGTAATGCCTGTGAGTTCCGTGCACTCTCCTGCTTGAGCCTCAAACAGTAATGCCTGTGAGTTCGTGCACTCTCCTGTTGAGCCTCAAACAGTAATGCCTGTGAGTTCCGTGCACCTCCTGCTTGAGCCTCAAACAGTAATGCCTGTGAGTTCCGTGCACTCTCCTGCTTGAGCCTCAAACAGTAATGCCTGTGAGTTCCGTGCACTCTCCTGCTTGAGCCTCAAACAGTAATGCTGTGAGTTCCGTGCACTCTCCTGCTTGAGCCTCAAACAGTAATGCCTGTGAGTTCCGTGCACTCTCCTGCTTGAGCCTCAAACAGTAATGCCTGTGAGTTCCGTGCACTCTCCTGCTTGAGCCTCAAACAGTAATGCCTGTGAGTTCCGTGCACTCTCCTGCTTGAGCCTCAAACAGTAATGCCTGTGAGTTCCGTGCACTCTCCTGCTTGAGCTCAAACAGTAATGCCTGTGAGTTCCGTGCACTCTCCTGCTTGAGCCTCAAACAGTAATGCCTGTGAGTCCGTGCACTCTCCTGCTTGAGCCTCAAACAGAAATGCCTGTGAGTTCCGTGCACTCTCCTGTTGAGCCTCAAACAGAAATGCCTGTGAGTTCCGTGCACTCTCCTGCTTGAGCCTCAAACAGTAATGCCTGTGAGTTCCGTGCGCACTCTCCTGTGAGCCTCAAACAGAATGCCTGTGAGTTCCGTGCACTCCTGCTTGAGCCCAAACAGAAATGCCTGTGAGTTCCGTGCACTCTCCTGCTTGAGCCTCAAACAGAAATGCCTGTGAGTTCCGTGCACTCTCCTGCTTGAGCCTCAAACAGTAATGCCTGTGAGTTCCGTGCACTCTCCTGCTTGAGCCTCAAACAGTAATGCCTGTGAGTTCCGTGCACTCTCCTGCTTGAGCCTCAAACAGAAATGCCTGTGAGTTCCGTGCACACGCACGTGCACAGAACTCACAGGCATTACTGTTTGAGGCTCAAGCAGGAGAAAGCAGAGGAAATCTCAGAGGGGTGGAGCTGAACATTCAGCAAACCAGTAACAAGATGTCACAAAAAGGCACAAAGCTAGGCTCTGGAGGGACATAGGTAAAAAAAAATATGGCAACAGTATTTTTAAAGCTGCAGCTTCCAAATGAACATAACTTGATTTTACAGTGCAGTTATCCTTTAAGGGCCATTGACCCTTTAAAAAAAAAAAAAGCTCCAGACTCCCTTTAAATTTAGCTTTTAGTCTGGATCTTTCATGTAAATATGATCGGTCCCCTTAACAGACAAACACTGTTGTAAGAATAGGTTTGTTATGGCTAGGCATGTGAGAATTGCAGAGCAGTGCATATCAATATGGGTGGCCACGTTACATGTGCTGCGCTGCAATCCAGTTTTGTGCAATAACCATTTTTGCGGACTATTGCACTTATCGCAGTGAAAATGGTAAAACTCCCACGCATTTCACATGCATTGCCATATGGCATAGTGTGGCCTCAGCCTAAAAGTGTTGTTTTTAAATGGTTTCTGATGTTAAAATGTGCAGAGGAAAATCAAAATGTCTAAAACCACTGCTGCTGATTCCAATTATTACTTATGGTAGTCACACTGCCTGTGGCTCTATTGTGATTGTCCTTCATAGCTGGGAGGGGCTACCTTCAGCTACCTATGTTATATCTGCAATATAACTGCTTTAAGTGGTGCAGCATGCAAAATCTGTGCTCAGCCTTGTGCCCTGTATGCAATGATTTCACTCATGCATGAATTCTTAGGTTGCATTTTCCTTATACCATCATAAATAGAGAGGAATAGTAATCTTTGAAGTAGCAATACTGGCCTGAGCTTGCTAAATATTTAAAGGGAAATTTACATTTTGTCTTACAGATACAAACATGTACAAGTTCGTGTTAATGCTGAGGCTGCAGCATTCTACAGGTGCAGTATCCAACAACTGCCTTTAGTATTCAGATCTTTATATAGTAGGAAGGTACTTTTTGTACAACACTAGTATGTCGGGGACAAGAATGCGAAAACATAATGCTGATCCTATTCTGTGGATGTCATTTTCATTTACAGATTTCAATTAAAACAAAAATATTATTTACAAGGACCTAATTATCAAAAATAAGCAGGCATACCAGGGGTAACTCAGAAATCCTGATATTTTTTATAGTAAAGGGTATCCTTATCTCCTATTTATTTACTTTATAGTTTTTGTTGTTGAACTGTTGTAGGGTCAGTGTTCCCTCTAAGCAGGCCTGCACACACAACTTAGTGTTGCGCACACAAAAATCTGCAGGAATAAAAGTGCTGCGGTGTGTTGTGCACACAATTGCATTTTGTACACACACCGAAAATAGGCTTATTGCCTATGAGACTTCATTAAAGTGACCACTTATTAAATTGTTATCTCTGGAGTAGGAAACATTTAATATATGCATAGACACATAATTTTTCAGCAGAAGCAAACTGAGATCCCATAGTCCATTTGTTAGGCTGGATTTGTACACATGGTATAAATGTTAAATATTGTTCTAGTGTATATAAACAGTAAATAATACCATTCTTACTGCTATCATCTAATAAAGGTCATCCGTTCAATGATGAAACAGTTCTGCACACACATAAAGCAAACTGATTCCTAAAGAGGAGACCACAAAGCTATTGTAAGGCTGCACTATTGTTAAGCTACTTAATGAAAATATCACAAACCAAAATCTCTTAAGGTTCAAGCAAAACTTCTTGATGTTTCTCTTTATAAAATGTATGAAGTATAGATAAGCTTGTTACAATATTCTGGTAACTTTGAATATTTCCTTTTTAAAGGTCTCTTCTTTACTTGGAAACATATAGTAGCTTGGAACAGAAGTTAGTAAAGAAATTTATTGTGTAAAAAGTGGGTTGATACTTATCTGTCTTTTTCTGTATTTTTTTTGTCTTCTATAGGGCTGGCTCATCGGAACTATCTCGTACTGACAGTCATCTGCAGGACCTGATTGGTGCACAGAAGGATTTCATTTATCAGGAGCTGTGGTTGAACTGTAAGTAGATATGTTGGAACCATAGGGGAACTGTGGTCCAAAAATTACTTTAGGTAAATTGAAAGGAATTGCTCTCCTGAGAATTTTTGCAATTTATTTCATTGTTTATTTTGCATAGTTTTGAAGATATTTAAATTTTTGTGTGTGATATGGCAGCAGCATCACCAGGTCCCCTGCACTTCCTGCTCTAAAACCATGTCAGTCAATCTGCCCTGTGTCTCCTCCTCCCCTTTGCAGCCCCCTTGGTCCCTCCCACTCATGGACCCCATGGTCCCTCCAGTTGCAGGCCCCCCTTGGCCCATTCTCTTACAGCCCCATGTGATCCGCCCACTCGTGGGTGCTGTGGCCCCGCCCTAAGCCCTGCCCACTCGCGGGTGCCCAAGCCCCGCACCCACTCACGAGTGCACAAGCCCCGCCCACTTGTGGGTGCATAAGCTCCGCCCACCCGCGGGTGCCGTGGGCCACTCGGACCCCCCTACAGAAAACTCTGTGGATACAGCCTTTTTTAGGCAGAGTGAGAACAATGCCTGAAAAGGCTGTTTTCACATAGTGGGAGAGAAGGGCTGTGCTTGCCGGGGGCACTGTGCATTAACTTTCTGGTCAGTAATTTCTTTATATATTGGGCTGTGGAGCATGTAGAGATGGCTCATTTTAAAGGTAGGAAACTTGTTTGGAGAACACAGTTCCCCTTTAATATAATGATGATAGGGGTATCTGACAACCAAGGTTACATAACAAGTATAGAAAAATATAGAAAACCTATTGTCAGAAACTTGAAATAAAACTCTGTTAAAGGAGAGAGGCTGAAGGATCCTGGGTGTTAAATTATAAAAAGGACAGTGCTTTGATCCACATCCATCTGTTCTATTGAAGAAGTTATGATATAGTTTACCATTATATTGGGCTGGTATCTACATTTTTTTACTTACCGTATTTTCCTTTTTTTAAATTCGTTTAATTTTCAAAAGATTTCCATATTTTATATCGGTTACATTTGACAGCTTTTGTTACAGTGGTATTTATTTTTGCATATATTCGCTTGAAATCATTTATTACAAAGTAATGTATTGTTTAAACTTTCAAATACTAACAAACTATCAAACAAACTAAACAGTAAACTTTTACCTCCTGTTAATTGTCTGTGTTTTTTTATTTATTTTATATTTTAATTACTATAAACCTTATACAGTACTTTCTTGTATAATTGTAGTTGCATATGACCGGCCGGGTCCAGAGGGGGGACACAGTAGCCAACACTAGAGGGAATATGGGTCTATTTAGCTTAGTTAAATTTGGTTAGTTGTAGAGACTGAGTCATACCATGTACTCCATATTTTTTGGTATTTTTGTGGGCATTTTCTATGTTTATATAGGATCTGTTGATATGGTAGATCCCTGTTAACAAGTTGTATTCATTCTTGAATTGTGGGCGTTTCTGATGCTAGCCATTTCATCACTATGGCATTCCTGGCTAGAGTAGTTCTCTACATAATGTTAGCTTGATGGATGTTTTAGTACACTTTAGAATTGGATGTGGTTGTATATTCAGTATTTGTTCTGGGAATTCTGTTTTAATGCAATGTCTTAATTGTAGATACCTGAAATGGATTTTTTTATCTAATTTAAATTTATCTGATAGTGTTTCGAAGGATATTATTTGCCCATTAACCATGATGTGCCCAAATTGTGTAACTCCCCTTTTCTCCCAGAGTTCTGCTGAGTGGAACGAGCATAGGTTCGGATACCTATAATTTCTATAGATTGGTAGTTCTTTCGGTATACCTTCAAAATTTAGAATTTTATTAGTTATTGAGTTTTTATTTCTTTTCAGTTGGAACAAACACCTTTGATTTCTTGGGTGGCATCCTGAGTTACATGATCATTGCTGTCCCAATATTCACTGGAATGTGGGCAGACCTGAGCCCAGCAGAGCTGAGTGAACTTATCAGTAAGGTAGGTACAGGTTAATCATGGCTCAAGAAGGAATTTAAATGGAAAGGCAGCATGTAGAGCTTCATATCTGAGAAAAGGCTTCATAAAAAGGAAAACAATTGATACATTTAAACTCCTATTCTCTGAAAAAGAGCAGTGTACCTGGATAGTTGGATTCTCTGAGGAAATTGAGGGTTTTGAAGTAGCCAAAACCAATACATGAAACTGCAAGTCACTGTTCCTGCCCTGCCCACTGTCAATCAATGTCAGGGCTAGTGGGAGCAGAGCTAGTTTTTCTATAGGTTGGCCTGTCAAGCTCTAGTTTCTGGTATAAGTTCTGGTTAAAGGGGAAGTTCAGTGCAAATTCAAATGCTTTTAAGAAAAAAGAGCAGTATTTTTCATCCCAATGACCTTTAATCTGCCAAATTAGCATTTTGTCTGTGTATAAATAAATGCAACCGAAATACTGACTTTCTGTTTGCAGGACCCCTAGTAGAGACAGTCATGGTTTTGCCCTTGACCCAGTGCCTGGGTTGATTCAGTTGCTCAGTAGAGATCTGAGCGTGTTTGACCCATCCAACAGCCAATCATTAGAAATTACTGTTAGGAACATTCCTAGGATGTGGTGCATCCTGGGAAGAAGAAGGACCGTTAGAACCTGAAATGTCAGCTCACCAATGTCAACAGCAGGGAACAGCAAAGGGTATGAAATCAACTGATTTTTCAAAATGGTAGAGAATATGTAGAATAACTAGATATGCATAATGTAAGCTAAGAATGTAAAAAATAATGATATTTTCCACTGAACATTCCCTTTAACTTAAAATTTACCATCTTGAAAGGACATCTATACCCCCCTCCCATTAAGACTACCCAGGGTGAGGACCTTAACCATTAGGTCATACTTCAGTGGTGCAACTAGAAATCACAGGACCCCCCAGCAAAACTATAAAGGGGTCTGCCTCCCTTCCCTGCTAGTACTTCTACAGAAGTTGCCTGGGGGGCTGTATCTGTGGGAGGGTGAGTAAGAAGTTGGGACCCCTCTGCAGCTATAGGGGCTGCTCTTGCGGTTGATACTTCTCTGATTTGCTCCCTACTCCATCCACATTTTATCTATTCTGTGTTGCTTATCTGTGTGAGCCTTCGAATAATAACATTCCTCTCTCTTTTCAGAATGCCTTTGTATCCATTTACCTAATCAGCTGCTTCAGTAAAATAATTGACCTATCCAGCAGCCTTTGTGATGTGGCTGGTTATACACACAGGTAAGTACAATACAATATGTGCACATTTTATAGTTCTAGTTCAGCTATGTCACCCCTATTTATATTGCAGGATTGCAGAGCTAGAGGAAGTGATGTTAGAAATTTCACATAATTATGATAAAGACCAACTGGAACCTCAAGAAACAAATAGGTGAGTTTCCAGATATAAAGATCTGTTACAGTTTTTATTGACCAATGACTGTTCTAATTTAGTTTTTTGCTTGTTTTCTATGTTCCTGGCTTGAAAAGTGCTTGCACAGTATAATAGTTTCCTATTTTTATTATAGTTTACTTCCCCATCTTGTCTTATTTTAGTGCCCTAGAAGAGAAATCTCGGTCAGATGACCCGGTGATTGTCTTAGATAATGTAACCATTACGACACCAGGGTCAGAGTGTATTCTTGTTCGTGAACTAAATCTGCAGGTGGGTGAAAGGAGCAACATTCTCATCACTGGAGACAGTGGGAGTGGCAAATCATCCATATTGCGTGTCTTGGCTGGCCTTTGGGAAACTAAGCAAGGTTAGTGGTAATGTCTTTATGTCCATTGTTCCTTATTATGGTCTATTTCTCACACTGTTAAACATCATACTCCAAGTACAACCACTGAGTACAACTCAGTGAATTATTGTGTTAACGTTCTTCTTTCTATCAGTTGGTACTTAGTGTTCAGGTTAGATTGTGGATACTGTACCCAGTTGTTGACCTCTGTCATATTGCCTTTGATTGCCAATGTCTGCAGTGCCATGGGTTTCTCTTTCTCTCGTATCATTCTCACTATGTGACATCTTATCCTAGGTCAGGTTTCTGTTTTAACATCATTTGGTCCCCATGGTGTTGTGTTTCTTCCTCAAAAGCCATTCCTCAGTGATGGAAGCTTAAAAGAACAGGTAAGAAATTCTCTCTACTGTTATCTTTTATATTATTTACAACTCTACATCAATAATCTTACCTATTGCATACACGCTACTAAATCCAAACACTATTTTGCCTTAGAGTCATCATGATGTAATTTCCCGTTTGAATAGTATTTGTATCGGTTTCACAGGTAACATGCACACTTGAGAAAGGGTACCTTATACCTGAAACATGTAGTGAAGCAGAGACTACAAATAAAACCTATACAGCACAAACTGTTTTCAACTATCTCAATTTACCTTATGTTTAAATCCAACCACTATCTTGGGAGATTCACCAAAAGTCGCATGCGCTCTGGGTAAATCTCTCGTATTTAACGCAAGCTACCAGCTGGTGTTAAATACTTACTCAGAAAGAGCCGCGCAGCCTCTGGTGAAAAGGCTGCAGCAGCTAAGAGTTTATTTCTTGCTACTGACTACAGAGACCTATCATGCTGGCCATACATTAGACAACTTATCTCCCAACTTTTCTGTTTTCTTTGAATAACCGCCTGCACTGATCATTTTGCCATTGACTTTTGATTGGGCCAATTCTGGGAACTTTGGGAGGTAAACCATCCAGTGTTTTTTTAGCTATAAATAGCTTTGAAATTAAATTGTTGGATATAATAGATATATATAAAAGAAATATAATTCCTATTCCACCACTAGATGTCCTATGAAATAGCTCTACCTTACATGATCACAACTAAAAATGCAATAGAAAGCCTCCAAATACAATAAGATACTTCTCAGGTACAGCAAGTAGGAACATTGAAGCTTAAAGAATTCACTTATGTTGGAGGGATTCGTTTTGGGGACAAGGTAAAAGAAAGCTGGTTTACCTACACTTTAAGATTTCCATTATTTTGCCAATACACCCTACACACAAACTTTTTACAATGACCAAAGTGGTGCAATTAAATTTGCTGGGTGTTCTTTATTGTTGTTTTTAGGTGATTTATCCATTGAAGGAAGTGTACCCAGATTCTGGTGAGTTTTAATGGACATATTATTTATATTAAAACAAAAAAGAGGGGGGCGCTCGTGAGCAGCTCAAAGATGGCCGCAAGGTGAAAGAGCTCCTCACCTCGGAACTGGGAAAATTAGCAAATAGCCCGATAACAACCAAACCCTGACCAGAAATACCTCAGGGAACAGCAGCCAACGCCAACCCAAAGATGCCAAACAGACACAATAAGGGTGGAAGCGCGATTAAGGCGCTACAAGCCTTCCAACACAAAACGCGCGAAACCAGAAGCCACGAGGCCGAAGCGGACCCGGACGGATCTGACACGGAGGAGCTGCAGACTCACCCAAAACACTCAGACACAACGGCAAACACCTTGTCACAGATACGAACAGTGTTAAAGGAAGAACTGCAGAAAGCACTGGCCCCACTCCGGTCGGACATCCAGGAAATCGGACAAAGGCTTATGGACATAGAAAATAAATATGATGAGATGGCAGATGCCATGCAGACCACTCAAACAAACATGGACACTATACAATCCACAACTGACAAACTACTATTGCAAATAGAGGATCTTGAAAATAGATCCAGAAGATGTAACGTACGTATAAGGGGGATACCGGAGTCACAAGCCGACGCCCAGGAGGTAACACTAAACATCTTCAGGACGCTTCTGCCGGAGGAACCGGAGGAGCGCCTGGAGTGCGACAGGGCTCACAGGGCCTTGGCTAAACCACCGGTAGACACCGTACCAAGAGACATTGTAGTGAAACTACACTACTACACTACAAAAGACAAACTACTACAAGAATCCAGGAAAAAAAACTCCTTGGAATATAATGGGACCAAATACCAACTTTTTGCGGACATAGCACCACAGACGCTAAACAAAAGGAGAATGCTGCGACCAATCACAAAAACACTACAAGATCTGAATATAAGGTATAGATGGGGATTCCCCTTTAAACTCCAATTTACAACCAACAACAAAACCCACACAGTGGAAACGCTCCAAGAAGGAATCCACTTACTGCAAAAACTCGGATTACAAATAACATTACCCAAAACTCTGGTCGAGCAAGGATCAATACCAAAAACCCCGCAAAGAATATGGCAGACAACAACCCCCATCAAAACCACAGAGAAACGGCGACTATGGGCGACAGACTCATCACGACCCTCCATACAGACAGAGGACACTTGAGAAGCAATAAGCCTCTCACAACAACGGATAAGTACCAAAAACATACCCCAAACAAACGTTAACCTAAAAATAGAAAATAACTGTGCTATACTAAATCTAACTCAATGACAATAAAAAACAATCAGAACAAGGCAAAGAACAAACAGCCTGACACGATTAAAGGCCAAAAGGAAGATATAACCAAAGTTTAAGCTAAACCACATTAACGACCCAAAGGTTTCCTCCTTCCCTAAACTAAGGAAAAGTTTTAAAATGTTCAAAAAGTTTAAAATGTTTGAAATATGTGATATTGTTATTGTCAATAAGCTGTTTTTGAATAGAAAAATACAGTAACTAACCAAAATATGCAAAGTGTAAACAACCCAGAGATGGAGCGCAACATAAACAACAAATGACCAACCTAAAATGACCCATTAAGGTATGCCCCTTCTCTGGTGTCTTTAGAAACTCTGCCCTAACCCCACAGTCCAATATCACCCCCCCATCATGTCGATATATATAGTTTTAGGGGGATAATAGTAACCAAGATGCCAGACCAATATAATTTAAATAACTAAGGTTAACATACACATAAACACTCATAATGTATAGAAAAGAAATAACAAAAAGGTAAAACAAATGGTGCAAAGAAACACTCTGAGAAATGCAGAAACCGAACCAATAACCACCAACTACGAATCATAATGAACCAAAAGATAACTCAAAATGCAATAGTATGTTCCCCCTCTGTCAACCCACACCACCCTCATAAGAAATCTCAAACGAAAATCTGGCATAACCATAGCCATCTGTTATACCATAAGGTTAAACTATATAGGATATAAACTATAACCCCAGTATCCGGGGCATACGTATGACCCCCCAACTGAGAGCTTCCTCTGTCCCACATGGAAATGCGGGAGAGACGAAACACATTAAGTCCGAACCCTAATACTAATCTTGTTCAGAGGAACGATTTTTTGTTTATTAAGTTAAGTTATAATTATGTTCATGTTTTCTTCTTGTGTTTTTGTATTTTCTTATGTTTTTGTTAGGATGCAGACATGTACTTGCTCCGAGCCGGAAGAAAGGTCTCCCATGCAGCCACCAGACAAAATCTCACCGGAGAAAAACCACCAGAACAAACAAGCAAACAGTAAGCAGACCCAATCAAAAACCCAATGACCACACAAACATCACTTACATGTATATCACACAATGTCAGAGGGTTCAACACATATCAAAAAAGAACTACAGCATTCAAACAATACAACAGATATAAACCACATATCATCTTTCTACAAGAAACACACTTTTCGCAAAAATCCGCACCAAAATACATACACAAACAGTACACACAACATATCTCAGCAAAAGGACCCAGCAAAAAATGTGGAGTATCCATATTATTCCACAACTCACTAAATGTAAACATCATACAAACAGACCTAGATACAGAAGGTAGATACCTACTAACTCACTGCACAATCAACAACAAACCATACACACTATTAAACATATATGCTCCGAATACACATCAACACAAATTCATAATACCAATACTACAAAAACTCGAAAAATATTCGCAAACCACAAATATAGTTGCAGGGGACTTCAACTTCCCGTTAGATCTGACATGGGACAGATCCAAAACACATAGATTAAACTACAATAAACGAACCCTACGCAATGTACACTCCATAATGGAGAAACTAACATTATCAGACAGCTGGAGAGAAAAGAACCTAAATGTAAGAGACTACTCCTACTATTCTATACCACATGATTGTTACACAAGGTTAGACCATATCTTATGCTCCACAACAATCCTCCCAATGATCACAAAAGCCACAATGGAAACGTGTGTCTGGTCAGACCACAAGATTGTACAAATCAAAATAAACACAGGACAGCAACCATTTAAGAAAACACAATGGAGGCTAAATGAATCTCTGCTAACAAACCCCGCTATAAAAGAACAAATCCAAAAACAAATTACAAATTACTTTGACACAAACGACAATGGTGAAGTTTCACACCCAATACTCTGGGCTGCTCACAAAGCAGTTATACGAGGATCACTTATACAAATAGCATCAAACTACAAAAAGCAATCCATAAAATTACAGACACAACTAGAAAGACAAATCCACACACTAGAGACCAAACATATAGAAACAGGAAACAAACAGATACTAGAACAACTGAAAATAGCTAGACAACAATTACAAGCAATAATGACAAAAACAGTAGAAAAAACACTAATGTGGCAAAAACAATATTACTACCAAAAATGGAACAAGCCAGACAAACCCCTAGCAAACCTTCTAAAACCAAGATCGGGAATACCCAAAATTGCAAAAATACGCACACCTCAAGGAACCTTTACAACAGACCCAGACTCCATCTATCAAACATTCCACACATATTATACAAAATTATATACAAACCCACATAAGACAAATAAAGACATTCCAACCTTCATACAAACAAACAAACCCAAAAACCCACTAACCTCACAGATGACAACAAAATTAGCACAAAACATTACCCTACTGGAAACCACACAAGCAATAAAACAACTCAAGGCACACAAGGCACCAGGTCCTGATGGATTCTCAGGAATATACTATAAAAAATTCGAGACCCAACTAACACCTCACCTAACAAACATGTTCAAATGCTTCCTGA
Organism: Hymenochirus boettgeri; assembly: GCA_019447015.1. Lineage (NCBI taxonomy): Eukaryota > Metazoa > Chordata > Amphibia > Anura > Pipidae > Hymenochirus > Hymenochirus boettgeri. The sequence goes on along the minus strand of CM033476.1, from coordinate 227,983,882 downwards.
AAGGAGAACATATGCCATCAGAAATGAATACAGCGCACATTACACTGCTGCCAAAACCGGGTAAAACAACCACAGAACCACAAAACTACAGACCCATATCCCTTATCAACCAGGACATCAAAATACTAACCAAAATTCTGGCAACAAGACTAAACCCATACATGCCACATTTAATACATAACGACCAAGTAGGCTTTATCCCAGGAAGACAGGCTTCAGACAACACTAGAAGAATATACAATATAATAGCATATTTAAATAAAAAAAATACACAAAGCTGTATAATCACGTTAGACATAGAAAAAGCTTTCGACAGTCTAAACTGGCAATATATGAAAGAAACATTACTGGCATTCCAATTCCCACAAACATTTCTAAATATAATAGAAGTCTACTACAATAACCCAAAGGCCATACTGAAATTACCAACCACAGACTCCAAATACATAAATATAGAAAGGGGTACCAGGCAGGGATGCCCCCTTTCGCCCTTGCTATTTGTACTAGCAATGGAGATAATAGCCCAAGCCATACGCACAAACAACACCATACAAGGGGTCACAGTCGCAGATAAGGAATATAAAATCAGCATGTTTGCTGACGACATCGCATTAACCCTCACATCACCATTTATAGCCCTTCCAAACCTATTCAATCTTCTACAAAAAATCTCAACAATAACCGGTCTCAAAATAAATCAAGATAAAACAGAAATTATGGGAATTAATTTAACAGCACAACAAAAAAAATTAATAACACTCAATTTCAATCTGAAATGGAAAGAGGAGGGGCTTAAATATTTAGGAGTCCAAATAACACCTACATATGAAACTGTATATCAACAAAATATACCCCCCATACTAACCAAAATAAAATCAGACTTAATAAAATGGGACAAATTACAAATATCATGGATAGGAAGAATCAATACTTTCAAAATGAATATCCTACCCCGATTGCTCTACTTATTCAGATGCCTACCAATAAAAATCACAAAAGCATGGCTACAACCCATACAAAATCAGATAATAAAATACATCTGGCAGAACAAACGACCCAGAATAGCCAAAAACATCCTATACAAACCTAAATCACAAGGAGGCATGGGGGTCCCAAATCTATATAAATATTACCTAGCAGCCCAACTATCCCAGATAGTTACATGGCATAACATAACCAATAAACCAAGATGGCTGGAACTGGAATCAGACTTAGCAAATCCCCTAACATTAGATTCAATAGCATGGATACCTCACACACCTAAAACAAATACATCCACAATCAGCCCATGTACACAAACTACACTAACATTATGGCATAGAACCAAAAACAAACATAACTGGATCTCAAAACCATCACTAATGCCTACGATCACACAAGATCCAGCCTTTATAGCAGCATACCAAGACAAAGGCTATAAATGGTGGACAGACACAGGCATCTACAAACTGATACACTTTCATAACAATGGCAAAGGAATAGATATCAATCAACTAAAGAACAAATTCACATTACCACCTAGACACCACTTTCAGTATATACAAATATCAACATACATAAATAAAATAATGAAAACCAGAGGTAACACACCCACCCTCACAACCTTTGAAAACTTCTGCCTCAAACAAACACTTACTAGAAACACCTTATCATTAATCTACCTCTGGCAATACGAAAGCAAACAAACGAACAACCACAACTTTCAGGCTGCATGGGAGGCCGATCTGAAGGTAAGGATCACCCCAGAACAATGGAGGGAAACATATGAAAATTTAAATAAAGGAAGTCTAAATGTAGCTCTGAGGGAAACATCCCTAAAAGTTATGTACAGAACATATAGAGTACCTGCAGTGTTGGCAAAAATCTATCCAGCAATATCCCCACTGTGTTTCAGAAATTGTAATCAGACTGGAGACTTTTTTCACATATGGTGGAAATGTGAAAATGTACAAAAAATATGGAGAGAGATCTTCAGAATAATATCTAAAATATTCTATAGACAAATTGAGCCTTCTCCACTGGTGGCCCTACTGGGACAAAATGTCCCGGAACTCAATAGACAAAGCAATAAACTAATACAATACATTACATTAGCAACCAAAATACACATTGGAGCACAGTGGAGAAAACAACCACTAGAACTAACAAAGATAATCAACAGAACCAACACTATAATGATAAATGAAAGAATCTTTCATGTGCTTCAGGATACACTACAAACATTTATAAGGGTCTGGACGCCTTGGACCACCAGTGAATACTCCATAAACCTACCGTTGTAACAAGAGGAGGAGAGAATAGATAGGCAAAACAAAACTGTGATAGAAATATGTAAGTTAAGATGTAAGGTGGAAATGCAGGGGACAAACTCAAAACAAGAATGAAGAAACAAAGCAATGCATGTCGGTTTCACTTATTATTTATTTATTATTTATTCTTATGTTTCATGCAATTATTAGGTCGAATATGATTTATTAAGATTAATTCAAGAGTCAATATTTGTGAATGCCAACAAATATGTATACAATATGAAACAAAATTTAAAACCAATAAAAAAGTATTGAACACTAAAACAAAAAAGAAACGTGGCCACTTATTGAACTTGAACTGTATTGAAGGGTATGAACACCCCAAAATGAAATTTGTATATTGTAGAGCTCCCCCCAAAACATTAAAACTAGAACTGCTGTTATACAGATATCCTTCTCGATCCCTGCCACCTCCCCCCCTTCTCTTCTGAGAGCTGCAAAAGTTCAGAAAGCTTTCACACACCCTCACTGAGCTTTCTAGTTGCTCAGAAGAGGATTCTCCATGAAACTAATGTCATCTATCATGGCCATGTCTGCAAAACATTCATGAAAAAGGTGGGAGCTGTGATAGAAAGGTGCCAGGGATCAGGAAGGATATCTCTGTATAACATATTTTTAGAGGACATGTACACAGCTCATAATGTACCACGTGGATCACTTAAATACAGCGGTGCACAATGGGGAAAAGGGTATACCAAGTACAAATAGGGAAGGAGGAAAGAACCGCCTGAGAAAAAGACCCCATATAATGGCACAACCACATCTAGCAAAAATCTAAACAGCCTTTATTGGTCATTTGCATAACAAATGGTAGCAGTGCAGAGAGCACACCCAACCACTCACCCCCCCCACCACCACCACAAACCCTAAAGTGCAGTTAACACTCAAAACTAGCAAGATAATACACCCACAATTCCTATATACTAAAAAAGATCAATCATGTAATATACATTAAATACCAGCACCGCCTCTGGGCGTCCCTGGAAAGAGTCAAAGTGTAGCAGCAAACAACCCAATCTGCTGAGTAGAGTAGCGGAGTAATAGAAGGATCAAACACGGGACTTAGCTTGAAAAGCCAAGTCATATGGTACAAGGTAATACTCAACCAGCATCCATACACTCTTCATCCCCTCCTACTAGGTTATTCCAGTATGAACAATCTCCGACCGCTTCACTCTTCTGTACAGCTATAGCGCGTAATGCGCGCTATAGCTGTACAGGAGAATGAAGCGGAGATTCCAGCTTGGCTGCGGTGGATTGCGTAAAAGGTAAGGTCTTTGGTATCTTCATCCCGGACCCTGCAATATTGATTGAAGATCGGGAGGTAAGGCATAACTCCTGTGAGTTACCAATAAACGCTGTTTAGATTTTTACCAGATGTGGTTGTGCCATTATATGGGGTCTTTTTCTCAGGAGTTTCTTTCCTCCTTCCCTATTTGTATTTAGTATCTCTGTAGAACAACAGTTCTTGTCTGTGTGATTATTTTGCTTTTAATGTTTTGGGGGTGCGCTACCTATACACAAAATTTCATTTTGGGGATGGACATGCCCTTCAGTTGATTATCAGGGGCTCATCCAATAATGAACCTGTGGGGTTTTTTTAAAACGCAATTTGTTCATTAATAAACATTATTTTCTGATTACCACAATTAGATAGAAACCTGCTGACACACACAGGGCCTCATTAACGGAGAGACATTGGGCTAAAAAGCATTGTTACAGACAGGCTAACCAATTTAATAAAGGTTAGCATGACTTTAAGAATGGTTTTCAGTCAGCTGCGGAGGTTTTGCTAACCTAGGCACGCACCCAGCACAAATTGGTTCAATATCTCTTTCGCATTGTTTTTTCCGAAAATGCAACACCATCTGTATATAATTACATCACTATATGCAGTGCTATTCACTGCATGAGCAACTTTTGGTAAATGAGACCCACAGTTTTTTTGTCATTTTGGTCGATTCTATTTGTCTATATGCCTATTATCTCTATTGGCTTCTATGTCTTTTTTTAGTGTTTTTGGATTGTAGCTTTACTTTAATATCTTTGTACCCCTTATCTTACAGAGCTTAGAAGTGTCGAGAAAAACATGGCACAGCATAACCCAATGCAACTGTTTTGCTTTCTTTTTAGGTTGGGTTGATGATGAAAGAATACTTCGATCACTGGACAAGGCTGGGCTGGTAAGAAATATGCAAAGCAAGATGTACTTCTCCGATTCTGGCTTTGTTCATCCTTTAGCAAATATCCAAACTAATCTTGCTCCCATATCTCCCTATCTATTTATCCCACACACACTCTTCCCTCATCTTCACTTTCAACTATTATTATTAAAGGGCATGTCCACCCCCAAAACTATAATTTCCTCCATTACTGGACCCACTCTGTAGTGCATAAAAATCCTTACCTTACATCCCAGCTCCAAATGGTTCTCATGCAATGTTCCCCCAAAGTCCAAAAAACTGGCCACCAGGAGCCTAGCAGAGTCCATAAAGGACTCTGCCTCCTGTCTCTCCTCCGGGAGAATTTTGCCCTGCGCACTGCAGCCCCTCCCTCCCGTTTTGGTCTTACTCCCCCTATCACAAAACCCTTTTTATATGTTGTAGGCTTCCTCCCCCAGCCCCAACCGCATTATTATGGCCAGAATTTCCCCCGATCTTTACTTACCTTCCCTCTATCCTCTGCCGTTCTGATCTGCCGGCAGCTGCTGGTCCGGCCCCCTGCTTGCAGTTTCATGCAAGCAGAAGGCCGGGCAGTGCGGCGGAGTAGAGAGGGAAGGTAAGTAAAGATCGGGGGAGTTTCTGGCAATAATAATAATGCGGTTGGGGCTGGGGGAGAAAGCCCTACAACAATTTTTTTTTTTTAGAAAGGTGGACATGCCCTTTAATGCATTGCGCCTATTTATTTTCCATTTTTCTATTGAACTGTTACCTTGCCCTGGTAAATAGAGCAAGGTAATGTTAAAAGATTAGATCTCTCCTGACTTGCAAGGACATGCTTCACCTTGTGTAAGGCCTCCTTTTCTTCCAATTGTATATTATGAGTTGCACTAACTTTTTTCTTTCTTATCTTCTCCTAATTTGTTTCAAAACTTTCGCTGGCCGTGTTTTGTAAAGTCATCATTGATTAACAGAACAGGTGGACTGGACAAAAAAGAGGATTGGAATTGGTGAGAGCTCAGTGTTGTCTTGGTAAATGTGCTTTTCCTCTTTTCATCTTTCAGGGAGATTAACCCAGCGCTACAGGTGCTCTGGCTGTGCATGTGTCTCTTGCAATACTTGCACAGCTGATGCAAGCTAAGGGTTAAAGTAAATCTTACTGAACCTAAATCTGTTAGCTTGGTTTTTTAACCCATCTAAAGGAGAATTGCGTCCGGCGGTTACTTTTGTTGTTTACAGGGCAGAAGTTTTGTCTCCTGGAGAAATGCAACGTTTGGCTTTTTCACGACTCTTCTATTTGCAGCCTAAATATGCAGGTAAGTTAGTTGAACCCTTACTTTCTTATGGCCACAGAGGTTTTTGACTTTATAAATTGGCTGCAAGAAGATACTGATGTGCCCTACTGAGAAACATTTACAGGTAATAAATATGCAGTCATTTTTTGTAACAAGGTGTTTCTATCAGTGCTAGATGAAGCGAGCAGTGCTCTCAGTGAGCAAGCTGAGGACGAGTTGTACAGAGTTTGCATAGAGCTAGGAATGACCCTAATTAGTGTGGGACACAGACAGAGCTTGCGGGAGGTTTGTATAAATATCTTATATAACTGGTAATATTCTAATCACTTACAGCAATAACAATCAACAATAATCTTTTTCATTACTTGGTCAGTAATTACTTTCTGTAACTTGGCTCATGTTTCTCTGTCAAAGTACAACTGAAGACTAATAATCTTTTTTTTTTTATAAAACATGCGCAAGCGTTTATAAAGCATGCACTGCTATAGTTAAATATAGCCGCTATGGTGTGTGTGTGTTTTCACTATTTAATCCTTACTCTAATTACACATTCTAAAATTTGGTTATTGTTAAATATTTTGGGTATAAGCAATGTGTGATTTTTGATTCTCTTTTCTGCAGTTCCATGACTGGGAGCTAAGGCTTGGTTCAGATGGACACTGGGAATTTAAACGAATAAGAAAGCAGTGACTTTTGATTAAGAGGAAACCATCTAATACTCTGCTATTGCATTCTGGTTGGCTTGATTTGTAAAAAGAAATGTCCACAGTTCCTTTGGAACATAATCAAGATTTCCAGCTCCCTAGTATCTGTACCAAAAACTTTAGGATTTTTTTAATTTTATTTATTTTCAAATTATTTTGAATTGTCGTACATTTTCTCTGTACAACCTAGATTATAAGTAGTTTGAGTGGAAAAAGCACAATTAACCATCAAGTTTAATACTTTTCTTAATTTACCTTGAAGTCCACTGGTGCCTCACTGTTCTTCCAGGTGCTTGCAGTCAGTCTCAGCCGTGACGGCGATTACACAGCCAATGACTTATGACTGCACAAGCTCAAAAAGCCATAAAGGAGTTGAGACAGTGCAGCGAGGGACTGGTGGACTCCAAGGTAAATATATGTATGATTAAGTATAATGAAAAGAAATAACCATGGGTGTTACAGTGGCTGTGTTAAAGGTGTCCGCAATCGCTGTATGTAGCGAATAAATGGGGTATAAATGTAAGTGGCTGGTAGAGAGAAAATTGCATTTCTGATGCAGCAAATCTCCTATCTTGGTGCTATCCCTTCATTATGGCCACCCCAATTGCACCAAATCAAAACATAATTAGAATGCACACAGTAGTCTTTATTCTAACATATAGGAGAAATTTCTGCTTTACCTTGGAATAAGGATTAAAAACCTTGAAAAATGCAGTAAAAAAATGCAAATGACCTGTAATCTATTAAATTGGAACTAATAAAAAGAAATCTATTTCTCTTCACTAGAGTTTTGATTTTTTTTATGATAAAGTAGAGCGTGAGTTCCACACAACACCCTCCAATATACTATTCCAATTCAGGACATGTAGACGATCCCTCCGCACACCAGTTGTTGCATAGAAAATGCTTGAATATTTCAATTGAATAGATTTGTTGGTCTCAATGATTGATTGTGTAAATTCTCTGAAATGCTGGGCACACACCTATAAAGGGCCAATCCCGCTAGGATGTGTGTAGCAGATCTTACAAATCCTGGCTGTGATCTGCTAAATATCTGGTTTGTATGTGCCCGGATAAATGGTGGCCATAGACGCTAAGAGTCTGGTCATTCGATATTGGGATATTCCTGATATCGAACCATTGTCGGATCGTGTACATATGATCGGCCAACGATCGTACAATATTTCTTTGTATTGGGCCTGTGGAGGGAAAAAAATTCGTCTGGCAGTGCAATTGTATGATTGGATTGTAGCGTCTATGGCCACCTTAGGACTGCAGATAGAAAAAGGGAAATGTGGTTCTATATGGTTTTGAGTGTCCATGTTAATTAAAATTGAGACAGTGGTTTAAATATATACATTAATATTTTTATTTTACAGACAGTGACAGTAATCAAGTGAGCTAAAGAAAGGTTTAATCTTATCTGTACAGTATTTACACACATGGTAGATATTTTGCAGAATGTATTGTATGAATTGTAATAGGGTGCGTTTGCTAAGGAAGATCTTATCATGTTTACTGATTAGAACTAACTTTTAAGGCTGGGTACACACGGCCAATCGTTCACCACAAGCAAGTGTCTGACAGTTCGCCGCGACCGGCCGTGCGGTCCATAGGAGATCACACATCCGATCGCCTGTTTGCTCGATCTGGGCAAACGGGGGACAGACATTGGGCGCTGATTTTTTCCAACCATTTTACAAAAATATCAATCGGTTTTCCTGAAAAATCTCCTTGTGTGTACCCAGCCTAAGGAGCAGAGGAACGTGTCCTTTATTTGTTTGCATGGCTTTTGGTATTTAAATAATTAGAAATTGATTCCTTTCATGTCTATGTCCACTTACAAATTTCAGGTTCTTAATACTTTATGTATCACTTCTGTCATTTACATCTGAAGCACCAGACAAACATATGTTAAAGGACTGTCCTGGTCTCCTCCTTACCCTATCCTGAGAATTGTTATGCTTAGCTCAGGGTCTAGAAATGGATATGATCAATTCTTCATGTTCAGATATGTGATTCTTCCTGCTGCAGGGGGTCACTCCTTTGTATCTGTTCTTCCTCTTCTCCTTCCTCTCTTTCGTGTTTCCTTGCTGGGGTCTCACAGTTGGTGCTCCTCAGGACTTTAGCACTGTGTTCTTGTGCTCTGGCACGTAATGCTGCAATACTGTTCTCTCTTAAAACCTCCTCAGAAATGGGCACTGACTGCTCAGGCTCCCTTCTTTCATTAGTTGTGGGTTGACTGGGCAGGGCTTGTGGCTCTCGTTCAGGCTGCTGCACGCCTTCTACTGACGTTGCTTCTATTGTTTTTTTGTGCATCCCTGCAAAGAATTGTTGGGATTTTAGGTTAGAAATAAACTCGCGTAGAACACTGAACCCCACGTGCAAGTGGGGTTGCATATAACCGTGAGATAAGGTATGGAGACTGCCCAGATATGTATGTATACCTAAATAGGTAGGTCTGGGCAGTCTCCATACCTTATCGGAATTAGCTACATGGCTAATTGAATTTTTATTAGAAAATATTCCACTGTACCTCACATTCTAAATCCAGAGCCCTAATAAGTCAATTAGCTACATAGCTAAGTGACTAAATTCTTATATTCCACTGCAGCTCCCATTCCCTTTACAGTCTGTCTCCCTTAACAGCTAATTGGTTCCTTAGGCTGAGGCCACACTACAACGGACGGCAGTGCGCGGTAAAAACAAACATGATTGCATGCTCTCTAAATCGTAGCACATGCAGTGTGGCCATCCATATTGACATGCACTGTGCTGCTTTTCTCACGTGCAAACAGAACTCACTCTTATATGGCATAGCCCTTAATGTCTGTGAAATATGAAGACAGCCCTCACCTGATTAATAGCATTTAAAGGGGAACTGTGGTCTCCAAACAAGTTAAGTTTAAATGAAAGGCCAGTTTCCTACCTTTAAAACGAGCCATCAACCACCTCTCTACGTGCTCCACAGCCCAACATATACAGAAATGACTGACCAGAAAGTTAATGGGTGGGAGGCTAACTTGTTACATTCCGGAGGCTTCTCCTGCACAGTGCTGCCAGTGAGCACAGCCTCAAACTCCCTCAGTGTGTGAGGGAGACAGGAATTTCCTCCTCCTCTCTGCTGTGTGAAGTCCTGACAGAGAAGGTAGAGGGGGGTTCTGAGTAGCCCACGGCACCCGCGAGTGGGTGGGGCTTAGGCACCCATGAGTAGACAGGGCCATGGCACCCACGGGTGGGCGGGGCTTAGGCACCTGTGAGTGGGCGGGGCTTAGGCACCCATGAGTGGGCGGGGCCACATGAGTCTGTAAGATAATGGGTCATGGAGGGCCTGCAACTGGAGGTACCATGGGGTCCATGAGTGGGAGGGACAAGGGGGGCTGCAAAGGGGAGAAGGAGACACAGGACAGATTGACTGACAGTTTCGAAGCAGGAAGTGCAGGGGACCTGGTGATGCTGCTGCCATATCTCGCACAAAAATGTAAATATCTTCAAAACTATGCAAAATAAACAATGGAAATAAATTGCAAAACTTCTCAGGGGAGCAATTCCTATCAATTTAGCTAAAGTCATTTTTGGACCACAGTTCCCCTTTAACAATCCTCATCCGCATAACTTCAGACAGCAGATCGGGAGACTGTGCCTCTTCCTATGACTTATAGGAAGGGAATCCGGGTGACTCTCTCACTCTGCTGCCTAAATAGTATCAGCATGGAACCTACAATTGAGTTCTACAGAGGAGGAGCACTGATGCTTGAGATTGTAAAATGCTGTTAATCAGGTATGAGCTTTCTAATCATTTTAACTGACCTTAAGGAACGAATTAGCTGTTAAGGGAAACAGACTTTTTGTGGGTCACATCACAGAAATCCCAGGCACAACCTTGAGGAACACTTTCGTTCACCTGCGCAAACCTCCCTGGACTAAACTTATTTGCTTAACAGGTTTGAAAGGGGCAGGGGGTGCTGCACAGATATTAAAGAAGAGGGGGACTCTGGGATTAAAGACCTGAATGTTTTTAGTTTAGGGTGTAAAGTGTCCATACACGGCACAATATTCTTCTGATTGGATTTCCAATAATTTCTGCCAATTTGAAATCTGTTTAAAAAAACTATTGAAGTTCTCCATCTTGTTTCACCAATTCAGCTTGAAATTTGCAGGTGATAAGGACTTGAAGATGGGGTTGGCAAAAAAAATTCCGCCTTGCCCAATCCTTGTTTTTCCGAGAAACTGCTCGATATTGTCGAGTGGTCGATCTGAAAAACAACATACACGTTATCGATATCTTGGGCTATTCAATAGAATATCAATAACGTGTATGCCGTGCTTAAAGGGGTGAATTATAATAGATAATGGATACTCGGCCTGCAGCATCATGCTTTTATATGGAATCCTCGTGACACTTAATATCCTTATAATTTACAGTAAGGGGTACATTATGATATTTATAAAGGTGCAAACTTGTGTTCTTGGAAACAGGAAAGGATTTTAAAGTTGGGCCCACTGTTTTTAAATCCACAATGAAAGGCAAGTTAGTAAATGATAGTAAATGTGACCCCTATGTAATCACTATGGAAACATACTGTAAAAACACATGCTTTTTCTTTTTTTCCTTCAAGCAGTGCAAGTGGGACTTTATATTTAGCCTTGAATATTTCATAAAAAGTATTGGTTTTATTTGTCTTTGTAATTGACTGTGACTAAAACATTCCTTACCTAGTAGCCAGGGAGCACAGGATTCCATGATGCCATCCTTAGCAGATTTTAAGATAGATTCTGGAAGTGGGATAGAATGTCGCACCATTGCCCCATATAGACCATATTCGGCCATTACGCTACTTCGACCCCAACATTTTTCTCTCTTTCGCCACTTGGCTCTTCGATTTTGAAACCAAACCTGCCAACAAAGGTAGGTTTCAGGCTTATATAAATCATTAAATCATCACAGAAATGCCTTTAAATTGCAAATTTGGTTTTAATTAAAGAAAATGTAAAAGTACAATTTACAAGGTGTCTGTATGTCCTGCTTTTAATGGTTATTAGTTTCTAGTACATACGGTACTTTGGAGAAAATGTTCAATATGATCATGGCTGTACACTGTACATTACTACTTAATAGTAGTACCATTACTACTATTAACACATTTAACAGCATAGATTAAAAGTACATAGGCAGAGAGGTAGAATTAAGTTTTCCTACCTCCCAATTATCAGTATTTGAAAAATTAAAGCAATGTCCAACATGCTGCTGGTGGCTACATTTCTGGAAGCATCCAGCAAGTAAAATTTGCAGTTTATGTGCAGGATCTTTCCTTTATCTCTGCTTTGGTTATTTTTGTCTAATTCTGCATATTATAACACGCAGAATCAGGCGTTGGACTGAGATTGACTGTAAATCATTCTTTTCTAACCGAAAGGTAGCTGAACTATGTATTTCTTGGTAGATCCGAGTACAAAATATTGGTCAGTAGTTGGTCTGTGTGGACATAGCCGATGTCCCAGATTTATTAACTATATATGGCAACCCTGTGCGGTAACAATACATAAACAAAAATGGACATTGCCTTTTCACCAGATAACACATATCTTCCTTGTTTTTTTATGTCTTAAACATGCAAGATAGATACAGCTTTATATTCTCTGCTTTTGATTAAATGACTGTATTTACAGAGAACAGTTGTCTGTCTAAACGTTACCAGATTTGCCACAGAATGAAAATCCCGTTTTTCCATTTTACTGTCCTATTCTATATAAAATAGTCCCAAGCCCTGGGAGATTATGCTGTTTTCCTTCCATTATTCTGAAGCTGAGGTGTGAAAGCATCATGATTACTGTCCTCGCAGAGAGCTGATTGAAAAATCACTTAATTTCCAGATGAATCAATGCTCCTGAACTACCTTGGGAAATTAAATCCTCTCAGCTCAGGGACCCAGCATTGACCCTTGCTAATTAATACTGCGCTTAGTCCTCTATCTCCAGCAGGTTCTCAACAAAACATTTCCTCCCATTTAACTAATTACTTGGGATAGGGAGGGGGAACTCTTGTCTCATCAGACATCAGATTATCATGGGGTCATTAGCACATTAACGAGATGCTCTGATATCTCATTGAATGATGACAAGCGGTTTCAATCAGCATCTGAGTTAGTAGGGTCAGTTTTAGAGTCTGAGGACACTGGAGAATAGGAAAGACCATCAGACATTACAACAAATTTTAAACTTTAAAATCTCTCCAGTTTAAGCACTCAGTAACACACAATATGTTTTATTGTGTTTTTTACAACCCCACTACTATATCTAAATAAAATACCCATTTTTATTACCTTATCTACATCTCAAATATTTCCTATAAAAATTGTAAAAAAAATATTAGATAATCCACAGAAACCCAACAAAACAAATCCAACACAGTTAAAATAATAGTTAAAAAAACTGGTATAAAGGATATGTCCACCCCAGATACAAATGTATACAATCCAATGCACTCTGACCAACCATGGGGGCAGACACCTCTAAATCCCACCCTCTATGGAATGTATATATCAGACCATGAAAACCGAGGGTCACACTCCAATTAAATGATGTTCTGTTAGTGACCCTTCTTCAAGTGATGTCCGTGTAACGTTTTTCTCAGAATAAATACCCACATCTAATCATAAACCCCGCCTTTATTGGGGAAGTTCCCAAAATTGATTAGTGTCAGCATAGGGCTCTATTTCTAAAGAACGATATCACTGCTTTACAAATCGGCAATTTAAGACCATGACCGTACAAATACAATCGGGATCATAATTCTACGATCATGCATACAATACCATAGCAAAAGTCTCCACCACTTGGTATTGTATGGCCGTAAATGTACGACCCTGTCTATGTTTCTATGATACCGCAAGTTTTTTAATAGGGCCCTTAAGGACCTGAGTTTTTTAACTACCGTAATACCAATTCCTTGTGTACAAATATCTTGTACCATTGCACACCTGTGCCCTAGTGCTAATTTTGCATTCTTTCAAAGAAGACACTTCCTCTCTCCACATTCAACCATAAAACCAATGTCATGGACAATTATTTCCTGCTGTTCTCCCAAACATTAGAGAGCAGGGCAAATCCTTCATATAAAAAAAATCTGGTTAGCATTGCATCTACTAAAGTGCAACATTTGTGGTTGGGGGAAGATAACAGACACCTGAGTCATTGTTCATTTGGGTGGACACGCTCTTGAAAATAACATTGATACATAGGCCCATATTCATAAACCCGCGGTATTGAAATACCATGCCTTTATATATATGGACCATTCTTAGTACAAACAACTGCAATACAATAATAGTGGTACAGGACATTGGAAAGTCCATCCGTTCTCGTACAATACCAAGCGGTAGTACATTACAGCTATGGTATTGTATTGATCGTACAATTATCATCATTTGATTGTAATTGTACAACTGAAATTGTAATTGTACGATTGTGGTCATACAACACGACAAAGGGACAATAAAATATCATATCATAGAGTATCATAAAATAGTGATAAGTACATCCCTTAGTGGGAAGTGTGCAACAGTGACAAGTTAATAAACAGCAATAGGTACAATAGGAAAGAAGGCTGTGCCTGAATGAGATTACAAGTCCAATGGAAAAAAACAAGGTAAAGGCATTGAGTGGTAAAAGGTTTTACAAGTTTCTATTACACAACAGTTTCAGATTATTCTAAAAGTACCTGTATCCTGTCCTCTGGGAGCTCAGTTTTCATGGCAAGCATCTCTCTGGCATAGACATCAGGGTAATGAGCCTCATTAAATGCTTTCTCAAGTTCCTCCAGTTGGTAAGAGGTGAAGATCGTCCTAGAGAGCAATCACAGTATGTGTAAAAGGAAATGCACAAGCAAGGCATGATCGCTCACTCACACACCCTTTACAACCTTACGTGTGGATTTAGGAATCAATGCTCTGCTGATTAAGCTGGCACATATCAGATCAATGGAATAAAGTTATGGAATTCCTTTTAATGAACTAATTTTTCAGTACTGGCTTTTTTCATGCAATGTAATACAAACATTATAAGCCACTTTCTTTACTGTATATATGACTTGTAGACATGGACTACAGCTGATTTAGTGGCATTATGCCCTTGTATAATGTAGTTGGAACAAGCGGATTAAGGATAAGCCACGGATGTTTGGTCATTTCTGACCCCTGGTACCCCAAACACTGAGCCCTGAATATAACACTTTCAAGCATCTCAAACATGAAGTAAATGACCAATTACAATTTGCTCTTTTCAGTTCCAATCTCCCATATCTTCTATTAATTTGTTACTAAATTTAGCTGAGTATGTTGCAATTGTATAATTCTCCCTAAGCTTAACTATATGTCTGTTATCATTTCTATAACTATATTTGTAACCTGCCCATTCAGTTTTTCGATCTAAATATTTCAACAATCTTTGAATTTCCAATGCTAAATAAATCCTGTTCTTCCAATTCAAAATAAGAATAATTAAATGGTCAATTCCCTATTATTTTAATTTTCTTGGTTGTACTTAGAAGGGGGGATTCAGGTGCATTCAGAATTTTATGGAATGTTCCTGCATAGTTTGTTTAGTGATTATTCCTGACCCCCATACCACCTCCGCTTGGAATTTCCCCATTAATTACTGACAAGAAAGTGGATTGGATAATGGTGCTGGAGACTGTTAGAAGAAAGATAGTAGGGGAGGCAAAGCACTATGTTGGTTTGGGGCAGAGTCATGCAACTTAGATCAGTGATAAGAGTGAAATGCTAAGGAAGCCAACGCTGAAGCACTATGCCCATCGTAGGTATTCATCTTTATGCACTTGCTGAGAATATTATTTACAGTGTTCATGCTGTGATTTCTCCCATGAGGAGGTTCGTACGCCCTCCCATAATTTTTTTTTACCTCACCAAATATGCTGAAACCCTATAACGCTGGTGTTTCTTTTAATATTTATTGATAATAAGTGTCTCCTGTTTTGTTTACTGCAGCATTCCATATTATATACAATCTACTCAGCATGCTTCCGTTACAGTCTGATTATTGTATAGATCGTCTGACCTGAATGATCTGATGAACTTTATTTTGGCCTATTCCCCTCAAACATGATGTTGGGATACCTGTGCCGCCTCTTCTTGCGTTTTTTGCTCTGGTTGAGAGATTTTTGAAGTTTTCTGTCACTGGATGAAACATCTTCTGAGTCTGCACAAAGAAAATGGAAACATCACTGTAAATGAAAAACTTCAGATACATGGTTGTTATGGACGTATATTGTCTAGACATTTCTAGAATTTGTACATTAATAGCAACAGGTAGAAGCGTAAGAAAAACAAACAAACTTATAGGATTTTACTTATATATGGATTTACTTACCTTTGTGATCTAGCATCTAGTGAATGTCAGTTTTTATCTGTACATTCGTAAGTAAATGTGCATTTTTATTTGGAGGGAAAAAAATCTGATTGATCGCTAAATAACCAAAATGGCATCAACAAAAAAAACCTGAAAGAGCAATTATAGCTTTCATTTGCTTGCTCACACTGTGCTGAAAAGGCTCAAAAAAATTTAAACTGATCAACAGATGCTTTGGTTCTGAACTCAGCTATACCCCCAGGAATGAGGGGTATGAAGGAACTAGCATTTTAGGTCTGCTTCTTGCAGATGGGTAAACCAATTTTTTATAGGTCAGTAAATATACCACAGAATATGTATTATACTTGATTGTCATTAGAAATGGCAGAAACTGACGGGTTTCGTTCCGTTTTCTGGTTTAAACGGAACTTAAAATTGGGAATTCAGAGCAAGTTTTCGAGTATTATCAAATCTTCGAGCTATTCTTGAAAATAGCCCCGAACGTTGGATAATACTTGAAAATATGATCGGAAACTATTTTTGAGTTTCCGCCTGTATCTTCAAGTATTATTGAACGTTTGGGGCTATTTTCGAGAATTTTCTAAAATAGCTTGAACATTCGATAATACTAGAAAACTTGCTCTGAAGTCCTGAAATCCGAACGATTCATCTGAGGGGTTTCGTGTCGGACCCCGGATCCCAAATCTAATTGTCATATTTATTGTCACTTCTAGAGCTTCCATGTACCTACCTATTTACATGTGCTTAGATGTTCATTATATAACATTTGCAATTTTTTGTGTTATATTACATACTGGCTATTAAATTTTAAACTGGCTATTATTTTTAAAGGGCATGCCCACCCTTAAAACAAAAAACGTGTGCAAACTGATATATTTGCATGCATTACAAACCAGATAAGGATAATTATTGTCCCCATTCTGGCATAAACTGGCCCCTCCTGCCATGCAGCCAATCAATGCTGTGACAACTAATATCACAACTAATTATTGACTGCTGTTTCACCTGCTGCCTCCTCTGCACATGTTCAAGCTTATAAAAAGCTCTTGAAGCAGGGGAAGAAGGCAGACACCTTTGCCAGAAAGGAATAGAACTTATAATTAAGTATCTGGTTACAAATGCATGTAATAAACTGGTAAAAATAGCAGTTGGGATTGCAGGCAAGTCACCAGTTTTTTGTTTTAAAGGTGGACTGGAGTATTTCCTTGCCCACACAGGGACTAATCCAAAGTAAGGTGAAAATGTTTGTGTATATAGGTAGAAAAACGCACTCTTTCAAGCTTTACTCATTTTATTGTGACATGCTAGCGTGTCACAATAAAATGAGTAAAGCTGGTGGTTAGCAGTTAGCGAAACAGCACCATCAAGAACATCAAAGAAGGTGCGGGGAACACTACAAAATACAAGGTGAAAATGTTTGCCCATACTATTGATTTGTAGCAACCAATCAGATGTTAGCTTTTACTGGGTGGCAGCAGTTAGATGACATCTGATTGGTTGCTACAAATTAATAGTATGGGAAAACTAGTGCACCTCTTATTGCAACAGCCTCCTGTTTTCACTGGGTAGTTATGTCCCAAAAAGTGTGCACAATTTGTACGGCAGTATGGCCTCTCAACAATCTTATGGTGCTAACAGGGATAATTATAACATAATCTACACAAAATCTCAGGATACAGACACCCAGAGAACCACTATCACCACCCAGTATATACAACAGCTGGGTGGAATATTGCATTGGATTTGGACTGTTTTATCATAAAAATGATGTGTAATTGTTGGTATTAAGGTGCAATAAAGTAATTTTTTCT
The DNA here is from genome assembly GCA_019447015.1 of Hymenochirus boettgeri. Classification (NCBI taxonomy): domain Eukaryota; kingdom Metazoa; phylum Chordata; class Amphibia; order Anura; family Pipidae; genus Hymenochirus; species Hymenochirus boettgeri. Next base: position 227,966,217 of record CM033476.1, on the reverse strand, counting down.
AATTATTCGGTGTACAAGGCTTTGTGCTTTCAGCTGGGGATACTGGTTCTCAGGGGGTCTGTACCCTGAGGTTTTGTTCAAAAAATGTGTTACATTGTGGCTATTCCAGGCAGTGATGTCAAACCTTGGCACTCCAGATGTTTAGAAACTACAACTCCCAGCATGCCTTGTTTGCAATCTTAAACCAAGGCAGTCTGTGAGTTGTAGTTTCCAGATATCTGGAGTACCAAGGTTCAACCTCACAGCAATTTCACCTATATCTAGGATTACTGTGTAGCATTAAATCAGGGATTGCGCTGGGAGTAGAAGTTTTAAACCTTCTGAACAGCCATAGGTTGGATATCCCTGCAGTAAATCATGGGAATAGTTGCCATATACAGCAGAACAGGAATATTCATATTTTTAAATGCCATGCCCAGACAATATTACTAAAATGAAATGAGTACTGTATATTTAACATTACTACAGAATAAGTAACTTCAATTTGAAAATCATATCATATATATACTGACCAAAGGCGTGTCATTCAACCACCTCCCACAATGTGGGAGGGATTGGAGAAGGTACGCGCAGGGGGGAGGGTGTGCGCGCGCCGCGGGGTTTCCTTGTTTAGCATAATTGGAAAAGACTAAGGCTATGTACACAACATGCCAAACGGCAATAGTTCAGTGTATCGGTCGATCGGGCCAAAAAAACTTTTGACCACCGTCTAACCATTCGTTCTTTCGAATCGGACAAATGGGCGTTTGGACCTGTCCAAATAATCACGGATGTTTGTGTGGCCCTTTATAGACCACAAGCTTGGTCAACTGCGGGACAAAGGATCTAAAGGTGTGTTCCCAGCTTAATAGTAACATCCTGCCATTCTTAGAATCTATACATCAAGAGTGCCATCTAGTGGCTCCAGGAATCCTCTCAATATTGGAAAGTGCCCCCTGTTTCCTACTGTGCTAAATTGACGACTGGGTACCCTTTAACTCTGTGCCCTTACTGTATCATCCTGATGAATGCCCTGGAAGGACTCTCTAGAAATTAGTTAAGAAACATAGTGAAAAATATTACCCTAGACTAATTTGAGAAAATAATAAAAAATATAAAATAAAATCATAGCTGGAGAAGTTATCAATAGAAAGTCTTTAAAGGGCATGTCCACCCTAATATATATATATATATATTTTAAATATAATGTAGGGCACCTTGCCCACCCCCAACCGCTGTGTCAGAATGTTAAAAAATATTTACAATGTTACTTACAGCCTCTCGATCCTCCGGCGTGCTGATCTGGCTCCCTGCTTGCGGAACTTGCTAGCAGGGGTTGGACTGGCAGACGCATCTGTGATTGTCTGAGAGGTAGCCAATCACAGATGCGACTGCCGTCAATGAAGAGCGCCATGGGAACGAAAGGATGTAAGTAGCATTCTAAATCTTTTTTTTACAAAACGACACGGCGGTTGGGGGTGGGCAGGGATGCCCAACACTACAAAAAAAGGAATTAATGCTAGGTGGGTGGGTGGCCAGCCATGGATGATACGGATGGTGGAAGCATGCCAGAATACATCCCGGAGGCAACACAGGAGGTAGAGACCTTTTTGCAGGAAGACAGCTACTACTCTTCAGTTTCCTGGACTTTGGACAAGCACTGCAGGAGGACCATAAGGAGCAGAGATGTAAGGTAAGGATTTTTTTTGAATACACATTGGGGCCAGTAGTGGGTTCAATTTTAGTTTGGGGGTGGACATGCCCTTTAAAGGGTATCTCCACTGATATGTCACCTGGGTTGTAAGGATAGATATGTGGAAGGTGGAATACCTGCAGTATCCTGTGTGTCTGAGCAGTAGTTTAGAAGAAATCCAATGAGTTTCTTCCTGAACGCTGTGGATAGTGCAGGTCCACCCACTTTCAGTGACTGTCTGCTTGAGAAATGGCCAACGTGCGTGTTCCTTTAGTGCATGCGTAGAACATGTGAGGATGCGTCAGGACTGCTGTCTCTGTGATCCGACTGGTTGGTCGATTCTATACACACACACACCCACTCTCTCCCACCCCCTCCCATACCAGATTGCCTCATATGCCCAGCATCCCCTATGAAATCAATCATTGATCAATTTTTCAACCATCCCTCTCAGAGTTAGACACAAAATAATCTTTATTAAAAACAACTCCAGTTCCCCCTGCCTTTGTTACAGTAGTGTGGGAAGAGGGTTTTAACTTTTCCTCCCGTCTCTCTGTGCATGATCAGCTGTAAAAATGAACTTAAGAGAGTCAGGGAGGAAAGGATTTCTTACTGCAGCCAAGTGGGTGTGTCTGCTACCATGATGATGCACATTGAGTGACAGCACCCCAGCACAGGGGAAGACAACCCCCACCCCACCCCCCCAGAACCTGAACAAGTTTCCCATGCTGCTGCATTCAACCGAAAGGGAATTCTGGGGATAAAAGGTAGGAGGAGGGTTGGGGGATGGTGTACTTTAAAATAAACCAAAAAAAATGCTTTTTCCTCAGTGGAAATACCCTTTAAAGGACAACTAAAGCCACACAACAACACTGAACCAGAAGGCAGAACACCTTGATATAAAGCCAGTAATCAGTGTCTTACCTCTCATTTTGATATGGGTGCTGGGAAATTTACCTAAATAATATATGGCTTTTGCTTAACATCACAGCATTCTAATGTCACACAGTCTGGTCAACGACCATTATGTTCTGCCCATGCTCAGTCCTTAGCTATGGCAGAAATTGTTACAGTTGGTCACACCCATTAATAATCTCTAGCCAATCCTTTTACAGGACAGATAAAGCAAGGAAGCATGTGACTGAGGTCAGGAGGTGTGGTCTGACAATGCACATACACACAGATACTTAATTCAGTTCTTAACAGGCTTACATTTATTTTAATACAATTTACTGAAGTCATATTATATAGCTTATTGGTGTTTTTAGGGGGGTTGTTTTCAGATTCTGGAGTATAAAAAAATGGATTTAGTTCTCCTTTAAATTAGATAAGTAATAATACTACAAATTCTCAATGGAGAATTTGTAGGATGAATAATTATTTCTATACAGTTAAATTAAAGGGCATGTCCACCCCCAAAACTAACTTTCTATATTTATTTGGCCCAAATAAGTGCTCCAAAACAAACTGTACAGCATGTAAATCGGTACAGTGGTTCAAAAGTTACAGACCTTTGTAGCTGGCTTAATCCTGCAGCATGGACCAATACAGCGATGAACAGAAACAGGTTACATTACCTTGCCTCTGTTCTTGAGCATGTCTGTTAACATCCAGCAGTGAGAGCAGAGGAAGTTGCATCAGTAATGATCTGACCCCTGTATCCCGTCCTCTTTTCCCTCTCAACCAATCGCAGCTGTAAAGTTATGTGTACTGAAGAAATCCAGGTTCAACATGCTGCAGCCAGCCGGCTTACACACACACACACACCCTCTCGGGGTCACCTAAAGAGGAAGTGGAGCGGAAGTGCAGCCTGATATATATATCTCATTAAATATCGGGCAAAGCAAATGATTTTTAGAAAAATGAACATGGCGTTTGAGGTTGGAGCTATTATATAAAGAACATATAAAAAGTTTATTTTTGGGTGGACATACCCTTTAACCCATTTTATCATCAGATACATAATATCATTAGACCAGTTAATCTAGTACAGCACTAACACGACTTACAGAAAAATATCCAGTATAAAGTTCTAAATGACACACCAATTGGAAGTCCGCCAGTCGGAAAAAAAACACGGAACCAACCAAATTTACCGACATGTCAGATTTTGACATGATTTTTCATGTGAAAAATGTATGGAACTTTTGTTTTTGTTGATATTTTCTAAAAATCAAAATATGTCAGTGCATGGTTCCTACCACATGAACGCCATTATTTGTTTTTTTGTACTTGAGAGATCTATCAGGATCTGAATATGTCCACAAGCTCTGTACATTTGGGCTGCGCTGCATATTGTAATGTGAGTTATGTATTGAAATGGTCGACTTCAAGTACGATGACCTGAGTTTATCAGTCAGCAGGGCTGCACAACCAATCACTGCTAATTTATCTTGTGCCAACCCCCTGACTGTAAGTGCTGTATACAGTTGTTCTTAGGAGTGAATTCCAATAGTCAGATTGCCAGCCAGTCCACCAATTAGATTGTCATAGTCCATTAGCCAACATTGGTTCTCTTTTTGCATTTATTGATATGGATGGGGGCTAACATAGGGTTTCCCTTAAAAAATGAATTGTTTTCATGTTCCATATATGTTCCCTGTGCCATTTCCCAGCCTCTTATGCAATGTTAACACTGTTACATTTTTAGTATTATGGCTATTATTTTGAAGGAAAGCAGGAAAGAATGTACGGAGAGTCACTATAGAACGTGCACAAGTTACATCCACTTTTCTTATTCAATTAGGGCTAGGCCACACTAGCGAGATCTTTTGCGATTTGCGCTCACGTTTGTGAATTTTAAATTATATTAAATGCCGCCAACGCACAGAAATCATGTGATTTCAGATGTTTTGCGTTTGCGCTTTGTTTGCAATTTGGTAACGCATGCTATTCACAATCATTTCCAAATCTCAAAAGGTAAAATTGCAAGCACAAACGCACATAAATCGCACCGGAATTGCCTGCAATTGTGGCGCAGTGTGGCCTTGCCCTAATGGGTACGTGTCAGCAGGGCCGGCCTTAGGATAAATAGCACCCTGTGCAAGATTTGTTATTGATGCCTAGCACCCAACCCCCCCCTAAAAAAAACAAAAGACCCCCCTGGGAACACACAATACTCTGTTGAATGCTGCTTGCCTTCAAATCAAGTACCCCACCTGCGCTTATTGTCTTTCAGTATCTTCAGTGCGTGCTTGTATATATGGTGCGTACATCATTATGTAACAAGTAACGTACTAAATGCACAGACAGAACAGCACAGCATACAGACATCTTAAGTAAAGCTTATATGTGTTGGGGCTTAGTATGTGGTGAGGTGCTGATACATATATTTGATCTGGAGGACCGTAACTAGAGGGGCTGTGGCACTGATGCACAACTTTGAGCTACAGGTCCGTGACCTAAGACTCCCAGCTGTCACCCCCCTGGTAATGCAACACGTGCGGTCGAACAGGTCGCCCATATCAAAGACCGGCCCTGTGTGTCAGATATTACATTTGGGTTTGTGTCAAATTTTCACGTTAAAAACTGATTGTAAACTGGCTGATTGTAAAAACTGATTGTAAAAACTGGCTGATTGTAAACCCCTTATATAATTCATGAGGGGTGCCCCTAGCACACAATTCCAAGACAGATACCCTTAGGACAAGGGTTTAGTCATACAATAAATACAGCCAAATTGAAAAAAAATGGAAGAAAATCTCACCCCTTTAATATATGTATTGCAACCCCACAAATGTAGATATAAATACTAAACATTAAAAGCCCCTAATATTATAAGCCTTATATATCCTGATGCCAGCAGCAATTTTACTGGTCTTTACTCTATATACTCATATACTGACAATTGTAATGTAAGTAATTGAAACGTATCTGTCATGAAGTTAACCCACATTCTGATGCTGTGAGAGGGAATCACATCTCCAATTTAATTGCCCGATAGCAGTTTCTGCTGCATTGTGATTTGCTGTAAAACTTTTGTGTGACCAAAAAGCCTCCCATTAGCTGGCGTTAAAATTCTTTTGTTATTAAAGGGACAGTTCAGTGGAAATTATCAATATTTGTTAAATTGTTAGTTTGTGTAATGCCTTCTTAGTTATTCTACATATTCTCTCCCATTTTTAAAAATCAGTTGATTTCATACCCTTTGCTGTTCCCTGCTGTTGACATTAGTGATCTGTCATTTCAGGTTCTAATGGTTCTTCTTCCCAGGATGCACCACTTCCTTGGAATGTTCCTAACAGTAATTTCTACTGATTGGCTGTTGGATGGGTCAAAGATGCTCAGATCTCTACTGCTTAATACTACTAGAAATATTTTTTAAAAGGGTGGGGGGGGTTTGGTGTGACTTTAAGATGTTAAGATGGGTTTTGCAGCAGCTGCATGGGTATTTCAAGAGACTTTAAGGGGAAGTTTAGTGCAAATACATATGCTTTTCAGAAAAAATGAGCAGTATTTTTTCATCCAATGACCTTAATCTGCCAATTCAGCATTTTGTCTGTATAAATAAATGCAACAGAAATACTGACTTCCTGTTTGCAGGACCCCTAGTAGAGACCGTTATGGTCTTGCCCTTGACCCAGCGCCTGGGTTGATTCAGTTGCTCAGTAGAGATCTGAGCATCTTTGACCCACCAGTACAAAGTAGTTACAAAGTTGAGTATAACAAAGGAAAGAGGGGTCCCAGTCTAAATCCTGCATTGGGACCCATAGTTGTGTTGCTACTGAGTGCAGGGGTGGACAAGTATATTTGTGTACCATCTGCCTATAAGTGATACTTGAAGCCAAAAGAGCTTATGATATCTCCCAAGGAAATAGTGCACCCTTATTGTTCTCCCTCTACATTAACAGACCCCTGCGGCACCCCCACACTAACAGGAACCAGAGAAAAGGTGTTATTAGCATAAGATACAGAGTAAGTTTGGTTAGAAAGATAGGATAAAAACCAGGATGCCACTTCATTCTGAATGCTCAAGGAGTGAGAACCACCAATAATATTAACTCTGATTGGAGCAGAGTTCAGCTAATTTATCAGTTATAGGAACCACCAATAATATCAACCCTGATTGGAGGAGAGTTCAGCTAATTTATCAGTTATAGGAACCACCAATAATATCAACCCCGATTGGAGAAGAGTTCAGTTAATTCATCAGGCTACCAGCAGCTATAGGAACTACCAATAATATCAACTCTGATTGGAGAAGAGTTTACATAATTTATCAGTTATAGGAACCACCAATAATATTAACTCTGATTGGAGAAGAGTTCACATAATTTATCAGCTATAGGAACCACCAATAATATCAACTATGATTGAAGAAGAGTTCACATAATTTATCAGCTATAGGAACCACCAATAATATCAACTATGATTGAAGAAGAGTTCACATAATTTATCAGTTATAGGAACCACCAATAATATTAACTCTGATTGGAGGAGAGTTCAGCTAATTTATCAGCTATAGGAACCACCAATAATATTAACTCTGATTGGAGGAGAGTTTGGCTAATTTAGCAGGTTATCAGCAACTGATGCCATTAAGACATGGTGCTAAATATAACTTAAAAATGTATGTAATTACTGAGTATAGCTAGAATAAAAATATTCTTCTTGCCATTCAGCCTACTAATAGAATATTATTATTGTTATTATTATTATTGATAGAAAATATCTGCAGAAAATTAATTTTACTAGAACAGCCCAATATGGAGAGTAATATTATTAGTAAACAATCCAATGTAATAATAATAATAATAATAACCAACATGTTATAATATAATAACAATTCTGCATTACAATACATATGAATACAATACACTACATTACCATTGTAAACTATGGCCATCAGGAACCTATGCAGATTATACAGAAACCAGCTTTGCTGAATTGGAAGTGTCCCTTTAGAATGATGACCAATGAAAGAACAATAAAGGGTAAGTAATACATTGCTATTTATTATAAAAGAAAAGGATGGGGGTGGGCTAACATTCTGGTTAATTTACCAAAATTGGTTAAAATATCTGATGATCTCCATTCTGTTTGTTTCAATTCTATTGTACACACAAATCCTGCTCTAGGGCCCTTGTTCTAACGTTCTGTACTGAAAGCATTAAATAAGAAAAAGCCAAAGGGTTAATGGAAACTCTGATTCTCCCTATTGTGATTATTATGTAGACAGTGTGATTATTATTACACACACACAATGAAATTGAGGGGAATGAATGGTAGTGTTGTATATCTGTTACCCCCTCCCCCTGTAAAGCAATGGGATCTCATTGTGTGTTTCAGTGGTTACATCATAGACTTAAGCTGGGTACACTCAGTAAAGATCTGCATACACACAGTCCTGAGCGTTCTCCCTATGAACATCATTGGGAGAATGCTCGGGACTGTTTCCACTGTTTCCATCGGCTGCGCTAGACTCTTCTATAGGAAGTCTAGCACGGCCGATGGAAATTTCCGGTCTTTCCCGAATGAGCGTTCGTCCGACCAATTGTTCGGCGGCCACACGCTCGTTTCGGAAAACGATGGTACACACAATAGCGATAAAGCCCCGATGCCGTCAGATCCGACAGTATCGGGGCTTTATCGTTACTGTGTGTACCCAGCTTTATGGTGAGAAACAAAAAATCAGAAACAGAAATCGGTCGAAATGTCGAATTTGTGTTGATCCTTTGCGGTGGTCAATCGGATCCCATGTATGTACTAGAACTTCCTAGTTCGATCAGAATTCAATTCTAAATCCACATAGTGCTGATCTCCAGTGCTGATGGAATAGCCAAGTAATAACCCCCCATAGCTAACTAACCACCAGCAATATCACTCCAAGTAATAACCCCCATAGCTAACTACCACCAGCAATATCACTCCAATTAATAACCCCCATAGCTAACTAACCACCAGCAATATCACTCCAAGTAATATCCCCATAGCTAACTAACCACCAGCAATATTACTCCAAGTAATAACCCCCAAAGCTAACTAACCACCAGCAATATCACTCCAGTAATACCCCCATAGCTAACCACCAGCAATATCACTCCAAGTAATACCCCCATAGCTAACTAACCACCAGCAATATCACTCCAAGCAATAACCCCCATAGCTAACTAACCACCAGCAATATCACTCCAAGCAATAACCCCCATACTAACTAACCATTAGCAATATCACTCCAAGTATATACCCATAGCTAACTAACCACCAGCAATATCACTCCAAGTAATAACCCCCATAGCTAACTAACCACCAGCAATATCACTCCAAGCAATAACCCATAGCTAACTAACCATTAGCAATATCACTCCAAGTAATAAACCCCATAGCTAACTAACCACCAGCAATATCACTCCAATTAATAACCCCATAGCTAACTAACCACCAGCAATATCACTCCAAGTAATAACTCGCATAGCTAACTAACCACCAGCACTAAGACTCCAAGTATATCCCCATAGCTAACTAACCACCAGCAATATCACTCCAAGTAATACCCATAGCTAACTAACCACCAGCAATATCACTCCAAGTAATAACCCCATAGCTAACTAACCACCAGCAATATCACTCCAATTATTAACCCCATAACTAACTAACACCAGCAAATCACTCCAAGTAATACCCCAAGCTAACTAACCACCAGCAATATCACTCAAGTAAAACCCCCATGCTAACTAACCACAGCAATATCACTCCAAGTAATAACCCCCATAGCTAACCACCAGCAATATCATCAAGTAATAAACCCCATAGCTAACTAACCACCAGCAATATCACTCCAAGTAATAACCCTATAGCTAACTAACCACCAGAAATATCACTCCAAGTAATATCCCCATAGCTAACTAACCACCAGCAATATCACTCCAAGTAATAACCCCCATGCTAACTAACCACCAGCAATATCACTCCAAGTAATAACCCCCCATAGCTAACTCACCACCAGCAATATCATTTCAAGTAATAAACCCCCATAGCTAACTAACCACCAGCAATATCACTCCAAGAAATACCCATAGCTAACTACCACCAGCAATATCACTCCAAGCAATAACCCCCATAGCTAACTAACCATTAGCAATATCACTCCAAGTAATAACCCCCATAGCTAACTAACCACCAGCAATATCACTCTAAGTAATAACCCCCATAGCTAACTAACCACCAGCAATATCACTCCAAGTAATAACCGCATAGCTAACTAACCACCAGCAATATCACTCCAGTAAATCCCCATAGTAACTAACCACCAGCAATATTACTACAAGTAAAACCCCCAGCTAACTAACCACCAGCAATATCACTCCAAGTAATACCCCCATAGCTAACTAACCCCAGCAATATCATCCAAGCCAAAAATAACCCCCATAGCTAACTAACCACCAGCAATATCACTCCAAGAATAACCCCCATAGCTAACTAACCACCAGCAATATCACTCCAAGTAATATCCCCCATAGCTAAATAACCACCAGCAATACACTCCAAGTAATAACCCCCATAGCTAACTAACCACCAGCAATATCACTCCAAGTAATAAACCCCCATAGCTAACTAACCAAGCAATATCACTCCAAGTAAAACCCCCATAGCTAACTAACCACCAGCATAATCACTCCAATTAATAACCCCATAGCTAACTAACCACCAGCAATATCACTCCAATTAATACCACGCTAAACTAACCACCAGCAATATACTCCATAATACCCCATAGCTAACTAACCACCAGCAATATCACTCCAAGTAATACCCCCATAGCTAACTAACCACCAGCAATATCACTCCAAGTAATACCCCATAGCTAACTAACCACCAGCAATATCACTCCAAGTAATAACCCCCATAGCTAACAAACCACCAGCATAATCACTCCAAGTAATAACCCATAGCTAACTAACCACCAGCAATATCACTCCAAGTAATATCCCCCATAGCTAACTAACCACCAGCAAAATCACTCCAAGTAAATCCCCCATAGCTAACTAACCACCAGCAATATCACTCCAAGTAATAACCCCCATGCTAACTAACCACCAGCAATATCACTCCAAGTAATAACCCCCATAGCTAACCACCAGCAATATCATTTCAAGTAATAACCCCCATAGCTAACTAACCACCAGCAATATCACTCCAAGCAATAACGCCCTATAGCTAAACTAACCACCAGCAATATCACTCCAAGTAATATCCCCATAGCTAACTAACCACCAGCAATATCACTCCAAGTAATAACCCCCAGCTAACTAACCACCAGCAATATCACTCCAAGTAATAACCCCCATAGCTAACAACCACCAGCAAATTAACTCCATGTAATAACCCCCATAGCTAATAACCACACGCAATATCACTCAAGTAATAAACCCCATAGCTAACTAACCACCAGCAATATCACTCCAAGTAATAACCCCCATAGCTAACTAACCACCAGCAATATACACTCCAAGTAATATCCCCCATAGCTAACTTACCACCAGCAATATCACTCCAAGTAATAACCCCCATAGCTAACTAACCACAAGCAATATCACTCCAAGTAATAACCCCATGCTAACCACCAGCATATCATTTCAAGTAATAACCCCATAGCTAAATAACCACCAGCAATATCACTCCAAGTAATAACCCCCATAGCTAACTAACCCCAGCAATATCACTCCAGTAATAAACTCGCATAGCTAACTAACCACCAGCAATATCAACTCCAAGTAATATCCCATAGCTAACTTACCAACAGCAATATCACTCCAAATAACCCCCATAGTAACTAACCACAAGCAATATCCCCAAGGAATAACCCCCATAGCTAACCACCAGCAATATCATAAGTAATAACCCCATAGCTAACTAACCACCAGCAATATACTCCAAGTAATAACCCCCATAGCTAACTAACCACCAGCCCATACATAAGTAAATCCCCATAGATAATCACACCAGCCAATATCACTCCAAGTAATACCCCCTAGCTAATTCACCACCAGCAATATCACTCCAAGTAATAACCCCCATAGCTAATAAAACCACCAGCAATATCCATCACGTAATAAACCCCATAGCTAACCACCAGCAATATCATCTTCAAAGTAATAACCCCCATAGCTAACTAACCACCAGCAATATCACTCCAAGTAATATCCCCATAGCTAACTAACCACCAGCAATATCACTCCAAGTAATATCCCCCATAGCTAACTAACCACCAGCAATATCATTCCAATTAATAACCCCCCTAGCTAACTAACCACCGCAATATCACTCAAGTAATAACCCCATAGCTAATAACCATAGCAATATTACTCCATGTAATAATACCCCATAGCTAACTAACCACCAGCAATATCACTCAAAGTAATAACCCCCCATAGCTAATTAACCACCAGCAATATCTCTCCAAGTAATACCCCCCATAGCTAACTAACCACCAGAATATCCTCCAAGTAATAACCCCCATAGCTAACTACCACCAGCAATATCACTCCAAGCAATAACCCCCCATAGCTAACCAACCACCAGCAATATCACTCCATGTAATAACCCCCATAGCTAATTAACCACCAGCAATATCACTCTACATATAACACCCCATAGCTAACTAACCACCAGCATATCACTCCAAGTTAATAACCGCCATAGCTAACTAACCACCAGCAATATCACTCCAAGTAATATCCCCATAGCTAACTAACCACCAGCAATATCACTCCAAGTAATAACCCCCATCGCTAACTAACCACCAGCAATATCACTCCAAGTAATAATTACCCCCTAGCAACTAACACCCGCATCAACTCCAAGCAATAACCCCATAGCTAACCAACCACCAGCAATATCACTCCAGTAATAACCCCATAGCTAATAACCATAGCAATATCACTCCAAGTAATAACCCCCATAGCTAACTAAACCACCAGCAATATCACTCCAAGCAATAACCCCCTAGCTAACAACCACCAGCAATATCACTCCATGTAATAACCCCATAGCTAACTAACCACCAGCAATATCCTCCAAGTAATAACCCCCATAGCTAACTAACCACCAGCAATATCACTCCAAGCAATAACCCCCCATAGCTAACCAACCACCAGCAATATCACTCCATGTAATAACCCCAATGCTAACTAACCACCAGCAATATCACTCCAAGTAATAACCGCCATAGTTAATAACCACCAGCATATCACCCAGTAAAACCCCATAGCTAACTAACCACCAGCAATATCACTCCAAGTAAAACTCGCAGCTAACTAACCACCAGCAATATCTCTCCAAGTAATACCCCCATAGCTAACTAACCACCAGCAATATCTCTCCAATTAATATCCCCCATAGCTAACTAACCACCAGCAATATCACTCCAAGTAATAACCACCAGTAATATCACTCCAAGTAATAACCCCCACAGCTAACTAACCACTAGCAATATCATTCCAAGTAATACCCACAACTAACTAACCACCAGTAGCATCACTCCAAGTAATAACACCCCATAGCTAACTAACCACCAGCAATATCACTCATAATAATCCCCACCAGTAACTAACCACCAGCAATATCACTCCAAGTAATAACCCCCCCCCCATAGCTAACTAACCACCAGCAATATCACTCCAAGTAATAACCCCCCATAGCTACTTAACCACCAGTAATATCACTCCAAGTAGTAACCCCCCATAGCTAACTAACCACCAGCAATATTACTCCAAGTAATAACTCGCATAGCTAACTAACCTCCAGCAATATCACTCCAAGTATTATCCCCCATAGCTAACTAACCACCAGCAATATCACTCCAAGTAATATCCCCCATAGCTAACTAACCACCAGCAATATCACTCCAAGAAATAACCCCCATTGCTAACCACCAGCAATATCATTTCAATTAATAACCCCCATACCTAACTAACCACCAGCAATATCACTCCAAGTAATAAAAACCCCCATAGTTAACTAAACACCAGCAATAATCACTCCAAGTAATAACCCCCCATAGCTAACTAACCACCAGCATAATCACTCCAAGTAATAGTCCCCCATAGTTAATAACCACCAGCAATATCACTCCAAGTAAAACCCCATAGTTAACTAACCACCAGCAATATCACTCCAAGTAATAACACCCCATAGCTAACTAACCACCAGCAATATACTCCAAGTAATAGTCCCCCATAGTAACTAACAACAAGCATATCACTCCAAGTAATAACCCCCCATATCTAATTAACCACCAGCAATATCACTCCAAGTAGTAACCCCCCCTAGCTAACTAACCACCAGTAATATCACTCCAAGTAGTAACCCCCCATAGCTAACTACCCACCAGTAATATCACTCCAAGTAATAGTCCCCCATAGCTAATTAACCACCAGCAATATCACTCAGTAATGTCCCCCATAGCTAACTAACCACCAGCAACATCACTCCAAGTAATAACCCCATAGCTAACTAACCACCAGCAATATCACTCCAAGTATAATCCCACCAGTAACTAACCACCAGCAATATCACTCCAAGTAATAACCCCCCACCCCATAGCTAACTAACCCCAGCAATATCACTCCAAGTAATAACCCCCATAGCTAATTAACCACCAGAATATCACTCCAAGTAGTAACCCCCATAGCTAACTAACCACCAGCAATATCACTCCAAGTAATTTCCCCCATAGCTAATTAACCACCAGCATATCACTCCAAGTAATAGTCCCCCATAGCTAACTAACCACCAGCAACATCACTCCAAGTAATAACCCCCATAGCTACAACAACCCCAGCAATATCACTCCAATAATAATCCCCACAAGTAAACTAACCACCAGCAATATCACTCCAAGTAATAACCCCCACCATAGCTAACTAACCACCAGCAATATCACTCCAAGTAATAACCCCCCATAGCTAATTAACCACCAGTAATATCATCCAAATAGTAAATCCCATAGCAATAAAACCAGCAATATCCCAAGTAAAACTCGCATAGCTAACTAACCTCCAGCCAATATCACTCCAAGTATATCCCCCATAGCTAATCCCCCCTCTACTAACCACAGCAATATCACTCCAAGTAATATCCCCATAGCTAACTAACCACCAGCAAATCACTCAAGAATAACCCCCATTGCTAACCACCAGCAATATCATTTCAATAATAACCCCCATACCTAACTAACCACCAGCAATATCACTCCAAGTAATAACCCCCCATAGTTAACTAAACACCAGCATATATCATAACAAGTAATAACCCCCCATAGCTAACTAACCACCAGCATAATCACTCCAAGTAATAGTCCCCATAGTTAACTAACCACCAGCAATATCACTCCAAGTAATAACCCCCATAGTTAACTAACCACCAGGCAATATCACTCCAAGTAATAACCCCCCATAGCTAACTAACCACCAGCAATATCACTCCCAAGTAATAGTCCCCCATAGCTAAACTAACACAGCAATATCACTCCAAGTAATAACCCCCCATATCTAATTAACCACCAGCAATATCACTCCAAGTAGTAACCCCCCATAGCTAACTAACACCAGGTAAGTAATTCACTCCAAGTAGTAACCCCCCATAGCTTAACTACCACCAGTTAATATCACTCCAAGTAATATCCCCATAGCTAACTAACCACCAGCAATATCACTCCAAGTAATAACCCCCATGGCTAACTAACCACCAGCAATATCACTCCAATTAATAACCCCCATAGCATTAGCAATATCACCCAAGTAATAACCCCCATAGCTAAATAACCACCAGCCATATCACTCCAAGTAAACCCATAGCTAACTAACCCAAGCAATATCACTCCAAGTAATACCCCATAGCTAACTAACCACCAGCAATATTACTCCAAGTAATAACCCCATGCTAACTAACCACAGCAATATCACTCCAGTATAACCCCCATAGCTAACCAACCAGCAATATCCTTCAAGTAATAACCCCATAGCTAACTAACCACCAGCAATATCACTCCAAGCAATAACCCCCATAGCTAACTAACCACCAGCATATCACTCCAAGCAATAACCCCCATAGCTAACTAACCATTAGCAATATCACTCCAAGTATATCCCCCATAGCTAACTAACCACCCAGCATATCACTCCAGTAATAACCCCCATAGCTAACTAACACCAGCAATATCACTCCAAGCAATAACCCCCATAGCTAACTAACCATTAGCAATATCACTCCAAGTAATAACCCCATAGCTAACTAACACCAGCATAATCACTCCAATTAATAACCCCATAGCTAACTAACCACCAGCAATATCACTCCAAGTAATAACTCGCATAGCTAAACTACCACCAGCAATATCACTCCAAGTAATATCCCCATAGCTAACTAACCACCAGCAATATCACTCCAAGTAATACCCCATAGCTAACTAAACCACCAGCAATATCACTCCAAGTAATAACCCCCATAGCTAACTAACCACCAGCATAATCACTCCAATAATAACCCCATAACTAACTAACCACCAGCAATATCACTCCAAGTAATAACCCCCATAGCTAACTAACCACCAGCAATATCACTCCAAGTAATAACCCCCATGGCTAACTAACCACCAGCAATATCACTCCAAGTAAAACCCCCATAGCTAACCACCAGCAATATCATCTCAAGTAATAACCCCCATAGCTAACTAACCACCAGCAATATCACTCCAAGCAATAACGCCCTATAGCTAACTAACCACCAGCCAAATCCACTCAGTAATATCCCCATAGCTAACTAACCACCACAATATCACTCCAAGTAATAACCCCCATAGCTAACTAACCACCAGCAATATCACTCCAAGTAATAACCCCATAGCTAACCACCAGCAATATCACTCCAAGTAATAACCCCATAGCTAACTAACCACCAGCAATATCACTCCAAGCAATAACCCCTATAGCTAACTAACCACCAGCAATATCACTCCAAGTAATAACCCCCATAGCTAACTAACCAAAGCAATATCACTCCAAGTAATAACCCCATAGCTAACTAACCACCAGCAATATCACTCCAAGTAATAACCCCCATAGCTAACTAACCACCAGCAATATCACTCCAAGTAATACCCATAGCTAACTAACCACCAGCAATATCACTCCAAGTAATATCCCCATAGCTAACTAACCACCAGCAATATACTCCAAGTAATAACCCCCATGCTAACTAACCACCAGCAATATCACTCCAAGAATAACCCCCATAGCTAACTAACCACCAGCAATATCACTCCAAGCAATAACCCCCATAGCTAACTAACCACCAGCATTATTACTCCAAGTAATAACCCCCATAGCTAACTAACCATTAGCAATATCACTCCAAGTAATAACCCCCATAGCTAACTAACACCAGCCAATATCACTCCAATTAATAACCCCCATAGCTAACTAACCAACAGCAATATCACTCCAAGAAAACCCATAGCAATAACATACCATAAACCCACATCCAAGTAACTACACCCACCATAGCCCCAATAACTAACCCCAGCATATCACTCATTATAACCCCATAGCTAACTAACCACCAGCAATATCACTCCAAGTAATAACCCCCATAGCTAACTAACCACCAGCAATATCACTCCAAGTAATATCCCCATAGCTAACCACCAGCAATATCACTCAAGTAATCCCAAGCTAACTAACCACCAGCAATATCACTCCAAGTAATATCCCCATAGCTAACTACACCAGCAATATCACTCCAAGTAAAAACCCCCATAGCTAACTAAAACCACCATACATCACTCCAAGTAATAACCCCATAGCTAACTAACCACAGCAATATCACTCCAAGTATATAAACCCCCATAACAACTAACACCAGCAATATCACTCCAGTAATACCCCATAGCTAACTAACCACCAGCAATATCACTCCAAGTAATAAACCCCCATGCTAACTAACCACCAGCAATATCACTCAATAATAAACCCCCATAGCTAACCACCAGCAAATCATTCTCCAAGTAATAACCCCCATAGCTAACTAACCACCAGCAATATCACTCCAAGTAATAACGCCCATAGCTAACTAACCACCAGCAATATCACTCCAAGTAATATCCCCATAGCTAACTAACCACCAGCAATATCACTCCAAGTTAATAACCCCCATGGCTAACTAACCACCAGCAATATCACTCCAAGCAATAACCCCCCATAGCTAACCAACCACCAGCAATATCACTCATGTAATAACCCCCATAGCTAACTAACCACACGCAATATCACTCAAGTAATAACACCCCATAGCTAACTAACCACCAGCAATATCACTCCAAGTATAAACTCCATAGCTAACTAACCACCAGCAATATCACCAAGTAATATCCCCATAGCTAACTTACCACCAGCAATATCACTCCAAGTAATAACCCCATAGCTAACTAACCACAAGCAATATCATCCAAGTAATAACCCCATAGCTAACCAACAGCAATATCATTTCAAGTAATAACCCCCATAGCTAACTAACCACCAGCAATATCACTCCAAGTAATAACCCCCATAGCTAACTAACCACCAGCAATATCACTCCAAGTAATAACTCCCATAGCTAACTAACCACCAGCAATATCACTCCAAGTAATCTCCCCATAGCTAACTTACCACCAGCAATATCACTCCAAGTAATAACCCCCATAGCTAACTAACCACAAGCAATATCACTCCAAGTAATAACCCCCATAGCTAACCAACCAGCAATATCATTTCAAGTAATAACCCCCATAGCTAACTAACCACAGCAATATCACTCCAAGTAATCCCCATAGCTAACTAACCACCAGCAATATCACTCCAAGTAAATCCCCATAGCTAATTCACCACACCAATCACATCCAGTAATACCCCCATAGCTAATTCACCACCAGCAATATCACTCCAAGTAATAACCCCCATAGCTAATAACCACCAGCAATATCACTCCAAGTAATAACCCCCATAGCTAACCACCAGCAATATCATTTCAAGTAATAACCCCCATAGCTAACAACCACCAGCAATATCACTCCAAGTAATAACCCCATAGCTAACTAACCACCAGAATATCACTCCAAGTAATATCCCCCATAGCTACAACCACAGCAATATTATTCCAAAGTAATAACCCCCATAGCTAACTAACCACCAGCAATATCACTCCAAGTAATAAACCCCATAGCTAACTAACCATTCAGCAATATTACTCCATGTAATAAACCCCATAGCTAACTAACCACCAGCAATATCACTCCAAGTAATAACCCCCCATAGCTAATTAACCACCAGCAATATCCTCCAAGTAATAACCCCCCTAGCTAACTAACCACCGGACTATCACTCCAAGTAATAACCCCCATAGCTAACTACCACCAGCATATCACTCCAAGCAATAACCCCCCATAGCTAACTAACCACCAGCAATATCACTCCATGTAATAATCCCCATAGCTAATTAACCACCAGCAATATCACTAAGTAATAACACCCCATAGCTAACTAACCACCAGCAATATCACTCCAAGTAATAACTCGCATAGCTAACTAACCACCAGCATATCACTCCAAGTAATATCCCCCATAGCTAACTAACCACCAGCAATATCACTCCAAGTAATAACCCCCATCGCTAACTAACCACCAGCAATATCACTCCAAGTAATTACCCCCATAGCTAACTAACCACCAGCAATATCACTCCAAGCAATAACCCCCATAGCTAACCAACCACAGCAATATCACTCCATGTAATAAAACCCCCATAGCTAATTAACCAAGCAATATCACTCCAAGTAATAACCCCCATAGCTAACTAACCACCAGCAATATCACTCCAAGCAATACCCCCATAGCTAACCAACCACCAGCAATATCACTCCAGTAATAACACCCATAGCTAACTAACCACCAGCAATATCACTCCAAGTAATAACCCCCATAGCTAACTAACCACCAGCAATATCATTCAAGCCAAAATAACCCCCCATAGCTAACCAACCACCAGCAATATCACTCCAGTAATACACCAATAGCTAATAACCACCAGCAATATCACCCAAGTAATAACCGCATAGTTAACTAACCACCAGCAATATCACTCCATGTAATAACACCCATAGCTAACTAACCACCAGCAATATCACTCCAAGTAATAACTCGCATAGCTAACTAACCACCAGCAATATCTCTCCAAGTAATACCCCCCATAGCTAACTAACCACCAGCAATATCTCTCCAATTAATATCCCCCATAGCTAACTAACCACCAGCAATATCACTAAGTAATAACCACCAGTAATATCCACTCCAAGTAATAACCCCCACAGCTAACTAACCACTAGCAAATATCATTCCAAGTAATTACACCCATAACTAACTAACCACCAGTAGCATCACCAAGTAATAAACCCCATAGCTAAACCACCAGCAATATCACTCCAATTAATAACCCACAGTAAACTAACCACCAGCAATATCACTCCAAGTAATAACCCAACCCCCATAGCTAACTAACCACCAGCAATATCACTCCAAGTAATAACCCCCATAGCTAATTAACCACCAGTAATATCACTCCAAGTAATAACCCCCATAGCTAACTAACCACCAGCAATATTACTCCAAGTAATAACCCCCATAGCTAACTAACCTCCAGCAATATCACTCCAGATAATCCCCCATAGCTAACTAACCACCAGCAATATCACTCCAGAATACCCCCATAGCTAACTAACCACCAGCAATATCCACTCACGAAATAACACCCATGCTAACCACCAGCAATACATTCAATTAAATAACCCCCATACTAACTAACACCAGCAATATCACTCCAAGTAATAACCCCCATAGTTAACTAAACACCAGCAATATCACTCCAAGTAATAACCCATAGCTAACTAACCACCAGCATAATCACTCCAAGTAATAACCCCCATAGCTAACTAACCACCAGCAATATCACTCCAAGTAATAACCCCATAGTTAACTAACCACCAGAATATCACTCCAAGTAATAACACCCCATAGCTAACTAACCACCAGCAATATCACTCCAAGTAATACCCCCATAGCTAACTAACCACCAGCAAATTCACTTCAAGTAATAACCCCCATAGCTAATTAACCACCAGCAATATCTCCAAGTAGTAACCCCCATAGCTAATAACCACCAGTAATATCACTCCAAGTAGTAAACCCCCATAGCTAACTACCCACAGTAATATCACTCCAAGTAATATCCCCATATAGTAATAACCACAGCAATATCACTCCAAGTAATAGTCCCCAAGCTAACTAACCACCAGCAATATCACTCCAAGTAATAACCCCATAGCTAACAACCACCAGCAATATCACTCCAATAATAATCCCCACAGTAACTAACCACCAGCAATATCACTCCAAGTAATAACCCCCACCCCATAGCTAACTAACCACAGCAATATCTCCAAGTAAAACCCCCATAGCTAATAACCACCAGAATATCACTCCAATAGTATAACCCCCATAGCTAACTAACCACCAGCAATATCACTCCAAGTAATTTCCCCCCATAGCTAATTAACCACCAGCAATATCACTCCAAGTAATATCCCCCATAGCTAACTAACCACCAGCAACATCACTCCAAGTAATAACCCCCATAGCTAACTAACCACGCAATATCACTCAATAATAATCCCCACAGTAACTAACCACCAGCAATATCACTCCAAGTAATAACCCCCCACCCCATAGCTAAATAACCACCAGCAATATCACTCCAAGTAATAACCCCCCATAGCTAATAACCCACCAGTAATATCACTCCAAGTAGTAATCCCCATAGCTAACTAACCACCAGCAATATTACTCCAAGTAATAACTCGCATAGCTAACTAACCCAGCAATATCACTCCAAGTAATATCCCCCATAGCTAACTAAACCACCAGCAATATCCTCCAAGTAATAACCCCATAGCTAACTAACCACCAGCAATATCACTCCAAGAAATAACCCCCATTGCTAACCACCAGCAATATCATTTCAATTAATAACCCCCATACCTAACTAACCACCCGCAATATCACTCCAAGTAATAACCCCCATAGTAAACTAAACACCAGCAATATCACTCAAAAGTAAAACCCCCATACATAACTACCACCAGCATAATCACTCCAAGTAATATCCCCATAGTTAACTAACCACCAGCAATATCACTCCAAGTAATAACCCCCCATAGTAACTAACCACCAGCAATATCACTCCAAGTAATAACACCCCATAGCTAACTAACCACCAGAAATATCACTCCAAGTAATAGTCCCCCATAGCTAACTAACCACCAGCAATATCACTCCAAGTAATAACCCCCACAGCTGACTAACCACCAGCAATATCACTCCAAGTAGTAACCCCCAAGCTAACTAACCACCAGAATATCACTCAAGTAGAACCCCCATAGCAACTACCACCAGTAATATCACTCAAGTAATATCCCCCATAGTAACTAACCACCAGCCAATATCACCTCAAGTAATAAACCCCATATCTAATATAACCACCAGCAATATCACTCCAGTAGTAAACCCCATAGCTAACTAACCACCAGTAATATCACCCAAGTAGTAACCCCCATAGCTAAATACCCACCATAATACTGCAAGTAATACACCCCATAGCTAACTAACCACCAGCAACATCACTCCAAGTAATAACCCCCCATATCTAATTAACCACCAGCAATATCACTCCAAGTAGTAACCCCCATAGCTAACTAACCACCAGCAAATCACTCAAGTAATTTCCCCCCATAGCTAATTAACCACCAGAATATCACTCCAAGTAATAGTCCCCCATAGCTACACAGATAGCAGCTAGCTGCAGGATTGGGAATGCGCACAGATAGCAGCTAGCTGCAGGATTGGGAATGCACACAGATAGCAGATAGCTGCAGGATTGGGAATGCGCACAGATAGCTGCAGGATTGTGAATGCGCACAGATAGCAGCTAGCTGCAGGATTGGGAATGCGCACAGATAGCAGATAGCTGCAGGATTGGGAATGCGCACAGGTAGCAGATAGCTGCAGGATTGGGAATGCGCACAGATAGCTGCAGGATTGTGAATGCGCACAGATAGCAGATAGCTGCAGGATTGGGAATGCACACAGATAGCTGCAGGATTGTGAATGCGCACAGATAGCAGATAGCTGCAGAATTGGGAATGCGCACAGATAGCTGCAGGATTGGGAATGCGCACAGATTATTATCCCATATTCTCAATATTATATAGTAAATCCTCTTCCAACCATATATACAGATATGTATTAATCCAGAATTCCAATCTATATAGATCCTGAACCAACCAGAACTACAGTAATATGTATTCATACCAATAATTCTCAAATTTCTAGTGGTATCCCCGTACCACCCAGAACTACAGTATATGTTATTAATAACCTTAATTCTCAATATTATACTGTACTCCCCGTACCACCCAGAACTCAGTCTGATTATAAATACCAGTAATTTCCAATATTCGAATGTTCCCCGTACCCAACCAGAACTCAGTATATGTATTATCCCATATTTAATAAGTATAAGGGTATCCATCCCCGTACCAACCAAACTACAGTATATGTATTAATACCAGTATTCTCAATATTATTTAGAAACTTATCTAGGCCCCTTTTTAAAGCTATTCAATGAAGCCTGAACCTGCCAATTCCTATCATTCTTCGCTGTTACAACTGCGCACAGATCTGTCACCATGCTGTTTTCTTTTATCCACTGTAAACGCAGTCAACAAGACAAAATAGATAGTTAAAACCCATTTCTACCTTCACAGTCCTAACTGTGCCCCGTAACCACCCAGTAGCTAAAAAAAGTGATTTTCAATTTCTCTCACCTGTAAAAAACGAAAAGAAAAAGGTGTTATCAACATCTTTACTTTCCCTCTTCTCATCCAACCGCACTTTATCCCCATGAGGCTCTTGGATGCACTGCATGCACTGCCTCTTAACATCACACTCATCCCAACCTGGCCCGGTCAATATCTCACAATTTCCAAACCAGCATCCGACTTGTCCCCCTTTCTACCATTTATCACTTGACCGGCCCCCCTCCCTTGCCACATGTCACTTATATCACCCTATAGTCCAAAGAGCCTCCAGCACACATAAAGTATGTGCAATCCCTCCACCCTCTACTCCTAGGGATGCGAAACGCTAAAGGAAACAAAGTGAGGAGCTACTCAATCTCTGTGATTCAATGATTTGGTGTAAGACAACATTATATACAACGTTTCAGATGCGTGAAGGGAACGACGTATGGCCCCGAAACATTGTATGTTAATGTTTGTGCTTACAACAATACATTGATCACAGAGATAAGGTGCTCCTCCATTTGATCCCTTCCGGCTCTGTAAACTTTTTGGATTGGCCCCACCCTGTTCCTCCTGCCATGTGTCCATGGGATCTGCCCCAACCACCCACGTGTCCCTGGTACTATTAATTGTAACTCACCTTTTTATCTTTCCTGCTTATGCTCCACTTCCGTCCTCCGTTCTCACGAAGCCTGTTCTCCTCTTCTGACAAGAGGCCGAAAGAGTCAAGTTAAATATAAATGAACATAGCAGTTTACTAGTCAACAACATTGTCTTACTAAGAGACTGTCATTTTCCACTACAAATACGTTTAACTCAACAAAAATATTGCTGAATTGGAACAGCGAATGACTTTCCTGGGCTGTATCTCACAATCAGGAATAATCCCTTTAGTTTCCATAAAGATAAGTCAGCTTGACCCACGGACTTCCAATGGGATACTAAGAACAGATATAAAGAACAATCCAAAGGAACATTGCGATCTGCACAACAGCAAACATATCTACAAACCTCCCACTCCCACGTACCATAAAGCATAATTGGTAACTGACAGTTTTACAACAGAGGGAATTTACCGAGAGCTGCTGGGCTTTTTTAAAATAGGTTTCCAACTCAGCTAACCGATAATATTATTTTAATGTGAACAAGTTTTCTTATGGACGGGTTGCTCGGGTATCAAAAAGACAACCCACACAGGTGCCAATTCAATACACGGTTTTCGCTAGTGTAGCCATCGTCTATGTGATTTGACTCCGGAGGGATGGTATAACCAGTGTGGCTTGGGTAATATCTCCCTGTTAGTGGCAGGTAACATAAAGAGCAATGGTAGGAAGGAAACATCCCAGTACCGGAGGGTCCCTGTCTCTATCTGGAGGAGGCTTGTGTCCAACGTTTGGGTTCTTCCCAAGCTTTTTTCTTCTTTTTGGTCAATTCTGAATTAAAGAGAAGAAGAAAAATGTCTATCCTAGTCTTTCTTCCATATACTTAATCTTAACCAACAAACCCACAGGCTGAAAACGGACAGAATTCACACAGTTCAATTAAAACTATTAGGGTATAGCTTATTAAAAAGTATATATCTATTCACCATGTGACTAAACCCAACCATACAGCATGGACGTGTTTTGACAAAATCTGGGGCCAATAGTACAAACCTACACATAACCAGCAACAACAATATAACAATTGGTATAGGATCTTCTATATTATGGCACACTAGGGCTTTATAGGCTGTGGCATAAAAAAGACCTTATTGTTAGAAGATTAATCCAAACAACAATACACTAACACTGATAAGTGTGGCATGCTCCCCCCCCATAACCTTTAACCCCTACATGTATTATAAGGGTAATGTATCCCCTACTGTAAATGATACGGATATTAGACGTCACGAGGAGTTCTGTGTCTATATAAAGGTAAAGGACACAGACTGGTTATACGGGAAACTCTGGGGTACCACTCATGTATTATAAGGGTATGGATCCCCTACTGTAAATGAATAAGGATATTAGAAATAAAGAGAGTTCTGGTCCATATAAAATACAAAGACGCCATGGCAAGTTATACAGGTCTGGGAACTTGGGTACCTTTATGTAATTAGAAGGAGGTAATGTATCACCTGTGACTATTTTGGTTATTTAAAGGTATTTAGGTCACAAAAACTTTTGCTAGACTATGGCAAAATATTTTTTACTACTTGAATAAGTACCCCGATTAGTACTTGTACCATGCTATACTGACCCAGTAGCACTGAACAGCAATGCAACAGGTTACGAATTGATGTAGCAGTGCTTGTTAGTTTTGAAAGCAGAGTCCTTCTTTCCTTGGAATAAAACACTGGCTCCATGTAGACCAGACATACTGCACTGCTATGACATATTAATTTGGCACAGCCATACATTTCTAATCTACTGGTCACTCACAGCTCAGGTCTTAAATTTTATATCTATATATATATTCCTTATATATAGGTATATAGCTTCTAATTTATGCAAGTGCACATTTCGCTATTATTCTATGAAGCGAGAATTAGCGCTGAGGTCTTTTTCTGATGTACACTCCATTGATAAAATGATAAGATCAGGATCAGTTAGTAATAGGTGTCCATAAGCATGACTACAGACAATGTTATACGTTGTATATTCCGTGAATGAGAGCATCACGTACCACAGTTCAAATACAAGTTTCAAGCAGCCTTCACTGCTCACTTCTATCTTGATGAACATAGAAAGCAAATGTGACCTGACCCTTTTCTCCTTTTCGTTCTGCCTCCTCTTCTTCTTCCTCTCCCTCATCTTCGTCCATTTTCATCACCAGCTTCATCAATGTTAAATAGACAGCTGGGGGCGATTTTCCTTTTTTGTTTCCTTTTTTATTTTTCGTTCTCCTCTTCCCTCTGTTTTCTTCTCCAATCTTTCTGTAAAAGTAAAGTAGTTCATAGCTCAGACATAAGTTGAGGTCTGGTATGGATAATAGTAAAGGTTTTTAATCCCAGCATCCAAGGAGCATTCCAACAATCGGCCTACCATAATACGACTCCCGACTGTATATGTAGCTAACCCACTCGAACACAGGCTGCGCTGTGACAAATATTAAGTGTTTATTTCGACAGGTATACCACCCATGTATTTTTTGGGCACATGGCGCCCCCCTTTATCAAGTGGCTGTAATAATAATTTTTCTTGGTCCCACTTATGTGTTACATAAACAAAAAACCAAGTGCTGTCATCAAATGCCAATACATTCTAAATCTACTGTCATCACAGCTGAAGGTCCTTCAATTGTTTTCTTTCTTTCTTAGCCACTGCTTTCTCTCTCTCGCTTTCCACCAGAGCCTCCTGTTTTGCGTTCATGCCATTCAAGGAGGCACCAAACCTGTAAGAAATGCAGGATGCAGCTTGGACAAGGTTCTCGAAGAGGCCGGATCCTGGTTTGGGTACAGTTTTCCCAGACATTAAGGGTATTGTTTGGGTAAAGTTTCATGAGTAGGTAAAGACACCTAGAACCCAAAAGGATCAAGCTGTATAACAGTTCCTGATTGTTGGCACTTACCCCCTTGCTGGATTTCAGCTCAGGCTTCCACTGTCCACTCTGCATCATAATGTGCTGAGAACTTTTTTCTTTATATTTTGCCTTTAAACATTTCTCCGCAAGACAAAAAACATTGGGGGGTTTTAAGCTGCAGAATATATTGTGTTCTCTTTAAGCTATTGATAAAGTTTTGGTGATCCCTCAACTGAAACACTAAAAAAACCTTCCTCTTAACTGAGAAATAAAGCCTGAACATCTTGCCTGCTGACATTCATCAAGTCTAACAAAAGCACCTTCACACTTTGTAACTTATCAATACAAGCACCATCCTTGTCATTAAATATTAAGTAACCAATGTATACAGATCAAAAAATGAATTTGTAAAATTCACCATAAGGAACAACAGGGTTTCCAACATACTGGTCATACAGTATGGTATCTGGAATTAAGGGGTGAGGGAACCATACGTATTTGTAAGGGGAACCATATAACATATGGGTATCCTTGGGAGTAAAGGGGCACCCATACAGTATGGGTACCTTGGATAACAGGGGACCCATACGTGGGGTGAGGGGAACCATACGGGGGGGTCGAGGAAGGAACCGTACAGTGGGGTGAGGGGAACGCGTAACATCATAGGTGTGAGGGGGAACCTTACACTAAGAGTCTGGGGGTGAGGGGAACCCCAACGCAGGGGGTGATGGGAAACCACCAGCGTGGGGAGGGAACCACACAGCAGGGGGGAGGGGAAACCACACAGCAGGGGGGAGGGGAAACCACACAGCAGGGGGGAGGGGAAACCACACAGCAGGGGGGAGGGGAAACCACACAGCAGGGGGGAGGGGAAACCAGCACCGCAGGGGGGGAGGGGAAACCACACAGAGGGGGGAGGGGGAACCCACAACACATGAGGGTGGGAGTGAAACCGTACAGAGGGTGGGGGGAAACCGTACAGGGGGGGTGAGGGGGGAACCGTACAGGGGGGGTGAGGATTAACCGTACCTTAGGGGTGAGGAGGAACCGTACAATATAGGGGTGAGGGGGAACCGACAATAAAGGGTGAGGGGGAAACGGTACAGTAGAGGTAAGTCAGGTTAGGGAGAACCTCCGTAAGAGTAGGGGTGAGGGGGACCCGTCCTTAAGAGTAGGGGGGAGTGGGGAAAACCTTACGTAGAGTAGGGGTGAGGGGGAACCTTACAGTAAGAGTAGGGGTGAGGGGGAACCTTTACCGTAAAGAGTAGGGTGAGGGGGAGACCTTTACAGTAAGAGTGGGTGAGGGGGAACCTTACAGTAAGAGTAGGGGTGAGGGGGACCCTACAGTAAGAGTTAGGGGTGAGGGGGAACCTTACAGTAAGAGTAGGGGTGAGGGGGAACCTTACAGTAAGAGTAGGGGTGAGGGGGAACCTTACAGTAGAGTAGGGGTGAGGGGGAACCTTACAGTAAGAGTAGGGGTTATGGGAACCTTACTATAGTAGGGGTGAGGGGGAACCTTAAACAGTAAGGTAAGGGGTAGAGGGGAACCTTCACAGTAAGAGTATGGGTGAAGGGTGAACCTTACATAGAGTAGGGGTGATGGGGAACCTTACAGTAAGAGTAGGGGTGAGGGGGAACCTTACAGTAAGAGTAGGGTGAGGGAAACCACATCACAATCGGGGGGATTTGAGGGAAACCCACGAGAGCGGGGGTGGAGGGAAACCACACAGCGGGGGTGAGGGTAAACCACACGCGGGGTGAGGGGTAACACACAGCGTGGGGAGGGGAAACCAAACCACACAGCGGGGGTGAGGGAAACCACACCAGCGGGTGAGGGGAAACCACACCAGCGGGGGTGAGGGGAAAACACACAGCGGGGGTGGGGAAACCACAACAGCGGGGGTGATGGGAAACACACGCGTGGGTGAGGGAAACCACACAGCGGGGTGAGGAGGGGACCACCACACAGCGGGGTTGGAGGGGAAACCACTCGGCGCGGCTTGGCGAGCGGGGGTGGGGGAAACCACACACTAGCGGGGGTGAGGGGAAACCCCAGCAGCCGTTTGTGAGGGAAACCACCCATGTCGTGGGTGAGGGGTAACCACACAGCGGGGTGAGGGGAAACCACACAGCGGGGTGAGGGGCCCACAGCGGGGTGAGGGAAACCACACAGCCGGGGGTGGATGGGAAACCACACAGCGTGGTTGAGGGGAAACCCACAGCGGGTGTATGGGAAACCACACAGCGGGGGTGATGGGAAGACAACACCTCGGGGTGGAGGGAACCCACACCGGCGGGGTGAGGGGAAACCACACGCGGGGGTGAGGGAAACCACACGCTGTGGTGAGGGGAAACCACACAGCGGGGTGAGGGGAAACACACAGAGCGTGTGTGAAGGGGAAACCACCAGCTTTGGTGAGTGGGAAACCACACAGCGGGGGTGAGGGGCAACCGACACAGCGGGGGTGAGTGCACCACCAACGGGTGTGATGTGAAACCACACCGCGGGGGTGAGGGGAAACCAGTCACAGGCGGGGGTGAGGGGAAACCAACACAGCGGGGGTGAGGTGAAACCCCACAATCGTGGTTGAAGGGAAACCACAACAATCATCGGGGTGTGTGGAAACCACACAAGCGGGGTGAGGGGAAACCACACAGCGGGTGTGAGGGGAAACCACACACAGCGGGGGTGAGGGGTAAAACCAACACAGCGGGGGTGGTGGGAAGCCACACAGCTCGGGTGAGGGGAACAACACCTCGGGGGTGAGGGAAACCACACATCAGGGGTGGAGGTGAAACCACACAGGCATGGGTGATGGGAACCACACAGCAGGTTAGGTGAACCCACAGCAGGGGTAGGGAAACCACACAGCAGGGGTGAGGGAAACCACACGCAGGGGTGAGGGGAAACCACACAGCAGTGGTGAGGGAACCACACGCAGGTGAGGGAAACACACAGCGGGGTGAGGGAAACCATACAGGATGGTTGGGGGAACCATCCAGGGGGGTGGGGGGAACATACAGGGGGGGTGATGGGGAACCATACAGTGGGGTGAGGAGGAACCATGCCATAGGGGTGGAGGGGAAACTACAATAGGGGTGAGGGGGGAACCTTACAGTAAGGGTTAGGGGAACCACAGGTAGGGCTGATGGGGAACCCTAACATTAGGGTGAGGGGGAACCACCCACGTAAGGGGTGAAAGGCACCTCGGCTATTTTCTGCTTCATCTGTTCCAGCTGCTCTCGCTGTTTTTCTTTTTTTTTCCCTTTTCATTCATTAGCTGTGCTCGCTCTCCCCGGCCTCGACTGGCCGCCCCTTGTCTATGCGGCCATAGTGTTGGATCCCTCTCACACCAGCTACCGATCTGGCTGGAAGAACCAAACAGTCGCGCATTAATCCGTCATAAGAAGGGCCAAGGAAGCTGTCAATCAAGGAGAACCTCGCGCTTTTGTGACGTAATCATTAGCGCGACGTTGATTTCATTGATTTGAATTCCCTTTGCGGCTTCTTTCTTATCTTTCTTGGGTTAAAATCCCGTTCCATACAGGATGAGTAGCCTGGAAGAGTTTCCAGTGGGATCAAAATTATCACCTTATTCGATTCGTGCTGTATGAGGTGGCACATTGCAGCATAAACATGGCAGAGTTACTAGCGTGTCGTCATTATGGTTACTGTGTGACATCACATGGTGTTAGAGTTTCAGCATTAGGGTTACTGTTGACGTCACTATAGTTACTACTGTGGTGACATCACTATGGTTAGTGTTTACTCATTAGGGTTACTGTGTGAGTGGACCGTCCGGACAATAAGTATTGAACATGTTTTATAAGTCATAGACTGGAAGGGTTTTCTAGCTAGGTATGTACAATCCGGAAATAAGTATTGAACGTGTGTTAATATCATAATATACTTGGGAAGTTTTCTAGCTAGTTGGACAGTACAGCAGGAAATCAGTATTGAACATGTTTTAATATATAGACTGGGAATGTTTTCTTCTAGCTATGTATATAACAGCAGCAGGAAAATAAGTATTGAACGTGGTTTAATATTCCATCGCCTGGGAAGGTTCTAGCTAGTGTACATTCACGAGCCGGAAAATAAGTATTTTGCACATCTTTTTAATTTCTAGACTGGGAAGGTTTCTCTAGCTAGTGAAGTCCACGCCAGGAAAATTTGTATTGAACGGTTTAATATTATCGACTGGGAAGTTCTAGCTATGTACGCAACATAACAGCAGGAAAATAATATTGAACATGTTTTAAAATAAATATTCATGACGGGGAAGGTTTCTAGCTATTGATAGTACAGCAGGAAATCAGTATTGAACATTTTTTATATTCAATGGACTGGTAGGTTTCTAGCTATGGAAGTATCAGCTGGAAAATAAGTCATTGAACGTGTTTTAAATATTCATATACGGGAACGGTTTCTACGCTAGTGTATACCTCAGCCGAAATAAGTATTGAACGGTTTTAATATTCATAGACTGGGAAGGTTTCTAGCTAGTGTATAGTAACAGCAGGAATAAGTATTGAACATGTTTTAATATTCATAGAACTGGGAAGGTTTTCTAGCTAGTGTACAGTACAGCCGGAAAGCTAAGTATTGCACGTGTTTTACTATTCATAGACTGGAAGGTTTCTAGCTAGTGTACAGTACGCAGGAAAATCAGTATGAAACATTTTAATATTCCTGGACTGGGGAAAGGTTTCTAGCTAGTGTATAGTCACAGCATGAAAATAAGTTTGAACATGTTAATATTCAAGACTGGGAAGGGTTCTGCTAGTGTATAGTAACAAGCCGAAATAAGTCTTGATGTTTTAATTTTCATAGACTGGAAGGTCTAGCTAGTGTACAGTAAGCAGAAAAATAGTATTGAACTTTTTAATATCAGGGACTGGGAAGGTTTCTAGCCTAGTGTATAGTACAGCAGCAGGAAACATAAGTATTGAACAGTTTAATAGTCATGGGACTGGAAGTTTTCTAGCTATTGTATAGTTACAGCGGAAAATAAGTATTGACCATGTTTTATTTATAGACTGGAAGGTTTCTAGCTAGTGTACATACAGCAGTAAAATACAGTATTGACGTGTTTTTAATATTCATGGACTGGGAAGGTTTCTAGCTATGTACATACAGCATGAAATAAGTATTGAACATGTTTTTTATATTCAGGACTGGAGGTTTCTAGCTGTGTATAGTACACAGAAATAGTATTGAACATGTTTTAATCTTCATAGACTGGGAGGTTCTCTAGCTGTGTACATACCGGTCAGGAAATCAGTATTGAACGTGTTTTAATATTCATAGACTGGAAGGTTCTAGCTAGTAGTATAGTACAGCAGAAACTAAGTATGGAACGTGTTTTTAATATTCCTGACTTGGAAGGTTTCTAGCTATGTATAGTCACAGCAGAAAATATTATGGAATCATGGTTTTAATATTCATGACTGGAATGTTTCTAGCTAGTGTACAGTACGCAGGAAAATATAGTATTGAACATGTTTTTAATATTCATAGACTGGGAATGTTTCTAGCTCGTGTACAGTAAGCAGGAAATAAGTATTAACGTGTTTTAATTCATGGACTGGGAAGGTTTCTAGCTAGTGTATATTACAGCCGAAACATAAGTATTACCAACATGTTTTAATATTCATAGACTGGAAGGTTTTCTAGCTAGTGGAAGTACAGCCGGAAATAGTATTGAACGTGTTTTACTATTCAATGGACTGGGAAGGTTTCTTCTAGCAGTGTATAGTACGCCGGAAAATAAGTATTGACATGTTTGTCATATCATGGACTGGGAGGTTTCTAGCTAGTGATAGTACAGCGGAATAAGTATTGACATTTTTTAATATTCATAGACTGTGTAAGGTTTCTACCTAGTGTATAGTACAGCAGGAAAATAAGTATTAACATGTTTTAATAGTCATAGACTGGAAGTGTTGCTTCTACTAGTGTAACAGTACAGGCTGAAAATAAGTATTGAACAGTTTTAAAATATTCATGGACTGGGAAGGTTTCTAGGCTAGTGTATAGTACAAGCAGGAAAATAAGTATTGACAGGTTTATATTCAATAGCTGGGAAGGTTTCAGCTATGTATAGTACAGCAGGAAATAAGTAATTGAACATGTTTTAATATTCATGACTGGAGGTTTCTAGCTAGTGTACTACAGCAGAAAAATAAGTATTGAACATGTTTAAATATTCATGGCTGGGCGGTTTCAGCGAGTGTTATAGTACAGCAGGAAAATAAGTATTGACCATGTTTTAATATTCATAGACTGGGAAGGTTTCTAGCTAGTGTATAGTACCGCAGGAACTAAGTATTGAACGTTTTAATATTCTAGACCTGGAAGGTTTTCTAGCTAGTGTATATTCCCGCAGAAATAAGTATTGAACTTGTTTTAATATTCATGAACTGGGACGGTTTCTAGCTAGTGTGTACAGCAGGAAAATAACTTATGAACATGTTTTAATATTCATAGACTTGGGAAGGGTTTTCTACTAGTGTATAGTACGCAGGAAATAAGTATTGCAACGTGTTTTTAATTATTCATAGACTGGGAAGGTTTCTAGCTAGTGTATAGTACAGCAGGAAAATAGTATTCTGAACATGTTTTAATAGTCTGGACTTGGGAAGGTTTCGAGCTAGTGTAACAGGGTACAGGCGAAAATAAGTATTGAACATGTTTTTTAATATTATATACCTGGAAGTTTCTAGCTAGTGTACAGTACCGCAGGACAAATAAGTATTGAACAGGTTTTAATTTCATGACTGGTAGGTTTCTAGCTCTTGTATATACAGCAGGAAAATAAGTATGAACATGTTTTAATATTCATATCTGGTCAGTTTCCAGCTAGTGTACAGTACAGCAGGAAATTAAGTATGAGGGAACGTGTTTTAATATTCATATAGACTGGGAAGGTTTCTAGCTAGTGTATAGTACGCGGAAATAAGTAGTGACATGTTTTTAATATTATGGACTGGATGTTTTCTAGCTAGTGTATGTACCAAGCCGAAAATACGTATTTGACCTGGTTTTAATATTTATAGACTGGGAAGGTTTCTGCTAGGTATATACACAGCAGGAAATAAGTATTGAACCTGTTATTAATATTCCTGACTGGGAAGGTTTCTAGCTATGTAACAGTACAGTCAGTAAAATAAGTATTGAACCTGTTTAATATTCAGGGACTGGGAAGGTTTCTGCTAGTGTATATTCACAGGAAAATAATATTGAACATGTTTTTTAGAATATTCATGACTGGGACTGTTTTTCATCTAGTGTACAGTCACATTCCGGACCGAAGATTGAAAAAACAAAAATGGGTTTTAAATTCATGGACGCGAGGTTTCTAGCTCGTGTATATACAGGCAGGAAACTAAGTATTGAACCATGTTTAATATTCATGGACTGGGATGTTTCGAGCTAGTGTATAGTACGGTCATGAAAATAAGTATTGAACATGTTAATATTCATATACGTGGAAGGTTTCTAGCTATGTAAGTAGTACAAATCAGGAAAAATAAGTATGACGTGTTTAATAATTCAGACTGGAGGTTGCTAGCTCGTGTATGTCAGCAGGAAATAGTATTGAACTGTTTTTGAATATTCATAGACTGGGAAGGTTTCTACTAGTGTATAGTACAAGCAGTAAAATAAGTATTGACCAGTTTTAAATATTCATGGACCTGGGAGTTCTACTAAGTGTATACAGTACAGCAGGAAATAAGTATTGAACGTGTTTTTAAATTCCTATACTGGGAAGGTTTTTCTAGCTAGGTGCATGGTACAGCAGGAAAATAATATTGAACGTGTTTTCATATTCCTAGACTGGGAAGTTTCCATCTAGCAGTGTAGTACAGCAGGAAAATAAGTATTGCACTGTTTTAAGATTCATGACTTGGGAAGGTTTCTAGCTTAGTGTAACAGTACAGCGAAATAATATTGACCATGTTTTAATATTCATAGACTGGAAGGTTTCTCGCTAGTGTACGTACAGCGGAAAATAATAGTGAACGGTTTTTTTAATATTCATGGGACTGGGAAGGTTTCCTAGTAGTGTATATATCACCGGAAAATAGTATTGAACATGTTTTAATATTCATAGACTAGTAATGTTCTATGCTAGTGTTAGTACGCAGGAACATAAGTATTGAACGTGTTTTAGATATTCATGGACTGGGAAGGTTTCTAGCTAGTGTATAGTACAACCAGGCCGAAAATATGTATGAACATGCTTTATTTCATGACTGGGGAAGGTTTTCTACTATTGTAGAGGAAGCCGGAAAATAAGTATTGAACTGTTTTAATATTCATAGACTGGGAAGTTTCTACCTAGTGTTATAACAGCAGGAAAATAAGTATTAACATGTTTAATATTCATAGACTGGTGGGAAGTTTTCTAGCTAGTTTCCAGTACAAGGCGGAATAAGTATTGAACAGTTTAATTATTCTGGACTGGGAAGGTTTCTAGCTAGTGTAGTACAGCAGGAAAATAAGTATTGCACCTGTTTAAAATATTCATAGACTGGAAGTTTCTAGCTAGTGTATAGTCGCAAGCAGGAAAATAATATTTGAACATGTTTTTCATATTCATAGACTGGAAGGTTTTCCCTAGCTAGTGTACAGTACATCAGGCCAGGAAATCGTATTTTTGGGAACCTGTTTAATATTCCATGGACTGGGAAGGTTTCTAGCTAGTGTATAGTACACAGGAAAATAAGTATTGAACATTTTTTAATATCATAGAAAACTGGTAAGGTTTCTAGCTAGTGTATAGTACGAGCAGGAAAATAGTATTTAACGTTTTAATATTCACTAGACTGGGAAGGTTTCGTTCTAGCTAGTGTATAGTACAGCATGAAATAGTATTGAACTTGTTTAGATATTCATGACTGGGAGGTTTCTGCTAGCTAGTGTATAGTACACAGGAAAATAAGTATTGACATTTTTAATATTCATGGACTGGGAAGGTTTCTAGCTCTTGTACAGTAACAGGAGGAAATAATATTGAACAATGTTTAATATCATGACTTGGAAGGTTTCTATCTACGTGGTACGTAACAGGCGGAAATATTATTGGAACAGGTTTAATATTCATAGCCTGGGAAGGTTTCCTAGCTATTTTACTACAGTCAGGAAATAGTATTTGAACTTGTTTTAATATTCATGACTGGGAGGTTTCTAGCTAGTGTATAGTCAGCAGGAAAATCAGTATTGCAGCATGTTTTAATATTCATAGGACGGGAAGGTTTCCAGCTAGTGTACAGTACAGCAGGAAAAATAAGTATTGCACGTGATTTTTTTTGTTTTTTTTTTTTTTTTTTTTTTTTTTTTTTTTTTTTTTTTTTTTTTTTTTTTTTTTTTTTTTTTTTTTTTTTTTTTTTTTTTTTTTTTTTTTTTTTTTTAATATTCATAGACTGGTAAGGTGTCTAGCTAGTGTATAGTACAGCAGGAAATAAGTATGGCATGTTTTTAATATTCATGGACTTGTAAGGTTTCTAGGCTAGTGTCTAGTACAATTCCGGAAAAATAAGTATTGAACATGTTTTAATATTTATAGACTGGGACGGTTTCTATCTATTGTATAGTACAGCAGAAAATATTATAACATGTTTTATATCAGAGACTGGGAAGGTTTCCTAGCTAGTGTACAGTACAGCAGGAAAATACGTATTGAACATGTTTTAATATTCATGGAACTGGGAGGTTTCTCGCTAGTGTAAGTACAAGCAGGAAACAGTATTAGAACATGTTTTAATTTCATGGACTGGAAGGTTTCTAGCTAGTGTACAGTACAGCAGGAAAATAAGTATTGAACATGTTTTACTATTCATGGACTGGGAAGTTTCCACTAGTGTAAGTACACGCAGAAATAAGTATTAACATGTTTTAATATTCATGACTGGTCAAGGTTTTCTAGCTAGTGTATAGTTACAGCGAGGAAAATAAGTATTCGAACATGTTTATATTCCTAGACTGGAAGGTTTCTAGCTAGTGTATCGTACAGCAGAAAAATAAGTATTGAACATGTTTTATATTCATAGACTGGGAAGGTTCCAGCCTAGTGTAGAGTACAGCAGTAAATACGTATTGAACATTTTTTAAATAGTCATAGACTGGGAAGGTTTCTAAGCTATGTACCGTACTTACCCACAGGCAGGAAAATAAGTATTGACATGTTTCAATTTCATAAACTGAAGGTTTCGAGCAGTTGTAATAAGTACATCAGGACAATAAGTATTGAACATGTTTTAAAATATTCATGGCTGGGACAGGTTCTCCTATGTAGCAGTACAGCGGAAAATAAGTAATTGAACATGTTTTAATATTCATATACTGGAAGTCTAGCTAGTGTACATACAGGCGAAAATAGTATTGAACATGTTTTTTAATAATATTCATAGACTGTGAAGGTTTCTAGCTAGTGTACAGTACCGCAGGAAAATAAGTCTTGAACAGTGTTTTCAATATCATAACTGGGAAGGTTCCAGCTAGTGTTAGTCCAGCAGGAATAAGTATGACCATGTTTTAATATTCATAACGACTGTGGAAGGTTTCTAGCTCGTGTATATACAGCAGGAAAATAAGTTAATTGACATTTTTTAATATTCCATAGACTGGAAGGTTTCTATCTAGTGTACAGTACAGCATGCAATCAAGTTTGAACATTTTTTAATATTCTGGACTGGGAAGTTTCTAGCTAGTGTACAGTAACAGCAGGAAAATAAGTATTGAACTGTTTTAAGATTCATGGACTGGAAGGTTTCTAGCTAGTGTAATAGTACAGCCGTAAAATAAGTATTGTAACTTTTTAATATTCATAGACTGGGATTTCTTAGCCTAGTGTAATGTACAGCAGGAACTAAGTATTGAACGTGTTTTAATTTCATGGACTGGAAGGTTCTAGCTATTGTATAGACAGCCGGACAAATAAGTATTGAACATGTTTTAATATTCATTGACTGGGAGGTTTCCTAGCTTAGTGTAAGTACGCAGTACACAATAGTATTTGAACATGTTTTAATATTTCATAGACTGGGAAGGGTCGTTTCTCCTACCTAGTGTATAGTACAGCATATTCATAGACTTGGGAAGGTTCTACACCGATATGTACAGTACAGGCGAATAATAATACTGTTTGAACATGTTTTAATATTTCAGGACTGGGAATGTTTCTAGCTAGTGTATGTACAGCAGGAAATATATTGAACATGTTTTAATCATTCATAGACTGGAAGGTTTCTAAGCTCGTGTATAGTACAGCAGGACAAATAGTTATTGAACATGTTTTAATATTCATAGACTGTACGGGTTTCTAGGCTAGTTACAGTACAGGCCGGAAACATAATTATTGAACATGTTTACTATTCATGGACTGGGAAGGTTTCTAGCTAGTGGTTAGTACAGCAGGAAAATAAGTATTGACCATTTTAATATTCAAGACTGGGAAGGTTTCTAGCTATATGTATAGTCACATGCAGGAAAATAAGTATTGAACGTTTTAATATTCATAGACGGTAAGGTTTCTAGCTAGTGTATAGTAGCAGCGGAAAATAAGTATTTGAAACTTGTGTTTTTAATATTCCATGGACTGGAAGGTTTCTAGCTCGTTATAGTACAGCAGAAAATATTAGTGAACATGTGTTAATATTCCATAGACTGGAAGGTTTCTAGTGTTCTAGTGTATAGTACAGTCAGGAATAAGTATTGAACATGTTTTAATATTCCATATACTGGGAAGGTTCCAGCTAGTGTACCGTACAGCATGAAACTAAGTAGTGAACGTGTTTTAATATTCATAGCTGGAATGTTTCTAGCTAGTGATAGTACAGCAGAAAATAATTATTGAACATGTTTTAATATTCATGACTGGGAATGTTCTAGCTAGTTACAGTACAGGCGGAAAATAATTATTGACTATGTTTTAATATTTCCATAGACTGGGAAGGTTTCTAGCTAGTGTACATACATACGCAGGAAAATAAGTATTTGAACATGTTTTATTAATATCATGGACTGGGAAGGTGTTTCTAGCTAGTGTATATACACAGGAAATAAGTATTTAACATGTTTTAAGATTCATAGACTGGGAAGGTTTCGCAGCTAGTGTACAGTACAGGCGGAACTAATTTTGAACGGTTTTAAGATTCATAGACTGGGAGGTTTCTAGCTCGTGTATATACAACAGCTGAAAATAAGTATTGAACATGTTTTAATATTCCATGGTGGGGACTGGGAAAGGTTTCTACATAGTGTATAGTACTCCGGAAGATAAGTATTGAACATGTTTCTATTATAGAACTGGACGGTTTCTAGCTTGTATAGTAACGGCAGGAAAATAGTATTGAACATGTTTTAATATTCATAGACTGGAAGGTTTTCTAGCTAGTGTACATTACAGGCGGAAATAAGTATTGACATGTTTTTTAAATATTCATGGACTTGAAGGTTTCTAGCTAGTGTATATACAAGAAGAAAATAAGTATTGAACATGTTTTAATATTCACTGGACTGGAAGGTTTCTAGCTAGTGTACAGTACAGCGGAAATAAGGTATTGAACATGTTTAATATTCTGGACGGAAGGTTTCTAGCTAGTGTATAGTACACAGGAAAAGAAGTATTTAACATGTTTTTCATATTCATGGACTGGGAAGGTTTCTAGCGAGTTGTATAGTACAGCAGCAAATAAGTATTGAACATTTTTAATATTCATAAGACTGGAAGGTTTCTCGCTATGGATCGTACAGCAGGAACAATAAGAATTGAACAGTTTTAATATTCATGACTGGGAAGGTTTCCGCTAGTGTATAGTACACATGACAATACGAGTGAACATGTTTGTAATATTCATAGACTGGGAAGTTTCTAGCTAGTGTACAGTACAGCATGAAAATAAGTATTGAACATGTTTAATATTCATAGACTGGGAAAGGTTCTAGCTAGTGTATAGTACAGCATAAAAAAGTTTGAAACTGTTTTAATATTCATGGACTTGGAAGGGTTTCTAGCTAGTGTACAGTTACAGGCGGAAAATAGTATTGAACAGTTTTAATATTCTAGACTGGAAGGTGTCTAGCTAGTGGTACAGTAAACAGGCGAAATAAGTATTGAACATGTTTTAATATTCATAGACTGAATGTTTCTAGCTATTGTTACAGTACAGGAGGAAATAGGTATTGACTTGTTAATTTCATAGACTGGGAAGGTTTCCAGCTAGTGTAACAGTACGGCAGGCAAATAATATTGAACATGTTGGTTTTTAATATTCTATACTTGGTGAGGTTTCTAGCTAGTGTCTAGTCAGCAGGAAATTCAGGATTGAACATGTTTTACTATTCATCGACTGGAAGGTTTCTAGCTATGTCGTTACAGCAGGAAAATAAGTTATTGAACATGTTTTAATCTTCATGGACTGGGAAGGTTTCCTAGCTAGTTGTAACAGTAACGCGGAAAATAAGTATTGCACGGTTTTATATTCATAGACTGGGAGGTTTCTAGCTGTGTCATACATCAGTAAAATAAGTATGACCGTGTTTTAATCTTTCTATACTGGGAAGTTTCTATCTAGTGTATCTTACAGCAGGAAAATCACTATTGAACAGGTTTTAAATAATATATTCAGACTAAGAAGATTCCCAGCTAGTGTATAGTACAAATGGAAGTATTGACCACCGGTATCCCACCCCTCCCCCTGTCCATGGAAGTCTCTCCCGCCTTCTGGGGTGGGTTCCCCACCCCCACACCAACAAACTCCTGCAACTGGCACTTATTTATTGTAATTGTACAACTGTGTATACATAGCATTAGTCTTCTATCGCTTGTTAATTGTAAATGTATGACCGTGGCCCGGTAAATGTGTTGACATACTTTAACTATAACCCTATGGTCTAAACTTTCAACTACTGTGGGTAATAAAGGAAACCAAACTAATTTTTTTAAAATTCTAATATGAAAGCTTTGCTCACTAGAACACCTATACATTGTAAGATTCTTCTCTAGTAAGTTGCATTTAGTAATAAGACTAGTTCTGTAACAAGAAGGCTTCCATGTTTGCTGCCTGTAATACTCATAGCCCATGTTTGGCTTCAAAGAGTCCACACCCCCTGACCCCAGAATTCATTGTATCTATGCACGAGTTTTCTAGCGAAAGATTTCTAATGTACCTGTATTCATTGTTGTGTTGCTGGTGGCACACCATGTAATATATCATGTTTTTTGAACACACATCCTAGGTCCTAGCAAAGGATAAAATTCCACATGTACTGATATCCCACCTAGCAGCCCCTTGTGGGATAAGGTAGAAACACTTTCCTTTTAGAAGACACAGTATAGAAGGTTGCAGGTTCGATTCCCCATTCTTACTTTTATTCTTTACTGAATGTTTCTATTCTTTCTTACATCTATGCTAGCAAATTAACCTGAAAGTTACTTTTCATTTTGTAAGCAAAGGAATTTATCTTTGTTGGGGCAGGAGAGTTTGTAATGTGTTTCCACAAAAACTTGCACTGAAATCTGTGTTTCTGTGTCAGAGGGAGGGATGAACTCTGACATGATTGCGTCACTTCCAGGAAGCAAAGGCGGCAACCTCCTGTGAAGTGACCTTCATATTCTTAGCTGGGTGTGATGACCCCTAGTACCTACAGGTTCATTTTATAATCACCCAGCATCCACAGCAAAGGGAGCACAGCTTTTTGTATCTTGTGAATGTGCTCTTTATACTTGGAATGTTTTCCTGGAGACTTTAGTTCCCTTTTAAATTTGGCCCCATGGTACCGAAGAACTTGATTGAGCATCACTGGTTTTGACTTCCAAATGAAAACCACAGCAGATAAGAACCTCTTACATTAGGATTCACATGAACTTATTATTACACCTTTGTTCTCCTTTAAAACAGAAAAAACAATGTAATTAACCAACCCCCCATATATAACTTAGTGGTACACTTGTTCCTCTGAGAAGGTATGTGCCCTTTTATCACCCCCATTCCCACCAACATAACGGATACCAAACCCCCTTCAGGGTAAACTAGTGAGGTCTATTCCATCCATGGGAAATACACCAATCCACGTACATTTTCCACAACTTTTTATTGAACATGTAATCATTGTGTCACACCAGAAACTGATGTCAATTGGGAAGATATTTTCAGTGGGTGGACACATGCAGCTACAGTCTGTCCAAGAGCAGAGAGACAAGATGGGTAGAAATAATGAACACACAGGGTTGGAATTCCCCTTTCTTGAGGCCCCCAAATAAATTAAATAAATTAGAATAATAGGTCTGCCGATTTAAACTTGTTAACCCACAAGTCCAGTAGTTACTTACCCTATTTCTTATGTAGTGATGGGCACCGAGCTAATCTTTACTTTTATATGAAAGGCCTCCAAGAATACCCCAACCACTGTCTGGGTTTATGGGTTTGATTTATTAGCTCAGCCTCACACTTAGCAGTAGCTCCAGATACAAATATGCCCAAAGCCTAATGACAGATCATTGGTCACATCCGATACTATGGAACTGTGAACATCCAGGCTACAACTATTTATCTGGGATCCATTCAGTTATAAATTCCCATCCTGGTCTGTCTACCTGGCTACATCCTGCACTATATTTCATGATCCTGTACCAGAGTTAAGCATCTTGGGAATTCCACTTTCTGTGCACTGTCATCCCACGATGTATTAGATCTGATGATAGACACAGGTTTCCCTAATTTAACAGACCACGGAAACCATAATTCACAGAGTTTCACTGAGCATGTATACATACTTGTCTGTAACATGTCAAACCACCAGGTAACGGCCATGATGGCAAACACAGAATCACAACAAACAATATGGAACTAGACTGTGCATTCTATGTGAATATTTTCTTTATGGCCCAGGGACAAAACCCCCAGTAAACCTGTGCTCAAGCCTTTTTCCTATGAAACCATTCTCAAAAATGAAAAGTGTTAGACAGTTGGAGGCTTAAGAAGTTAAACTGGGATATATAACTGATGTCATCATGATGTTGAGTTAAAAGGGCACCCATCGCCCCCCCCCCCCCCCAATCTTGCCTATTCACCTTCCTTACCTCTTCCCAACGTTAAATCAGAAGTTCCATCTCCACACTCTCCTCATTCATAATCATATTTCACATCCCCAAGCATTTTCATGGTTTAATTTGCCCCAGTATCCGTCCCCTATTAGCAGATATCTGTAA
Source organism: Hymenochirus boettgeri (assembly GCA_019447015.1). Taxonomy (NCBI): domain Eukaryota; kingdom Metazoa; phylum Chordata; class Amphibia; order Anura; family Pipidae; genus Hymenochirus; species Hymenochirus boettgeri. The sequence goes on along the minus strand of CM033476.1, from coordinate 227,922,938 downwards.
TACAAATATTCCGCCCACCAGTTACTCTGCTGCTCCTTCCCTACAAATGACTCCCCCTTCTATGCTCTCCCTGCCCCACATCCCATCATTGTTCATCCTCCCCGAAAACATCATTCTGTTTTGCGCTTTCATATTCTCAAAATCAAGTCTGTTCCCGTCATCCGTTTTGTAGATATCCTTGATTCATTGCATGTGGTCTCACAAAATGTGTTGTTGGCATCATATGATCGGGCAGAAAATCTACAGGGAGAAAGAAGCCATCACTTACCTCGTGTGCATCACACACTGTCTACATAGCTGTGTCCGTACAGGCCAGAGGTGCATATAACCAGGCACACTTACATATTACATGCAGTGCTACATCATACTACATAGCCAGTGTTACATCTTCTACATAGCAGTGTTACATCATACTACAGTTGTGTTACATCATACTAGCATAGCGTTTAGTGCAGGGCCGAAGGCCAATTATAACCTGGCACCTTACAATCATACTACATAGCAGTGTTACATCATACTACATTGTGTTACATCATACTGCATAGCTGTTAGTGCAGGGCCAGAAGGTGCAATATAAACCTGGCACACTTACATCATACTACATAGCAGTGTTACATCATACTACATAGCATTGTTACAATCAATACTACATAGCAGTGTTCATCATACTACATATGCAGTGTTAAATCATACTACATAGCAGTGTTATTCATACTACATTGTGTTACAATCTTACTACATGTGTTACATCATATTACATAGCAGTGTTTTCCATCCTACTACATAGCAGTGTTACATCATACTGCACATAGCAGTGTACAGTTACTATCACTACCTAGCAGTGTTAATCATACTACATAGCATTGTTACTCATCTACATAGCAGTGTTACATCATACTACATAGCATGTTTACTACTCATACTACATAGCAGTGTTACATCATATCTACATAGCAGTGTTAAACATATACTCGCAGTGTTAACTCATACTACAATTGTTTACCATCTTACTACATTGTGTTACATCATACTATAGCTGTGTTAGTGCAGGGCCAAAGGTGCAATATAAACCTGGCCCACTTACATCATACTACATAGAAGTGTTGCATCATACTACATAGAAGTGTTACATCGACTCATAGCAGTGCTACATCATACTACATAGAGCCAGAAGGTGCAATATAAACCTGGCACACTTACTTGGCTTTCTGATCCCATCTTCTGTGGCCTCATACAGATCACTAATGGCCACACACCTGTAAAAACACACACATTTTTATCAGGACCAAAGATCCCGCCTTTATAATAGACAATGACCAACATAAATTACAATCTCAGCCATTTAGGAAAACGCTAATACCAACAGGTGAAATATTCAATTGTATAAACCTTCTGGTCCAGTACCAATACCCCTGGTTTACAAGGTTAAGGGCTGTCCACACCTAAATCAATCTTGTAGAATAGGAACCTCCCTCAATTAGAATTCATTGAATAGATTGGGAACATGCACAGATAGCAAGCTAGCTGCAAGATTGTGATGCGCACAATAGCAGCTAGCCTGCAGGATTGGGAATGGCGCACAGATATCAGCTAGCTGCAGTATTGGGAATGCGCACAGAGAGCATACCTGCATGATTGGGAATGCGCACAGATAGCTGGCGGATGTGTAATGCGCACAGATACAGTCGCGCAGATTGGGAATGCGCACATATAGCAACTAGCTGCAGGATTGTGAATGTCGCACGAGATAGCAATAGCTGCAGGATTGGGAATGCGCCCAGATGCAATGCGCTGCCACAGATAGCAGCTAGCTGCAGGATTGGGAATGCCACCGATATCGATAGCTGCAGGATTGGAATGCGCACATGCAATATCTGCAGATTAGAAGCGCACATCTGCAGGATTGTGAATGCGCACAGATAGCAGCTAGCTGCAGGATTGGGAATGCGCACAGATGCATATACTCAGATTGAATGCGCACAGTAGCAGATAGCTGCAGGATGGGAATCGCACAGATAGCTTGCAGGATTGTGAATGCGCACAGCATAGCAGATAGCTGCAGGATGGAATGCACATAGTCTGCGATTGGAATGCGCACAGATAGCAGATAGCGCAAATGGGAATGCGCACAGATAGCTGCAGGATTGGGAATGCGCACGCATAGCTGCAGGATTGTGAAAGCGCACAGATAGCGCTGCAGGATTGGAATGCGCACAGATAGCGATAGCTGCAGGGTTGGGAATGCGCACAGATAGCTCAGGATTGGGATGCGCACAGATAGCAGATAGCTGCAGGATTGGGAATGGCGCACAGATAGCTGCAGGATTGTGAATGCGCACAGTAGCAGATAGCTGCAGGATTGGGAAATGCGCTAGAGAGCAGATAGCTGCAGGATTGGGAATTGCGTCACAGATACTTGCAGGTTGTGGAAGCCACTACAGATAGCTAATTGACCTATCAGTTTGAGTTGGGAAGCGGGCACAGATAGCAGTAGCTGCAGGATTGGGAATGCGCATGATAGCAGCTAGCTGCAGGATTGTGAATGTCGCACAGATAGCAGATAGCTGCAGGATTGGGAATGCGCACAGATAGCAGCTAGCTGCAGGATTGGGAATGTGCACAGATAGCAGATAGCTGCAGGATTGGAAATGCGCACCAGATAGCAGATAGCTGCAGGATTGGAATGCGCACAGATAGCATTCTACGCTGCAGGTTGGGAAGCGCGCAGATAGCTGCAGGATTGGGAATAGGCACAGATAGCTGCAGGATTGGGAATGCGCAGATAGCTGCAGGATTGGGAATGCGCACAGATAGCAGATAGCTGCAGGATTGGGAATGCGCACAGATAGCTGCAGGATTGGGAATGCGCAAGATAGCAGATAGCTGCAGGTTTGGAATGGGCACAGATAGCAGATAGCTGCAGGATTGGGAATGCGCACAGATAGCAGATAGCTGCAGGATTGGGAATGCGCAGATAGCAGATAGCTGCAGGATTGGAATGCCACAGATAGCAGATGTGCAGGTTTGGGAATGCGCACAGATAGCAGATAGCTGCAGGTTTGGGAATGCACAGATAGCAGATAGCTGCAGGTTTGGGAATGCGCACAGATAGCAGATAGCTGCAGGTTTGGGAATGCGCACAGATAGCAGATAGCTGTCAGATGCATTGGGTAATGCACAGATAGCAGATAGCTTGCAGGTTGGAATGCACACAGATAGCTGCAAGGATTGTGACATGCGCACAGCATAGCAGATACTGCAGAATTGGGAATGCGCACAGACAGCTGCAGGTTTGGGAATGCGCACAGATAGCATGGCAGGATTGTGGGAATGCGCACAATAGCAGTACTGCAGGTTTGGAATGCGCAACAGCTAGCATGTAGCTGCAGGTTTGGGAATGCGCACAGATAGCTGCAGTTGGGAATGCCACAATAGCAGATAGCTGCAGTATTGGAATGCGCAAAATGCTGCAGGATTGTGAATGCCCACAGATAGCAGATATCTGCAGGATTGGGAATGCCACAGAGCAGATAGCTGCAGGATTGGGAATGCGCACAGATAGCCGTAGCAGGATTGGAATGCGCACATATGCATAGCTAGATAGACGCATGAACTCTGCAGATTGGGAACTGCGCACAGATAGCAGATATCTGCAGGATTGGGAATGCGCATGAATAGCAGCTAGCTGCAGGATTGGTGACAATGTGCACAGATAGCAATTAGCTGCAGGATTGGGAATCGCACAGATAGCAGCTGCTGCAGGATTGGGAATGTGCACAGATAGCAATAGCTGCAGGATTGGAAATGCGCACGATGCAGATGCTGCAGGATTGGGAATCGTCACAGATAGCAGCTAGCTGCAGATTGGGAATTTGCGGCGCAGAAGTCTGCATGATTGGGATAGGCACAGAAGCTCAGGGGATGCGCAGTTGGGACTGCGTTCTCAGATTGGGAAATGCGCACATGATAGCCAATAGCTGCAGATTGGGAATGCCAGCCAGAAGCTCAGGATTGGGAATGCGCAAAGATAGCAATCTGCAAGTTTTGGGATGGGCCACAGATAGCATAGTCTCTGCAGGATTGGGAATGCGCACAGATGCATAGCTCAAGATTGGTAATGCCAGAGTAGCAGATCGGGAGCTGCAGATTGGGAATAGCGTCACAGATAGCAGAATATCGCAGGATTGGGATGCGCACATTAGACAGATAGACTGCAGGTTTGGTAATGCACAGATAGCACAGATAGCTGCAGATTGGGGAATGCGCACAGTTAGCAGATCGCTGCAGGTTTGGGGAATGGCACAACGATAAGCAATAGCTGCAGTTTGGGAATGCACAGATAGCAGATAGCTCAGGTTGGATGCGTCGATAGCGTAGCTGCGCCGTGAGCACATACTGCAAGCATCATAGTCTGCACGGTTTGGGGAATGCGTACAGATATCAAGATAGCTGCAGGTTGGGAATGCACAGATAGCAGATAGCGCGCAGTGTTTGCGGAATGCGCAAGATAGCAGTTACCTGCGGATTGGGAATTGCTCCGAGCAGATATTGAGGAGAATCCAGGATGCTAGCGCAGGATTGGGAATGCGCACAATAGCAGATAGCTGCAGGATTGGATGCGCACAGATAGCCGATAGCTCGGATTGGAATGCGCACGATAGCATAGCCTGCAGGATTGGGAAGCACCAGATAGCTGCAGGATGAATGCCCAGATAGCTGCAGAAAGATTGTGGAATGCACCAGATAGCTGCGATGGAAGCAATGCGCAGGATTGGGAAATGCACAGATAGCTGCAGGATTGGGAATGCACAGATAGCTGTAGGATGCACATACAGTGAGAGAGCAGAGAGCATCAGACTTTTTTACTCTGCATGATCATCATGCTGAATCTATTAGCCATGCCATGACAGAGGAATAAGCTTTATATACAATATATAGTGGGGTCAGGGAATGGATAATTGACAATTCTTTTCTGCCTGTGTAGGTCACATCCCCAGAAATAGCCCCGAATCACTGCCTTGGTGAGCTGTTAAAAAAACCCTGGGCAAAGGCTTACAGCCTCCGTCTCCCCTTCCTCCTTCTCTAAGGAAAGGTCCATGCCCACCCACATAAGACTAGGGAACACACTAGAGCTTTCAGCCAGGGATCATATACAATGTCCTGTAATGTGAGCAGTGGAACAGGAAATAAACACGTTATCTGAATAAGAAAATTCGGCCTTCTTACTTCTGCTCGATTGGCTCCAATAGCTCCAACGCTGGTTCAATTTCATTCTCAGGCTCTGCTGTTTCCACAGTGGTGCTGACAATTGCAATATACTTGCCCTGAGCAGCTACATTGTGTGCATAGGAAATCATACACACATAGATGTCTGCAACACAAGCAACACATGGCAATCAGTGTCCAAGTTACATCTCACTATCTCTTCCCAGAATTCCCTTTTCCATGGCTCCATATCTATCCTTCCTGTCTCTAGGATGACGTTATGTTAATAATCCACCTTACTGGACCTTACCTGATTTCCTGTTGACCTGGTTCTGGGGTATGAGGATTTGGCAGGAATTTGCATCATTAGTGTTCTTGATAGGATGATTCAAGATACAGATGACACGGATAACTTGACCTGCCTTGCGCACTCGCTCGGAGATGTAGCTTGGATCACAGATTAGGTTTGCTTGCATCTTGCCCACCTTTTCCCAAGATAAAACCCTAAATCAAACTTCCAGAAAGATACACGTGCAGGGAGGTGAGCAATATAAACTAGAGCTACACCCAATTGAATGGTTTCCACCAACCGTTATGAACACTAAGGTTCGCGGGTGCCCGATTTCCCGACAGCACAATGTGTACAAACGGCCAATTTCTGAGCGATAATCTTCCGGTGTATGGGCACTTTATCGGCCGAAATGGCCTTACGTATGGGGATCCTTGCCTCTCCTGAACGAGCAGGCGATTCGCCCTAAAGTGCCCATGCGTAAGATTATCGCCCGAAACGGGCTTTCGTACACATGCGTCACGGGTTGGCACCTGCGATCGCATGTGTGTACGAACCTTAACGGAGATTTACTGTCAAGTTAGCTATCTGCATTGTTAATGGCCAACTACTGCACGTAAAAAAATACCTTCTGGTTCTCTATTATCTGTAGTTTTCCCCAGCCGTATAATGACATATTCCCAAGAATGAAATTGGAAAACATGGACCATAGAACTACTTGTTTCTGTTCAGTGTTCCGACTATCACAGATTTAAATGAAAAACTGAATATACAGGTGTTACCTCCCCCTCAGACTTTACACCAATCACGCGGCCTTTCTCCATTACTATCTCGTCCACTGATTTGTTCAGCATGTAGGTGCCTCCATATATAGCACTCAGCCTAGGGTAGAAAGGAAGATTTACACCAGGGTAGAAAACTAAACCCATAGAATGGAAGATCACATAACCTATGGCCCAATCCACTTCCCATAAGAAAAAGGTACAGGGGGTGATAATGGATCGTGCATTAATGGTGACATTTACCCAGAGACGCTGTCCTCTGGGTAACTCCTGTCACGCACTTCAATATCGCATTTGCCAGTCGTTTGGTAAATCACAAAAGGGATTACCTCACACGCGTGATTTTAATAGTAGCCATCGTTACAATCTTGCACCTAAAAGTAGCGCAAACGCAATATTACATTGCGAGCATCGATAGCGTGGGTGTCATTTGCAAAACCTGCAGTAAGATATATGCGCCTGGGTGTGCGAGCGTCGGGGGGGGTTGTTGATTCGTGTGAATCGTGGGGTTTCTGGCACTATTCTATACTATATACTATACTACACTATTCTATACTATATACTATACTACACTATTCTATACTATATACTATACTCCCTATTCCTATACTAATACTATACTACACTATTCTATACTATACTACACTAATCTATAACTACACTATTCTATACTATAATACTAGACTACACTATCATTCTTATACTACATATTCTATACTATATTCTCATACTACAACTAATCTAACTATATCCTAAGACTACAACAGATTCTATACTATATAATTAAATACACCTATCTATACCTATACTACACCTATTCTATACTATATACAATACTAACACTATCTATACTACACTATTCTTATACTATATACTATCACTACAACTATTCTAATACTGAATATACATACACACTATTCTATACTATCTCACACTAATCTATACTACACTATTCTATTACTAAATACTAGTACTACACTATATACTATACTACACTATCTATACTATATACTATCCTACACTATCTATACTATATACTATACGATCAACTATTCTACTATATACTATCACTACACTATTCTATACTAATATCTATACTCACTATTCTATACATATAACTATACTACACTAATATACTATACTACACTATCTATACTGAGATACTATACTACCTATTCCTATACTATATACTATACTACACTATTCTATACTACTAATATATACTACACTATTCTATACTATATACGATACTACACTATTCTATACTATATACTATACTACACACATTCGTATACTTATACATACTACACTATTCTATACTATACTACTATATTATAATACCCTATTCTATACGATATACATACTACAGCATAGTCTAGACTAGTATACTATCACTACACTATTCCTATACTATAACTTACACACTATTCTATACTATATACTATCCTACACTATTCTATACTATATACTATACTACACTTTCTACTACTATAACTACCCTAATCTATCACTACAACTTTCATCTATATACTATACTACACTTTATATACTACACGATTTCTAAATCACTATATTCTATACTAACACTAATCTATACTATATACTACTACTACATACAACGTTCTAACTATAACTATAATACATATCTATATCTATACTCATATATCCTATATACTATATACTATAACACACAATCTATACTATCAATATTCTATACTAAATACTATACACACTATTCTATACTATATATCACTATACACACTATTCTACACTATATCACTATCTACACTATCATATCTAACTACACTATCATTATCATACTGACACTATTCTATACTATATATCTCACTCTAACACACTATTTCATATACTATATCATCTCCCTATAACCCCTAAAAATTTTACTATCTATACTACACTATACTACTACACTATTCTATACTATAATATATCTCACTATTCTATACTTATAACTATACTTACCCTATCATCTATATACTAACTACACTATTCTATACTATATACTATACTACACTATTCTATACTATATACTATCCCACTATTCTAATACTATATCTGATACTACACTATTCTAACTATAACTATACTAGCTATCTATACACGTATATCTAATAAACTATCTATACTATATACTATCTACTATTCATACTATATACTATACTCACTATCTATATAGGCTATCTACAAACATCTATAATACGTATATTTATCTAACATACATAGCTATACTATACACTCATAATCTATACTACCTATGCTATACTAATATACTATACTACACATCTAACTATATACTATACTACCTATCTTACTATAATTACTATACTACACAACTATACATCATCTACATGACCAGTTACTACCTATAATCACTATCTACTAACTAACAACTATTCTATACTATATACTATCTCAATAGCTAACATCTTACTATACTATACTATACACAAGTCATATTACTATCACTAACTATGTTTCTATATCTATACTACTATATCGATCACACTATTCTATACTATATTACTATACTACACTACCTTCTAAACTATATACTATACTACGTATTCTAACTATATATATATAATACACTATCTATACTAACACTACTAACTACATACTATCTATATACTAAACTATACCTATACTAACACACTATCGATAATCTATACTACACTATTCTATACTATATACTATACTACACTATTCTGATACTATATACTATAGCTCACTATTCTATCTATATACTCATACTACACCTATTCTATACTATATACTATACTAACACTATATACTATACTATATTCTATACTAGACATATACTATAGATACACTATTTATCACTATAACTATACTCATACTATTCTATACTACAATAGATCTATACTACACTATCTATACTATACTACACTACCTAATACATACTACTTTCTATACTATATACTATACTACACTAAATTCTATCTATATACTATACTACACTAGTTCATACTATATACTAATACTATATCACTATCACATACGATAGCTAAGATCTATACTATATACTAATACTACACTATTCTATACTATATACCATACATACAACTATATACTATACTACACTATTCTATACTACAACTATTACTCCACATTCTACTATACTCTAACTATCATCTACACTTTCTATACTAATATACTATCTACACGATACTACTAAATTCTATACTTCGATATACTAATATCCTATATCTATCTACAATTCAACTACATATACATTAGTACTATAACTACACTATGTCTATAACTATATACTATCGCTACCTAATGCTAATACCTATCTAACTATATACTATAATACACCCTAATCTATACTATAACTATACGACACTATTCTATACAATTACTACACTACAACTATATCTATAAGTTCTAACTATCGTATACTATACTACATCCTATACTAGCTACCTACTATATTTATCTATAACTAACTACGACTATCTAATACTACTATACTAATATTTACTACTAACACTATTTAACATATTATCTAACCTCTCTATCTGTACTACACTACTCATCATATACTATCTAACTATTCTATACTATAATATACTTCTACAGACTACTACTAACTAATATCTATCTAACACTATTCTATACTATATTCCTATACTACAACTATTATACTAAACAGTACTAGTACTATCACACTATCACACTCCATTCTATACGATATATATAACTACACTATTCTATAACTATACTACTACACTATTCTATACTATCTATACATAACACTATCTATACGATAACTACTACACACTATATTAACTATACTAAATATAACTATACTAACACTATTCATACTATACTCCTGATATCGATCACGATCTATACTATATACATACTACACATTCTATACTATATACTTATACTAAAATACACTATTCTATACTATATACTATACACCACTATTCTATACTATAATACTATACTACACTATCTATACTATATACTAGACTACACATTCATACTATACTACATAATCTATCTACACTATTCTATAACTATACTACTTATACGACAATATACAGCTACAATCTTTCTATCCTATAGATTCTATACTACACTATTCTACTACCTATATCGATAACTCACTATTCTAGTATATATCTATACACTATCGATAACATTCATACTATACTACACCTATTCTATACTATATCTATACTACACTATCTATACATCTTATATAGTACACATATTCTATACTATCATATACTACACTATACACACTAACTCTAACTACACTATTCTATCTAATATATACACTATACTATATACATTCACCTTATCTATACTATATACTATACTACACTATTCTGACTACTATCAATATTCACTAATTTACTAGACTATCGCTATTCTAACTATATACTATACTACACTATCTCTATAACAGACTATATATCTATACTACACGCTATTCTATAACTATATAACACTTATACTAACCTACTACATTTCTACCTATCTATAAACTACCTATTATACTATAATAAGCACATTTTATCTATATCCTATACTACATATTCTATACTATCAATACTATACTACACTATTCTTACATCTGTACTACACCTATTCTATACTATATACTTACTAACACTATGCTGGCGAGCGAGCGGGTAAGTCTACTCCTCTCGGTCCTGGGTTTATTGCGAGACGAGGTTACAGGCACAGCTCCTTTACCTCCGTTCTTCATATGGAATGGAGTTCAAAAAAAAGCTTACAAACACCAGGAGTACCCGTTTAAGAGACGCGTATGAGTTACAGAATGTTGGGAGATCTCTGACTGGATACAGCAATAAGTATGTATGTAGTAGCATGTATATGTTGTTATAGTAGTTGCCATTTGCGGATGTGGATGCTATAGAGAAATGTTTAATACAAAAAAACAAGCGTACAGGGGGACCAAAAATATAAATAAACAAAGACATAAATCAGTTATGTGCTTAACGGTCATAAGGGGCGCGGCCTTAGGAAAAATAGCACCCTGTGCAAGATGATGTTACGTGACAATACATATTATTTTGATTCGGAGGACCTGGTAACAGAGGGGCTGTGGCCCGTCGCCCTATCAAAGAGCCGGCCTGTACGTTACAAGTGCTTGAACCGTGCTACATGAAGAGGAGGGCCCTGCCCCATAGAGCTACAATCTAGTATTATTTGTAAGAGACAGGTAACAATCATGTATTCCAACAAACTTACCCAACTTTTACACGTTACGTGTCCAAACTCCGCACTGGATTCCCATAGGGGGACTTTCTCTTGGGTGCCATAGTTTCTAACAGAAGTTCTAAGAGAGTGAGAGCACAAATAGCATGCATCAGAGATCCAATCTGTTATTATATACAGTTGCACGGGCTTTGGAGGAGCTTGGATCTACGTGTAAAACTAGGGATGGCCGGTCGGGATTAACTTAACCCCGGATGCCGACCCGCCGGATTGGTTTCAGGTTTTCGCCCTTCGAACTTTCCGGATCGCGTGAGTTTTCGTATTTTCGAAATACGGGGGAAAACAGTATTTTCAAAAATTTCGGAAAATACTGGGATTTCTTAATCTTACATTACTATTTTCGAAAAGTATTCGAAAATATGAGGACTTACTTGTATTCGGAACTAACCTATTTCGAATAATAATGAAAATTGTATTTCGAAAATCCCGAAAATACGTTGAAACTCGGAATTTCGAAAATTTCGAAAAAACGAAAAAATCTTGTATTCGCAAAGGTATTCATTTAATCGAGAGTCCGCTCGCGGATTCTTCGAATTTTTCTCGAAAAATGTCGCGATCCTAAAGCGCCCAGACTTGGCCGGAAAGCTTTCGGACATCTCTAACTGTAAAATGGCGACAGTCAAGTAATTAAAAACATCAGGGATTCTATTACACAATAAACAGAGGGGCACAAAACAGATTTCACAGACTAGTGGTGTGAATTTGCCCCGCACCGCCTTGGTATAAGATAGAACAGTGTCAGTTGCCACAAGTTGTCGTTTCCGCATACTGCACCACAGCCGGCTAAGCACTGGCGCACAGCGATCATTAAATGAGTAACTTGAAATGGTAAAAAACCTGATGCTCCTAGGGCCGTCAGATGAAAACCCCTGGTAGGAGCTTAATTCAATAAGAGGGCTAAAAATTTTGCCTGAGCTGTTAATTTACTAGAATCATCGTCAAGTCAAGAGTGTATAGGCAGAGAGGAGTTTGGTGGAGGACACTCAGCATTCCAGCTGTTTACAAAGTGGCAAAACAATTGGGCGAAAGTGTTTGTCCTGTGGCTGGATCACAACAAACTATGGTCGACGGAAGCTGGACGTAGTCCAATTATCTGGATGCTGTCTTCCGTGGCGGGGACTTCCGCTACGGTTACAGACGTGAATGAACTGCATGAACCTGAAAAAAAAAGCAAAACACTTGCAGTTTAAAGAGAGCCCTAGTACATCTAGCTTCCAATTACACATTGGAGGTCTATGTGAAATATGGTTGCCCATCTTAGAAGAAACAATGCAGGGTTATTCAATAAAGTTCTTATCGTTAAAAAGGTGCGTAATTTTGCCCCACCAATCAGATTTAGCTTTCAATGGTTAATAAAGATCTGATTGGTTGGGCTAAGTAGCACCATTGTAAAGCGTTTAAGCAGGGAGATCAAATAAAGGTTATTATCGATTAAAATGGCTGTTTGGCCCCAACCAATCAGATCTGATTAACATTGAAAGTTAACATTGATGGGTGGGCAAAATCAGCACCATTTTAAATGATAGAATTTTATGTGATACCCTGAAGAAACTTTATTGTAATCTCCGTATATAAGGGTATCTCCACTGGTTTTTGTAAGTTTTTTAATCCATTCTATTGAAGAACGGGAGGTAAAGGAGCTGTGCCTACCTTCGTTCTTCAATAGAACACACAGGAGCCAGGAGAGAAGGTAAGAACTTACCCGCTCGCTCGCTCCCCGTGCGTAGTTGACAGGTCCCGAGGACCTGTCTTCTATGCGCATGCGCGATCTATGCGCATAGAAGACAAGTCGTCGGGACCTGTCAGACAAGCGCCGGGGGAGGGCGAGCGGAAGTTCTACCTTCTCTCCTGCTCCTGTGTGTTCTATTGAAGAACGGAAGGTAAGGCACAGCTCCTTACCTCCCGTTCAATAGAAATGGATTCAAAAAACTTACAAAAACCAGTGGAGATACCCTTAATCGGATATTTACGGTTTACAGCGAGGCTGGAATATAGGTCCAGAGGAGCATTGTTAGAATTTTTCTCTTGCTACTTGATGTTGGGTTTTGTTTAAGCTCGAGTAAAATGCGAGTTAAGGATAACAAAAAGCTGTGTAGGGGATCCCAGTGAAATTGGGGAGAGGAGAATTACACTGACAGATGGTAAAGGTTTTTATGTATATAACCAAAACGAGTACAGTTCTATAAAAGTGAAATTAGATTAAAGGGGGCAGTCCACCACCAAAACTAAATTTGATCAGATTTGGCCCAAATAAGTGCTCAAAAACAAATTTACAGAGGGTAAATCGAGAATTCAGTGGGTTCAAGAAGTTACGAGACCTTAATCCTGCAGCATGGACCAATCCAGCGAGTGTGAACAGCGACAGGGTACATTAACCTGCCTGTGTTATTTTCTGTGTTGAAGCATGTCTGTTAGCATCGAGCGAGTGGAGAAAAGAGGAAGTTGCGATCAGTAATCGGTGTGACCAACGGGATCAGCCATGTATTTCCGCTCTAATCACCAGATCACAGCTGTAAAGTTAATGTATGGTGTACTGAAGAAATACAGGAATCAACAGCTGCAGCCGCGAGCCCAGAGAGAGAGAGGACAAACACAGGCAAGAATTTTTTTTTTTTCTAAGCTGCGCTCGGGGTCATCTAAAGGGAAGGGGAGAGGGAAGTGCAGCTGATATATCTCAATAAATCGCAGGCAGAAAGAAATGATCTTGAGACAAGAAATGAACATGGTGTTGAGGTTGGTGTATTTATATAAAGAACATATCAAAGAGCGTTTATTTTTGGGGGAGATACCCTTTAACCGCTAGCATTGTGCTTTATTGCATGGCTAGCTTAGTCTTAAAACATCATTATTGCAAGATCTAAAGGCCGTGACTCCCTTGAAATAAGCAATTATTTTGTTGAATTTTCATTTGTCAAGGAATACAGGCTTTTAAACTCGACATTTCTTGGTGAAACATGTCAGAAAAATTGTATTTTCTCGGAACTTCTCCTAGTAATGTTCTATGATTTGACAGCTAAATATCAAAAAAAGTGTAACGACGAATAAAATTGGATATTGAAGGTGTTTGATCTACAATAGACATCGAAAGCTTTAGGTTCCAGAGAACCAGTTACGTAACTAACCGTCTTACCGTGCTTACATGTTTACAGAGTCAGTAGAACGCCAGATTACGTTTAATACACACATTTACGTTCCTTACATATTACAGTTCAGTAGAAGCCCAGAGTTACGTAAATTACGACAGACATTACCGTACCTTACATATTGACAGATTCAGTAGAACCCAGTTCCGTAAAAACACATTTACCGTCGCTTACTATTAAGAGTTCAGTAGAAACCCAGTTACGTAATACACACATTACGTTGCGTACATATTGACAGTTCAGTAGAACCCAGTTACGAATAGAACACAACGATTACCGCGCTTACATATTAAGTTCGAGTAGAACCAGTTACGTAATAGACACATTACGCGGTGGCTTACGATATTACAGTCAGTAGAACCCAGTTAGTAAGTACACAAGCATTGCCGTGCTTACATATTAAGTTCAGCACATAGAACCAGTTTACGTAATACACACATTGTCGTGCTACGGTATTACAGTTCAGTAGAACCCAGTTAGCGTAATACAACAATTACCGTGCTTAGCATATTACAGGTTCAGTAAAACCCAGTTACGGTTGAACAACACATACCTCCTTGACATATTACAGTTCAGTAGAACCCAGTTACGTAATACACACATTACCGTGGCTTACCATATTTACAGTTCAGTAGAACCAGTACGTAATTACCAGAAACATTAACCGTCTTTAAATATTGAGTTCAGTAGAGTAGAACCCAGTGACTAATAGCACACATTTACGTTCCTTACATATTACAGATTCAGTAGAACCAGTTCCGTTAATACACACATTACCGTGCTGTACATATTACAGTTCAGTAGACCCAGTTTAGTAATACACACATTACCGTGCTTACCAGTATGTAACAGTTCAGTAGAACGCAGTTACGCTAATACACACTTGACCGTGCGTACATATTAACAGTTCAGTAGACCCAGTACGTAATACACACTGATTACCGGTGTGCTTACGATTACAGTGTCAGTGAAACCAGTAGATAATGACCAAGATTACCGTGGATGAACATATTAGAGTTCAGTAGAACCCAGTTAGTAATAAACAAAGTTGCCGTGCGTACACATTACAGTTCAGTTAGCCACACAGTTACGTGAATACACAATTACAGTGCTTAACATTTAGCAGTTCAGGTAGAACCCAGTTACGTATACACAGATTGCCGGTTACATATACGTTCAGGTAGAACCCAGTTACGTAATACACACATTACCGTGCTTGCATAATACAGGTACAAGTTAGAACCGAGTACGTAATACACACATTACGGTGCTTACATATTACAGTTCAGTAGAATCATTACGTAATTACACACATTAGCGTGGCTTACATGGGGAGTACAGTTTTCATATAGCAACCCAGTAGGTAATACCACACCATTGCCGTGCAGAAATATCCAGGTTCAGTAGAACAGAGTTACGTAGATACACAACCTGCGTTTTGCTTACGATTAGAGTTCAGTAGACCCAGTACGAATCCACAACATGTTACCGTGTTACATATACAGGTCTAGTCGAAACCCACAGTTACGTAATACACACATGACCGTGCTGACATATGTTACAGTTTCAGTAAACCCAGTTACGTGTAATACACACGATTACGTGACTTACATATACAGGTCAGTAGAATCCAGGTACGATAGAATGTAGATACACCTTACGTTGCTTAGATATACAGTTCAGTAGAACCCAGTTACGAATACACACATTACCGTCCTTACCTATTACAGTTCAGAAGAACCCAGTGCCGTGATACACAATACCGTGCCTTACATATTAGCAGTTCAGTAGAAGCACAGAGTTCGTTAGACACACATTGCCGGGCTTCCATATTACAGTCAGATAGAAACCCAGTACGTAATACCACACATTACCGTGCTTACCTATTACAGTTCAGTAGAACGCAGTTACGTAATACACCACAGTACCGTCCTTACATATTACAGTTCAGTAGAGCCCAGTACGTAATACCCACGCAAAATTAACCCGTGCTTACAGATATTACAGTTCAGTAGAATCCAGTACGTAATACGACACATTACCGTGGCTTACATATTACAGTTCAGTAGAACCCCAGTTAGACGTAATACACACATTACCGCGTTCCTTAACAATTACAGTGTCAGAGAGAACCCAGTTGCCGTTAATACACACATTACCGTGCTTACAGTATACAGTCCGTAGAACCCCATTACGTGATAGGTCAGCCACATTACCGTGATGCTTACTGCTTACATATGGTAGTGTGTGTTTTTGATTTGTTTCAGTTCCAGGTAGACCAGTTACGATGGATAGACACATTACCGGTGCTTACAGATACAGTCAGTAGCAAACAGGTACGTAATACAGCACGAAGTACGCGTAGCTTACATATACAGTTATAGAAGCCGTTACGGAAATACACACGATTACCTTGCTCACATAATTTACAGTGTCAGTGGAACCCGGTACGATAATACACAAGATTACAGGGCTGGACATATTACATTTCAGTAGAACCGAGGTACGTAATACACGCATTACCGTGGCTTACATATTACATTTGTCAGTAGACCAGTTAAGTAAAACACACATTGCGCGTTGCTTACGATATACCGTAGTCCAGTTAGAAACCCAGGCGTAATTACACACATTGCCGTGCTTAAACATTACAGTTGCAGAGGAAACCCAGTTAGCGTTAATACACACATTGCCGTGGCTTACATATACAGTTCAGTAGAACCCAGTAGCGTAATACACACATTGCCGTGCTGACATATTAAGTTCAGTATAACCCGTTACGTTAATACACACAGTTTACGTGCTACATATTTGACAGTTCAGTAGACGCCCGTACGTAAAACACACATTACGTGCGTACATATTACAGTTCAGTAGACCCAGTTACGTAATACACACAGTCACTTTTTTGTGCTTACATATCGAGTCAGTAGAACCCCAGTAGAGTAATACACACATTACCGTGCTTCCCACATTTTACGATTCAGTAGAACCCAGTACGTAATAACCATTGCCGGTTGCTTACACATTACAGTTCAGTAGGAACCAGTTACGTAGATACAACACATGGCCGTGCTACACATTGACAGTTCAGTAGAACCCGGTTACGAATACAACCACATTGCCGTGCTTACATAGTTACGTTCAGTAGAACCCAGTTACTTTAATACACACATTACCGGCTACCTAGTTACAAGTTCAGTAGAACCCAGTTACGTAATACGACACATTACCGTGCTTACATAATTACAGTCAGTAGAAAAAAACCCCAGTAGTTACGTAATACACACATTAACGTGCGTTACATGATTACAGTTCAGTTAGAACCCGGTTACGTAAACACAATTACCGTGCTACATATTACAATTGCAGTAGAACCCAGTTAGTTTAATACACACAATTACCGGGACTTTACAGCGATGTACAGTTCTGTAGAAACGCCCAGTTACGAAATACACACATTACCGGTGGCTTAAATAGTACAGTTCAGTAGACCCAGTTACCGTAATAAACACATTTACAGTGCTTACATATTACAGTTCAGTTAGGAAACCAGTTACGATAATACACACGAACAGGGCGTGCGGACATATTACAGTTTCAGGTAGAACCCAGTTACGTAATACACACATTTTACCGTGCTTACATATTCAGTCAGTGAACCCAGGTACGTGAAATGACCACACATTACCCGTGCTTACAGTAGTACCCGTTCTGTAGAACCAGTTACGGTAATACACACAATTTTACCGTTGCTTACACATTGACAGTTCAGTAGAACCAGTTACGATTAACAGATTACCGTGCTGATCACATATTACAGTTAGTAGAACCACAGTTACGTACTACAGTATTACCGGCTTAGACAATATTACAGTTTAGTAGAACCCAGTTACGTACTAGGCACCACATTTGCGTGCTTGACCACATGACAGTTCAGTAGAACCAGGTACGTAATAGCACACCTTCCCGTGCTTACATATCAGTTCCGTAGAAAACCCAGGTACGTAATACACACGATGGAGAGTTCTGTGCTTAACATATTACATACAGTTAGACCCCAGTTACGTAATGACACAACATTCGGGCGTTAAAATTACAGTTCTGTAAAAAGCCCAAGTTACGTAATACCACACATTACGGTGCTTACATTATACAGGTTGAGTAGAACCAGTTAAGTAATACACACACAGTAGCCTTGCTTTGTGCTTTGTAGCCAGGACCTATCGGCAGGTCAGCTATCACGGAAATCCCAGAATTTTCTTTCCGTAATAATAGAGAAAAAAGGGGGAAAACAGTTTAGTTTAAATTTTGGTTCGCTAAAGGTTTGTACAGACAGTGCGTAGTGCGGTGCCGACCCACGACACAAATTTGTACGAATGTCTGTTTGGCCGATAATCAGTCCGTGTCGGGGTACTCATCCGCCAGGCGGATTCAAACAAGTGGCCGTTTGGCCGATAAAAGTGCCCATACACTGGCCATTATCGTCCGAAGGGCTGTTCGTACATCTAGTTGCGTCGCGGTCGTCACTCGCTAATGCACGTGGGTACGAACCTTTAGATGATACAGAGAGATACAAAGGTAATAATTATAATATGTATAGGCATTCATAAAAAATATGTTTAACGAGGCACAGGAAAATGTCAACTACAGAACGTGGCAAACCATGATCATGTTTAATTAATGTTGCGCAGACTGTGTATTGTAAACACAATCCCAAAGGTTGTAAAGTGAAGTTTTAATAAAATTTCTAATTGATTAAAAAATAGGCTAACCTTGCCCAAACAAATCAGATGTTAGCTTTCAATATGTTAAAACAACCATTTTTCCTTGGGGGGGATTCTTGGGGCAAAATCGCACCATTTTTAACGATAAGAATTTTATTGAATCTCCCTGAAAGAGCAGTATTTTTACCATCCAATGACCTAACCTGCCACTCAACAATTGTGTTCTGTGTATAAATAAATGCTTCCAAAACACGGACTTCTGTTTGCAGGGCCCCTAATAGAGAGCACTTCAAGGAGATCCCCCCTTTCTTTTTCCATGTTTTCACATTGTCATAGATAGGGAAAGTCAGACAATCGCGTGGAGGAGCAGAAAAGAAGTCTGTACTTCAATCAGTAAAAAAACCAAACAAAGGCTGGTTAAAAGATTAGAGGACAACACTTATTCTCCCCCACCCCACCCCCCCCCAACACACTTCCCAGTGATTGTAACACCAATGAGACCTAAATCGCTAAGTCCTCTCCCTGGGTCTAACTTAGTACTAAGGAGGAGCCCTTGCAAACTTCAGCTCATGGATAAACACACGAAATACACAAAACAAAAAAACCAAAAAAAAAATTAACAAAAAAGAATAAAAAAAAAAAAAAAAAAAAAAAAAAAAAAAACGTCAAAAATAGATGGGGAGAGAGAAGTGGGGAGGGGGAAAAAGGAGGGGAGAGGAAGGAAGGGGAAGAGCGGGAAGAAAAGAGGGATGGAGGGGCAGAAAGGGGAGAGATGAGTTCTGCTCTGGACCGTTCTTACTTTGCGGTATTGAAACGGCACACTCTGCAAAGAATCAGTCGAGGGATATGTCGGGCGAGGGGAGCCCGGAAGAGCTTATAAGGGGCGAGGAGGGCACAGGATAAGAGATCCTCCCCTGGGTACTATTAACTGAGGGGGCTGATGTTGAGTATTTAATTGTCCCGCCAACCACAGCAATACCCTATTTCGCATTGCTACCTTTTACAAAAGACAGAAAATGTGCGCGTTACAAACCCACCCTTGTTCAGCCACATGTCAGTCTGATGGTTTCCTTTTGGTAAAATTAGGGTTTGGGACCTTTATTACTTTGTGCTGTGTGTCTGTATGTCTTTAGAAAGAAAGTCACCTAGTGACAAATAACTCGGGTCTACCTAAATAGCACTTCCAACCTGTTATGAATGTTTTTATATTTAGACAGTAGTGTAGTGTTACGCAACATGATCTCATGATTTTTGTATTGTGTGTACCAGATATTACCAATCCTGGGACTAGAATGTATTTATTTTACAAGGTGTCGATCAGAAAAATATGGATCGCGCCCCCGACACGTAAGATAATTTATGGTTTTAGATAAACGTCCATTCAGACGCCAATTTTGACAGCTAATCCACAGAATAGCAGAGCTCTCATTTACCTTATCCATAAGGGAACTTATCTGTAGAATGCGGCTGCGTGCTTGACAGTAAATCCAGCTCCGTTCTTGAAATATCACCAGGGTATTGTCCTGCGTCTTCAGTTTGCAGTACAGACTTGGCTGGGCATAAGAGCGCACTCTGCACGAAGAACCAATTAGAAAAGCCTTATGTAGATAAGTGGAATAATCTGCAGTGGATAGGCTAAAACGTCTTAGAGTATGTACTTTGACTAAGGCTTGGCTTACACACAATTACAATTTGTTAATGTCTATCTGCTGGTCAGCGCAAAATTGTTGTATGGGAGTGGGGGTGGCCAATACCCACACAAACAAATATTCTATTGGTGTGAGGGGGTAGGTGTGGGACTGTCATAATCAATATGTTTGATTTTGCCTGACCCACAGTCCTGTGTAGTACCCAGGCCTAAGGCACATTAAGTTGTCTCTCTCTTTGATCTAAGAAAAGGGGCGGGAGCAGATCTCACGTGTTGGGTTAATTTAAGCATTTATTTTGATATATTATTATATCGACATGATATAGGGCTAGTATAAATGGCTTGGGTGGCCAGATATCAGGAAGGTAAGTCCGCTTCTAGCAAAACACGTCTTTGGTTGCAGTCCGCAAATGCGAGACTCCATCTTTATTTGCTTTAAAAAGTATGACAGGAGGAAATAGCCGGTAAGTTTATGTTCTATTAATTCCTTTCAGATCACATGGGAAAAAAGTTAATTAGAGATATTAACAGATAGAGATGACGTTTGGGTCTGATTCTGTGCGGAACTTTGCAGATCTCAGGAAACTTTTTGATAGTTTTTCGATAACCAGTCAAAAATACCGAGCTCTTTCAGGGTACGAGGCGTGCTATTAAGAAAAGATGGTACACAGATGGAACTGGTGTAGATTGGATATCTGTGACCTCAATACTAGGCCTACGGCACTGGATAGTACCTCTGTGTGTACAGGAATTTTTTTTTCAATGTGTTCCCAGAACATGTGTCCCAAGTGTCCCTGTGTCAATTTACAGTAAGTTACTATGTATTTTTTTTCACTTTAAATTTGACGGGACTTTGAGAATTTTTTTCCCCCCAATTGACTTCTAGGGGAGGGTTCGGACTTAATGAGAAAAATCCAGAAGAACGTCGCCTCTAAGTTAACATTAGCGACTCAACACCGACCCCTACATGCAACTGGAATATAAGTTCTAGTAGGCCGGGCACGTTTTGCTAATTTTAGCAAAGTAAAGAAGATCTGTGAACGGACAGCGTCTCCCTCGTGTTATTGTATGATTATAATATCAATATCCCGATATCCGAATCAAGTCAGCTTCAGGATTTGTTCAACAGGGGGCTTCTAATTGCAATCATATGATATGGTTTGCGTTGTGTAAAATAATTACTGCTTAGCCATACCAAGAATTATTGCAATGAAGGGAACATGTGTCCCTAGGTACAGAGAGATAGCTCGGGAGAGGGTGATACGAAAGTATTTCAATTCTCCCCTATCCGCATTATTATTAATTTTAGTAGAATTATGATGTGTTGTTACAATAAAGTAGTAGAACTCGATACTGTACAAGGATCTCGCTCCCAATTGCGAACCATCGAGGGATAGCAAGCGGGGGAGAAGACAATTTTCAAAGTTCCAGAAGCATAATAGCAGAGGAAATTATCTAGAAAGCGACTGAAGGAACACAATTTAGTCACGCAGTTCGAGGACCTGCTGTCAGTTTGGAGACAATAACAATTGGCAGCCAAATAACCGGGAGGGAAAAATCCTCACAGTCATTGGCATATTGAATCGACAGGAGAAGGGATTTTTGCTACACATACTGTTTGGTGTTCTCTCATTCCAGCAGGGAGATCGCATTGTATCGGAGGATGTTTGTCATTCGTTCCTTAACTGGAATATGACAGTTATATCTACAGTAGTAATGTATGTTGGTAGTATGTATGTATGTGAAAGACTCTGGATGGATTGGAAACTCTGGGCGCAGATTGAGCTGTACAGCGAAGTTCCAAGAGGGTCCGACATACAAGTATGCATAAAGCGCTAAAGTATGGAATATATTTCATTACGATTAGACACAAGGATTGGTGAACAATCTCTTACGTTAAAACGAATATGTTTGTATGTTACACAATGTCCCTGTAAAAGAAAATTATATTCCTGTCGAATTGCACTGCTGTCTAGCGCAGTACTGGATGTTTCAAGACACTCCCCGACTCATTCAGATAACAGTACGTTCTCCTATGTTAGAGATGGAGAATTGTGCAGTGACAGAACCACTGTGGGGAGGAG
Source organism: Hymenochirus boettgeri (assembly GCA_019447015.1). NCBI lineage: Eukaryota > Metazoa > Chordata > Amphibia > Anura > Pipidae > Hymenochirus > Hymenochirus boettgeri. The sequence continues at coordinate 227,899,759 of CM033476.1, read as the reverse complement.
CCAGAAAAGAAGTCAGGAGTAACAAATAGGTAAAATAGGGAAAGATGATTAGGATTACATTTAAATCTAAGACAAAGAGGGAACATGAAAGTAGACATAGTACATTAAACAATGTGGCCTTCTCGAGGATGATCCTCTAATTTTTCACTTGGGGCATCTAACGGGTAGGGGGATTGGCTTCACATCTCAGACCGTTCATTTTTCATTTTGTGCGCCAGCAATGCTTGGAGCGCTTTCGTTCTGAGGGATGTACAAACAAAGAAACCAGAATAGAATAAGTCTGGAAAATAAGCTAGCATGTCTATTTAGCTAAAACAACTTTCATTCTCGTGTTGGAATTACAATTCTGAAGTAGTTACAGGAAGTGTAAAATGAGTATGATGTGACATAAAACTCCTTATCACAAGGTCGAGTACACAAAATGCTCATCGTGTATAGAACACATTTAGCTAACCTGATAACAGACAGTTGCACAATGCGATTTTATTGTACATTTAATTAGTACGATAATTAAGATATTTAAAGGGTATCTCCACTGGTTTTTGAATCCATATTCTATTGGAAGAACGGGAGGTAGAAGAGAGGTGCCGTACACTTCCGTTCTTCAAGAGAACACGACAGAGAGCACACCGGGGGAGCGAGGTGCAGAGCGGGTAGAAGTTCTTACGTATCAGTCCTGGCTAGGTGTGTTCTATTGAGAGAAAAGGAGGTAGAAGGCACAGCTCTTTGACCTCCCGTTTACTCATAGAATGGATTCAGAAGAAAACTACAAAAACCGAGTGGATGATACCCTTTTAAATGTTTTTGGCTAGGTTTTTAGAAGCAGATATATACACAACTTTAGGAGCAGAATTACATCAGTGTATCAAAATGTAGTGCAAAAAACATTTAACAGTTCTGACAGGGAGCCGTCATGCCCTCTTTTCGTTACCTAAGGAGGGAGGTTCCGGAGCCTTTCAAAAACATTTCGGGGGAGGCGTCTTCGGCGCCTCTTTTCGTTAACGGAGAGATGGGGTGACTCCTCGAACATTCAAAATTACGTTCGGGGACGGAGCCGTGTGCCCGCTTTTCTTACCTGAGGGATGGTGACTGCCTCGGAAGTTCAAATTACATTTTGAGCACTGATATAATGCCGCTACTCTTATCTTAGTTTGCACTTTAGTGATCGTCAACCCCGAGTAGGGGGGTGATTGGAGGGATACATCACTTATTATGATCGCCTATGTGCCAGACCTTGGGTGTTGGCGGTTAGAGCGCCTATGACTAGTTGTGGACCCATTGGTACAGATTGAGAGCACATGAGAGGAAGCATTTCTTCGAGTGGACAGAATACAGGAAATGAGGAAATGCGAGAGATAATTACCGTTCTTTTGGACGATTTCCACGTTCACGCTGTACCGCGTTTCATCAGATGAACCAGTCTATTACGATATGTCTGCTGGGTTAGCCGAAGAGGAGGAGCGGCATCACCCGGACTAGCGTTGTGTACCGCCCGGGAACAGAATAGGGAAAGGAATGTTGTAGAAATGGTTTAGAAATTCCGTTTCGACTGCAGATGTTCCTGTTTCCTGAATGGAGGGTTTTTAAACGAGGGACCAGAGAAGCCGAATTTTATTTCGGAATCAAGCCTAAATGCAAAAGCTTATCATTTGAAAAACAGGGAAAGAGAGAATTCTGGGGAAGTTATAGATTTCGCATATGTAGCCCTTTAGAGGAGGAGTATACTGAAAAAATGATTTAATCTTATAAAGAAATCATGTAAGTAGGCACTTACTCTGAGGTGTGTGTGTTGGCTGCATGAGAGTTCAATCCAGTACTTGTTTTGTTTCAGGCTCTGATCACTGGCCCTGACCTTTTCACCGCATACCAAGTGTCATACGTGTCGGAAGAGTGCAAACAGACACAGACCAACTGCAATACTGCATACAGTGATACAGCACACCAATGGCAAAAATTCCAGCTACCGCCAAAACGGCTTAAGAAATGCCTAAAAGGAGGGAAGGATGTTTCAGATTGAATATCTGAATGAATAGGAGGGCAGAGGCAACAAAAAAAAGTGATACAGGGATAGTTAGTATTTCCCCTAATGGCCTATGTTAAAGAAAACAGATGTGACCATTGTTCAGCCCTTTAAGTAATCACAACAAGCTCCAGTATCATCAAACACAAAACGGTTATGTTGATGGAGTGGGGTGAGTTGTCGACTAAGTTTCAGATGCATCAAACAGTAAACATCGGCCCTCTGGCGCTGCATAAGCCAAAGGGTTACACCAGAAGTCGCTCCTCACCTTATTAGAAATGAGATAATGGGATTCATCAGATATTGGGATACGAGTGGGTGATCCTTCAGAATGCAACCATTGTTAAGAAGTGAGCTGATGTGATGAAATTCTGAAAACCCCTCAGCTATTTCCCGACAGCCGTGTTCCAAGTTGAACCATGTGTGTTGGTATCAAAGTCTTGATTGTATTTTATTTACAGTAGAACAAGGAGAGGAGCTGCTGTGAATTTAATTAGGTTAGTCCTCTCTGTTAAGCGCTGGCTAACAGTGTTGCTCCCCTACACCGGCCCGAAATCCGCCATTAGGCGATCCATCTGATAGTATGGATTATACAGCTAAGAGTCTGTTGTGCTGCTGTACAGGAAAATAGTACAATCGCAAGTGTGAACATACAACACAGTGTGCTGTGTGTGGATTGTAATTAACCCCCAAGGATGAATTGTGCGGTCAGCAACCCCTAATTGACACAAGAACGCCTCTATCTTTTTTTTAAAGTCGAACTAACCAATTTTACGAAAGCTGTGTCCGATGGCACAACTTAGGGACATTATCAACAGCAATGTAGTTTCGAAAGCAAACTTCAGACAGCCCAAACAACAGATTTAATATTGTGCTTGTGCTGTTTTTAAGTTGGTTACATTGAATACCAGTTGAATGTTAGGAGGAGTCGAGCCCAGAACGATTTACCCAGTGTCAGACAAGAGCCATATTTGAAATCCATATAAGGGGGCATGTGGGGGAGCATTGTGGCTCTCGTAAAGCGATAGCTTTTGTCAGCAACTCGGATATCACAACCAAAATGCAAGTAGGGTCAATGTACAAACTAGTTTTTTCTTTCTTTCTTCGAAAATCCTTCTTCTTAATGCAAAATGACTAAAGATATTTCATCGTTTTGGACGTTTAGGGATATCCGGATTGGGACACCCAGGTACGTATGTGGTGAAGTAGGTTAGTCCAACCTAAACTCAAATAATTTAGAAGGAGAAGTAAACCCATATTTTTAACTCTAGAATCTGAAAACAAGCCCCCACTATAAAAAGAACCCCAATACAGCTATAAAATCCCACTCCAGGGAAATTGGATTGAAGTAAAAAAAGTGAAAGCCTGTTAAGAATGGAGAGAGTATGTAGTGTGGCATGGGACGAGTGCAGACCACACGCTCAGTCACAGGGGGGCTTCCCTTGCTGCATTTAACGGCAGACCAGTAAAAGGATGGCAAGAGATTATTAATGGGTGTGGACAACTGTAAGCAATTTCTGCCATAGCTAGGAACTGAGCACGATGAGGAGCACTTAATGGTATTGGACCAAACTGTGTTAATATAAGAATCTGGGCAAGTAAGGCACAAACCATTTTATTTAGGTACATTTCCCCAGCTCCGTTATCAAAATGAGAGGTTGGTGTTCGCACTTCGGTTCACGTTAGGTGTTCTGTGGGGCTTTAATTGTCCTTTTAAGAAATGACTGTAAGGGACAAGTACTAGGCCCATAGGAAGGGGTTGCTTATTACGGGGGGAGCCCTTGTGGTGGGATTTTAAGAATCTTTTCGTATAGTAGAAGTAGCTACAATTGTAACAAACGGGTGTAGCTTCGCTTACCTTTAGCAAAGCCTGGTATAAATCTGTCAGTCTCCACATGTCAGATGAATTTCATGGGTCTTTGGGTCTCTGAGCTGGAGGTGGTCCAGACCTCCACTCTAGGTATAAATTAACTTCCATTGAGAGGAGGGAAATGGGTAAGGGTGGGGTTACCGGTTAGGGCATGTGTTCGTTACATGTAACGAACATTAAAAGAGATAAACGCAGGCTCTTAAAACAGCAATTTTTTAGGGACCGTCTTTATAGTGAAAAAGTGTGTAATGGAGCATGTCCTTTGAAAAAAGTACAGCAAATAGAATGTTCACCAGAGGCAGAGAGTTAAGGTTCGTACAACATGCGATCATGGGTCCCGACCCGCGGATGCACGATTGGTGATGGGCGAAAACGTTAGTTTTTGGGGGCGGTAATCGTCCAGCGTGTACGGGCCCTGATCGGCAACGATCCCAGGCCGAAATGGCCATTGTTTGACGAGCCTGCGATAAAAGTGCCGTGACCACGGGGGCGATGATACGGGCGCAAAAAAGAGGAATGTTCATAGCACATCGTGAGTCAGCGAGGCGGGACAGAATGAAAATGCAGACAAATAGATGTGATCAAAAGAACAGATAGTATCTATGGATATTACGTCCCATGGTTAAATTGGCAAACTGTAAAGGCATCTTGATACTGAAGACATCGATGTTATTTTAAATGGACCATAACTGCGAAACTATAATTGTTGCCACAACCACCACTGTATCATTTTTGTTGTTGATGTGCCGCTAGTGTCTGTAGATTATGCCAATCTAAGAGACATTCTTAGATATTTCAACGCAATTTCAAGGTTACCTTGCTCCTGTCAAACATTATTCTTCTAGGTTTTCCGTAGCTGGGACCTGGGTGGAGTCCCCCGGCGCTTGGTCTGACAGGTCCCGACGGACCTTGTCTTCTATCCGCATAGATCGAGCATGCGCATAGAAGACAAGGTCCGTCGGGACCTGTCAGACTACACACCGGGGGAGCGAGCGGGTAAGTTCTTACCTTCTCTCCTGGCTCCTGTGTGTTCTATTGAAGAACGGAAGGTAAGGCACAGCTCCTTTACCTCCCGTTCTTCAATAGAAATGGATTAAAAAAACTTACAAAAACCAGTGGAGATACCCTTTAATGGATAATGTATCCCCTGTAATAAAGATATTAAAAGACACTAAGGATTTCTAGAACTCTTTACTAGTGTTCATAAAGTTCGGTCTGTTTTCGAACTTTCGAACTTCAGTGAAAGTTCGAAAACAGACCGTTAAAGGGAGTGATAATTCGAAAAGTTCCTATGTTTTATAGATAAACTAACAATGGTAACTTACTCTAAATGGCTGTGGCATCTGGGAAATGGGCTAGGGAACATGTCACTATAACCAAAACCTGTTTAAACACTAAACACTCCTTACTTTATGATCGGGCAATTGTCGGGTTTGCACAAGCTACATTCAAGGGTTACGCAACAATACTTTCGATGGTTACCGAAAATAGAACCATAAATTAGAGGATTATCGAAAACCAACAAGGACTTGCCTTACCTTCCTTTTTCAATATACCACACAGGAGCCGGAGGGAGAAGGTAAGAACTTACCCGCTTCGCTCGTCTCCCCGGTGCGTAGTCTGACAGGTCCCGACGGACCTTGTCTTCTATGGTCGCATGCGCGTCTCATGCCATAGAAGACAAGGTCCTCGGACCTGTCAGACCAAGCGCCGGGGAGCGAGCGAGCAAGTTCTTACCTTCTCTCCTGGCTCCTGTGTGTTCTATTGAAGAACGGAAGGTACGGCACAGCTCCTTTACCTCCCGTTCTTCAATAGAAATGGATCAAAAAACTTACAAAAACCAGTGGGATCCCTTTATGGATAGATATAAACGTGTGGTGTGGCGTTGGCCAACATTCCAAACACAACCTTCCAAGTTGCCTGCCGTTCTGTGGGCCGGCCATTATGTGGGCACAAGGTGCGACCGTGGTGGTGGACACCCTGTGTGGGGCACTCGCACCCACGTTTCTCAGTCCTCATCTTCTTACTATTAATATACTTTAAAAAAAAAAAATGTAGTCTTAGTAATGCTTTGTTCAGTTATCCTAACTTTTAGCTAGTTTGATTGCTTTGTTACACTCCTTGTTACAGTTTTTATAATCCCTAAAGGCCCTTTCCGTTCCCTCTACAAAGGTTTTAAATGCCTTTTTCTTCCTTTCCATTTGCCTCTTTACATCAGAATTCAGCCACATGGGCGCAAATTTTTTTTTTTTTACATTTATTTCCCAAGGGTATAATTGTCAGTGAAGGAGTGGCTGCGAGTGAGCGGCGGTAAGTTAAGTTCCAGGTCCCCCAGCATAATATTATTCCCAGGGAGGTGAGAATAAGCGTTCTCACCTCCCTGTGATAATACAACGAGTTGTTTTTTTGAATATGGGAGTTTAGTGTCCCTTTAAACACAGTCCAACTCTGTTCAAGTCTACTGAAATGCAGAACAATGTCCTGTCCATCTTTCTACTTCCTGGTTCTTTTAGTTACCAACTTTCAGTCATGGATTTGACAGTTGACATCACAGCCAAGGACTGAATGCTAATCCCTAGCTGCCTTATCTGAGCATGATCAAGCTAAGTACAGGTCACTAAATTGCTCCGTTTTCATGAGGCATCCAAAAGCATACAGGCATACAGTAACGATCCAGAGGACAAAGTAGTATAACTGCCTAGTATCTCTCTTACCGATAGCATCTAAACTGCTAGAACGATTAGTCTTTGCCCGTATCACATACCACCTTCATGCTCATAACCTATTGGATCCTTTGCAATCTGGATTCCTTCTGCACATTCCACTGAGACGGCCCTGTGTAAGGTTGTGAATGATCAGCAGTTGGCAAAGGACAGTGAGCTTCTTCTATTCTTATTTCTCCTTGACCTCTTCTCTGCTTTCGACACAGTCTATCATTTCCTCCTAATGCAGATACTTCACTAATTGGGCAATTGGAATGAATTGGCATCCTGGTTTTTATCCTCTCTCTCCAACCAAACTTACTCTGTATCTTTAGGCGAACAACACCTTCTCCGGTTCCTCTTAGTGTAGGGGTGAGCAGGGGTCTGTTCTTGGACCCTTATTGTTCTCCCTCTACACATTTCCTGGGGAGAAGTCATTAGCTCTTTTATGCTTCAAGTATTATTCATATGCAGATGATACACACAATCTACCTGCCCATACCTACCTAACTCCTGACATCCAATCACTGTCTCCGACTGCCACCTTGCCATCTCCTCCTGGATGTCTCAACACTACCTCAAATTAAATCTTTCTAAAACTGAATGATCCTTCCCCTCCTAAACCTAGTCCTGGCTCATTTTTCGCTACTTCTGTTGACAATACCCCCATTTTCCTTCCATCCAATTGGCACACTGCCTTGGGGTAATTATTAACTCCTCGTTCTCCTTTTCTACCACATTAACCATGTTGCGAAAACCTGACGCTTTTCCTTCGCAATATAGTGAAAATCTGCAGGTTCCTTTCTCTCCCAACCACCGCATGCTTTTGCTGCTCTTATCCTATCACGCCTGGACTATTGCAACCTACTACTTACTGGTCTTCCTGCTTCCCACCTCTCTCGCCTTTGGTCTATACTTAACTCTGCTGCATATATATTTTGCTCCTAATAAACAGGATCCCAAATCCCTCTGTGCCAGACAACAACCTGGCTTCCCGTTAACAGCGCATTGTATACAAAATCATTCTCCTAACTTTTAAATCACTTTGCTCCGCTTCTCCTTATATTTCCTCTCTATGTCCCCATAGTTTCTGCCCGTACCCTCTGCTCATCACTGAACCCTCCTGTACAGACCCCCCCACGCATACTGATTCCTCTTGCCTTGACCTCTCTCGTGGCTCCCATCCTCTGGAATTCTATCCCCCTCTCTCTACATCCAGAAAACCTAAATTAGCAGGTTTAAATCTAACTAGATTGTAAGGTCTAAGGGATAGGACCTCCTTCCTCTTGTGGCAAAGCTCTCACTTCTATATATATATTTATATACTGAACTATGTGTGAACTTGTATAATTATTTTTTATTATTATTTTGTTACTGTAAAGCGCTGAGCCACCTTGGGGCCTTTATAAACTTTCATACACATATTTAAAGTGGCCATTCTTTCTAAGGCTGGGCCACCACAAGCAGATTTTCTGGCCCAACCGACTTCCGTGTATCGGTCAGAGAAAATCTGTGGTGGTCTTTGCTGTGGCCGAGCTTGGTCGCCTGTTCATCCGAACGGGCCACGACTGAGTCAATTGTTCTGGACAAGCACCATCGGTAGTGAAGGCTCGGTTGGGACAAATGGTCTCTTCGTGTTTACCCAGAGCGCACCACAAGTGAGCGACCGGCCAGGATGACTCAATGACAGTTCGGGGGGAATTGTCATATGAGTGTGGCGTCTTTAATGCCAGAAAATCTCTCTAGCAAATAGCGGGTATTGGTTCATTGGTTGCAGCATTTGGGCAACGCAGAACGAGTCATTATAGGCAAAGCCGCATTTAACTCAGTACATCAAAAAAAAGCTTTAATGCAGCTCTGCATCTCTTTTGCATTTATTTTGCCTTCTCTGTTTAAACCCACTAAATTTCACAGGACCAGAAAAGGATCACTTACTGGAAACGCAAAAACTTTAAAACGAAGAATGAAAGGAAGGTATGGGAGTACAAATTAATGAAAACTTAAAGGGACTGTCCACCCCTCTTTTGAAAAACATATGGTAGATTAGCCCCCAAAACCTAGAGATCGTTTAGTCTAAAGCTGTAATTCGGCTCCCACACAGAGATATTATACTTACATGTTCCTCGCTCCACCGCCGCTTCCGGGTTCTTCTCCCAGTCTCCACTGTGGCTGCTCTGTTCTTTTTGTCCCTGAGCAGCCGCATTGGAGACGGCTCCGGAATGGCAGTCAGTGATTGGCCGTGACGTCATAGTCACGGCCGACACTGACTGCCTTACCTGGAAGTGCAGAGCCACGGCGATGGAGCGAGGAGGAGCATGTAAGTATAAATAGCTCCTCGTGGGAGCCGATTTACAGCTTAGACTTAAACGATCTCTAGGTTTTGGGGGCTAATCTACCATATATTAATTTTTCAAAAGAGGGGTGGCCAGTCCCTTAACTCTCTGGAGAAAGGACTGAACCTGGGCCTTGGAATTATGCAATTATATAGATTAAGAACTGCCTCCTCAAGACAGAAAGACAAACATGTGTAGAACAATTACATGGAATTCTTTCACTCCCACATCAGTAACTTACTACTATTATATCACCACTTGATCCACATTACCTTGTTACTATGTTTGTCCATTGCAGACCACTTTTATGACTGTTACCACCTTCCAACATGATCTCTTTTTCTGGTTATTTGAACCTGAGCCAAATGTTGTATAAATATCAGAGCACCACAGCTTCATTGTATCAGATTGAAAAAGAACTAGAATGTTCGGAAAGCTTGCTATGCTTAGCCAATAAAGGTATCACCTTTATACCACTTTTTATTTTTTTATTCAAAAGGTTACCCATAAACATTTTGACTGGCTAACACGGTACACACCGCCATTCCCTGCAATTACTGGAAACTTATCCCTCCAAAGACAACGAGTCTGCTTCTGTACTGGTCTCCGTGCTGCTAGTGTCCATAGGTTGTGGGGGCTGTTCTGGCTCAGAGGAGGAGTGTGTTGAGAGGGTTCAGGGGGGTGCTGGCTCCGGCGCGGAACGGGTTCAGGAGGCGGTGGATTCACTTGCTGCGGGTCGTGTGTTTGAGGAGGTGGGTAGGCTGGGTAGCCTGGTGGAGGTAAATTGCTTCCATAAGGGAGCGGTGGGTAGGGATAGGACTGTTCAGGCCCGTAGTAAGAACGCTTAGCGTAGCTGCTTCCCGCTGCGGGGAAATTGCCCTGCTGTGAATGAAGCGGTGGGGGGCTGAGCTCCAGAACCTACAGGCAGCACAGTTTCTAACTGGCGTTGGTGCATTTTTTGAAGCTGTTGTAGTTGGGCAAGATGCTGGTCTCTGAAGCTCTGAAAGGCCCCGCTTGGGGGAGCGGATGGCGGAGCCGGTGGTGGAGCAGCCGGAGGCGCGGAAAACGAAGAAGAACCGCCATATCTACCCCAGCTAGGGTACATGCGACATTCACCCAACAAACCAATCGGGTATAACGTTCAAGCAAACCCCCTTGCGACTTGCTCGCACCCACCTTACCCCGTTGTCTGACCTAGCTAGCAAAACCGGAAATCACGTCGCGACGCTTCCGTGCATATCTAATCTTGGCCAATAAGGCTACAAGGAGTGGTCACGTGAAAGGACGGGATGTTTGGCAGACATCTCGCTTGTTCGAAGAAAATCCGGTATTGTACTTCAGTAGGACTTGCTCGGGGCTTAACGTTTCCACGATGTATTAGAATACAAATAGAGAGTACACGAATATTTAGACACATAACATGTTTGTCTACGTGTGTGTATGTATACATACACACTCTCGAATACACAATTCTAAAGGGTCTGACTAGTTTGAAGGTGCGCTAAAGGAGGGCAGCATCCCCCAACACATTCTGTTTGCAGGCAGTGGGCTAAAGGAGGTTCCTGCAGAGTGAGCGATCTAGTATTTCAGTGTGAAAGGCTAACTCCAAGTTGGCTAAATACATTTTTCATCCCCCAATACATTTTGATCCATATTTTAAAGAAGCAGTATTGCTATTTTGCACTTCAACAAGCGTTTATTTGAGCCTTTTACGATTGTGGCTGTAAATCTGAGATATCAATTGTAATTCTATCAAACGTAATTATATGATTGTGGTCATAAGTTTACGAATGCAATTGTAGATCTACAACCGTATAATAGATTTAACTCGGCCATACAATACTATTCAGAATTTTACTGCCGTTCTACTTTACAAACACTTGTGCATAAATTAACAACCACAATCATATAATTACGTTTGATATTGTAGATTTACAAATGAACGTTTGCACATTTACAATCCTGTTTCGAAATGTGCGATCCCAGCCGTACTAACGGCCTTAATTGTATTTTAACATAACACGATGTTCGGAAATCGGAAAAAATTTTGAACATGGCCTTCCTTTGCAAGCAGTGGGTTAGAGGAGATTCTACCTGCAGAGTGCGTGAACTACCAGTTCTTGTGAATAAGGAGGGCAGCATTCCCTTCCACACTTTCTGTTTGCAAGCAGTGGGTTAAAGGAAATTCTTCCTGCAGAGTACATGAAGTAGTCAGTTCATGTGAATAGGCTAGTTTCAAGTGGGCTAAAATGGGGCAGCATTTCCCTAACATTCTCTTTGCAAGCATTGGGTTAAAGGAGATTCTCCATGCAGAGACCATATCTAGCCATTTCTATGTGAATAGGCTAGTTTTCAAGTGGGCTAAAAGAGGGCAGCTTTCCCCTAACACATTCTGTTTGCAGACATTGGGTTAAAGGGCATGTCCACCCCCAAAACTCAAATTTAAACCCCATACTGGCCCCACTCTGTAGTGTACAAAAATCCTTACCTTACATCCCAGCTATTATGGTTGCCATGCTGTGCCCCTCCAAGCCCAGGAAAGTGTAGTGCAGAAGGTCTGGGTGACTCATCCTGCGCCTGTCTAACCTCGACAAGGTCTGAGGCATGCGCAGGAGAGTCCTCCCTCTCCCTCTCGTTTTCTTCTCCCCTCCCCCTAGTGTAAAATCCCCAGTATATATTATATATATAAAGTGCCCAGATAGTTACTTACCTTCCCTCTATCCTCCGGCATTCTGAGCAGCCCGCAGCCGCGTCCCTGATTGGCTGCCTCTCAGCCAATCAGGACGCGGCTGCCGGTCCTGCCCCCTGCTTGCATTTCAGTGCAAGCAGAGAGCCTGGAGAGTGCCGCGGAGGATAGGGAAGGTAAGTACATATCGGGGCACTTTCTAAGAATTTTATTACGGCGGCTGGGGCTGAGGGATCAATATGTATAATATATAAAAGTTCAAAAAGGTCTGGACATGCCCTTTAAAGGAGATTCTCCTTGTGTGAACTAGCCAGTTCTATGTGAATAGGCTAGATTCAGTGGTTTTAAGGAGGCAGCATCCCCCCCAAAACACTCTCTAAAGGTCTCCCTGCAGAATGCATGAACTAGCCAGTTCTATGTTGAATAGGCCATTTTCAAGTGGGCTACAGGAGGGCATAAGTCCACCAACATTGTTTGCAAGCAGTGGGTTAGAATATATTCTCCCTGCAGAGTGCATAATCCAACCAGTACTATGTGAGGGGGGGGGGGGGGGATTACCGGTGCCCGGAATTCCCCCTTCTGCTATGTTTCCTGTACCTTTTTGAAAAAAATTGTGCTAGGGGAATCAGGGGCAGCCTTCAAGTGCCCCCCTAATCCCCCATCAGTTTTGTTTAAAACCGATGGGGGATCAGGAGATAAAACACCTCTTTTGCTGTGCCTGTACAGGAGCAGGTGAGAGCAGCAGGAAGATCGGGTCCGTGCGTAGGGAGACCCCGGTGACGTCACAGGATTTCCTGCTTCACTGGGTCTTCCCTTAGGCTTCCCCTGGTGGAGGGGGGCACTACATCTCCATTCAGATTGCAGTGAAGTACAAGTTATAATAAACTGTCAGTGTGTACAGATTACTATACTATTTGTGAATGGAACTCATTCCATTCACAATAGGATTTTTTCTAGGTCTTTGCTACTTAGCAAGACTTAGAAAAAATGGGGACAGAGATCAATATTAGGTGATCAGTTCTGATCACCTAATTATTGATCTTAGCCAATGAATGAATTAAATTTGGAAAACTGGCCCGTATTCCATGTTCGTTATCATTCCCTTAATGATCTGATGATTATCTTTAGTAATAATAAAATAGTGAATGCACACACAAAAATTCTTAAAGTGATACACACTTTTTTTTTTTACAATATAATTAGCAAAAACAATTGTCTTCTCCAAGTTGCCCCTCCAAGGTGGTATCAGTAAAGTAAACACAAATTATTGTTCCTCTCGATTTCAAGGAAACTAAGCCTATTATTAGGAAATTTTGCTGAGGTACCAAAAAAAGACCGAATTGAATTTTTAGGATCAGTAAAGTGTGCAAAAACACGTGCGTCTCTCAGTACCAACCGTTTTCAATAAAATACCACTAAAATTAGCATAGTCATGAGATTATTCACATGTCCATGGTTATGACATGCAAACTCAATCAATACCACGCAAGTATGTTACAACATTAAGGGAAAGCCACAGAGGAGGACCGGATGTTCCATTATTTAATATGGTGGCTTCCAACCTACAAAGTTACCCAATCGTTAAGAGGAGATAGGAAAGACTCAGAAACATTGTGGAGGTGTATATTTCCTATACTTTTATTTATATATGATACATGTTTTGTGGATGACTAGTTTACCATATCAGTTCCCCGTTAATTTTGAGGCTATTAGAAGTCACCTCTGAGTCCCGTTTCCTTTATAAAATTCCTTTATATCCCTATAATTTACAGTGGGATACATTATCCCTTATATTACATGAGTGGTACTCAGAGTTCCCTATAAAACTCAGTCTGTATCCTTGTACCTTTATATGGACACATAACCCCTCAGTGCTTCAATATCCTTATAATTTATAGTAGGGGATACAATATCCCTTATAATACAGAAGGTACCCAAATTCCATGACTTGTTTAACTCAGCCTGTTTCCTTGTACCGTTATATAGATACAGAATTAAATACAGAACTAGTGACATCTAATATTCTTATAGTTTACATTAGGGATACATTATTCACTATAAACCCACACCTCCATTAAAGGGCAAGTCCAGCTTCCCAAAGCAAAAAATTAACTTTTCACTCACCAACCAAAAACTTGTTTTCTTTTTACTTACTTTGTTCAAAGACGCTCCCATGCTGAGATATTAAACACTACAAACCCGGATTCCTCACTGCTGGTCGCGAGCTGATAGGCGCACACACAGCAGCAGAGGAGGCTTGTTCAGTAAAAATATAGTAATAAAAAATTTCTAATATTTTTTAAATTAAACAGTTCTTAATTAAAGGGACTGTCCACCCCTCTTCCAAAAACTGATATAATGTAGATACCCCCCAAAAACTTCGTTTTAGTCACAATTTACAAATCAGCTCCCACACAGAGATATTATACTTACCGTACATGCTCCTCCTCGCTCCACACCCGCGGCTCTGCACTTCCGGTAAGGCAGTCAGTGTCAGCAGTGACTGTGACGTCATGGCCAATCATTGACTGCCATTCCTGGAGCAGTCTCCACTGCGGCTGCTCAAGAACACAAAAAGAACAAGCAGCCACAGTGGAGACTGGGAGAGAACCCGAAAGCAGCGGTGGAGCAGGAGCTTGTGAGTATAATAACTGTGTGGGAGCTGTTTTTAAATTGTGACTAAAACAAAGTTAAGGTTTTGGGGGGTTATCTACTTATATCAGTTTTTGAAAGAGGGGTGACAGTCGCTTTAAACATTATAATTGTGTTAAAAAGTTACATTTTGAAAATGTAAATCCATGTGTTAAGGTGTTAACAGATGTGAATGACATCATTGCACTTTGTCCAAGGTAACCCATGCAGGAATCCCCCCCCCCCCTGAAAATCCTGTGCTTTTTTTTTTTTTTTTACAGATTTTATTTGAATAAATATAATTCTTTGTACGTCATATATATGCAATATATTCAACAATAAATTTAGTTGTACAAATCTGAGTATTGCAGTTTGCTTTTGCGATATTACAGCTACATTAAATAACTGGAAAAACATTAATAAGTTCAATAATAGATGACAGAATTAATTAGGATCTTTGAGGATATTGTTATAAAGGGTTCCTAGCTCTGGTGCCTCTCCATTTCCTTTCCCTATTGATTCCACATAGGACCATGTCCTATCCATAGGGAATCTTAGGCTATAGTGCCTATATATTCAAACCAGGGGTTCCATACTTTATTAAACTAGTAGAGTTCCCTCTACTTTTATATATGACTTTGGTAACGCAACCATGGCTTGTAACTAGGGATTCCCATTGGGAAATAGAGGGTACATTTGGGGATAGCCAATTCAGTATAATTACTTTCCTAGCTATGATAAGATTTCTTTTAGGATGTTGGTGCATGAGCTAGACCATCTGTCCTCTTCTACATTCCCACAAACATAACATAGGTTCGGGGATATTGGTTGATGTATAAACCAGACACTTGTCGACAACTTGGGTCCATTAATTTGAGATTAATGGGCAATCCGATCGGAGTAAGGTATACCTGATGTGTTATATTAAACTGTATTAGTTTATTGTTTGCGATAACGATACTCTGTTGTGGGGAGTCCACTAGATCTCCCCAGCGATCCATAATAATTTCAGTAATATACCTTGACCATTTGGAGATAATAGATGGGGAATTGGTATTGGAGCAGAACTCAATATATATTTGTAGCTTATTGATACCAATTGTTTTTTTCCCTTTATTTTAAGAATATGAATATAGGGATGCTTTGTGAATCGGTATTAGTGGGCCTTAAATTCGGCTTGCATGCAATGTCTCAACTGCCAGTTACCTGAATGGATCAGGCGGAATTTGTAGCTTTTCTTGCAGTTCACGAATGACATATTTCATATTTTTAGTAATTGTGAGAAGTATCTGATTTGTTTTCCCCCCCAGAAATTGCTCCCGCAAATGAGCAAAGCTCCGGAATCAGGGGGTTATGAAGGGCCCTCTAACTGGAGCAATTTTTTTGTTTTCCTTCCATATCTTGAATTGCTGAATATGTAAAGCTGTCCCTCCACCTGGTAATATATTTGTTGATAACTCTAGGAAGTTCATTGGGAGTGATGGTAGGTATGCGGGTAGTAACCCTTCTGCTTATATATGGATATAAGTGATACTGGGAGGGGAGTGTCTCTTGGGTTTCTGGTGGAGGGGGCACGACCCAATCTGTGAAGTACTTAAAGGGCATGTCCCACCCCAAAACTATAATCCCCCACCTACTGGCCCCACCGATGTAGTGTAGTTTAATCCCTTACCTCCACTCCCAGCTCCATCTGGTTTTCCTGTAGCCCCCCCCCAAAGTCCCAAAAACTGCCTACCAGGAGGCTAGCAGGTCCATATAAGACACTGCCTGCTACCTGGCCCCTCCCGGAGATCACTGCCATGCGTACTGCAGCCCTTCTCCCCCTCCCTCCCCCTCCCTCCCTCTCCTCCCTTTCTGCTATCCCTCCCCCTAGCGTTAATCCCCCTTAATATCTCCTCTCCCCCATGTCCCCCAGCCCCAACCGCATAATTTTTAATTTTATAAGCTCCCAAAACTTTTTACTTACCTCTCCTCTTTCCTACGCGGAGTGAGCAGCCGCAGCCCGTCCGTGATTGGCTGCCGCTCAGCCAATCACAGACCGGCTGCCGTCCCCGCCCCTCTGCTTGCATTTCCTCGCAAGCAAGGGACGGGAGCGTGTCGGAGGAAAGAGGGGAGGTAAGTAGAGTTTGGGGGGCTTTATAAAAAAATAAATATGCGGTTGGGGCTGGGAGCCTATGGGGAATGATATTTAAAAATACATTTAACTGTGGACATAGCCTTAAGCTGTCCTGCCAAGTAGTAGCAATAAAAATTGGGCAGAGCTAATCCAGCCTGTGTTTTGGGGGCTTGGAGGATTTTCATCTTAACCCTGGGGCGTCCAGATGCCCATATGAGTGATAGTAGTGTGCTATTCAGTTTTTTGAAGTAAGCTGAGGGGATATATACCATACTGTGTTGTAGGATGTATAATATTATGTATTAGTATGATTTTGATTAGGGTGATCTTTCATCACATTTTAATGGGGAAGGTTTTCCAAATTTGCATCTTACTCTCGACAAAGCTGAGAAGAGGGAGTACATTTAATTTCATAAAGTCTGAAGGGTTTTTTGTTATTATTGTACCTAGATATTTGAAATGTTCTACAATTGGTACCAGATTTTGGAGAATTGGGGGCAGGTTTGTTATTTTGCCCAGGGGAAATAGGCAAGACTTATCCCAGTTTATATATAGGCCTGATATTGGACTGAATGTGGAGATTGTCCTGTATACCTCTAATAAAGATGTTGATGGGTCTGCTTAGAATCATGTCATCAGCATACATACTGAACAGGTAGGGGGATAAGGGGCAACCCTATCTGGTTCCCCTAGCTAATGTGAAATATGGGGATATCATACCATTTATTTTGATAGCGGCTTGAGGGTGCGCATATAGCAGCTTAACCCACTGGATATATTTGGGGCCAAAACCAAATCTTTTCAAACATTCCGAAATATATGGCCATTTAATTGAGTCAAATGCTCTCCTGGCATCCAGAGAGAGCTTGATTCTTGTCCCGGAGTTGTCGTGATCAACAAGACAGTTAATAAGGGTTTTCCTGATGTTTATTGATGTTGATTTCCCTGGAAGCCCGTCTGATCTGAGTGTACTATTGTTGTTATGATTTTTTGAAGTCTGGTTGCAAGTATTTTGTAATCTAAATTTAGTAAAGAAATTGGTCTATAAGAAGCTGGGTCCAGAGGGTCTTTACTGGTTTTATGTATCAGAATAATATGGGCCTCATACATGGAAGATGGGAGTTAAGCCCTGTCAAAGCAGATTGGTATGTGTTTAGTAATTGGGGGAGAATATGCTCACAGTATCTTTTATAGACTTCTGCTGGTAGGCCGTCTGGACCAGGGGTTTTACTAGGAGCCATAGAGCCAATTGCTTCCATCAGTTCACGAGAATATCCTCTTCTAGTTTAAATTTATTTGTACTGTTTAGTTGTGGGAAGGGTATTTTGGTCCATATATACGGATCATTGTTCAGGAGTGGACTGGAATTGTGAGGTATATTGGTCTTTATAGAAATTTGTGAAAGTTTGAGAATGCGGGCGTATTCTTGAGTCGCGTCCCTCTGATGTTCTGTATGCTAAGTATTATATTTTTGTTCTCGCGGGCCATGGGCTAATCTTGCAAGTAGTTGGCGGACTGGTTGCCTTGTTTCAAAGTATAGTAAAGTTATAGCATAATTGTATAAAGTTTGTGCCAGATGCCATGCAGTATTATTTTGTGTACTGGGGTCGTTTATGTACTGTGTCTCAGCGCCTTCATTAGTAATTGGGCAAGTTGCTGTTCATTTGTTCTTGCTTGTTTTCTTAATATGCCTTATTTTTGTGTTTAAAAATCCTCGTAAAACTATTTTAAATGCATTCCATTCAGTGTCATAGGGACCAGTTTATGATCAAGTGAGAGGTATTCACAGATTTGGGTTTCTATAGGGTCTGGAGTCGGTAATAGGGTTATCCAGAATGGTTGGATACTGTAGATATTGTTTGTTGGTGGTTCTTTTCCAAAACTGAGGCATGCTAAAATTGGGGAATGATTGAATTGCCTCTAGCTTCATGTGATTTTTTCTTGATATTATTCATAGTATTTTTACTAGTGAAAAGTAATCCACTCTAGAGAGAGTGTTATGGGAACTGTAATGGCAGGTACATACATCTATCCTCAATTTCTCTTATATAGTTATATAAAGGTGTGTTTTAACCTGTGTAGGACATTTTGTCTAGAGAATTATCCTTATTCTATTGAAGTCCCCAGTACAATTACCCTAGCTTGTGGAATTGCAGACAATTCCGTTTTTGTCAGTTAACACCTTTATCACTTTGTGTTTTAGAGAACCGTGATATCAGAATTAAGACCCCTCTGGAGTACACCGAGTAGGAACTATGAAAAGAGAGAGAATCCAAGCATGTTTCAGATAGCAAGTGGTGGAAGGTAGTAGGTGTGCTCTCCTGCAGAACATTATATCTGCTCGAAGAGACCTAATTAATGAGAAAACTGCAATTCATTTTTTGGGGTCATTTAGGCCTCTAACATTCCAGACGTATTCTAAATTGAGCTGTCATATATGTTATTTATATACTATAAGTTCCAGTAAGTTCACTGGTGTCTCACTTCTAGACATTGTATCCCACTATTTTACATTTTAGGTTGAAATTAGAGATACATTGTATAAGTGACATGATGAAGATTGATTAAAGACTTGCAGGGTATCTCAAGCCAGTATCTAACATTACAGTCTTCACGGCTTGTGAGATCAGAGTTGGGGATAGGATTTGAGTTTTTAGCATAGAATGGAATATAGAATGAGTTAAATAGGGGGAGCTCAGGGAAACCTGAGCACCATAAAGGGTTATGGTTATAGGCATCCACAACATTACACACACAGTATCCGAGTGTATAAACATATATTTTGGGCACATCCAGGGAACCAGGGGTAGGGGGCTTGTAGATGTGAGTAGAAGCGAGACAACAGAAGAGTACCAACAACATAGGGTTTAAGAACTGCAGCATGGTACAATATCCAATTTATAAATTTAGCATAACAGTGGCGAATACCATATCCTTATAGCTTGCAGTACAAAGTAAATACCTCTATACATTTTCAAATATAAAATTTAAACCGGGAAACATAAGGGAAAGGTTCTTGTGGATGAGGGTCGGAAAGGATAGAAAATCCTGTGCTTGCCCCTGAAAGGCATGCACTGGCCACACTAGGTGTGCTGGTGCCCGCAGCACAAAAGCGCTTCTAAGGATAGGCCCCACTAGGCTATTTTTGAAGAGGATGGGTGGACCCACTACCTCCACTGCCCCACCCTTTTCGCGGCGCATATGAACACCATTGTTGGGGCGCATCACGTGCGCTGCGATAGGGTTACTCAAAGAAATCACAGAGCACCTGCAGGGTAGCGCACATGAATCATGTGACATTGCAATTTTGCTGCGTCATGCGATTCTTGCACCGCTGCCTAGCCCTTAGTTTAAAATCGGACTTTAGGGATTTTTTTTTTTTTTATAATCTGGGATTCAGCCACTTAATTGTAATCATTAATCACAGCCATTTTTGGCATTGCAACCCCCTGTATAAAAGACACCAGATGCCATTTTGTCTGTGTAGGAGAGTTTATTATAAGAGCTGACAGGTGTAGGAGTTTTTTGATTATTTTTGTATTTCAGTATGGGAGGTTCACCACTTGTTCTTTTTCTAACTTTACTTAATTATTTTTATAACATTTTCAATATAAATATTTGTTAATTTTGGAGACTCAAACATTTGTCCAGATGAAAGTTCATTAGCCTTTAGGGAACTTGTCAATAATAAGCATTTTTTTCTGCAGGGGGTATCGGTGAGACTATCTAGCCATCAAATTTCTTTAGTCTTCTTGTAGGAGGTTAGAGAGGATATCCTAACCAAATTGGATGGGTTAATTCTAATAACTGGCAGATCGACGTACGTCCTCCGGTCGAACACATGTTCACATTCTCGGGCAAAACGGCCATTAGTCGTATGAAGGCGTTGTGGTCGGGGGGTCATGGCTCGGTGCACAGGTCGTATGTGTGTATGAACCTTTAGTTATGTATTGACTATTGATATTGTTATTGTTTCTGCCTCAAGCAGCCTTGCCCTTCCCTCCATCCCTTTTGGCCACTTGTATTCCCCCTACTGGTTCAGCCATCTTTCTTTTGTCCTGCACACCAAATGACCCGGTCGGTCAGCGATGATGATTTCATTTGTGGCTGTTGATTGGGTCTGTCTTCTCCCTGAGTGGCTCAGAGGCCGTGTCAGTCAGTCAACCCAGGCATGTCTTTCCTTGGGCGCATAAAGCTGGAAGCGATGATTGGAGTTATTTCTAGTCTGGGGGACAGAGCTGAGAGCTGGGCCTACCCTCTTCTTCCATGCGGGCAATTAGGTTATTTTGTCTTTCATTTTCTTTCTGACATGTGCATCTCTGTTATCTGCCCTTGACTGACACCTACTGCTGGATGGGGCAGTTTATATAGGGAACCCCTATGGCCCCTGCAGAGGTAGTCCCTCTGTAGCGCACTTACAGCTATAAATGAACATTATTTTTTTTGTCTGTTGTGAACAAAGTCTATACATTTTAAATCTACTTTCCTCTTATTAGAAGGTACCTGAGCTTTATACCTGATTTAATTCACTTAAGTTTATTTGCAGGGTTTTTACTTCAAACTAATTTTGTTTTAAGCTAGGTACACACAGTACTGATAAAGCCCCGATAAGCTAGGTACACAACCAGTACGATAAAGCCCCGAAGCTAGGTACACACGGTACCGATAAGCCCGATACTGTCAGATCCGACAGTATTGGAGCTTTATCAGTACTGTGTGTACCTAATTTTCCCAATGAGCATGCAGCCGCCAAACGGTCCGTTCAGGAAATACAGAAAATTTACCTTGCCCGCGGTAGTCTCCCTATAATGGAGTCTGCCACGGCTGAGGGAAACACACATCCGACACGTGATATTGGAAAATGAGAAAAAATCTGGCATGTGTGGACGCATGTGCCTGATCGCAATCAGGAGCAGCCTTATCCTGACCTGCGGCTCCTGCTGATCTGAAACCCCCCAAATGTTTTCCCTTCTCTCTCCTTTGCTTCCCCCAGGGCGCCACTACCATCCCGCAGCAGCAAAGGGTCCTCAGGTCGGAGTAAATGGACAGCCCAACCTTCTCCTACCTCCAATACCACCTGTGGAGGAGCCTCCAAATCAGCAAGTCCCAGAGAAGCAGCAGGAGGACAAGGGCGGAACGACACAGTGTAGGGACTGCTGGCTATATTCGAGATAGAAGAAACGGTGCCCGGATAATCCAGTGGGTAAGACAAGGGACAAAACCAAGTGTTGGATCAGGTCTTTTCTTCCAAACCTGTGCTGCTCTGTGACTTTATTGTTACCGGCCCAAGACTAAAGCAGCCCCCGCAGTGTCACTGGCACCTTGAGCCACCTGAAAGAGCAGCTCCTGCCGCCCAGCAAAGGGAAGGATGGGACAGTCACCAGGCGGGAATCCTCCTCTGTCCCACACTGTCCTCTTCTCTGACTGTCTGGACCAGTGATGCCAACACGCGTGGCTGCATGCGGCCCGATCGCAATCGGGACGGCCCTTATCTTGACCTGGGGCTCCTGCTGATCTAAAGCCCCCAAGTGTTTCCCCTTTCCTTCCTCCTGTTGCTTCCCCGCATGGCACCACTACCATCCCACAGCAGAAAAGGGTCCTCAGTTTGGAGTACAATGGACAGCCTGACCTCCTACCTCCAATCCCACCATGGAGGAGCCTCCAAATCAGCAAGTCCCAGAGAAGCAGCAGAGAGAACAAGGGACGAACGTCACAGTGCAGGGACTGCTGGCTATAATTGAGATAGAAGACACAGTGCCCGGATGATTTCAGCGGGGAAGAGTCAAGGTACAAAACCAAGTGCTGGATCGGGTTTTTTTATTTTTTCCCAACTGGTGCTACACCATGACTTTATCGTAACCACCCAAGTTTAAACCAGCCCCAGCAGTGTCACTGGCACCTTGAGCCACCTGAAAGAGCAGCCCTTCTTGCACAGCAAAGGGAAGGATGGGGACAGTCACCAGGTGGGAATCCCCCTCTGTCCCACACTGACCTCTTCTCTGACTTTCTGGACCTCTAGAAGGTGTCCTGCAACTACCTGTCAGCACCAAGGACAGTGACCCTGCCAAGCACAGGACGTGATCCTACAGCCCCTGGGTGAGTAGTCAGACTGGACCACAGTCATGGGGCTGTCTGTGGTACAGTATATATAAATATTGTTGCAGACTGTGGGCTTTCCATCACTCATCTGAAGGACTTCCCCTCTGGCATACTTTTGTTCATACTATCTTACCATTGTCCTTTGCTCCTCATTTCTCAGGTACTGGAAGCAGCCATGTTTCTTATGGGCACTTTTTTTGCCCATACAATGGATCCCTCTCTTCCAGTGATGTATCTGGAGGTGGTGGCACACTCCTGTGCAATCAGCAGTTCCTTATGAATATCCCCTGCTTATCTGGCAGGCTAAAAATAGTATTGGTGCAGCCCTAAGTCTCCCAGTCAAACCTTTCTCCTAGTCATACACTTCCTGTTCTCCCCTGAAGTCCCCCTCTCCTGTATGTTTGCATTCACAGAGATTGTTAAAAATGTCTGTTACCGTTCTCCTCCCTCTGTAAAGTTTCTCCCTGCTGGTGGGCAGCTCTCCCCCTTCCTCCTCTGTTTTGCTTTGATCCATTAGTAGTGTTCAGCTCCATCTCTGGGCTAACAAACGTAAAAATAAAAGAATATATTGGACAAAATGGTCCCATAAGGATACAGAAAAGGAGATGTATTTAGCAGTTTCTAGAATAGATTACATTTATAGCATCACCTTCTATTTCTGTGAATATCTCCCACCAGAATTACCTTCCACTCCGCCGCACTGCCACTAGATCAGGTGGTGTACAAACTTCTCTCACAGCTTTTCAGTGTGATGCTTGGATTATGTACAAAACACGGGGTCCTGGCCACCTAGTTTTTTCCCATCCACAACTCAACCACCAATATAAATCCCTCATAGAGTAACAATTCTATGTAGAATTGAATATAAAATGTTATTGCCATTATATTATTCAGTGATTTAGAGATAAATGTGAGAACTGCAATGTTTAAATTGGAATCTCGCTAAATATTTCTTCCTTTAACTCTTGATGTTTGGTCTTTCTAGTTTTTCTACAATGAAGAGTAGATCTATGGGGAATTGAAGGTCTATGGATCTACAGGATTCGAAAGACCAGCAGCAAACGAGAAAAAGGAAAGGGAAGGGAACCGTGGTGGCGACCCCCCTGAAGTAACATTCAACTGTGAGTCTAACTATACAGATATGTGCTTATGTACCGTATATACTCGAGTATAAACCGACCCGAGTTAAACCGGGTACCCAATTTCCACTAAAAATCCTAATAAAGTTATTGACCCGAGTATAAACCGAGGGTAGAAACTTGGCACTCAAATGTTTGGAAACTCACCCCCGCTAATAAGCTGGAGTTGTAGTTTTCCACATCTGATGCCAAGTGAGGTGGCATTCAAGATGTTTGAAACTACAAAATTACACTTACTGCGCACACTTTATCACCAGCTTTTATTAGCTGGGATTGTAGTTTCCAAACCATCTTGAATGCCACCCCACTTGGCATTCAAAAGATGTTTGGAAACTACAACCCCAGCTAATAAAGCATGGCTGGAGTTGTAGTTCCCAAACATCTTGAATGCCCCCCTCCCCCTCAGTTCAGTTTGTTACCTTGGGCTCTTCTCCCTGTGGACTCTTCTCCCTGTGGACTCTTCTCTTCGCCCTGTGGACTCTTCTCCTGTGGACTCTTCTCCCTGTGGACTCTTCTCCTGTGGACTCTTCTCCCGTGGACTCTTCTCCCTGTGACTCTTCTCCTGTGGACGACTCTCTCTTCTATCTTCCTCCATCCATCCCGCAGGTAGGTATTAAGCACTTCCGGCAGCCGCGCCGCCATTCCTGTACCGGCGCGCCGGCGTGACGTCACTGCCCGGCGCCGGCTTGGGGCGGGCAGTGACGTCAGGCCGCGCGCTCAGTGGCAGAAAAGGATCGCGCGGCTGCGGAATGCCCAGTAAGTGGGTGACTCGAGTATAAACCGAGTCGAGTTTTCAGGCTGATTTTTCAGCCTGAAAAACTCGGTTTATACTCGAGTATAACGGTATGTGTGGGCCCATATCTATATTCTGTATTTTTTTATATATCCTTCTTTCCAGGGTTAAAGGGATTAGCCATTCCCCTCCAATGCTACTTTTAATCAGCCTTGTTTGTTTAAAGTATTAAGGAAGTTTCTAGTTACTTCCTTATACTTATCTAGGGTCTTACACTCCTAATCTGGTACCTGCCAGATTCTGGTAAAGGATCCATGCTTTGTGACTCTTGAGCTAAAATATATGGTAACTTTCTCCTCCTGAGACAGCAATCTCACTGCCCAATGCCCCACTGAGGCTAACTAAAGCATGCCAAAGGTGTTCCTATTATGCCAGTAAAAAAGAAGTAGTAAAAGCCCATTCCAGTGCAGGTGTTTAAAAGAGAGGGTTATCATAAAAAAACTATTAAAAAGCCTTTTAACATTCCTTTTCACTTCTTGCACAGAGCCCAGTTCAGCTCCCACTTCCTGGTTTCTGAAATCCTTACTCTTAAATTTAAAACCCTAACCAAATCATTTAACCCTAACCCTAACCCTCTAATCTAAACCCTAACCCCAACCTTACACAAACCTTAACCAATAACCATAACTCTAACTGCCTGTTGCTTGTCTCAGATGCGGGCCCCGTATCTGAGAGGATTTTTACAGCTGTTTTTCTACTCCGCACAATCTCTGCTGTCTTTTTAGACACTGCCTGTAAAACTTAGAAATGGCAGATTTTTGTGTGCTGGGGAGTTATAGTGCCTGTGCTTGTGGGGGTGATCTCTAGGAGGGGCAGAAAGTGTATGGTGCTGTGCTTGGGGGAAGATGGCAAGGGAAGGCAGTGAGGGTTGGTGCCCTGTCCTTGGGGGGAGATGGCAAGGGGGGCAGTGGAGGGTATGGTTCTGTCTTGGGGGGGAGATGGCAAGGGGGGGGCATTGAGTGGGAAAAATACCCTGAGGGTCGCACTCCAATCTTAGAAAAACATTTTTTTCAGGTGAATGAAGGGGGTCTCCCCCGAAACGTTGTCACGTGTGATGTGTGGGTTCACACTAAAAATTTTCTAAGATTTGGAGTGCGCCCCTTAGTTGTATTTTTCCTGCGAAGCGCTGGTTCCAAAGGGAAGAACCTACGAGGCGTCTGCACCCACAGTTGGATAGAGTGCACCTCCACCATTGTTTATTCTATTATGGGGCATTGAGTGTATGATTGACCTGTGCTTGGGGTGTGGTGATTGGCAAGGGATGGCAGTGAGGGTATGGTGCCTGGTCTTGTGAGGGTGGTGCAAAGGGGGACAGTGAGGGTTGTGCCTGTGCTAGGGGGGTGATGGCAAGGGGGGGCATTATAATGAATAATATAATACAATACAAAACATTTGTAAAGCGTGTATGGTGCCTGTACTTAGTGGAATCAGGGCCTCCATCAGGGGGGGAAAGGGGGTACTCCAGTATGGGGGCCCGGACTTGGAAAGGGCCCAGAGAGTGACAGGGGGAAAAAACTAAGTTTTCTCCTGCAATACTGCATTCAGCCACTCCAATCTATAAATGCCACTAAATGCAAGCAGAACAGAACACAGCATACAGAAAACTTTGTCTGTGTCGGCGCTTTGTCGTGGGTGGTGCGGTGACTACATTTGATCTGCTGGCGCCCCCTGGTAGTGCACCGTGCGGCCGCACAGGTCGCCCATATCAAAGGCCGCCCTGTCTCCTCCCATCTCTGTGTCACATAGCAGTATAGCAGCTCCACACTGAGATGCGATATGGATATAGCAATATAGAGATTTATGTCACATATCAGTTATGCACATTCACACCACCCTATCCTGCCTATATACTATGTCCATCTCTGTGTCACATAGTAGTATGGCAGCTTCAACACTGAGATGGAGATTGGATTTATGCAGGATAGAGATTTTTCACATAGCAGTATGGCAACTTCACACCATCCCTATCTGCCTATATACATATCTCCATATCTGTGTCACTAGCAGTATGGCGCTTCACACTGAATGGAGATATGGATATAAGCGGATAGAGGTTGTCACATAGCAGTTGGCAACTTCACACATCCCTATCTTGCCATATCCAAATTTCTATCTTTGTGTTACATTGCAGCCATGGCAGCTCACACCATCATCTATTATCAGGATATAGACAGGATAGAGATGGTGTGGTAGCTGCAATCTGAACAAGAGATAAAATATGGATTAGGCAGGCAGACAGCGTGGAACTGCACTGCTGTGGGGCAATAGTGGCACCTTTTTCCCCAACAGTGCACAGGTAAAAAAAAATGTATGTTATATTTTACTCATGCTGTGCCCTCTGGGCATTGAGGGCATCTTAAAGGCAACGGTAGTTCAAAACAAGTTAGGGTTAAATGAAACCCTGCAGTATTTCCTTTACCATGAGCCACAATCACATCTGCTGTCTGGAGCCTGTGAGAAATTACATTAGGGTGATGTTCAAACTTCCCTGCTTCTTAGTAGGTTGAGTGACACACCCTGACCTCTCCGGCCCTTTTCCCCCGGGGAGAAGCATGCTCAGTTAAGACTATTGCTAGGGAAATCAGGAAGTACCAGTTGAGAAGGGGAGGCCTATTAAAGGAGAACTATAGTGCGTATAAAGTTTTTTCAAAAACTGTTAAAATAAAAAATGCCCAAGGTAGGAGGTAGGATATTGGTGCTTTTACCTACCAATATCCTTTCTATGAGGAGCAGCAGGACGAAGAAAACGTGCTTTTTACCATACTTCAGAATGCTTCAGGCTGCCACTATTGCCACAAACATGGCAGTTCCACACCTGTCCTGCCTATATCCATATTTCTATCCTGTGTCAGATTGCAGCTCCACACCATCTCTATCCTGTCTATACTGATAATAGAGATGGTGTGGAGCTGCATGCTGCAATGTACACCGAGACAAATGTCTCACATCTGCCTTAATGGTAGAAGTGGCCCTGGTGAGCTGTTTCTGTCTGTGCATTTAGTGCGTTACGTTTTACATAATATGTACGCAACGTATATACAAGCACGCATTGCAAATACTGTTAGACAGTAAGCACAGGTGGCAGGCTGTGATTTGAAGCAGGTCAAGGCAAGCAGCATTAAGCAGTGTGCCCAGGGGGTTGTTTTTGAAGGGGTGCTAGCGTCAGTAACTATCTTGCACAGGTGCTATTAATGCTAAGGCCGGCCCTTTATGGAGATATGTTATAGGCAGGATAGGGATGGTGTGAATTTGCCATACTGCTATGTGACATAAATCTCTATCCTGCTTATATCCATATCGCCATCTTAGTGTGGAGCTGCCATACTGCTATGTGACACAGAGATGGAGATATGTATATTGGCAGGATAGGGATGGTGTGGAGCTGCCATGCTGCCCCCATAGGGTAGGTAATAGCCCAGTAGCCCTATTCAGGTTATTACCTACCCCATGTGCATGCATGCCTTGGTAGCAGAATGCAATCAAGGCATGCTGGGAGTTGTAGTTCAACATGAAGTTACAAGGTTTCCCATCACTGCTATACAGGTACTGCCCCCAGCATCCCTCCAAGATCAGTCCCTGTACACAGCAAGTGAGACAGAGGGTAACAATGTCCCCCCCATGGACCTTCACATTAGAAATGGGTTCAGTATAACTTAAAGTTACTTCCTCCTACTTCTCTCTATCTCTATGGAGATCACAGCACGAAGAGGCTCCAGTTCAGGCAAGGGGTGGGGGGCGGAGCCACATAGACAGTAAAGCCATTACTGACTGAGTCATGGGCCAATGCCCATGAAGCAGATTGCCTGTCTGTCTCTCTATCTAGGATGAAGTTTGCCTAGTGGCTGATGCAGTATTGCAGGAAGAATTTTTTTCCACCCCCCCCCCTCACTCTCGGGTGCCCTTTCCAAGTCCGGGCCCCATACTGGAGTACCCCCTTTCCCCCCCCTGATGTGTGGCCCGGGCTCCTCAACAAAACAATATTAAGAGATGGGAATAAATCAATCTATCTCCTTGGCCCTTTAATGCAGACAGGCTGGTCACATGACTACAACCTGGTCACATGGCTAAAACGAAGAGTTACCAGAAGTTACATTGCTGAACTTTCCAGCGCATAACTTCTCACAAATTTTATCTAGAGATGTGATTTAGGTTTTTATTTTGAAGGTATGAGTCTTTAAATGGGTGTAACCTTAACAACGTTAGCGTGAAAAAAAAAAACCGACACATGGCACTTCTCTTTCTCGCCATGTGTCGCTCTTTTGCATTTTAAAATGTTGGAGGTATGCATGTCTGAGTTGGTTCATGTTATGGGGGGACCAAAATGTACCAGTATGGTCCAGAAAGTCTGATGGCAGCCCTGGCCCAGCAAAGAGAGCCAATTTCTCAGGCCAGAACTCAGCAGTGTACCTGCATCTTAAAGGACAACTCCACCCTCAAAATAAGATCATTTAGAAAGAATGGCCTCTATAAAATATGTGATATATCATAGTTTTCCTCTGAATTCATTACTGTATGCCTGCTTATGGAAGCCTTAGGAAACTAAGCAATTAGAAACCTTTACTGGCCTGTACTATCCTGGGCATGCTCAGAAGAGCAGATAGGAGATTAACATTCAGTCATTGGCTGTGATGTCAACTGTCAAATCCATAATTGACAGTTGCTAACTGAAAGAACAGGAAGCAAAAGGGGGAACGACATTGTGCAGGATTTCAGTTAGAGTTAATAGTTTCACATTTCAACTATTACCGTTTAGGGTTTTGGGGGGTGATTAACCTTTATGTAAGTTTTCATTTGGGGCTGGACTTGCCCTTTAAGGAAAAAGGTCACATAACCTTGAAGATTGTAATGTCAACAGTTTGGCAAGGTTCAGAAGAGAGGTGTCAAGGAGGTCACTTTATATGCGAAAATAACCAAGCCTGATAGAAACATAAAAAGATAATCCAATGCACATTCCCTGGCTCCTCATACATTATCATATTAATCCTGCCAAACTGCATACTATAATCAAAGGGGTTTTAGTATAACATTACTGTGATCACATGATGAAAAGCTCAGGTAAATGTCAAGGTAACGATTAGCAAAAGTGTGCCAAGCTGAATTGAAGTAAAAGGTTAGAAGTTAGACCTGTCCAGACTGGGGTTTACCTTGTACGTAGCTGGAGGTTTTCATTCATGTGATCACAGTAATGTATACTAAACCCCTTTTGTTTATAAGTATGGCCAGTTGTCAGATAAGATAATTTGTATAGGGCTGAGAATGATGCATAGGCAAGTGAGTAAGGAGCCGTGAGTAGATATCAGAGTTAGTTAGATCGATATAAGATAGATAGCAGAGTTTCTATCTATCTATCTATCCTCTCTGCATCTATTATCTATCTATCTATCTATCTATCTATCTCTGCTATCTATCTCACAACAAAAATTGGCGGCGCGCTGCCTCCCGATCCTCCTTCTGGTCTTTTCCACTTATAGCGTGCCAGCTTGCCCTGGAGTGTCCGCTCCTCCACACAAATCAGTTCCTTCTATAATACAGAAAAAGTTGCTGCTGTAACTGCATAAGCCTTTGGCAACTCACCATCCAAATTCATAAAACTTACATTTATTTTGTCCTTTAAAACCAGATCAGAGTTGTTTAGCTGGGCAGGGGGGGAGGAGGGAGGGTGGAGGGATGAGGATGGAGTGGATGGGATGGATGGATGTATAAGAAGGCAATAACAATAGGCAGACAGACAGAGTAAAATAAATAAACAAGAGGCAATAGATAGATCAAGATAGATATACAGAGAATAGAGGGAACAGATAGAGATAGAAGGGCAGAGGTCCATGTAGAAGTACAAGAAGGCCTCCCTGGCCAAGGGTGGGCAAGCGTCTGACTACACTGAACACAACCGAAGTTTAAAATGACCAATTGCTACCTATTATATAATGAAATTGCCAGTTTACTGTTGGTCTTTGTGTCATTAATTTGTGGTCTCTCTGTCCTACTCTGATCTCATCTCTGCTGTCTATTTCACTGTCTTTCTGTCTGTTTTATCACTATCATGTGTGTGTCTATTTTGTAGTTGCTATCTGTCTGTCTGTGTCTTTTTGGCCATCTCTATTAAAGGGGATTTGTGGTCCTTAAGCAACGTGCTCTCAAATGCTAACCAACATTAAACATCTATTAAATAAAGTTGGCTACTTACGTCGAACCTCTCATGTTTCTGGTCTTTTTTTATTTATCCCTATAATCAATCCGAAACTGACTCTTGGTTGTAAGCCGCCATCTTTACTAAAGCACAATCCGTTCTTTTCTTCCACACTTTCCTTACTGCAACAATGCGCAATGAAATTGATTCATTGCGCACCGTCATAACCCCAGGCGTTTTTTGGTCTCAAAAAATGAATATGCTATATTGCGTGTGCAACGAGCAGATTATCCGGGTCGCACCTGCTCCTTCACTGACTGCGCATTTCCTGAGGCGGCGAAGGCAGTAGTGGACCTGTGTGTTCAGCGCAGCTGAAAACAATTTATTGCAACTGGTAAATTCTTTTTTTTTAAAATTAATACTTCCTCTGTCTTTATGTTGTCAGCTTTTAAAAAAAAAATAATAAAATTCCCTAAATCGTCTGCAATATTTTCTTACTGCTTTACTTACTTGCTTCATTTTTTCCTGATAGTAAAAAAAATCGCCATATTTTTTTGGGCATCATATATATATTATATATTATATATATAGATATCTATTATATATATATATGCATATATAATATATATATATATATATTGTTTGTGTGTGTGAGAGAGATAGCATGTCGTGAGTGCATGTTAGTGTGTGTGTGTGTGTGTTTTTTGTGTGTGGTGGGGGGAGAGCTAGCATGTTCGTGTATGTTTGTGTGTGAGAGAGATAGCAAATGTCCAGTGAGTGCATGTTAGTGTGTGTGTGTGTGGGGAAGGGGGGGGATACTAGCATGTTATGTGTGTGTGTGAAGGAGATAGCAGTCCGAAAAGTGTGTGTGTTGTGTGTGTGTGTGTGTGTGTGTGAGAGAGAAATAGCATGTTAGTGTGTGTGTGTGTGTGGTGTGTGTGTGTTGTGTGTGTGTGTGAACATGTCAATGAGTGGCATGTTATGTGCATGTTAGTGTATGGGTGGTGGGGGGTAGGATAGCATGTTAGTGTTGTGTGTGTGTTAGATAGCATGTTAGTTGTCATGTGTGGGGGGGGGAGAGAATAGCATTTTAGTGTGGTGTGTTGAGAGAGAGAAGCGTATTTCAGTTGAGTGCATGTTAGTGGGGTGTGTGTGGGGGGGAGAGATAGCATGTTAGTGTGTGTGTGTGTGAGATAGCGTGTCAGTGAGTGCATGTTAGTGTGTGTGTGTGGGGGGGGAGAGATAGCATGTTAGTGTGTGTGTGTGTGTGTGTGTGTGTGTGTGTGAGATAGCATGTCAGTGAGTGCATGTTAGTGTATGTGTGTGTGTGGGAGAGATAGCATGTTAGTGGGTGTGGAGTTGAGAGAGAGAGCATGTCAGTGCGTGCGTGTTAGTGTGTGTATGTGTTTTTGTTGTGGTGCATGTCATAGTGCAAGGTATGTGCAGGTTAGTGTGTGTTTTTTGTGTGTGTTGTTGTAATGTCACGTGATTTGCATATATGTGCATGTTAGTGTGTGGTGTGTGATAGATAGATGTCAGTGGGAGTGCATGTTAGTGTGCGTGTGTGTGTGAGAGATAGCATGTCAGTGAGTGCATGTTAGTGTGTTTGTGTGAGAGATAGCATTTCAGTGAGTGCATTTTAAAGTGTGTGGTGCATGTCCTGTGCGTGCATGTCCTGCATGTTTGTGTGTGTGTGGCAAGCTGCTTCCTCCCATATATTAACTTGTCAGGGATAACATTGAGTCATTGGCTTTGAGGTCAACCTGTCAAATCCACAACTATCTGCCCCTCTTCTGAGGCATGCCCTTCCTCAGTACAGGTTGTTCTGAAACTTGCTCAGTTTCCATAGGCTCCAGAAGGCATAGCAGCAAACAGTAATGAATGCATAGCAAACTATGATATTTAAAATCTTTAAAGAGACCATTCTTTCTAAACAATGTTCTTAATGAGGTTGAGTTGTCCTTTTAATATAATATATTCGAGTAAGAACATGTGTGTGTGTGTGTGTGAGGGGGGGGGAGAATAGCCATGGTAGTGTGTGTGTGTGTGAGTAGATAGCATGTCAGTGGGTTTGTGTTGGTGTGTGGTGTGTGTGGTGTGTGTGTGTGTGGTGTGTGTGTGTGTGTAGTGAGAGAGAGAGAAATAGCATGTTAGGACTCACATTGAAAGTAAAACTTGAACGTGTTTTAAAATATTGTCATAAATATGTGTATACCTATTATAGATATATGAGGTACTCATGGATGGCTTTAACATTATTACGGTAAGGGGCCGCATGAGGTGTAGGGCCGTCTTTCACAAGTTCTCATCACCAATCCTTCCCTTTTGTAGTCTTTTCGCTTTCCTAAAAAATCTAAAATGGGTGTGGGTCTGTTTCTGGGTGGGGCTAAGGGAGCAGTCCGCTTTTGGTCTCTACTTTTGGTCTCTTATTTTACATATTTTTCTTATTGTACTAAATTTTATTGCAGATTGAATATGTCCTGGGAAATGTGGATAGTTATGTAAAAACCCAGTTCCATCTATAATTGATGTGGAAGTTGAAATAGGTATGCCATCCAATTCATCCTCAAGCTCAAATAATAATGAGGAATTGCCTACACCATCACGCAAATTAACGTGTAGAGTATAAGTTTATTGCACAAACTTTATAATAATTTTTTTAAATAAAGTTTTATGTTATTCTTACATCTACTTGCATCATTTTTTTTTTTTATTATTTTATATTATTAAAAAATGTATTTTTTAGAATAATTTTTGTATTAAATTATGTGACATATGTAAACATATCCTATCATGTGTTCGTTAATAATTACTGAATAACATTTTTATCCATTTTTTCAGCTCAATCAACGGATATTACATGAACTCATCCCAATGACCCGGAAGTGATTATGTGTAGACTACAATCCGTGTAAGGAGACCGTTCAGGAAATCCTAAACGCAAAGGAAATGATCATGACTCAAGTGATAGTGACGAATTCGATGATCGGCTGAATAATATTGATTGGTGTGAAATGTGGTTTTTGGTGGGATGTATGATTCTGCCCTATACGGGTATCGAATCACTCTGTTGTTTTGGAAGTGAAGGCAATTACTGACAAAATGGATGCCTGATCTTTTATGTATAACTGATGACCAAGTTTTCAAGACGATTGGCTATATTAAGAGGAGGCAGTTCAGACGTACAGAATGTTGAACCCAAATTTTGCGTAGGCACACAGACCGCGGATCACATGATGTAAATTTATAGGTATATATTATACGTACTTATAATTGATAAGGTAAGTATATAGGTTAAAGAATTAATTTACGAAAAAATCACAGATTCATTTTTATATATTGATTGAAGACAGGGAGGTTAAGGAGCTATGTCTTACCTCCTGTTCTTCAGTGATTATCTCAGCATCCGGAAAAAAATTCATAAACATAACTTTTGTGCACTCCACCGCCTCACCCTTACAGACCCTATTGTTTGTTCCTGATTCGTACAGCTTATAGACTCATGCACGTACATTTTACGGTCGGTCTTGCTCTCAGGATGTCTATAAAGGAACAGGAAGTTAGGCCTAGCTTCTTAACCTTGTGGGCAACAATCTCCATATAAAAGTAACAGGTTACTTTTGAGTGAACGCTTCTTGTAACGTCTATTCGAATTTGTCAAAGAATCAAACATTTTTACATAACCTGTCTATACTCGAGTATAACGACCTCGCGTATAAACCGATTTAACCCATTTTCCTTCAACCACACCTAAAATCTAATAAAAGTTGACTCGAGTAATAAACCGAGGGTAGAAACTTTTGCATTCATATGTTTTGGAAACGACAACTCCCAGCTAATAAAAAAGCATGCTGGGAGTTTGTAGTTTTCCAAACTTTGATGCTCACCCTCCTGCATTCAAGATGTTTTTGAAAACTACAACTCCCAGCATGCTTGATTGCTGGAGTTGTAGTTTCCAAACATCTTGAATGCCAATGAGGTGGCATTTCAAGACTGTTTTGGTGACGAGCTATTAACTCCCATCATGCTTTATTTAGCTGGAGTTTGTAGTTTCCAAACCCTCTTTGAATTCCACCCTCACTTTGCATTCAAGATTGTGGAAACTACAACTCCAGTCTAATAAAGCATGCATGGGAGGGTGGTAGTTTCCAAACATCTGAGCCACCCTCGACCCTCAAACCCCATTCAGTTTGTACCGTGTGGGTTGCTTGCTAAGTCATCAGGATCTGTGGGCTCGTCCTCCATCCAAGGGCTTCCTGGGACTGAGTGTTCTGTAAGTTCCTCTCCATTCCTGTCAGCACGTCCCAGGCGAGATACATCCGATTTCCGGCAGCCGCGATCAGGGTCATGACCTGGCACGCGAGTGGTTTGGGTGGCGCGGCTGTACGTGCCTTGCCACATCAATTGGAGACACCCGGCGCTAAAGAATTTTAATGAGTCAGCCGGCGCGCCAGTGCCTGGATGGACTGATCGTGCCTTCCGAATGGAGAGGACGCTGCTGCCGATGGAGAGAGCTGATCTTCAATGGATTGACTCGAAAACTATACCCGAGTCCGAGTTTTCGGCTGATTTTTTAGCCTGAAAATCGGTTTTATACTCAGTATATATGGGTCGTTGTTTCATAAACGAAATAAGAGGCTATGTATCCTACTCACTGCGGTGGATGGGCTTATTACACATTTTTATGGTAGCAAACAAATAAATAATACCCGTATCTCCTTTCTCTTTAGTAATACAAGCACGACTTTTTAGTTCTTTCCACCTCTGTTTTCCGCCCATGTTCTATCACTTATTTCAAAATGGGTGCACGGTTAGACCTTGAAACAAGGAAAAGTAACTATAAGATAACAATGTTACTTATGTTCACTGGCTGTGTTATGAAAGGTAATAAGTTTATGGTAGCGCAGTAATTAAGGAGTTAGCGTCATGATTATACTCCGGCTGTTTTTATTCGTAATGAATTACGGCAAGGTGGGTGCGAGACCGCTGTAATCGCATGGGGGTTCTGGGTGTCACTGGATGATTAGGAGTTGTGTGTTCTGGGAACAGAACATAAAGAAAACCGTATGCTGATGGTCATGGGCCCTGATATGTGGGAATACAAGACTGTCTTGCATGAGGATAGCAGGGGTTCGTCGTTCCAAAGCGTTGTCGAGTCCCGGGTTCCGAGGTACGGTGTGTAACCATCGTCTTTCTGCGAGTGGATGGGTGATGGGCGGTAGGCAGGATTGGGTGTGGCGCTTTGAAATAAATGTGGTGCACGTTAAGGGATAGGCGTGTGTCGAAAGGGAGGGCAGTAGACTTGAGAGGAGCAGGTGGTACAGGTTGAATGATATTGGGTAGGTTAAAGAAACGCACTAACGGAAGGAGGACGGGAGTAGGGGGGGGAGGGCATAGAAAGCAAAATAAAACTGAGGGTTGGGCTAGTATGAAAAGCGGGTCGGAGGTACGGTCGGTAAGGGAGTGGGGAGACAAAGTTGTGGGTGGGTGCTGTGTGTACAGTGGTTGCTGTTGGTTGGGGTCACGGGTGTGGGGGGGGGGGGGGGGGGGGGGGGGGAGCAAAGGGAGGGAGGGACGGGGGGGGAGGGGGGGGGGGGGTGCTCGGTGAGGTTGCGACGCAGAGGGGAAGAGGGGAAGAGCGGAGGGAGCAAAGCACAGGGGGGGAAAAAGGGGGAGGGAAGCATTATACGGGGTGGGGGGGGTGGGAAAGGCGTGAGGATGGGAGAATAGAGAGGAAACATCAAGAGTGGGTGGACAAAGATAATACACTAGTTGATGGATTAACTCTCAGAACAATATGGTAAAAGAGAGAAGAGGGACATGAGAGGCAGCCAATATTTTTAGTGAGATGAGAACAAGTATTAAACGTTAGGTAGAAGAGGGCATATATTCAGTACGGTGTGTCCATACATTGGGGGGAAAATGGGGGGAAGAACCTACCGGATATTTAGAGTAATAGCCGCCGGCTTATACTCGGGTCCGGTAATTGCCAAAATCTGCTGCTGCTTACTTTGCTCTCTTGTAATGCACAAGTACGGTAAAGTTAAATCCTGGATCCGTTGGCACTCGCTGTCTTCACGAGCACTGACTCCGTACTCGGCGGCTGTACTAACATACTGCCCGGCGCCAGTAGTGACGTCCTACTTGGTCGTCCGGGCAGTAAGTAACACACCGCTGGTCGTTTGGAGGCGTTGACATCAGTTGGCTCGGGGGGTGTGCGGGTGTGCGACAGCAGAGTGCCAACCGATCCCAGGGATTTAACTACTGCCTTGGTGCATTACATAAGAGAGCATTAAGCAGCAGCAGTTTGTTGGGAAAATGTACCTTACCCTGGAACTTACAATGATATATGAATAATGATTTATGAAACTGAATCACTATAATGATCAAATAATCCAACTACAACAGAATTCAACATGTAGAGTTTAATCGATTAATTATTGTTGAGTGTCCAATAATGTAATGATATGGTAAACCTTAATTTTAAAATATTATCAACTACCATAAACTTTCGAAATAAATTTATAAAATAATAATTACAAACTAATTAACGACTCTTTAATATATGTTAGCAATATAGTCCTCTTATTTGAACTCTTTATTACGTAGTCTCAATTCGACGACGGAAATTGGTGAATGGTGGGAATCCGCTGAGTATGCTATTGACGAACATGGTGGGTGTAAAGGTGAGCTGTTGCCTTAATCTGCCCTTCTGTCATATAATAAAGCTGGAGGCAGGAACGAAGTAGCGAGAGTGGTGCTTACCCACTTCCTCCCCACACGCAGATGGTCCCTTCAAGTCCAAATAGGCTCTGCATGTCCTTCGATGCGCATGCACAATCTATGTCATAGAAGCAGGGCCTTTGAAACCGGTTAGACTACGCGCCGGGGGAACGAGGTGCAAAGTTTCTTTCCTTCTCTCCTGTCGGGTCAGTTTCTCATTGAAGACCGGGAGATGAGGCACAGCTCCTTACCACCCGTTCTTCATAGAAATGGATTACCAAAATTCAATTTCGTGCTGTGACTTAGATACCTTTCATTAATTTTAAAAGGAAAATAAAAAATATTGGTCCATAATTGCTTATAACAAATAGTCAATCTACAATTTATAGTCTGACAGCGAAGGAATTTAAAGCATTTAAATTTCATGTGCAAGTTGTATGTTGGTTGCCATCCCGAGACAACACATGTGTATAAAACGTTTTGTGTGGTATGCTATTGTGCTGGCAAGGTTAGCACGCGGTTTTGATTATGCCGTTTCTGTTGGCGATGGTCCGTAAACATCATTCTAGTACGTTCATACACAAATTGCCATCAAAGGTCATGAAAACGCGAAGCGCTGCCACATGAGTGGAAATGAAGAATGAGAGTCATATCTTAGTATTCACTTTCACCAAAAAACTCACTGTTTGCAGATCAGGAGCATATTGGCCAGAGACGAAAAAAGGGGTGATTCTTCCAAGCCGGCTCACTGCACCTCCGCAAGTGCCCGGCTCCCAAACGCCCAATACAATTCACAAAAGGTAATCATGGAGCAGGCAGCCATAAAGCCCATAAATCCAGTCTTTCTGTTCACCATATAAAAGCGCACACATCTGATTACAAACTAAGCACCCACACCCTTCATCTCAAAGCCCCGCCCAACATGTTTCGTGACCTCTCGTCACTTCCTCGGGGCAATGAGCTGCCTTCTAACCCCATATAAATAGGTGCAATTAACCCTAATATTGTAAATACAAACATAATAAGAATAGTAAAAATTCAAAAACATCTCCTATTAATATTAAAACCTCCAGATCTTCTTATATACATAATTTATTAAATAGCACCAACCATCATCATATAGTCCAAAAAAACATGCCAGTAACATATTGATAAATCAAGACTATATACAGATTACACGTACGAACCCAGAACCAACACAACCATGGCAACATCTAAAGTCACTTACACACACAGCACCCTGTAAGGGAATTATTCACAAATGGATACATACCCCAATCAATGAATGTTACATTCATCCGAACCTATTAGCAGCCGATATAAATATTTACACAACGCTACATGTATAGGAATTTCATACTAACAGGAGAATAAAGCTAGGCATCATATTACTCAGGTAAATTACAATGATATATATAATTAACCCTTTGACAACTCCACTATATGAGAGACAAGGGGAACAAAGTTAGAAAAAGGAAAAAATCAATCCATATGGGGTACAAATAATATGAAAAGACTGCTACCATACGTTGTAGAAGTCAAGGACAACGTGCAAAGAAATAGTAATCCACCAAAACATATTAAATAACTCAACCAATCCCCGGCAGGAGTTTCTAAGAAAAGACCACATGGACTGGTAGTTATACCATGTATATAAGAGTCCAGACTGAAATGTACCCTGAGAGGGCTCGAAGGGGCCTACTACGTTGATAAGGAATCCTCTTTGCTTGTCTGTTCTTTCTTCCCTTTTTTACAGGGGGAACAACAGCCGTGGGGGATTGCCAATGGAGTATCAGAAGCTCCCAGAAATAATTTACAGGGACAAATGGAGGGACAGAGAGGGGAGTGCGTCGCGATCCAGAAAGACGTCGTAAACAAAAAGAGGACGAGAAGAGGCCTGTTCTGTTGGGAGACCACGAGAACAAAGAACAAAGGGGAAGGATGAGAAACATACCCCTGGACTGCTTTGTAGTAATGTATCTTATTAGTATGTTCAGCCTGGTTTATGAGAATAGATCATGCCAGGACAAATTTATTGGTTTTTATGACAAGACAGAGTGAGTAAAGTGGGGGTCGATGTGTGACTCAAGCACAGCGGTGGGGATGGTTGTAGGGTACGATATTTAGAAGTGTTTTTGTGCGAACAACAAGTCTTGTGTTGGCGTGAGACTGTGCGCCACATAGGCGACAATGGTATAACTGAGGACTGTTGGCCTTCAGAAACTTTATGGTCATGGGGAGGGGTGGGTAGAGGGATAGAGGACTGTTATTGGTGAGGGCGCCAACCTCAGAGTGTGGTTAGAATGGGTGGGATCAATAAACGCGAAGGTCTATGTGGCCTAATATCGTAAACGGAGCGGGTGTACCTGGCAGGCGGGGGTTCACGGAGAGGTAGTCGTGGTAACTGGTAACTGGGTCCGGAGGGGGCTTCTGTTTAGATTTAAATCTGTTTATTCTAAATGACTTAGAGAGGGCATTGAGAGCAAAATCGCGAGTTTGTGTTGCTGGACGTGGGTCAACACAGGACTACTGCCGCATCTTTGGAACGCTTTCCAGACTAGGAAGTGATGGTTGCAGGGGCTGCAGCAGAACCCCCTCACTATATTTATCACATGGTGCGCGTATGTGGCAGTGCGTGGAGTTCGAATGGTCTGGGTATAGATTTTGAAGGTGATGCTTTGGGGGGGAGTGTCCAGTGCCTCAACACATACCCGTGACACGCTCAAGCACCCCAGAAATAACTCTGTGTTTAAGTGCATCTGTAATGAGACGGTGAGGAAAGTGAGATGGGGGGGGGGGTCGTTGGTGTGGATTCGTAACCAGACTTTCGCAGGTATTACCAATGCCCCGGAGTAGGCAACACGCGGGATAGTAGGGCTAGCGGAGTTAGTGGTCCGGGTTAAAAATGGGGAAGAGATGCAAGTAGAGGGGAAAATCATATTCATTCCGGGGGGTCGTCACAAGGCATTGGGAAGGGGGCCCTCAGTGTTGAATGAGGGTCGGTGGCGGGTTGGAGAGAACCGGGCGTGGTGTGGAGGGGGGTGGTCGCTCGGAGATAGATTGGCCAGTCTTCTGTGGGGGAAGTTTGTGAGCAGTTGTGGCCAAGATCAGGGGCACTAAATTATAGAGGGGAATGGGAGGGGGCTTGAAAGATGTCAATCAAGGAGAAAACGCCGGATTTTCCGCATTCCTAACTGCCGAAACGTGTCAATGGAGGGTGGGATACTAGCATCGAA
The DNA here is from genome assembly GCA_019447015.1 of Hymenochirus boettgeri. Taxonomy (NCBI): domain Eukaryota; kingdom Metazoa; phylum Chordata; class Amphibia; order Anura; family Pipidae; genus Hymenochirus; species Hymenochirus boettgeri. The sequence continues at coordinate 227,859,284 of CM033476.1, read as the reverse complement.
AAAAACTACTAAAACAGAAAACCAAATATTTCCTGATATTTATGGCAGACCGACGTAGTGGAAATTTGGAGAGAGTGTTGTTTGGGCGTGGTTTGGAATCATAGGTATTGAGCGTGCTGGTACAGGATGAGTTACGGTGGATGGGGGGTGAGAAAGCACGCTTGTGAACACCGCCACCTGTATTCACCCATCTGGGTGAGCCACAAACAGATTCACTGTTTAAGCCGAACCTTAACCCCTTGGGACAGACCCAAAAGAGGCTGGTAAGGACGACCTCCTAGCACCTGTGCACGGCGGCCCTGGCCGACTACGCGGAGGTCTCTTAGCCAAGGGGGGAGGGGGTAGTCCAATGGGCCAGCTGCGCGGGCCCACAACATGGGGGAAACTGGATGGCCGGCTGTAACGCCATGGTGCTGTGCCTTACAAGCCTTCCAACCCTTTCCACTGCCTGTGCCCTTGCATGCACGAGCATAACTCTGAGGAAGGAGCCAATGGGGTGAGGGGGTTATGTCCATGGGGCCAACCTGCCTGGCTCTGTCAACAATGGTGGCAACTTCAGTGGCCTGCTGTAACTCAATGTGCTGTTCCTACGAAGCCTTACCCCTTTTCACCTGCTTTCCCTTGCACGAAGCATACTCTGAGGAGAGTAGCCAAGAGGGTGGAGGGTGTAATGTCCGTGGGGCTAGGCTTCCTGGCCCTCACAACAATGGTGGCCCAACTGCAGTGGACCATTTGTAACCCATTACCTATTGGTAGGAATAATTCAAGGGCATCTGTTGTGCCCTCCTATTAATGAAGATATCATCTATATTATTTTTTTTTCTATTCACAAAAACACTTGCAATTAAACTTCTCGTTCTGGGGGGGATTATGAAATTACGTTCCCGTTCTAGAATTTTCTATAGACTTCTACAGGAATGGCTTATTCGCTCTAGATTATTAGGTCAACAATGATATGGTTCTCTATGGATTTTTACCTATTATCAGATTATTTTCTTTTAAAAGGTTTTAGTGATATATTTCGGTACCATTATTGTGGCAGTGGCCAGCTGTGTATATGGTGGTTGATCTTAGTTCCAATATTGTATTCTGTTTTTGATTTATTTATGTGTCCTTACACGTGTACACAGGTTACTAATTTATTTCTACTGATTGCTGTTTGGATTGGCACACTGCTCAGATCCTACCTGAGCAACTGACTCACCACAGGGACTGTGGGTCAAGGGCAAGACCATAATGATCTCTATTAGGGGGTGCCTGCACAACATGAAAGTCTGTAATTCTTTATACACAGACAAACAATGCTGATGTTGGCAGTTAAGGTCATATGTCGGAGTGGAAAAAATACGATACTGCTCCTTTTTTTTTTTCTTGTAAAATTTATGTATCTTCACTGAACTTCCACTTAAGAGCGTATATTTTGCCTCCATGGGGGATCACGGGTGAAGAAACGCGAGTATGCTTAAGGCAGAAATATTGTGTTTTGCAGAAATTGTAAATCAAAACATTCTTGGTTTTTATCAGCTAGGACTGTGCACGTCCAAAAAATTTGGAAGTGTGAGCCCCCATAAAAGCATTGGTCAAACCCACAGTACCACCCATTGTTCATCATGTAGCGTGGATTTACCACTGGGAAAATAAGATAGTTATAGTCTGTAATCATATGCATTTCTTAAGACGTTGCATAGGATTTACTTACATTTGAATCATGACCTCCAAGAGGGATTGGAGAGGCTGTAGGGGCTGGAGCAGCCTAGAGGGGATGAGGTGGCTGAGCTTCTGGAGGGTCTGGAGAGGGGTGGAGGGCTGAGGGTGGAGGGGCCTGAGAGAAGGAGAAGGCCCTGTGGAGGCTGGGTCTGCTTGTAGAAAAAGAAGAAGTTTTTGTTTCAACAGATCACTGTCCAATCCCTTATTATATACATATATAAGAACATTCCGAAAAGGCAACCTAATGAAACATTTCTAAAGTTTCTGGAAATTTTTTGAACCACAAACATGGCAAATGAAAAACCTTATTTTAATAAAGATGTTTAAAAAACTTAACTTCATAGGTTTAGGGGTATATGTACACATTTATAAAAAATCCACATTTCATTGTCACTTTATAAGAGTTTGTCCAGTGTGTTTAATAGAGCGTGTTGGGGTTCATGGGTTAATTGTTTGTCAGACCATGTTGGGAAGGGATACTTAATATAATCCACACTTTTACAACTGCACGTTGGGACCTTAACTTTCTTTACTTCTAGGGCTCCAAAACTGAGGGAGCAAAGATACCGAGCCCCAACCATGGGGTATGCGGGGACAATAAATGGGAATGACAGAACTGGATCTTTCTCTCAAGCCAATTATAGAATTTGTTTTAATTTTTTTTTACAAATTTTTTCAGTGAAATAATAGAAAATTCACTTAATTATGCACATGATAATGTCCCTAATTATTTGAAACAATGACAATCAAGGTCAATAAAAATATAAAATTGCTTAGGAGCACTTACGGTTCCTGGCTGGTGCAGGTTCGCTCCTTTGGCTGCGGGACTCCCGTTGAGAGGGTGATTGAGACCCTTAGGGGGGCAATGGAACTGCCGAGCCTGAGGGATGTTGGTGAGTAAGTGGGGGCTAAAAAATACAAGAATTTTATTTTAATTCTCACTAGTTCTATTCCACTAAGCACTAGTTTCATACATTACTAAAACAAATTCTCGAGAAGTTGGTCAAAAAATTGCAAACTTTGTATAAATACAATTGCTTGACAACCATCTACGTGATAAAAGCAACAATAGAAGTGGGTGGTCAAAAAAATAATGTCTCAACTCATTTTTTGCACATTGTGGCAAATCGTACTGCACTCGCGCGGGGCCGGCAATTACACATGAGCGCAGAAACGGAAACTACGGCGTTGATATATGCTTGCTTTCTGGATTCTCGTGTGCTCTGGTAATGTGGCCTTGGACAAATGAAAAATTTCGAAAAAAATTTTTTTTTTCAATAGTCTGCACTTACAATTCTTCCTCTGGCGGACGATGGTGGGGGTGGGGTATCCGAGGAAGATTCAGCTTACCAATTAAAATACAAAAAGACATCATAATGGAATCTCTAAGGATATATTTAATTATATAAACTTTTGGATTTGCTTGAAATATCAGTTAAATAAATAAGGCAAATGTTATAGTTTCTTAAATTCAATCTATTTCTAATGGCAATGATTCATACTTATTCTGGCTAAGTACTTATATTTTTAGTTGTGTGTATTGTAGCCTGGAAAGGGAAAAGTGGGTTGTGGTGTAGGGGAGCATCAGTAGCTGTGGTACTGTATCATATGTTTGGCTAACAGCAACATTTTGGTTTTTAAAATTCAGGAGTCGGTAAAAATCATTTGTAATAATTGATCACATTTTATTGGGGGGGGGACTTTTTTACTCTTTACTTTCCCTTCCCTCAAATAAGGGATGGCTGCCTGTGGAAACAAAAGGGTGGGGGGTCCGTAAGCGTGGTTAACTGTGTTCTTTAAGGGGGTTGGGTATCAGTGGTGCATTTTATACGGTTAAAAAGACATCATTTTAATGATCGTTCAATTGTTTATCTTTACTTATCCTTTAAAAAAAGTAAGGCCTGCAATGGAAATGGGAAGGGTGGGCCACACCATGTGTATATCACCTTTTAATCATATGTGGGGTATCATTTTAAATAACATTTAATAGTTGATATGTTAAATAAAGTCACTTTTAAGTGATTTTATTTTTTTGACTTTACTTACCTTAAATAGCTAAATGCTGATATTGAATAATATAAGAATACTAATAATGTAAACTAACCCAGTGAATGAGAAATACAAAGAACTCTTGATCCTCTCTCTCCTCTTAAGCCAAATTAAGGATATTGATGTTTTTAAAAAATATATATACAATATGTTGTCAGAAGTGAATTAAAATATTTTACTTTATACTACTTATTACAATACAGTCCTATATAACAGTCTACTTGCCTCCATCATTTTGCTGTATGGCAAGAAAATAATGGGGCCCTCTTGGGGCCTCTCTGGCCTCTTCAATCAGACCACCTGTCGCTGGAGGGTAGAACAAGTGTTCTGGTAGCCAGCCCGAAGTGGCGTCAGTAGCCGTCGCTGGAGCCCTCCATATCCTTCCTTCCCTGCGGCTTTCTTCGCCGCACTATAGGTTCCAGGGGGGAAATCATCGTACCCCCTGGACAGGAGGTCCCTGCATGGCATAGAGGTTTGCAGGCAGGAAGTTCCCGTTTTTACGAAATTCCCCCTCGTTTTTTTTTTTTATATATATTACGGAATCCGCGTATTTACGGGAATCCATCGTTTTTTTACGGAAACCTAGTTTTTACGGAAATTCCTCGTATTTTTCGAAAATCCGTTTTTTAAATTTCCTCTAGCTGCGGACTTCAAATTTTTTAGGTATTGTTTACAATTGATACGTGTTTCTAAGGGTCATTGATAACCCAGGTCCCGACCCCTGAGTGGATTAAGTGTCCGTTAACCAGGCTATTTAGCACCACTTTTAGTGCCGGATTTTGCCGAACTTTCATTTTAAATATAATAAAAAATAGGAATAATTACGTTTTAAAAACGGTTCCGCGCAGCCATATTTGCGAATTTACCGGATTTTTGTCAAAAATCACCGCGGTATCCTCGCACGGACCGGATTTAATTCGAAGTTTCGGCCATCTCTACTCTACTCAAGAACCTCCTGTGGACACAAGTTACTGATGTGTTTTGATGTCTTTCAACAAGCTGGGTCCTTGATGATTCAGCACGACACCAGGTGCCTTCTCTGTGCTCTGTCTCTGTGGCTCCGGATCCACGGTGTGGTGTTCAAGTTCAAAAAACTGCAACCCTTTCTGTTACACTTTTGTGTAATGTTTTAGGAGATTAAGTGTGCCTGTTTGAAATATGGAACAAAACTGATTTCCTCCACTTTGGCATGATTAACCTCTGTCATCTCCTCTTTTGCAAGATTTAGTGCATACCACCATAGATGGTTTGTGATGATGCTGATCCAGTTGCTATATCTCTGCCTCTTGTTGCTTTTTTTATTATTTTGTACTTACCTAGGCTCCACTAGGCTTTTTTTATTGAAATACATATTTGGTTGTTTGACAAGGAGTGCCATAACATCAAAATTATGAGTCTTGTGAATATTCTCACCATCATTTTCTGATGCTTGTATGAACGTCAGGAGGAACCATATTTGTAAATATCAACATTGTCAGAAATAAATTGTCTACTTTTTGGAATGCTTCCTTTTGGGGGGGATCCATTGCTACAGATGATGTCCCCTTAAGAACCTGTTAATCTGAAACTTACTATGCTTCTTTTTGACATTTGTTCAGTCCTTAGGAGAACACAACCTTAGTGCTCAATGTCCAACTGGCCCAGCGCCAAGGGACCAAAAAGACCAAGATACCAACCACAAACCACAGGGGCTCCTACCGTGAATTCAGAACTCAATTTCTTTTCTCCTTTTGCCATTGATGTCGCACGCTGAAACTAGGGAAATTTTTCGATTATTTCAGGTAGTTGCACAAAATTGTTTCGATACTGATTGTAAATCCTAGAATTTGGAGCATTTCTTAACTTTTCTAAACGATGAGCCCCCCTTTTACGAAAGGAAGATGGAAGAGGATAATATAATCTTTAATCATCAATTTTGATTTCTCGGTGAACTAGTCCATTTATAACACTTGTGCCCGCTCGCAGGTTAAGTTGACAAAACACAAGCATTGCACCTTCTGTTTTTGTTTTATAATCCCCACCTCAACATATCCTCTATGCATCGTGGAGAAATGTTTCCACTCTTCTTGACATGGACCATCATAGGAGTTTCTTCTATGCATTCTTCAAAAACAAATGTACTTTGTTTGAAAGTACATAGGGATCATCCTCTTTCTGTAATTATTCTGTACCTTGTTTTTGTCAGCGGGAGGAACTTGAATACTGTTGGGTATATATGAATATGCCTTCAACTAAACAATAAACTCTGTATGGTTTCATCATCGTATATCTTATCTTCCTGAGACCACACAAAAATCCTCCTCCGGAACTTAGGAGATAATATTTACTTTTACCAAATCTTTCACTTACTGATGCTATTCTTTCCTCAATTGATGTCAAGTCCTTTACTCGTGTTAGAAAAAAAATTGGATATAAACATGACAAGACACACTTTTTAAATCTATTCAGGTGCCTCAACTATTGTTTGTTTTAACAGTTTTCCCTCATGGTTATAAATCACAACTGGGGTCGGTTGACACGCTTTCTTCGCATATTCCAAAACGAATATTGAACATTTGAAGAAAAATCTTTAGAAGCATCAGTTGATCTCTTTTTGGCTTGAGCACGTCTAGAACTAATTTCTTACACTGGTGCTTGTACCAAGGTATCAAGGGTTTTGAGAGGAATCTCGGATGTTTGAAGTTGAACTGTCATCAATGTGAGATGATGTTTGAGGTCAAGTTCTCCTTCTTTTCTAGGGAGGTCGAACATTATAGGTTGAGTAATTGACAGTAATCAATTGCCGCATTAGAAAAGACCATTGGTACACGCATGGGTCTTCCAAATACACGTCATGTCCCCCTCATAATGAACATAATTCCGAAATGAAATGTGTGGAAGCACTTTCGATATGGTACGTAACCGTCACTACTCTAACCCACCGTCACTCTCCTTTTCAGAATCCGTTCTTTGAATTCATCCATGCATGATCATGATACTCCTTTTTTGCGTAGCCAAATCGACTAATGCGATTTATCCTTTTGAAATGGATGTAGGGCAAACCATCATGATACCATCTTTCTGACCAGGACTTGTGTGGCCAAACCTTTACTACATTTTCCTACACATTTATGCATTTCTGAAACAATCAAAATTCATAAAGAACATTATAAATTTATTTCCAAAAAATTACGTATCTCATTGTTGAATCATTGTAACTTATGAAAACTACATATTACTATAATACTCTTTGATCTACTATTTATAGTGTATCTAATGTACCAAGACTGTTTAATATATGATATTTAAAGTCCATGTCTCACCCCAAAAAACTCTAACTTAACCGCACTACTTCACCACTCAGTAGTGTATAAAATCCTTACCTTACTTTACTTTCCCTGCTCCGTTACTTCCCGCTCCAAATGCCTTGCCCTGATATGTCCCACACCCAAACTCACAAAAAAAACTGACCACCAGGGCAAGGAGCCTATCAGAGTCCAAATAGGACTCTGCTCCCTGCTTTCCCTTGGGAGAATTTGCCCACGCACACTAAACAAAGCCCTCCCATCCCTCGTCCCATTTTCCCTGCTTCCCCCCCCTTCTCCTTTTTCCCCTCTTCCCCCCCCGTACAAAGTCCTTAGGAGGTTATACTATTCTTCCTCCACCAGCCCTGAAAACCACTATAATACTTTGTGCATAAAGTCCTCTCTGTACTTACATACTTACGTACTTACATTCCCCTCCCTCCACTGGTGGTTCTACTAGGCACTGGCAGACACATCCGTATTGGCTGCCTCTGAGACAATCATGGACTCGGCTACAGGTGCCTGGCAACCCTCCTGAAGTTTCAAGCAAGGAGAAGGGCTTGGACAGTATTGCGGAGGAAATAAGTTATGTAATTATCGAAGGAGTTTTCTGAAAAATATATTAGAGCTTTTGGAAACAAATATTTTGGGCGTCATAACAATATATAATTAAATACATGTAAGTAGAGCTCATTGAGGTGTGTTTGTAGCTGCATGCCTTCAATCCACAGAACATTTTGTTTAGGAGCAGTACCCCCCCTCCATCTTTTAATCACTCCCACTTTCCATCCGTTCCGACCTTACTATTTCAAACTATTCAACAAACACATAACTTTAACTGTCTAACCTGTACCACACAATCATACAGCATTGTGATTACAAAATCTGCCCAGCCATCTTCCAGCAATTGCACAACTCAAAAAAGAAGAATAGTTTTTGAGGAGCAAGGAAGTTGATTACCAGCAGACTGTTGTGATGTTTTTGTTTGAATTCTAAAAAAAAATTAGGAAGGTTGATCGTCAAAAAAATACCTACAACGCAGTGGTCTGAGATAATTATATTTTTCCTGTAATGTCTAATGTAAAGGCTGGTGTTTTTTTTCAGTATAGATGGCCCTTTTAAAATATTGAGAGTTGTGGGGTCACATATATGTAGAAAAAAGAACAGGTTGTAGTAAGTTTTGTTTTAATAATGGGGCATAGAAAAACGCTAGTTATTATACGCACTGAAAATAATTTGTCCCGTTCATTAATGGGAATAACATGGGATAAGCAAGTGGGCAATAATCTTTTAATTATTTTTTTTTTTTTTTTTTTTTTTTATTTTTTTTTTTATTTTATTTTAAATTTTTAATTTTTTTATTTTGTATTTTTTATTTGTTTTTTTTTTTTTTTTTTTATATTTTTTTTATTTTTTTTATTATTTGGGTTTTATTTTTTTATTTTTTTCTTTTTGTATTTTATTTTTTATTTTTTTTTTTTTTTTTTTTGTATTATTTTAATAATTAATAGAGAAAATATAATTAATTATATATATTAAAATTGTTTACAAAAAATATAAGCTTTAGAATAATAATTCAACAATTCAACTTCCTTTAATAATGTTTAAATAAATATAAAAAATACATAACTAATAAACACTAATATAAAAAAAAAATATTTCTAAATAGAATATTAGCTATTAATATAATGTAATTTATAAATGGCACATGAATTAAAAAAACATGCGACAATTTTGGCTGCATGAAAAATCACACAGATGCATGAATAACAAAAACTTGTTAAACTCATCTAAAAAAAAGTAAGATCAATGACAAACCCGTAAGATACATGCTAACCCTAACATACATGCAAAACAAATATTCACACTAACATGCAGTAACACTACCTGTAGAAAAAAAATACTTAACTCAAACCTCAACATAAATTATAATACAAATTTAGATAAATAAGATACTATCCATTAAGGTAAATACAATTATCCAAAATTGATAATTAAATAAGTTAACTGAACTGGAACACGATTTAAGATGTTGCATTTAAAATATTATATCAGCTTTATATAGCATTGATTACTATTAAACTGCAGATTTTTTGATTGATGTTCATTATCATTCATACATAAACTACAATATGACTGAGGATATTTTTGGTTAAAGCCGTTAATATTTCTCCTTTCTCCTGCACTGTCCCTAAGAAGGAGGGGAGTGGTGCAGAGTACGTGCAGGGGTACTCTTTGCAGGCGTCTGATTGGTTGCCGGCCTAACTAATGAATTTCTGGAGTAGCGCGCATTGAAGTTAATGCCAATAAATGGAGAGTACTACATACCTCCATACAGATGAGCCCATCCCATGCAGTTGCAAAAGCTGCTTGTGGTATGCACAATTATCTGAGGGAAAAAGAAGGGGTGACTATTCCAGAAACCATCGTCACTACCTTCTATGGAAAGCACTATGGGAGCACTGAGTAGCATCACACTTCGTAATAAACTTTGTGATTATTTTATGTCAGATGAGGGTTCAGTGTCTTGGCAAAATCAGTACATGTGAATTTTTTCTCCCTGTACAATTTCTAACCCTTTCCCTTTTGTTTACATTTTTTATTTGGTTGTGTTGTTTGAAATAAAGAGATATATTTCAATAAAATTATTTTATTGACTGAAAAATAAACATATTTGTGATTTTTTATGTCACTCACAAGTGAGGTAGATTACACCTTCACCTCAGCATGTGTTCAAGCCACATACCGTATATGAACTATATAATAAAACAACATTAGTGCAACCTACCTATGGTAGTGGCAGAAATGAGATAGATTACACCATCAACTCAGCTTATGTTCAAGGTACACATATAAAAAATATATAAAACACTAGTGCAAATTATTATATGGTAGTGTCACTAGTGAGGTAGATTACACCATCCACTCAGCATGAGTTCAAGGCACATATATGAAAACTATATGAAACAGTATTGTAAATTACCAAATGGTAGTTGCACAAGTGAGGTAGATTACAATTGTCGAACCAATACGGAACGGAGCAGTGGGAGGGCGTGTAGTGTTTTCATTAATACGCACGATTAGCTGTTTAAAACAGCGACCACGGCAGGGACCTTGGGTTGTGGGGGGGCCCTTACGTCTGGCTGGGCCCCCCCGTAGTTGTGGGGGTGGCGGGGGCGGGGTATTTACACCACTGGGGTTGGAGGGACCATGGCAGAGCTGGACAGCTCCTAGATAGATCCTGCCCACATCTCGGATGTCTGCTTCACAGTTACAAGTTATGCTGCCTAACTCACTGTGACAGGGACACTAGAAAACCATAATAATGCAGTGTGTGGGACACTCCTACATTCAGTAGGAAACACAGGCAGTGGGCAAAACTTTATTATACCAGTTACTGTGGGCAAAATTGATTATACCAGTTAATGTGGGCAAACTTGATTATACCAGTGGGCAAACTTAATTATGCCAGTCACTGTGGAAAACTGATTATACTGGGACAGTGTTATTAAGAAGAGCGTGGGTCACTGGGGTGAGTTAAAGTGCGGGAGTGCTAATTCATAGAGCTATCTGTCTATCTATCTATCTATCTATCTATCTATCTATCATCTCCCTCCTATCTACCTATCTATCTCCATACTATCTGTTTATTTACCTACCATATTATCATATACCATATCTATCTAGTATACCACCTATCTTCTATCTGTCTGTCGTGTCTGTTCATCTATCTATCTATCTATCTATCTATCTATCTATCTATTTATCTACCATCTCCATATCTATCTATCATCATCTATCTATCTATCTACATCTCCCTACTACCTATCTATTCCATATATCGTTATTTCATACCATACTACTATATAACCAATCTATCATGTATCTATATATCTATCTGTCTGTCTATTGTCTGTCTGTATCTATCTATCTATCTATCTATCTATCTATCTATCACTGCTATATCTATCTATCTATCTATCTACTATCACTGCTATCTCTCTCTCTCGCACTGTAAGGTGTGTAATAGCTGTTTTGTACACCTTACATTATACTGACATGGATTATTGGTGTTTTTTTAATGTGCCCCATTTGTTAGCTTTGTGACCATGTTGTGCCCCTGGAAAATTCTGGAGCTGGAGCCACCACTGAGTGTCTGTATGTCTAGTGTATGTACAGTGGATGTCTAGTGTATGTACAGTGTCTTATGTAGTGTCTTTATGTACAGTGATGTACAGAGTCTTATGTACAGTGTATGTATGTATAGCCTACATATGGGTACGGGGGCGGTTCCAATATTCCAGGGGGAATGCTGGGATTCTCTAGTTTGTATATGATAGTCGGTGTCCTGGTATATCCTAGCTGTAATGGATAAAGACTTTAGGTTGATTTGAGATAACTATACCCTGATTTTACCCAATTTACTACCCCCATGTAAACTGTTAACCTTGGTACATTTACCTGTCATTGTGATGATCATCCCTATTGTCTGTGTCCTACCATAATAATAACTATTTGCATACTGCAATGTACAGACTGTCCGCATACACAGTGCACATGGCTATATCTGTATGGGGATATATGGTACATACACATCTGTATGGGGATATATCACACACACACACCGTGTTCTCTCTTCCCTGCATCCTGGTCTTTGGACTCGCTCTCCCATTGGCTGATTCACTGTCACCCGGTAAGGTATAAGGGACCTACTGAGGCTTCGGGATCAGTGAGCACTGGGACCAAATAGGAGCCAATATGACGGGAGAGAGGGACACCCCGCCCCAGTTCGGAGCACGGATTTGGGATCCAAGAGATTCTAGGACTCAACAAGGACCACCTGCCCCATCTCGGGGACACCTGCACCATATCCCCGGGAGCCCCACTGTTTGCCACCCGCTCTGGGCTCGGGCTCTACATGCAGGAGGGATCCCAACTTTTCTACACCCAGCCAGGGCTCTGCTGGGGGACCCACCGGGGACAAGGCTGCAGCCGGCGGTACAAGAGGATGTGAGCAGGATGCAGTTCAGGTAATAGGGCAACAGGTTTATTATTAGTAGCAGTAGTATCAGTGTTATAGTATCGTTATTATTAATAGTAGTATTATTTAGTATAATTATAATAGTAGAAGTATTAGTACAATTATTATTAATAGTAGTATCATTATTAATAGTAGTATCATTATTAATAGTAGTAGTAGTATCAGTATTATTAGCAGTAATATCATTGTTATTTAGTATCAGTATTATTAATAGTAGTATTATCTAGTATCATTATTAGTAGTATTAGTATTAGTACAATTATTATTATTAATAGTAGTATCATTAGTTAGTATCATTATTAAGGTAGTAGTATCATTATTATAGTAGTAATATTGTTATTTAGTCATTATTATTAGTAGTATTTGTATCATTATTATTAATAATAGTATCATTATTTAGTATCATTATTAATAGTGTTAGTAGTATTATTATAGTAGTAGTAGTATCAGTTATTTAGTTATCATTATTATTGTAGTAGTATTAGTATAATTATTAGTATTGTTCTTCTTAATAATATATAATTAGCAGTATTATTATTACATTACCGTGTACTATTACACAATGTACAATAAGACACTATTCGTGTTCACACAATCTAGACAACAGTAGCACACAGTACCACCTTATTTATTTATTTATCACCATCTATAAAGAGGAGAATCCGTTCACACGGTACCAGACATTGGCAGCAAACCCAGCACAATGCATTACATGCTACATAGCTCCAATAGCACTAATAGTACAAATACACACGTCACACACAGACATCAGACCCCACATACTGGACAATACACACAAACAAGGAGACTGATCTATTAAAGGTAAAGGATCCCAGGATAAATAGAAACAGTTTTCATTCTCTCTATTTCTATTTACTGTTTCTAAAGGTATTATTAGTTTGAAACTTTAATTTACAAGATATACACCACAAAAATGCACAATGTACATGACAGTCCTATATCTGCAATATATGATGTCCAGCACAGCACTATCCTTCCCTATACACACACTCCATCTACATCTATTGATATCATGTGAGCACAAAATAATCGTATTCAAAACTTACAAAATATTAAACATTCTCTGATAATACCCAGGTTGGTCCTCCCTGGAGCAGAATTAAACCATTGCTAGGTTTCCATATAGATGGAGTAGCCAGGAATTCCCACAGTCTACACCAGGTACTTCTATCACCAGTAACTTAGATCTAGACTGTATGATGGGCAACATAGAGAGATGCTGAAAGTACTGTTAACCCTCTATATCACATATGATATTATTTACTAGAAATATCAGTACATTTCTGGAAACATTTCCAGTAATCTTGAAACATCCAGAACAAACTCGATATTTAAAGGAGCTTGGGATAGCTAATAGAAATTGGTCTTTGTTCAGTGAGTACAACAAACATTGCAGTAGTAATAATAAAGGATATGTAATATAAATTTTATATTCCAGAAAATAGAGTGTAATATAAATGATTCAATTCCAGAAATAAAGATGTAATATAAATTGTATCAATTCCAGAAAATAAAGAGTAATATAATGTATCAATTCCAGAAAAGAAAGATGTAATATAAATGTATCAATTCCAGAAATAAAGATGTAGTATAAATGTACATTCAGAAAATAAAGATGTAGTATAAATGGATCAATTCAGAAAATAAAGATGTAATATAAATGTATCAATTCCAGAAAAGAAAGATGTAATATAAATGTATCAATTCCAGAAAAGAAAGGTGTAATATAAATGTATCAATTCCAGAAAAGAAAGATGTAATATAAATTGTATCAATTCCAGAAAAGAAAGATGTAATATAAATGTATCAATTCCAGAAAAGAAAGGTGTATATAAATGTATCAATTCCAGAAAAGAAAGAAGATGTAATATAAATTGATCAGTTCCAGAAAGGAAAGATGTAATATATGTATCAATCCTGAATTTGTAGCCCTTCCATAGAAGGATGATGTAATATAAAGTGTATCAATTCCTGAAAATAAAGGTTTAATATAAATTGTTTCAATCCCAGAATTTGTAGCAATTCAGGAATAATGGATAATAAATAAATCGTATCAGTACCGGAATGAAATTACAGTGATATAGAGATAATAGACATTGTACAATATTCAGAACTAAAGTACCACACACGCAAAGAAATTAACTGTATATACTGTATCGGTATATACTGAGGGAGATAAAAAGGGAATTGTATCTATTCCACAAGTACAGTGATGGAATCGCGGAAAATAAATAGGAATTGTATCAATTTTTGTTGAAGGCAACTGAGTATCCTTTATAACAGGAGTATTATTATTAACAGGGAATATGGTTTATAACAGGAAATATATTTATAATGGAATTTATTTACAACAGGGAATATTATTTATAACTGAGTATTATTTATTACAGGGAGTATGTTATAACAGCGAGTATGTTTATAACACGGAGTATTGTTATAACAGGGAGTATCCATCATAACAGCGAGTATTATGTATAACAGGGAGTATTATTTATAACAGGGAGTATCCATTATAACAGGTTCCAGTAGTATAAATGAAACGATTTCCATTCCATTCATAGTAATCCCCCAATATACAAATTGTACACAGGGGGTATAGATGTAACCAGCATTTCCCCCACCCATACAAACCCTGTATTTACCATCACTAGATGTAATGACTGCGTATGGGATATCTTACACCTGTCTAAATTAAATCAACTAATAATCCGACAGAGGAGGGTCAGGACCCTAACATTAATATCTGGGATGTAAAATGGAGGTTGTAAGGTGGATTGGGCTGTAGGGGGTCTAACACCTCATAGTCCAAGCCACCCAAAAAGGGGAAGGTTAAACCAAGGGGGACAAAAAAATGATCTAAAAAACAAACAAACAAAAAAAGCAGGTGTAACCACAAAACCTAAAATTTCTTTAAAATAGACCATTTGGTTTATATTATAATAAAAAAAGGAACAAATTATTAATTTTATTATTATAGAAAAAACACCAAAAAAATGGTTTCCCTTTAACTGTTTTTTTTAATAAAAGAAAGAAAAATGGTGACAAGTTATCTAAAGGCAAATGTTCTTATTATTAGTAGTATTCTAACTATTATATTAGTAGTATATATTAGTAGTATTATATTATATTGGTAGTATTATTATAATTAGTGGTATTTTAAGTATTAACAATTTTTCAAATAAACAGATGAACGGAAGTGATACAGCTGGGGTACATACATTGTTACAATATATACTTTGTCACAATACATACACTGTACATTTAACAGAATTGTATGAATGAACATTAAAAACAAAAAAAGCATATATTTAACTGGAATACAGTACACCAACAAAAGAAAAACTAATCAGGATAAGACAATAAAAATGAAATAAATTAGTACAGAAACAAAAGAAAGTATCACATAAATCCATAGTATTTAAAAAAAAAAAAAAGATTGAAATAAATCAGAAGGAAACTAGAATGTTAACCATACCATCGGAAATCATCCAATTAGTGGTATATTATTATTATATTATTATTATGATCATTATTGGTAGTAGTAGATTATAATAATAATTATGATTATTATGGTAGTATTATTATTAGTAGTTATTATAATTATTATTTTTGGTAGTATTATTATAATTAGTATTGTAACAATAATGATTTCTGGTGGTGTTATTATAATTAGTAGTATTAGGATTATTATTATTGGTAGTATTATAATTATTATTTTGGTGTAGTAATTATAATTAGTTGTATTATAATAATTATTTCTGGTAGTTTTAATAATGTCGTATGGATTATTATTATTATGGTAGTATTATTAAAATTAGTATTATGATATTATTATTATTGGTATTTTATAATTAGCAGTATTATAATTATATTTTCGGTAGTATTATAATTAGTAGTATTACAATTATTATTATTGGTAGTATTATTTATCATGATTACCATATTACTATTAGTATTATTAGTTTATTCTATTTCAATATCATTTTATTGTATTATTATTAACCGTGTGCAGTGCAGTACCAGATAAGAGGTTTTAGCCCTTGATAACTAAAAAGCAGTGAAGAAGCGATGACTCGGATGGATTAGACAAGAATCAGGGTGAATGTGGGTGTATGTGGGTGAATGTGGGTGTATGTGGGTGAATGTGGGTGTATGTGGGTGAATGTGGGTAAACGTGAGTATATGTGGGTGAATGTGGGGCTGTAATTTTACTGATGATTTCAGTCAAAACCACAAGCAACCAGATGAAATATAGACTACTATATATGTAAGCCACAATCTGAAAAACACTGACCATGGAAACTGGATTTGGATTCAATCTAAACCAATGGAAGGATTAAAATCACCACCAATACAATACCATACAATAGAGAATGGCAGTGTACCTGGATATTTCTACTGAGGATCTGAATGTTCTGGACTTTGGTGCCTCTGCTGATTCATATCACCCAATGTGTTTTGTCAGCCATTTTCTGTTACTGACATTGAGATAATATCTGTGCAAGCTGTAACCGGTCAGATAGTGGAGAGATATGTCAGATCTGGGTTCTGTTTGTTCTTGTCAGCCCAATTATGTAATAAATAATAATATATCTTCAGTGTTTGACCCTGACGGCCGGGCCCTATGGGACCCAGGATATCATGGTTAGTCTTATAAGTAACATTTAGTCAGCCATGAAATTCATGTATGTCTCTAATGGGTGTCCTGAAGAAGCAGTAGGTCACATCCAAAACGTTGTTCTGATCAAATATCCTACTTCTGATTCCAACTGGGTCTCGTTAATGCACTAGTAAATATATGTATTGTACTTACTACTTCGATTGGGCCTTGTACATGCTGTATCCCGGATAGCTTCGCCAGTACAGATATAAGGATCCGGGAATTGTTTTCCATACACTTAAAGTAATAACCAAGACTAGTCTGTCTAGTTAGAGGGCCACATTTTCACTGATACATCGCTATTTATATAACAGTTTGTAATTGTAACCATGGGTCTCATTTATTTGTTTACCTTACAATTCATGGATCTAATATTATTAGTTGCCCTGGTATTCATTACATTTCCACAGTGACTGCCCCTGGTGTATTATAAAGGAGGCTGGATTTCTGCCACACTTCGCCAAGGTTTTCCAAGCTTTTCTTGCTTTTAGTTTTCGCTCTAAAGAGGCGAATTTTCACGTTAATAACATTACCATTTGCCAAGGAGCCAGATTAAGGCAACGAAAAGAAACCAGAACAGATCAGGGCACAACTAATTGTAAACAGGGGCCAAAGTGGTGTGTAGAGACACAAATACACACACAGAACGTGTATGTTGTTGTGTAAAATAGCCTGAAACATTCGGCAAACGATATTTTAGTGTAAAATTGATCATGGTGAATTGTTTTATTAAAAGGTTTAACCAGAAAAATAACCATGAATAGCAGCTTTCATGTACAATAAATCCTTTAAACAAAACTCTCTAGAATGCTGTTTCGCCATCTTGAACAGGTTCCAACTGTTCGGAAGAAGTTTATCCTTTCTATAAGAAAGTTCACAGAAAAAACGCTGAAAGCAAAAAATAATCTTGATTAGATAATGACTTGAATGCATTAGAAATATATTTTGTTCTGGGTTATTGATATTTTTTACTTTACCTTTATTATAATTGAAATGACATTTTCGATGCTTTGTGGACATGATATTGTAGTAATTCCATGAGTGTAGTCGGTTTATTGAATTGCTATTATTTCTATGTACAGTAGGAATACAGTGGTGTACAGTTGAAGTACAGTACATTTGAATACTGCGAATGCACACAGAATACAGTAGTTTACAGTATAATAATACAGTAGTGTACATTTAAACGCAAGTAGGATAAGTACTCTACATATGAACACAGCGAGTGCACATTAGAATACAGTGTTGTACAGTTGGTATACTATAGTGTACAGTTGAACGCAGTGAAAATAAGTACTGTACATTGAATACAGCGAGTGCAATAGTAGAATACAGTAGAGTACAGTAGATACATTGGTGTACAGTAGAAAACAGAAAGTGCACAGTAGAATACAGTGGTGCACAGTAGAACACAGTTGTGCACAGTAGAATACAGGTGTGCAATAGAATACAGTAGTGCGAGGTAGAATAAAGTAGGCACGGTAGATAGATACAGTAGTGTCAGTAGAATACAGTGGTGTACAGTAGAACACGTGGTGCACAGTAGAACACAGTGGTGCACAGTAGAATACAGAGCACAGTAGAATACAACAGGAATACAGTGGTGTACAGTTGGATACAGTAGTGTACATTTAAACGCAGTAGGAATAAGTACTCTACATATGAACACAGCGAGTGACATTAGAATCGTGTGTTGTACAGTTGGTAACTATAGTGTACAGTTGAACGCAGTAGAAATAAGTACTGTACATTTGAATACAGCGAGTGCAAGTAGAATACAGTAGAGGACAGTAGAATACATTGGTGTACAGTAGATACAGAAGTGCCCGTAGAATACAGTGGTGCCACAGTGAACACAGTTGTGCACAGTAGAATACAGGTGTGCAATAGAATACAGTAGTGCGAGGAGAATATAGAATAAAGTAGTGCACGGTAGATTACAGTAGTGTACAGTAGAATACGTGGGTGTACAGTAGAATACAGTGGTGCACAGTAGAACACAGGGTGCACAGTAGAACACAGTGGTGCACAGTAGAATACAGAGCACAGTAGAATACAACAGGAATACAGTGGTGTACAGTTGGAATACAGTAGTGTACATTTAACGCAGTAGGAATAAGTACTGTACATATGAACACAGCGAGTGCACGTTAGAATACAGTTTGTACATTTGGGATACAGTAGTGTACAGTTGAACGCCAGTAGAAATAAGTACTGTTATTTGAATACAGCGAGTGCACAGCAGAATACAGTGGTGCAAGGTAGGATACAGTAGTGTACAGTAGAAATACAGTGGTGTACATAGAATACAGAAGTGCACAGTTGAACACAGTGGTGCACAGTAGAACACAGTGGTGTACAGTAGAATACAGTGGTGCACAGTAGAATACAGGTGTACAATAGAATACAGAAGTGCAAGGTAGAATACAGTGGTGCACGGTACAATACAGTAGTGTGTACGGTAGAATACAGTGGTGACGTTAAACCAGTGCTGCACCGTAGAACACAGTGGGTGCACAGTAGAATACAGTAGTGCACAGTAGAATACAGCAGTGCAAGGTAGAATACAGTGGTGCCACGGTAGAACACAGTAGTGCACGCAGAACACAGCACGGTAGAAACAGCAGAGCACAGTAGAACACAGTAGTGCACGGTTGGTAGAAACAGTAGTGCCGTAGAAACACAGTAGCAGAGTTAGAACACAGTAGTACAGAGCACGGTAGAACACAGTAGTGCACGGCACAGAACAGTAGAAGGCACACGGTTAGAACACATAGCACGGCACGGAGAACACAGTAGTGTGTACAGTAGTGCTACGGTTAGAAAACCAGAGCACCCGGTAGTTAGACACAGTCAGTGCGGTAGAACACAGGACGGTTAGTAGAACAAGTAGAACACAGTAGTGCACGGTACACCAGCTTGAACACATGAGCACCGGTAGAAATAGAAACAGTAGGACGGTAGAACAACAGAGCCGGTAGAACACAGTAGACACAGAGGCAGAGTAGAACACAGAGCACAGCGTAGAACACCGTAGAGCACGGTGTAGAAACACAGAGCACGGAGTAGAACAAGTAGTGCACGGTAGAACGAGCACGTAGAACACAGTAGTCACGGATAGAACAGACACGTAGAACACAGTAGTGCAGCGTTTTAGACACAGAGCACGTAGAAACACAGTACCGCTAGAACAGACTACTCTGAACAAGTGAGATTCCCACAAACACGGTTCAGAAAGTTGAGCCGGTAGCTCCCTAGGATTTAGATTTAGATACCCAGTGTGAGGTACTGTAGAGAACAACAGCGCAGCTAGAAACACTACCCATTTGACGGTAGTTACTGCAGAATACCAGTGATTAGCTTGTATCATTACGTCCTACTCCACAACCACGAAGCATGGTACCACACTACATGAATATCCCGTCACACACTTAATCCGGAGTGCATAAGTTGCCAGCGGCTCACTGTAGATAATTATGCCTTCTCAGGCCTATTTGCCACCTCTCCCCCCAAGCGTATCGCTAACCAGACGTTGTCGCTGTGTCAAGGCCCTGAGTGACCAGCTGTCATAATCACCAGACATTCCTCCATCCCAGGCACTTGCTTTGTAGTGTGTTATTCTTGTACTCGATTTGTGCGTCAGCGCTTCTCCCGAGGTATGTGAGGCCCATCCGCTCGTATCTTGTACTGTATGGTATTCCATCACATTGTCTATGTCTCCTGGCTGTTGTCTCGCTTCCTAGGTCTTGACAGAGTCATGTTAGTCAGTCCCATAAGTTCAGTAAGAGAATGACGATTAACCCCATTATGGTAGTGATAGAATCCCCCCCCGCTTATCCCCCCCCCTGGGTCCTTTAGCTTCTCGCTATTTCCTGGAGTTTATTTTTATTTTTTGCCTTTATGATTTATCCTGCACTGTGCTTCTCATTATGAATATTTAACGTTCATGTTCTTGCTTGTTCTATTTATGATGGTATATTTGTCACTGTTTGTACCTCGTTAACATTTGTACTACTTCTCACACACTTTAGTCCCCCACGCTGATTCCGTCCGCCGAGCCCATTGAACCAGACACCCGATTCTTGGTGTGGTCTGTTGTACCTTACGTGTCGCACACACACACTCATTGGGCGTAGGGATATTGGCAGCTGCGGATTACTTATGTCACTGCGAGTGTCCTGTGGTACATTAAATGTATCTGGGGTTCTGTGTGCTATTATTAAACTTCCAGGTTCATTGCCGTGTCTTTGCTTTACTCTGTTTCGCTTGATTCCTGTTTACCTCTGAGCATGCAATTCGTGTGGCTGTATTCTCCTCCCGTTCAAATCGTAGTCTCTTTCTCTGACTCTTTGTTCTCACATGACGATTGCGGCTTAAGGGGACTTGGAGTGACTATGCTTTATTACAGTTATTACTGGAGTACTTTAGCTAGGGGTCTCCTGTCGGTAGTTCAGTTCTTCACTGTGCGGTTATACGTGGTAAACGTGGGCTATTACTTATTTTGCTGGTCCGGTTATGCTTGGAAGTGTAGTTTTAGGATAATCCTTTGCCGGTTAACTTACTTGATCGTGATGTTAGCCTGTGACAATCTGTGCTGGGTAGGTAAATATCTAGTTCAGTGGAGTTGACGGTTAGTCCGGGTTATGGACTAGTCTGGTTCTTATTCGCGATTGTGTCTGGAGTGATATGCTTGGTTGTTCGTTAGTGGGGGTTTTCTTTGGAGTGATTGCTGGTGGTCACAGACTATGGGACTTTACGCTTCCTGGGGTGTTAACTGGTGGTTCTCTTGGCGTGCATGTTGCTGGTGTTCGTTCCACTTGTTGCTGGGGTCTTACTACTTGGCGTGCATCATGCTGGTGGTTAATTGCTATGGGGGGCTTCTACTTGGAGTGTTTGCTGGTGTCGACGCTAGGGGTTTCTTGGTGTTTTGGTGGTGGTTTTCTTCGTTGGGGAGTCTATTCCTGTGGAGTGCATGTTACTGGTGGATAACTACTCATGTGGGTGGTTACTTCTTGCGTGGTTGTTACTTTGGAGTGGTCGTTTGGCTATGGGGGTTATCTTGGCGTGTTCGTTCGGTAGACAACGTATGTTGCATACATGACAACGGTTTAATGCGTGGTTAGCTACACTTGGAGTAATTGGTGGTTATTCAGCTAGAGCGGGGGGTTCTTCTTGGAGTGATCTTGTACAGTGGTTGTGTAAAGCTCTGGGGGGACCTTATTACTTGGGTGCGCACTTGAGTGGGTCGTTTTAGCTATTGGGGGGTTATTACTTGGCAGTGATTTACACGGTGGGTTAGTTGCTCTGGGGGTACTACGGGTGAATTGCGTGGTTGAATTATGTGGGGATTATTGGAGTGGGGTTAGCTAGGAGGGAAATATGGAGTGAAGTTGCTGTGTTAGTAGCTATGGGTTGTCATTACTTGGAGTGATATGCTGGTGGTTAGTTAAGCTATGGGGTTGTGTGACTTGGTAGTGATATTTCTGTGTGTTGGTTAGTTAAGCTATGGGGGACTACTTGGAGTGATATGTTGTGTTTCGGTTTTCTTATGTGGGATTACGAGTGATATGCTGTGGTTAGTTATAGCATGGGGTGTGTGGGTTATTACTGGGATGCTGGTTAGTGCTGTTGGGGGTAATATTGATTGAGATATGCTGGTGTTAGTTAGCTATGGTGTGTATTTCGTGGTGATTTGCTGTGTTATGTATGTTTTTGTGTGGTAGAGTGTATTTTGGATTTACGGAGTGAATTTGCTGTGTTTTAGCTATGGTGTTTATACTTTGGAGTGAATGTACTGGTGTGTGTATGTGGAGTGTTACTACTTGGAGAGTATATTGCTGGTGGTGTAATTTAGCTTTTATGTTGAGGGATATTGGAGTGTGATGTGATTGTGTGGTTATTTAGCTAGATTGGTGGTTATTACTTGGAGTGAATCTTGCGGTGGTTAGTTAGCTATGTGGGTGGGAGTTTTTGGTGGGTTGTTACTATGATGTTGAGTGATATTGCTGGTGTGTTGTTAGTTACTGTGTTGGGATTATCTTCTATGTTATGGGTATGTGGTGTGTGTGGTTATTGTATTACTTGGTGTGGATTGATTGATGGTTGTGGGTTATCTTACGGTGTGTGTTACTGGTTATGTGTGATGATGGGTGTGTTGTGTGTGTTTCTTAGCTATTGGGTGTGGTGTATAATACTGGTGTGGATATGCTGGTGGTAGTAGCTATGGGTTACTACTTGGAGCGATAATGTGTGTTATTTTATGGGGGGTTATTCTTGGAGTGATATTGCTGGTGGTTAGTTAGCATGGGTGGGGGTTATTACTTGGAGTGATATTGCTGGTGGTTAGTGTTAACTGTGGGGATATTAATGGAGTGATATTGGGTGGTTAGTTAGCTATGGGGGTTATTACTTGGAGTGTTACTGAGTGTGCTGGTGGTAGTTAGCTTATGGGGGTATTACTTGTGAATATTGCTGTGTTAATTAGCTATGGGGGTATTACTTGGAGTGATATTGTGGTTGGGGACGTAGAGTGGGGATAGGATGTGTGAGTGCGAACATGGGGGGTATACTTGTGTGGGTGATATTGCTGGTGGTTAGTTAGCGTTATGTGGGGTTATTACTTGGAGTGAAATTGCTGGTGTTAGTTAGTTATGGGGGTTGTATTGGCAGTGATATTGTGGTGTAGTTTAAGTTAGCTATGCGAGTTATTACTTGGAGTGATATTGCTGGTGGTTAGATTAGCTATGGGGTGTTTACTGGAGTGATATTGCTGTGGTTGTAAAGCTAGGGGGGTTATTACTTGGAGTGATATTTGGTGGTGGTTAGTACTAGGGGGGTTATACTTGAGTGATTATTGCTGGTGGTTAGTTTAGCTATGGGGGGTTATTATTGGAGTGAGATTGTGGTGTTAGTTAGCTATGGGGGTATGTCTTGGTTAGTGATATGCTGGTGTGTTTTAGTTAGGTATGGGGTTATTATTGAATGATATATTGTGTGTTATTAGCTATGGGGTGGTATTTACTTGAGTGATATGCTGGGTGGTTAGTTAGCTATGGGGGTTATTACTTGGAGTGATATTGCTGGTGGTTAGTAGCTAGGGGGAGGGATAATTACTTGGAGTGATATTGCTGGAGGTTGGTTCGTTTAGCTATGCGAGGTAGTTACTTGGAGTTCGATATTGCTGGTGGTTAGTTAGCTATGGGGAAAAAAGGGGATTATTACTTGGATGATATATGGTGGTGGTTAGCTATGGGGGGTATTACTTGCGTTATTAGGATATGTGGTGGTTGTTTAGCTATGGGGTTATTACTTGGAGTGATATTGCTTGGTGGTTAGTATGTGGGGATATTACTTGGTATGATATTGCTGGTGGTGTTATTATGGGGCTTTGGGTTATTACTTGGTGAGTGAGTTAGCTATGGTTTTTACTGGTGGTTGAGTGTGAGTGTCTGGGTGTTGGAATTACTTGGTATGATATTGCTGGTGTTAGCTGGGGGGGTTATTGGCTTGGTGATATTAATGGTGGGTTATTTTAGCTTGGAGTGATATTGCTGTTGGTTAGTTAGCTATGGGTTATTACTTGGAGAGATATTGCTGGTGGTTAGTTAGCTATGGGGTTATTGGAGATGATATTGCTGGGGGGTTTAGCTATGGGTTTATTACTTGGAGTGATATTGCTTTTTTTGTGTTTTGGTTAGTTAGCTTGTGGTGTTATTTACTGAGGATATTGGCTGGTGGTAATTAACTATGGAGTTATATTGGATGCTATTGCTGTGGTAATTAGCTATGGGGTTATTACATTGGAGTGATATTGCTGTGGTGGTTAAGCTATGGGGTATACTTGGATATGATATTGCTGGTGGTTAGTTAGATATGGGTTATTACTTGGAGTGTATTGCTGTGGGTTAGTTAGCTATGGGTGTTATACTGGAGTGATATTGTTGGTTGGTTCTTAGCTATGGGGGTTATTACTTGGAGTGATATTGCTGGTGGTTAGTTAGCTATGGGGGTTATTACTTGGAGTGATATTGACTGCATGGTTAATGGCTATGGGGGTTATTACTGGAGTGATATTGCTGGGTGGTTAAGCTATGGGGTTATTACTTGGAGTGATATTGCTGGTGGTTTTAGCTATTGTTGCTGTATTTGGTATTCTTGGAGTGATCTGTGATATTTTTGTGGTTAGTTAGCGATGGGGGTTATTTACTTGGAGTGATATTGCGTGTGGTAGTTAGCTAGGGGGGATATTACTTGGAGTGATATTGCTGGTGGTTAGTTAGCTATGCGAGATTTCTTGGAGTGATATTGCTGGTGGTTAGTTAGTATTGGGGTGTATTACTTAGAGTGATATTGCTGTGGTTAATTTAGCTATGGGGGTTAGTACACATGGAGTGATATTGCTGGTGGGTGGTTAGTCGGGGGGTGTATCTGCTTTGAGTGGTTAAGTGATATTGTGGTGGTTAGCTTATTGGGGATATTACTTGGAGTGATATTGTGGTGGTTAGTTAGCTATGGGGGTATTACTTGGAGAGTTAATTGCTGGTGGTTGCAATTAGCTAGGGGGGTTATTACTTGTGAGAGTGATATTGCTGGTGGTATTGTTAGCTATGGGGTTATTACATTGGAGTGATATTGCTCGGTAGTTAGTTAGCTATGGGGGATTATGGGTATTATGGTGGAGTGATATTTGCTGGTTGGTTAGTTAGCTTGGGGGTTTTACTTGGATGATATTGCTGGTGGTTAGTTAGCTATGGGAATATTACTTGGAGTGAGTGATATTGCTGGTGGTTAGTTACTAGTCTATGGGGAGATACTTGGAGTGATATTGCTGGTGGTTAGTTAGCTATGGGGGTGATTACTTGGAGTGATATTGCTGGTGGTAGTTAGCTATGGGGGTTATTTTTGGGGATGTTGCTGGTGGTTAGTTAACTATGCGAGTTATTACTTGGAGTGATATTGCTGGTGGTTAGTTGCTATGGGGGTATTACTTGTGGTTATGATATTGTGTGGTGGTTAGTTTATGGGATATTACTGGAGTGATATTGCTTGGTGGTTAGTTAGCTATGGGGGATATTACTTGGAGTGATATTGATGGTGTTAGTTAGCTATGGGGGGTTATTACTTGAGTGATATGCCTGGTGGTTAGCTATGGGGGTTATGACTTGGAGTGATATTGCTGTGGTAGTAGCATATGTGGGGTTATTACTGGTGGAGTGATATTGCTGGTGGTTAGTTAGCTATGGGGGTTATTACTTGGAGTGATATTGCTGGTGGTTAGTTAGCTATGGGTATTACTGGAGTGATATTGTGGTGGTAGTATCTTAGTATGGTTAGTGTTTATTACTTGGGTAGTGATATTGCTGGTGGTTATTTGTGCTATGGGGTTTTGGGTGGTTCCTTTTTACTTGAAATGATATTGCTGGTGGTTAGCTATGGGGGTTATTACTTGGAGTGAATTGCTTGTGGTTAGTTTAGTATGGGGGGTTTACTGTTGAGTGATATTGCTGGTGGTTAGTTAGGCATGGGGATATTACTTGGAGTGATCTTGCTGGTGGTTTTTTTTTTTACTTGTGTGTGTTAGCATGGAGTTATTACTTGAGTGATATTGCTGTGGTTAGTTTAGCTAATGGGGGTTATTACTTGAGTGATTATGAATTGTGGTTAGTTAGCTATGGGGGATTTACTTGGAGTGACATATTGCTGGTGGTTAGTAGCTATGGGAGTTATGCTTGGAGTGATATTGCGGGGTTAGTTAGCATGGGGTTATTACTTGGATTGTGATATTTGCGTGTGTGTGTGTATTCCTTGGAGGTTATACTTGGAGTGATATGCTGGTTGGTTGTAGCTATGGGGTTATTTACTTGGAGTGATATTGCTGGTGGTTAGTTAGCTATGGGGTATATACTTGAGTGATATTGCTTGGTGTAGTTTAGCTAGGGGTTATTACTTGGAGTGATATTGCTGGTGGTTGTTAGCATGGGGGTTATTACTTGGAGTGATATTTGCTGGTGGTTAGTTAGCTATGGAGTATTATTGAGTGATATTATTTGGTGGTTTAGTTAGTTGCTGTTTATTTGCGTATGTGGTTATTACTTGGAGGGATATTGCTGGTGGTTAGTTAGCTATGGGTTTATTAATTGGAGTGATTATGCTGGTTGTTAGTTAGCTATGGTGGTTATTACTTGGAGTGATATTGCTGGTGGTTTTCTGGTGGTTAGTTAGCTATGGGGATATTACTTGGAGTGATATTGCTGTTGTTAGTTCAGCTATGGGGTTGTTATGGTGTCAACTGGTTTAGTTAGTGAGTGGGGTTTTGCTATGTGTGTTTGCTGTGGTTAGTTAGCTATGGTGGTATTACTTGGAGTGATATTGGGTGGTAGTTAGCTATGGGGGTTATTACTTGAGTGAATTGCTGGTGGTTAGTAGCTATGGGGTTATTATTTGAGAGTGATATGTGCTGGTGGTTAGTTAGCTATGGGGGTATATTGGAGTGATATTGCTTGGGTTAGTAGCTATGGGGGTTATTGTTGGATGATATTGTTGGTGGTTAGTTAGCTATGGGGGTTATTACTTGGAGTGATGCTGGTGTGTGTGGCTGGTTAGTTAGCTATGGGGGTATTACTTGGAGTGATTTGATAATGGTGGTTAGTTAGCTTATGGGGGTTATTTTGGAGTGATATTGTGGTTGGTTTAGTAGCTATGGGGGTTATTTCCTTGGAGTGATATTGCTGTGGGTTAGTAGCTATGGGGGTTATTACTTGGAGGGATATTGCTGGTGGTTAGTTAGCATGGGGGTTATTACTTGGAGTGATATTGTGGTGGTTAGTTACTAAGGGATTATCTGTTGGGTGATATGCTTGGTACAGCTTGGTATTATTGATATGTGGTGGTTTAGTTAGCTATGCGAGGTTATTACTTTAGTGATATTGCTGGTGGTTTATGCTAGAGGGTTATCCAATTGATGTGATATTTTCTGTGGGTTAGATCAGCTTGGGGGTTGATACTTGAGTGAAGTTGCTATGGGGGTTTTATGTCTAGTGTGGTGTTATTACTTAGTCGGATATTGCTTGGTGTTAGTTAGCTATGGGCGGGTTATTGTTGGAGTGATATTGTGTGTGGGGTTAGTTTAGCTATGGGGTTTATTACTTGACTGGTATTGCGGTGGTTAGAGCTATGTGGGGTTTTATTGAGTGTTGATTGCTATGGTTAGTTAGCCATAGGGGTTATTACTTGGGAGTGATATGCGTGGTGGTTAGGTTAGCTATGGGGCGTTTTACTTGGAGTGTACTTGGCTGGTGGTTTAGTTAGCTTTGCGATTTGTATTACTTGAGCTGATATGCTGGTGGTTAGTAGCTAGTGTGTGTGTATTCGTGAAATGATATGCTGGTGGTATGCAGGGGGTTTATTTACTTGGCCGCTCGATATTGCTGGGTGGTTTAGTTAAGCCATGGTTTGTGTGTGTGGAGTGGTGTGTTGTGTGTGTCTTGCTGGTGGTTAGTTAGCTGATGGGGATATTACTTGGAGTTGAATTAGATGTGGGTGGTTAGTAGTTAATGGGTTATTAATGGAGGATTATGCTGGTGTGGTTAGTTGTATGGGGGTTTATTAATTGGTAGTGGATATTGCTAGGTGGTTAGTAGCTATGGGGATATACTTGGAGTGTGTGTGTTGCTAGATCCCTGCCGTGATCAGCTGTTTAAAAGACCGGACCCGAACTTCCAGAACTGAACCGGAAGTTCGGGTCCGGTCTTTTAAACAGCTGATCACGGCAGGGATCTTGGATAGGGGAAGGGGGTCAGGGGCCCGGCCTCCATTCTTTCGGGGGGGGGGGGCAGGCCCCTGCAGGTAAGCCCCTGTCCAACCCCCCTGATTGTCTACCCACATTTTTGTTAACTGTAGGTATAGTGAACATGTTGTTACTGGGAGGGGCTTCTTCAGTAACTAAAACTAAGTAAAGTCTATATAAACACACTGGGCCTTGTTATTGGCTCCTCCCCCCAGCTGTCCCAGCTGACCTTTAACTTAGGCTGCTCCCCCTTTTTACATTATTCATGTCATTGTACCAACCGCCTAGCCTGTTCTTTAATGCAATTTGAGATCACAAAATGAATGGGCCAGATAGGAACATCTCAAGATAAAAAGCGCTGCTTGTACAATGTGGTCATTAGACAGATATCTCAAATCTATCTAATATCTGCCTGTGTATGGCCAGCTTTAGGCTTTGTGCTTCTATCAATACAAACTGTGCAGTGATGAGTCATAGCTCCAGCCCTTTATGCAAATAGCTAGTGATGTCATAACTGTTATAGCTGTTAGTAGGACTTAAAGGGTATGTCCACCCAAAAATAAACTTTTTATATGTTCTTTATATAATAGCACCAACCTCAAACGCCATGTTCATTTTTCTCAAAACCATTTGCTTTGCCTGATATTTAATGAGATATATATCAGGCTGCACTTCCTCTCCACTTCCACTTTAGATGACCCCGAGCTGCAGCTTAGAAAAAAAAAAAAAAATTCTTGCCTGTGTTTGTGTGTGTCTCTCTCTCTATCTCTCTCTCTGGGCTGGCTGGCTGCAGCTGTTGATCCTGGATTTCTTCAGTACACATAACTTTACAGCTGTGATTGGTTGAGAGGGAAAATCCAGGGATCCAGGGGTCAGACCATTACTGATGCAACTTCCTCTGTTCTCACTGCTGGATGCTAACAGACATGCTCAAGAACATGAAAAGAACAGAGACAAGGTAATGTAACCTGTCTCTGTTCATCACTGTATTGGTCCATGCTGCAGGATTAAGCCAGCTAAAAAGGTCTGTAACTTTTGAACCACTGGACCGATTTACATGCTGTAAAGTTTGTTTTGGAGCACTTATTTGGGCCAAATAAATATAAAAAGTTAGTTTTGGGGGTGGACTTGCCCTTTAATAAAAATAAAAGGTAGAATATCTGGGCAGCACGGTGGCTTAGTGGTTAGCACTGATGCCTTGCAGCGTGGAGACCTGGGTTCAATTCCAACCTTGGACACGTCTGCATGGAGTTTGTATGATCTCCCCGTGCCTGCGTGGGTTTCCTCCGGGCACTCCGGTTTCCCCCACAATCACCAAAACATACTGATAGGATGTATGAAATCACAACACAAATTGCTTAGTAATCTATGTATCCACAGGTGCTGCATATGGGTTTGTCTATAACAGATGCTGATGCTGCCACTACCCCTGGCTGGAATATACCTGTGAGGTGACACTATAGGTAAGAAGAGGAGACGACCAACCATAAAAAGGTTAAGTCTCCATCATAGGCCATCATAGGCATAGTGTATATCAATGAAGGTCCACACTAACTGGCTGTAAATTGCCTCTAGTCACACTGCCCTGTCTAGGAAACAGAATACATGAAGAGAAGAAGGATACAGACGCTAGGATACAGATGCTAGGATACAGAAGCTTCATGTAAGGACTTAGACTGCAACACCGAAGGTAATTGCAAAAGTGGCTGATAACACACGACATGTTAAGGACACAATTGTCCTTTTTCAAGTGTGAGACACTAAGTCCTTCCATGAAGCATCTCCATCCTTCTTCTCTGCATGTATAACTGTTCACTCTTAACAACAAAAAACTGGTGACTTGTCAGTTATTTGCCCACAAGACCAACTGCTATTTTTACCAGTTTATTACAGGCTTTTATAACCTAGTAACCTACCTGTCTATTCCTGTTGCAGCCATGCCTTAAGGTTAGTACACACGTGTGTTTGTGGGTCCCGACCTGCGACGCACGATGTGAACGAACAAAGTTTCAGACGATAATTGTCTCGTATATGGGCACTTTAATAATTAAGTTTGCCCACTGGTATAATCATGTTTGCCAACAGTAACTGGTATAATCATGTTTGCCAACAGTAACTGGTATAATCATGTTTGCCCACAGTAACTGGTATAATCATGTTTGCCCACAGTAACTGGTATAATTAATTTTGCCCACAGTGATTGGTATAATCAAGTTTGCCCACAGTAACTGGTATAATCATGTTTGCCCACAGAAACTGGTATAATTCATTTTGCCCACAGTGAATGGTACAATCAAGTTTGCCCATGACTGGCACATACCTGAAGTCCAGCTATTTTTCCCTTTTAATTACTTCTCTTTCAGGTCGCACCATTTCTCTTGTATGTGGGTGACACCATTATGTGTATGATGGGACAGAATTCCGGGAGGGGGGAATGACCCACCTTGTTTCTGGGGTTGGGGGCTGTTGCAATGTAATTTCTGGGGTGGACTTGCCCTTTATCTATTAGACCCCCCCCACACACACACACACATTGCTCTGCTCTCAATACAGACTAGCTGCTAACTTTTTCTTTCAAGTTAACTCTGTGCTGCCTTGGCTGATAGTCTGGTAAATGTGCATGGCATGGGGGGGGCTATATTCTCATTTACCAGAGTTATCTTTAAAGACAGAGAGCAGCAGTGTCTCCCACATGCAAGGGCACGGACCTCCCCTTCATTATCTCCCTGTTTCTTCAGCCCTGCTTTCCTACCAGCCGGCTGTGCAGACACAGACAGGAGCCGCAGAGGTTGTTCCCGCCTGTGCCCCAGGATTCTTCCACAGTTCCGGTCTTTATGGAGACTTACACTGCCCGGACGTTATATACAGGGACAATGCCGGAACAAAGTAGGGGTGCCGGGACACCGGGAAAAGCACCCAAAACTGGCAAAATCTGGATGGTTGTGAGCATCAACACAATGAAAGCCAGTATGCTTTGGAACTTGGAAGGGGGGCACTTGGGGGGGCACTGCATCTGTCAACTGGGGCATGTGCCCCATTGTGCCCCAGTGTAGCGCCGCCACTGCAGACACTGTACATACACTAGACATACAGGCACTGTACATACACTAGACATACAAACACTGTACATACACTGTACATACACTAGACATACAGACACTGCACATACACTGTACATACACTAGACATACAGACATTGTACATACATCGTACATACACTAGACATACAGACACTACTTACACTATACATACAGAGACTGTACATACACTGTACATACACTAGACATACAGACACTGTACATACACTAGACATACAGACACTGTACATACACTGTACATACACTAGACATACAGACACTGTACATAAACTAGACATACACTGTACATACACTAGACATACACTGTACATTCACTGTACATACACTAGACATACAGACACTGTACATACACTGTGCATACACTAGACATACAGACACTGTACATAAACTAGACATACACTGTACATACACTAGACATACACTGTACATTCACTGTACATACACTAGACATACAGACACTGTACATACACTATACCTACATTATACATAGAGACAGGGCCGTTTCTAGCCATTTTGGTGCCCTAATGTGATCAGAACGCAATCCCATCAAGCTTAAAGTGCAGTAGTGTGGCCTATCCCTCTAAGAGTATTGGCATTAACACTTTTAGTGTCAGCACTTTCCCAGAGTATTGCTATTAACCCTTCAGTGCTGCAGACTTTCCTGCTAGTAATTTTAGTGCCAGCACATTCCCAGAGTATTGCCATTAACCCTTCAGTGCTAGCACTTTCCTAGAGCATTGCTATTAACCTTTCAGTGCCAGCAGAGTATTACCATTAACCCTTCACTGCCAGCAGACTTTCCTACTAATAATTTCAGTTTCAGCACATTCACAGAGTATTGCCATTAAACCTTCAGTGCCAGCACTTTACTAGAGTACTGCTATTAACACTTTCAGTGCCAGCATATTGGACCCTTTATTCTGATCTTCAACAATATCTGGATACGTTTCAGTCCTATACAAGAATGTCTATAGAAACGTAGGTGTCTATTCATTCCTCCAATGGTTTTACTTTGTATTTTATGTGTTTATTCACACTCTAATCTACTGTGCCCCCTCCTACAGTTTTGATGATCTGCTGGACATTATGAAAGATGTACTGAAAAAAGAAGTTACAACTTTTCGCAGAAGTATCACACCATTTGAAAGGCTTATGGTCACAATGAGGTAAGCATTGCAATAAACTATTTGTGTTTTTTTTATGTTAAGTGTGTGTGTGGTGAAGTTTGTGTGTAGAGGTCTTAGTGACCCCCAGTAAACACCCAAGGCCCATACTATATTCAAGAAGCTACTGTGACAAATAAAGTAAACATGGATTGTGTTTTCCTTTATGTAGAAAAAAGGTATCACCAAATACTTCACCACACTTTTCTCCCTCTAGATTTCTGGAAACCGGCCACTCTTTTCGATCTCTTCACTTGGAATTCCGTATGGGAAGAGCATCCATTCAGCGAATAATGCCGGAGACATGCATACTGTTGTGGCAAAAGCTCCAGCCAGAATTCATTAAATTCCCCAATGGTTCAAAATGGGAGGAGATCAGTCATCAATTCTAGGAGAAGCACAACTTCCCTCAATGTGTAGGTGCAATCGATGGTAAGCACATCTGCATGGTGATGCCACCCGTCAGTAGCAGCAGGTATCTTAATTATAAAAAGTACTTTTCGATTGTCCTTCTAGCTGTTGTGGATGCTGACTGTCGGTTTACCTAAATAGATGTGGGGTCCTTTGTTAGTTGCTGTGTGTGACTGGATCTACCTCGCCCTAAACCATGGCCTGGAACTGAACGCCCACCCTACCCATAATTGTTTGTTGCAGACAGGGCCGTTTCTAGCCATTTTAGTGCCCTAGGCGCCCTCCCGCCTATGTGCCCCCCCCCTCCAAAAAAAAAAAACTGGCCTGTCAAACTACAGCTGGGTTTCCTCCTTCTGCTTCTGACACCATCTACTGCAACTGTTCTTTATAGTGGAAATGCTTTACTAGTTGGTAAGAGGCACACCCTGTACCAGGTGAGGCGGGCATACTTTTTGTATGAATGCAGACACCAATGAAATACTGATTGGAAGGACAGGATAGGTTTCAGTGGATGTGCGGTATGTGGCACCAGTGTTCTCCTCAGAAATTGTTTCCAGCCGGGTAGGACAGAACAGGGAAATTTGGTGAGATCTGAGCTGTTTTACTCTTTCATTGCTTTTCCAAGAATATTGCCATTAATCATTTCAGTGCCAGCAGAACATTACCATTAACCCTTTAGTGCCAGCAGACTTTACTATTAAAGGGCATGTCTACCCCCAAAACTATAATCCCCCCCACTAATGGCCCCACCATGTAGTGTAATAAAAAATCCTTACCTCACATCCCAGCTCCATATGGTTCTCCTGTAGTCCCCGCCAAAGTCCCAAAAACTGCCCACCAGGAGGATAACAGAGTCCATATAGGACTCTGCCTCCTGTCTCGCCTCCGGGAGAAGTTTGGCATGCGTACTGCAGCCCTCTATCCACACTTCCTCCACTAGCCCTCCCGTTTTGCGATCCCTCCCCCTACCAAAAACCCCTTGCCCATATAATAGTATTTCTTCCCCTAGCCCCAACCGCTAAAATATTTTAAGAAAGACCCCAGAACTCTACTTACCTTCCCTCTCTCCCCCGGCATTCTGAGGAGCGGCAGCCGCGTCCGTGATTGGCTGCCTCTCAGCCAATCCGATGCGTGCGGTTCGCCCTGCTTGCAGTGTCTTGCAAGCAGAAGCCTGCCGGGCGTGTCGGAGAGAGAGGGAAGGTAAGTAAACATCGGGGCACTTTCTTAAATTTATTTATAGCGGTTGGGGCTGGGGGAAGATATACTATGATATGGGGTGGACACGCCCTTTAATACTTTCAGTGCCAGCACCTTTCCAGAGAGTTGCTATTAACCCTTCGATGATAGCAGACTTCCCATAGTATTGCCATTACACCTTTCAGTGCCAGAAGAGTATTACCATGAACCATTCAATGCCAACAGGCTTTCCTATTAACACTTCAGTGCCAGCAGAGTATTACCTTTAACTCTTTCAGGCTGCCAGATTGACATGATACAGTATGTACCTTTTTTTATGTCCTCCTCCATTGAATTGTTCACTCCTCACCCACTTAAGTTCTAATTGGAGAGTTGGGTGGAAGGAAGAAAGAGGCAGGGAGTAGGGATCTCATGGCTGCTAGTCACAGGGCCAACTGGTATAAAGTCTGCAGCAGCTTTTACCTGGCATTTTAAAACTGTTCTCCCAGTCCTATTAGCTGGACTCATCCTCCCCCCTCCTTCCTTCACCTTTAGTTAATTTGCAAATTGCAGCATTTGTTGCTATGTAGAGTGTGTGGAGTTAAGGCTCTGTACTAGATACAATGTTGCAGGTTACAGCTAAACAAGGAGAGCAGGTCTAACCAGGGGAGGACTGGGACCTTAGGCCTGGGGGGCAAATACAACATGTGACCCTTTCCACGTAGATCGCAACATTTTTGACCAGGCCCACTTTGCAAAGGTCACACACTTTGTTTAAGTTACACCCATTTTTAAGACCACTACTCACATTTTACATTGTTGGAAGCGTAGAACAATTATTGTCCTAAAATCTTCCCCCTCTCCATTACAAGTACCCAGGGTGAGGACCAGAATCACTAAGTCCCACCCTGGGTACACTTTCTAAGTCAAGTTTTACTTACCCAAATTTTCCTTTGTTTCTAATGAATTGGAGAACTGGTCGGTTTACACAAAAGCTCTTTTTTTACCCACGATGCGATGGAATTATCGGTACAAACTATAGGTTGGTTACGAAAATTTGCTCGTGTGTACCTACCCTAACACCAACTAATGAACTGGAGGGCTGGCAAACACTGAATAATAAACTAGAGGGCTGACTTATACTGGACAACCATCTGAAGGATTGAAAACACTGGCTAATGATCTTTAGCTAACTAACCACCAGCAACATCACTCCAAGTAATAACCCCCATAGCTAACTAACCACCAGCAATATCACTCCAAGTAATAACCCCCATAGCTAACTAACCACCAGCAATATCACTCCAATCTAACACAATTAAGCCCAATCTAATAATGGGAAAGTGACCATAACTAGGTGACCATAACTGGGCCATGGACTAACCACACATCATCTGGAACAGGAATATTTATAGCCCAGACAGATTGTATCAGCACAGCTAGACACTGGTGATCAATAATGGCAAAGTTATCTAAAATGTAATTACATGAATATAGAAATACATTTAATGTTACACACAGGAATTAACTAAACCTAGCTGTGACCTTTTATAATGTTAATAGTGTTTCCCATTCATTACCCATATTTTTTGGATTAGACAAAGAGCATAGGAAAATACATATTTTAACTGGTATTGTAGATTATTACATCCACATAATGTTGGCTATTGCTTACAGATACAAACAGTAAGAATATTAATCTAGAAATAAAACATGCAATAACCTGGAATGTTAAAATAATTAATAATTAACCCCAGATAGCAGGAAAGGCTACAGAGTGATTTTACTGGAAATGGAGTGTGGATCCTCTGATCTCCAAAGGCCTCTCCTCAATAGGGGGATGTGCAATCAGCTAATGTACAGTACAGATTCTCTACTGCAATAATGGGCTGTCTAATGTCTCTTCTTACTGAAACAGCTGGTGACTACATAGAATATACAGACAGAGAACTGGGTCAAGGTGAGGATCAGGACAGGGGCTAGAATGCAGGAAGCCATTGGCAGTTAGAGGGATGAAGGAACCCTTGGTAAAGGTTGTAGTTTACCATAAGTTGGTGGTTCTCAGGTTGGACATCTACTGAACTTCATCAGGGATCCTGACATAGACCTGACAATCTTTACAGACCTATTAAGGGGGAGACAAGCTGCTCTGCATTGATGGCAATAGGATCTATTCTGCAGTTGGCCCTTCACATTACCTGCTGGTTGGAATCGCCTGACAGGGAAATGTGCAGGTGAAACTAC
This sequence comes from Hymenochirus boettgeri, assembly GCA_019447015.1. Classification (NCBI taxonomy): domain Eukaryota; kingdom Metazoa; phylum Chordata; class Amphibia; order Anura; family Pipidae; genus Hymenochirus; species Hymenochirus boettgeri. The sequence continues at coordinate 227,822,645 of CM033476.1, read as the reverse complement.
AGGTACCTGGATGGTGAATGTGCCTGGATTAATGTACAGTACAGGACTGGTATCACTCATTGCTATAACCAAGGCGACAAAGCTTCCCATAGATCTATTCACCTATAGCGCTTTGTAAATCCAAAATCCAGCCTCCCTGAGAATATCATCTAAATTATTAGGGCGCCATTAATCCCATACAACCATATATTCACTAATCCGATTATAATGGGAAATATTCATGTAGTATCAGATAAACTCATGTTCTGTTTATTAATAGTACATAAAAATATATAAAATGCTAATCCAACTGTATTTCTGCGGTAATCTACCGTGCACTACTGTGTTCTACCGTGCTCTGTGTTCTACCGTGCACTACTGTGTTCTACCGTGCTCTGTGTTCTACCGTGCTCTACTGTGTTTCTACTAAAACGTGCTCCTGTGTTCTAACCGTGCCTCTAACTGTGTTCTACGTTCTCTGTGTTCTACTAGCCGTGCTCTACGGTGTTCTATTCTACCGTGCTCTGTGTTCTACAAACCGTGCACTACTGTGTTCTACCGTGCTCTGTGTTCTACTACCGTGCTACTGTGTTCCTAATCTACTAACGTGCTCTGTGTTCTAACCGTGCACTACTGTGTTCTACTCGTGCTCTGTGTTCTACCGTGCTCTACTGTGTTCTACTACTTACTACTACGTGCCTGCTGTTCTACCGTGCACTACTGTGTTCTACCGTGCTCTGTGTTCTACCGTGCACTACTGTGTTCTACCGTGCTCTGTGTTCTACCGTGCACTACTGTGTTCTACCGTGCTCTGTGTTCTACCGTGCACTACTGTGTTCTACCGTGCTCTGTGTTCTACCGTGCTCTACTGTGTTCTACCGTCCATGCTTACTGTGTTCTACAGTGCCTACTGTAGTTCTACCGTGATCTGTGTTCTACCGTGCTCTGTGTTCTACCGTGCTCTACTGTGTTCTGCCGTGCACTACTGTGTTCTACCGTGCTCTACTGTGTTCTATCGTGCACTACTGTGTTCTACCGTGCACTACTGTGTTCTACCGTGCACTACTGTGTTCTACTGTGCTCTGCTGTGTTCTACCGTGCTGTGTTCTGCCGTGCACTACTGTGTTCTACCGTGCACCACTGTATTCTACCTTGCACTGCTGTATTCTACTGTGCACTACTGTATTCTACTGTGCACCACTGTGTTCTACTGTGCAGCACTGTGTTCTACCGTACACCACTGTATTCTACCGTACACTACTGTATTGTACCGTGCACCACTGTATTCTACCTTGCACTTCTGTATTCTATTGTACACCTGTATTCTACTGTGCACCACTGTATTCTACTGTACACCACTGTGTTCTACTGTGCACCACTGTGTTCAACTGTGCACTTCTGTATTCTACTGTACACCACTGTATTCTACTGTACACTACTGTATCCTACCTTGCACCACTGTATTCTGCTGTGCACTCGCTGTATTCAAATATACAGTACTTATTTCTACTGCGTTCAACTGTACACTACTGTATCCCAAATGTACAACACTGTATTCTAACGTGCACTCGCTGTGTTCATATGTACAGTACTTATTCCTACTGCGTTTAAATGTACACTACTGTATTCCAACTGTACACCACTGTATTCCTGTTGTATTCTACTGTGCTCTGTATTCTACTGTGCACCACTGTGTTCTACTGTGCACCACTGTGTTCTACTGTGCACCACTGTATTCTACTGTACACCACTGTATTCTACTGTACACTACTGTATTCTACCGTGCACTACTTTATTCTACCTCGCACTACTGTATTCTATTGCACACCTGTATTCTACTGTGCACAACTGTGTTCTACTGTGCACCACTGTATTCTACTGTGCACTTCTGTATTCTACTGTACACCAATGTATTCTACTGTACTCTACTGTATTCTACTGTGCACTCGCTGTATTCAAATGTACAGTACTTATTTCTACTGCGTTCAACTGTACACTATAGTATACCAACTGTACAACACTGTATTCTAATGTGCACTCGCTGTGTTCATATGTAGAGTACTTATTCCTACTGCGTTTAAATGTACACTACTGTATTATTATACTGTAAACTACTGTATTCTGCTGTGCATTCGCAGTATTCAAATGTACTGTACTTCAACTGTACACCACTGTATTCCTACTGTACATAGAAATAATAGCAATTCTAATAAACCGACTACACTCATGGAATTACTACAATATCATGTCCACAAAGCATCGAAAATGTCATTTCAATTATAATAAAGGTAAAGTAAAAAATATCAATAACCCAGAACAAAATATATTTCTAATGCATTCAAGTCATTATCTAATCAAGATTATTTTTTGCTTTCAGCTGTTTTTCTGTGAACTTTCTTATAGAAAGGATAAACTTCTTCCGAACAGTTGGAACCTGTTCAAGATGGCGAAACAGCATTCTAGAGAGTTTTGTTTAAAGGATTTTATTGTACATGAAAGCTGCTATTAACATGGTTATTTCTTGTTAAACCTTTTAATAAAACAATTCACCATGATCAATTTTACACTAAAATATCGTTTGCCGAATGTTTCAGGCTATTTTACACAACAAACATACACGTTCTGTGTGTGTATTTGTCTCTTACACACCACTTTGGCCCCTGTTTACAATTAGTGTGCCCTGATCTGTTCTGGTTTCTTATTCGTTGCCTTAATCTGGCTCCTTGGCAAATGGTAATGTTATTAACGTGAAAATTCGCCTCTTTAGAGCGAAAACTAAAAGCAAGAAAAGCTTGGAAAACCTTGGCGAAGTGTGGCAGAAATCCAGCCTCCTTTATAAATACACACTGGGCAGTCACTGTGGAAATGTAATGAATACCAGGGCAACTAAATAATATTAGATCCATGAATTGTAAGGTAAACAAATAAATGAGACCCATGGTTACAATTACAAACTGTTATATAAATAGCGATGTATCAGTGAAAATGTGGCCCTGCTAACTAGACAGACTAGTCTTGGTTATTACTTTAAGTGTATGGAAAACAATTCCCGGATCCTTATATCTGTACTGGCGAAGCTATCCTGGGATACAGCATGTTACAAGGCCCAATCGAAGTAGTAAGTACAATACATATATTTTACTAGTGTCATTAACAGAGACCCAGTTGGAATCAGAAGTAGGATATTTGATCAGAACAACGTTTTGGATGTGACCTACTGCTTCTTCAGGACACCCATATAGAGACATACATGAATTTCATGGCTGACTAAATGTTACTTATAAGACTAACCATGGATTATCCTGGGTCCCATTAGGGCCCGGCCGTCAGGGGTCAAACACTGAAGATATATTGATTATTTATTACATAATTGGGCTGACAAGAACAAACAGAACCCAGATCTGACATGATCTCTCCCACTATCTGACTCGGTTACAGCAGTTGCACAGATATTATCTCAATGTCAGTAACAGAAAATGGCTGACAAAACACATTGGGTGATATGAATCAGCAGAGGCACCAAAGTCCAGAACATTCAGATCCTCAGTAGAAATATCCAGGTACACTGCCATTTCTCTATTGTATGGTATTGTATTGGGTGGTGATTTTAATCCTTCCATTGGTTTAGATTAGAATCCAAATCCAGTTTCCCATGGTCAGTGTTTTTCAGATATGTTGGCTTACATATATAGTAGTCTATATTTCATCTGGTTGCTTGTGGTTTGTGACTGAAATCATCAGTAAAATTACAGACCCCACATTCACCCACATATACTCACGTTTACCCACATTCACCCACATACACCCACATTCACCCACATACACCCACATTCACCCTGATTCTTGTCTAATCCATCCGAGTCATCGCTTCTTCACTGCTTTTTAGTTATCAAGGGCTAAAACCTCTTATCTGGTACTGCACTGCACACGGTTAAATAATAATACAATAAAATGATATTGAAATAGGAATAAACTAATAATACTAATAGTAATATTGGTAATCATGATAAAATAATACTACCAATAATAATAATTGTAATACTACTAATTATAATACTACCAGAAATAATAATTATAATACTGCTAATTATAAAACTACCAATAATAATAATAATCATAATACTAATTTTAATAATACTACCAATAATAATAATAATCCTAATACGACTAATTATAATAAAACTACCAGAAATAATTATTATAATACAACTAATTATAATATTACTACCAAAAATAATAATTATAATACTACCAATAATAATAATCCTAATACTACTAATTATAATAACACCACCAGAAATCATTATTGTTACAATACTAATTATAATAATACTACCAAAAATAATAATTATAATACTACTAATAATAATACTACCAATAATAATCATAATTATTATTATAATACTACTACTACCAATAATGATCATAATAATAATAATAATAATAATAATACCACTAATTGGATGATTTTCCGATGGTATGGTTAACAGTCTAGTTTCCTTCTGATTTATTTCAACTTTTTTTTTTTTTTAAATACTATGGGATTTATGTGATACTTTCTTTTGTTTCTGTACTAATTTATTTCATTTTTATTGTCTTATCCTGATTAGTTTTTCTTTTGTTGGTGTACTGTATTCCAGTTAAATATATGCTTTTTTGTTTTTAATGTTCATTCATACAATTCTGTTATAATTGTAGCAGTGTATGTATTGTGACAAAGTATATATTGTAACAATGTATGTACCACAGCTGTATCACTTCCGTTCATCTGTTTATTTGAAAAATTGTTAATACTTAAAATACCACTAATTATAATAATACTACCAATAATAATTATAATACTACTAATATTAATACTACTAATAATAGTTAGAATACTACTAATAATAAGAACCATTTGCCTTTAGATATAACTTGTCACCATTTTTCTTTTCTTTTATTAAAAAAAACAGTTAAAGGGAAACCATTTTTTTGGTGTTTTTCTATAATAATAAAATTAATAATTTGTTCCTTTTTTTATTTATAATATAAAACCAAATGGTCTATTTTAAAGAAAATTTTAGGTTTTGTGGTTACACCTGCTTTTTTTGTTTGTTTGTTTTTTAGATCATTTTTTTGTCCCCCTTGGTTTAACCTTCCCCTTTTTGGGTGGCTTGGACTATGAGGTGTTAGACCCCCTACAGCCCAATCCACCTTGACAACCTCCATTTTACATCCCAGATATTAATGTTAGGGTCCTGACCCTCCTCTGTCTGGATTATTAGTTGATTTAATTTAGACAGGTGTAAGATATCCCATACGCAGTCAGTACATCTAGTGATGGTAAATACAGGGTTTGTATGGGTGGGGGAAATGCTGGTTACATCTATACCCCCTGTGTACAATTTGTATATTGGGGGATTACTATGAATGGAGATGGAAATCGTCTTCATTTATACTACTGGAACCTGTTATAATGGATACTCCCTGTTATAAATAATACTCCCTGTTATACATAATACTCGCTGTTATGATGGATACTCCCTGTTATAAACAATACTCCGTGTTATAAACAATACTCGCTGTTATAACATACTCCCTGTAATAAATAATACTCAGTTATAAATAATATTCCCTGTTGTAAATAATATTCCATTATAAATAATATTTCCTGTTATAAACCATATTCCCTGTTATAAATAATACTCGCTGTTATAAAGGATACTCAGATTTGCCTTCAACAAAAATTGATACAATTCCTATTGTATTTTCCGCGATTCCATCACTGTACTTGTGGAATAGATACAATTCCCTTTTTATCTCCCTCAGTATATACCGATACAGTATATACAGTTAATTTCTTTGCGTGTGTGGTACTTTAGTTCTGAATATTGTACAATGTCTATTATCTCTATATCACTGTAATTTCATTCCGGTACTGATACGATTTATATTATTATCCATTATTCTCTGGAATTGCTACAAATTCTGGGATTGAAACAATTTATATTAAACCTTTATTTTCAGGAATTGATACACTTTATATTACATCTATCCTTCTATGGAAGGGCTACAAATTCTAGGATTGATACATTTATATTACATCTTTCCTTTCTGGAACTGATACAATTTATATTACATCTTTCTTTTCTGGAATTGATACATTTATATACACCTTTTCTTTTCTGGAATTGATACAATTTATATTACATCTTTCTTTTCTGGAATTGATACATTTATATTACACCTTTCTTTTCTGGAATTGATACATTTATATTACATCTTTCTTTTCTGGAATTGATACATTTATATTACATCTTTATTTTCTGAATTGATCATTTATACTACATCTTTATTTTCTGGAATTGTACAATTTATACTACATCTTTAGTTTCTGAATTGATACATTTATATTACATCTTTCTTTTCTGGAATTGATACATTTATATTACATCTTTATTTTCTGGAATTGATACAATTTATATTACATCTTTATTTCTGGAATTGATACATTTATATTACATCTTTATTTTCTGGAATTGATAAAATTTATATTACATATCCTTTATTATTACTGCAATTGTTGTTGTATCTCACTGAACAAAGACACAATTTCTATTAGCTATCCCAAGCTTCCTATTAAATATCGAGTTTGTTCTGGATGTTTCAAGATTACTGGAAATGTTTCCAGAAATGTACTGATATTTCTTAGTAAATAATATCATATTGTGATATAGAGGGTTAACAGTACTTTCAGCATCTCTCTATGTGCCCATCATACAGTCTATGATCTAAGTTACTGGTGATAGAAGTACCTGGTGTAGACTGTGGGAATTCCTGGCTACTCCATCTATATGGAAACCTAGCAATGGTTTAATTCTGCTCCAGGGAGGACCAACCTGGGTATTATCAGAGAATGTTTTAATATTTTGTAAGTTTTGAATACGATTATTTTGTGTCACATGATATCAATAGATGTAGATGGAGTGTGTGTATAGGGAAGGATAGTGCTGTGCTGGACATCATATATTGCAGATATAGGACTGTCATGTACATTGTGCATTTTTGTGGTGTATATATCTTGTAAATTAAAGTTTCAAACTAATAATACCTTTAGAAACAGTAAATAGAAATAGAGAGAATGAAAACTGTGTCCTATTTATCCTGGGATCCTTTACCTTTAATAGATCAGTCTCCTTGTTTGTGTGTATTGTCCAGTAGTGGGGTCTGATTGTCTGTGTGTGACGTGTGTATTTGTACTATTAGTGCTATGTGGAGCTATAGTAGCAGTAAATGCATTGTGCTGGGTTTGCTGCCAATGTCTGGTACCGTGTGAACAGGGATTCTCCTCTTTATAGATGGTGATAAATAAATAAATAAGGTGGTACTGTGTGCTACTGTTGTCTAGATTGTGTGAACAGCGAATAGTGTCTTATTGTACATTGTGTAATAGTACACGGTAATGTAATAATAATACTGCTAATTAATAATATTATTAAGAAGAACAATACTAATAATTATACTAATACTACTACTAATAATAATGATACTAAATAACTGATACTACTACTACTAATAATAATACTACTACAACTATTAATAATGATACTAAATAATGATACTATTATTAATAATAATGATACAAATACTACTAATAATAATGATACTAAATAACAATGATACTACTACTAATAATAATGATACTACTACCTTAATAATGATACTAACTAATGATACTACTATTAATAATAATAATTGTACTAATACTAATACTACTAATAATGATACTAGATAATACTACTATTAATAATACTGATACTAAATAACAATGATATTACTGCTAATAATACTGATACTACTACTACTATTAATAATGATACTACTATTAATAATGATACTACTATTAATAATAATTGTACTAATACTTCTACTATTAATAATTATACTAAATAATACTACTATTAATAATAACGATACTAAATAACACTGATACTACTGCTACTAATAATAAACCTGTTGCCCTATTACCTGAACTGCAAGTCCTGCTCACATCCTCTTGTACCGCCGGCTGCAGCCTTGTCCCCGGTGGGTCCCCCAGCAGGAGCCCTGGCTGGGTGTAGAAAGTTGGGATCCCTCCTGCAGTGAGAAGCCCGAGCCCAGAGCGGGTGGCCAACAGGTGGGCTCCCGGGGGTATATGGTGCAGGTGTCCCCGAGATGGGGCAGGTGGGTCCTTGTTGAGTCCTAGAATCTCTTGGATGCCAAATCCTGTGCTCCGAACTGGGGCGGGGTGTCCCTCTCTCCCGGTCATATTGGCTCCTATTTGGTCCCAGTGCTCACTGATCCCGAAGCCTCAGTAGGTCCCTTTATACCTTACCGGGTGACAGTGAATCAGCCAATGGGAGAGCGAGTCCAAAGACCAGGATGCAGGGAAGAGAGAACACGGTGTGTGTGTGTGATATATCCCCATACAGATGTGTATGTACCATATATCCCCATACAGATATAGCCATGTGCACTGTGTATGCGGACAGTCTGTACATTGCAGTATGCAAATATGTTATTATTATGGTAGGACACAGACAAATAGGGATGATCATCACAATGACAGGTAAATGTACCAAGGTTAACAGGTTTACATGGGGGTAGTAAATTGGGTAAAATCAGGGTATAGTTATCTCAAATCAACCTAAAGTCTTTATCCATATACAGCTAGGATATACCAGGACACCGACTATCATATACAAACTAGAGAATCCCAGCATTCCCCCTGGAATATTGGGAACCGCCCCCGTACCCATATGTATGCTATACATACATACACTGTACATAAAGACTCTGTACATACACTGTACATAAAGACACTACATAAAGACACTGTACATACACTAGACATACACTGTACATACACTAGACATACAGACACTCAGTGGTGGCTCCAGCTCCAGAATTTTCCAGGGGCACAACATGGTCACAAAGGCTAACAAATGGGGCACATTAAAAAAACACCAATAATCCATGTCAGTATAATGTAAGGTGTACAAAACAGCTATTACACACCTTACAGTGCGAGAGAGAGAGATAGCAGTGATAGATAGATAGATAGATAGATAGATAGATAGCAGTGATAGATAGATAGATAGATAGATAGATAGATAGATACAGACAGACAAACAGATAGATAGATATGGTATATAGATAGATATGGTATGTAAATAAACAGATAGATATGGAGATAGATAGGTAGATAGGGAGGGAGATGATAGATAGATAGATAGATGGCAGTGATAGATAGATATGGAGATGGTAGATAAATAGATAGATAGATAGATAGATAGATAGATAGATAGATGAACAGACACAGACAGACAGATAGATAGATAGGTGGATACATAGATAGATATGGTATATAGATAGATATGGTATGTAAATAAACAGATAGATATGGAGATAGATAGGTAGATAGGGAGGGAGATGATAGATAGATAGATAGATAGATAGATAGATAGACAGATAGCTCTATGAATTAGCACTCCCGCACTTTAACTCACCCCAGTGACCCCACGCTCTTCTTAATAACACTGTCCCAGTATAATCAAGTTTTCCACAGTGACTGGCATAATTAAGTTTGCCCACTGGTATAATCAAGTTTGCCCACAGTAACTGGTATAATCAATTTTGCCCACAGTAACTGGTATAATAAAGTTTTGCCCACTGCCTGTTGGTCCTACTGAATGTAGGAGTGTCCCACACACTGCATTATTATGGTTTTCTAGTGTCCCTGTCACAGTGAGTTAGGCAGCATAACTTGTAACTGTGAGAAGCAGACATCCGAGATTGGGCAGGATCTATCTAGGAGCTGTCCAGCTCTGCCATGGTCCCTCCAACCCCAGTGGTGTAAATACCGCCCCCGCCACCCCCACAACTACGGGGGGGCCCAGCCCAGACGGTAGTAGGGCCCCCCACAAACCCAAGGTCCCTGCCGTGGTCAGCTGTTTTAAACAGCTAATCGTGCGTATTAATGAAACATACACGCGATCAGCTGTTTAAAAGACCGGACCCGAACTTCCGGTTCAGTTCTGGAAGTTCGGGTCCGGTCTTTTAAACAGCTGATCACGGCAGGGATCTTGGATAGGGGAAGGGGGTCAGGGGCCCGGCCTCCATTCTTTCGGGGGGGGGGGGCAGGCCCCTGCAGGTAAGCCCCTGTCCAACCCCCCTGATTGTCTACCCACATTTTTGTTAACTGTAGGTATAGTGAACATGTTGTTACTGGGAGGGGCTTCTTCAGTAACTAAAACTAAGTAAAGTCTATATAAACACACTGGGCCTTGTTATTGGCTCCTCCCCCCAGCTGTCCCAGCTGACCTTTAACTTAGGCTGCTCCCCCTTTTTACATTATTCATGTCATTGTACCAACCGCCTAGCCTGTTCTTTAATGCAATTTGAGATCACAAAATGAATGGGCCAGATAGGAACATCTCAAGATAAAAAGCGCTGCTTGTACAATGTGGTCATTAGACAGATATCTCAAATCTATCTAATATCTGCCTGTGTATGGCCAGCTTTAGGCTTTGTGCTTCTATCAATACAAACTGTGCAGTGATGAGTCATAGCTCCAGCCCTTTATGCAAATAGCTAGTGATGTCATAACTGTTATAGCTGTTAGTAGGACTTAAAGGGTATGTCCACCCAAAAATAAACTTTTTATATGTTCCAGTGACTGGCATAATTTAAGTTTGCCATGGTATAATCAAGTTGCCCACAGTAACTGGATATCAATTTGCCCACAGTAACTGGTATAATAAAGTTTTGCCCACTGCCTGTTGGTCCTACTGAAGTAGGCGTGTCCACCACACTGCATTATTAGTTTTTTCTAGTGTCCCTGTCACAGTGAGTTAGGCAGCATAAACTTGTAATGTGGAGCAGACATCCGAAGATGTGGGCAGGATCTATCTAGGAGCTGTCCAGCTCTTGCCATGGTACCTCCAACCCTGGTGTAAATAACCGGGGGGGGGGGGGTGGTGGGGGGGCCCGCCACCCCACAAAAAACTACGGGGGGGGCCCAGCCCAGACGGTAGTAGGGCCCCCCACAAACCCAAGGTCCCTGCCGTGGTCCAGTGTTTTAAACAGCTAATCGTGCGTATGAATGAAAAATACACGCGAATCAGCTGTTTAACAAAGACCGGAACCGACTTCCGGTTCAGTCTGAAGTTCGGGTCCGGTCTTTTAAACAGCTGACAACGGCAGGATCTTGGATAGGGAAGGGGGTCAGGGGCCCGGCTCCATTCTTTCGGGGGGGGGGGGCAGGCCCTTTGCAGGTAAGCCCCTGTCAACCCCCCACCCCTGATGTCTTACCAAAATTTTTGTTAACTGTAGGTATAGTGCAAACATGTTGGTTACGGGAGGGGCTTCTTCAGTAACTCAAAACTAAGTAAAGTCTCTATAAACACATGGCCTTGTTATGGCTCCTGCCCCAGCTGTCCCAGTGACCTGAACTTAGGTCTGCTCCCCATTTTACATTTTCAGGTCATTTGTACCCACGCCTAGCCTGTTCTTTAATGCAATTGAGATCACAAACTGAATGGGCCAGATAGGAACATCTCAAGATAAAAAGCGCTGCTGGTACAATGTGGTCATTAGACAGATATCCTCAAATCTATCTAATATCTGCCTGGGTATGGCCAGCTTTAGGCTTTGTGCTCTATCAATACAAACTGTGCAGTGATGAGTCATAGCTCCAGCCTTTATGCAACTAGCTAGTGATTTGTATAAACTGTTATAGCTGTTAGTAAGGACTAAAGGTATGTCCACCCAAAAATAACCTTTGTTATAGGTTCTTTATATAATAGCACCAACTCAAACGCCAGTCATTTTCTCAAAACCTTTGCTTTGCCTGATATTTCATGAGATATATATCAGGCTGCACGTACTCTCACTTTCCCACTTTAGAGGACCCCGAGCTGAAGCTTAGAAAAAAAAAAAAAAATTTTGCATGTGTGTTGGTGGTCTCTCTCTCTTACTCTCTCTCTGGGCTGGCTGGGCTGCAGTGTTGATCCTGGATTTCTTCAGTACACATAACTTGTACAGAGGTGATTGGTTGAGAGGGAAAAAAGCAGGGATCCACCCGGCTCCTTCGGGGGTCAGGACCATTACTGATGCAACTTCCTCTGTTCACTGCTGGATGCCTAAACGACATGCTCAAGAACATGAAAAGAACAGAGACAAAAGGTAAATGAACCTGTCTCGTTCATCAACTGTATTGGTCCAGCTGCGGATTAAGCCAGCTAAAAGATGTCGGGTAACTTTTTGAACCACTGCCGCCGACCGATACAGGCTGTAAGTTGTTTTGGAGCCACTTATTTGGGCCAAATAAAATAAAAAGTTAGTTTTGGGGGTTGATTGCCTTTAAAAAAATAAAAGGTAGAATATCTGGGCAGCACGGTGGCTTTAGTGGTTAGCAATGATGCCTTGCAGCGTGGAGACCTGGGGGTTCAATTTCCAACCTTGGACAAGTCTGCATTGGAGTTGTATGATCTCCCCGCTGCCTGCGTGGGTTTCTACGGGCACTCCGGTTTACCCCAAATAACCAAAAATACTGATAGGATGTGCAATCACAAACACAATTGCTTAGTAATCTAGGTATCCACAGGGTGCTGCCATAGGGGTGTGTCTATAACAGATGGCTGATGATGCCACTACCCCTGGCTGGAATATACTGTAGGTGACACATAGGTAAGAAGAGGCGACGACCAACCATAAAAAGGTGAAGTCTCCATCAAAGGCCATCATGGCATAGTGTATATCAATGAAGGTCCAAACTAACTGGCGGTACATGACTAGTCACACGCACTGTCTAGGAAACAGAATACATGAAGAGAAGACGGATACAGAGCAGGATACAGATGCTAGGATACAGAAGCTGCATGTAAGGATTAGACGCAAACACGAGGTAATTGCAAAAAGTGGCTGATAACACAAGACCGGTCAAGGACCACAATTGTCCTTTTTCAAGTGTGAGGACAATAAGACTTCATGAAGCATCTCCATCTTCTTCTCTTGCATTTGGTATAACTGTTCACTCTTACCAACAAAAAAACTGGTGACTTGTCAGTATTGGCCCACCCCCCAAGGACCAAATGCTATTTTTACCAGTTCATACAGGCTTTTATAACTAGTAACCACCTGTCTATACTGTGGCAGCCATGCCTTAAGTTAGTACACACGTGGTGTGTGGTTCCCGACATGCGACGCACGATGTGGAACGCACAAAGTTTCAGACGCTAATTGTACTCGTCTATGGGCACTTTAATAAAGTTGCACGATATTGTTTTGCCCAGTGGTATATCATGTTTGCCAACAGGTAACTGGGATCAATCATGTTCCACAGTAACTGGTATAATCATGTTTGCCAACAGGAACTGGTATATATGTTTGCCAACAGTAAACTGGTATAATCATGGTTGTGCCCACAGTAAACTGGTATAACACATGTTTGCCCACAGTAATGGTATACTCATGTTTGTCCCAGTAATGGTATGATCATGTTGCCCCATTAACTGTTAATGTTTGCCCGTAACTGGAATCTTTGCCCACAGTAAACTGGTATAATAATTTTGCCACAGTGATTGGTTAACAAGTTTGGCCCCACAGTAACTGGTATAAACTCATGTTTGCCCACGAACGGTTATCATTCATTTTGTCCCATGATGGTACAATCAGTTGCCCATGACGGCACATACCTGAAGTCCAGCTATTGTTTTTCCCTTTAATTAACTTGCTCTTTCAGGTCGCCCATTTTCTTGTATGTGTGGGTGACACCATTATTGTATGATGGGACAGAATTCCGGGAGGGGGGAATGACCCCCTTGTTTCTGGGGTTGGGGGCTGTTGCAATGTTAATCTCTCTGGGGTGGAAACTTGCCATTCTATCTTATTAGACCCCCCCCACCACCACCACACACTAAATTGCTCTGCTCTCAATAACAGACAGCTGCTAACTTTTGTTTCGTTTCAAGTTAACTCGGTGCTGGCCTTGCTGATAGTCTGGTAAAATGTGGCATGGCTGGGGGGGGCCTATATTCTCATTTACCAGAGTTATCTTAAAGACAGAGAGCAGCAGTTGTCTCCCACATGCAAGGCACGACCTCCCCTCATTATTTCCTGTTTCTTCAGCCCTGCTTCCTACCAGCCGGCTGTGCAGACAAGACAGGAGCCGCAGAGGTTGTTCCCGCCGGTGGCCCCAGGATTCTTCCACAGTTCCGGTCTTTATGGAGACTTACCTGCCCGGACGTTATAACAGGGACAATGCCGGAACAAAGTAGGGTGCCGGGAACACCGGGAAAACGCACCAAAACTGGCAAAATCTGGATGGTTGTGAGCATCAACACAATGAAAGCCAGTCATTGCTTTGGAACTTGGAAGGGGGGCACTTGGGGGGGCACTGCATCTGTCAACTGGGCATGTGCCCCATTGTGCCCCAGTGTAGCGCCGCCACTGCAGACACTGTACATACACTAGACATAAGGCACTGTTACATACACGTAGACATACAAACACTGTACATACAACTGTACATACACTAGCAAATACAACACTGCACTACACTGTACATACACTAGACATACAGACATTGTACATACATCGTACATACATGACATTCAGACAACTACTTACACTATACATACGAGACTGTACAACACTGTACATACACTAGAATAACAGACACTGACATACACTAGACATACGACACTGACATACACTGTACTACACTAGACATACGAAACTGTACAAAACTAGACATACACTGTACATACAACTAGCCATACCACTGACATTCACTGTACATACACTAGACAACAGACTGTACATACACTGTGCATACTAGTACGAACTGACTAAACTGCATACCATGTAATACACTAGACATACACTGTACATTCACTGTAATACACTAGAAATACAGACACTGTACATCCCTATACCTACATATACATAGAGACAGGGCCGTTTCTAGCCATTTTGGTGCCCTAATGTGATCAGAACGCAATCCCATCAAGCTTAAGTGCAGTAGGTTGGGCTATCCCTCTAAGAGTATTGGCATTAACACTTTAGTGTCAGCACTTTCCCCAGGTATTGCTATTAAACCCTTCAGTGCTGCAGACTTTCCTGCTAGTAATTTTGTGCCAGCACATTCCCAAGTATTGCCATTAACCCTTCAGTGCTAGCACTTTACTGAGCATTGCTATTAACCTTTCAGTGCCAGCAGAGTTTACCATTAACCCTTCACTGCGCAGACTTTCCTACTAATAATTCAGTTTCAGCACATTCACAGAGTTTGCCATTAAACCTTCCAGTGCAGCACTTTACTAAGTACGTCTTACACTTTCAGTGCCAGCATATTGGGACCCTTATTCTGATCTTCAACAATATCTGATACGTTTCAGTCCTATACAGAATGTCTATAGAAAAAACGTAGGTGTCCTATTCATTCCTCCAATGTTTTACTTTGTATTTTATGTGTTATTCACACTCTAATCTACTGTGCCCCCTCCTACAGTTTTTGATGATCTGTGGACATTATGAAAGATGTACTGAAAAAGAAGAAATTACAACTTTTCGCAGAAGTATCAACCCATTTGAAAGGCTTATGGTCACAATGAGGTAAGCATTGCAATAAATATTGTGTTTTTTTTATGTTAAGTGTGTGTGGTGAAGTTTGTGTGTAGAGGTCTTGTACCCCCAGTAACACACCAAGGCCCATACTATATTCAAGAAGCTACTGTGACAAATAAAGTAAACATGGATTGTGTTTTCCTTTATGTAGAAAAAGGTATCACCAATACTTCACCACACTTTTCTCCTCTAGATTTCGGAAAAACGGCCCACTCTTTTCGATCTCTTCACTTGGAATTCACGTATGGAAGAGCATCCATATTCGCAGAATAATGCCGGAGACATGCATACTGTTGTGGGCAAAAGCTCCAGCCAGAATCATTAAATTCCCCAATGGTTCAAAATGGAGGAGATCAGTCATCAATTCTAGGAGAAGCACAACTTCCCTCAATGTGTAGGTGCAATCGATGGTAAGCACATCTGGATGGTGATGCCACCCGTCAGTAGCAGCAGGTATCTTAATTATAAAAGTACTTTTCGATTGTCTTTCGCTGTTGTGGATGCTGACTGTCGGTTTCCAATAGATGTGGGTCCTTTGTTAGTTGCTGTGTGTGACTGGATCTACCTTGCCCTAAACCATGGCTGGAACTGACGCCCACCACCCAAAACTAAGTGTTTGTTGCAGACAGGGCCGTTTCTAGCCATTTTAGTGCCCTAGGCGCCCTCCGCCTATGTGCCCCCCCCTACAAAAAAAAAAAAGCTGGCCTGTCAAACTACAGCTGGGTTTCCTCCTTCTGCTTCTGACACCATCTACTGCAACTGTTCTTTATAGTGGAAATGCTTTACTAGTTGGTAAGAGGACACCCTGTACAGGTGAGGCGGGCATACTTTTTGTATGATGCAGACACCAATGAAATACTGATTGGAAGGACAGGATAGGGTTCAGTGGATGTGCGGTATGTGGACCAGTGTTCTCCTCAGAAATTGTTTCCAGCCGGTAGGACAGAACAGGGAAATTGGTGAGATCTGAGCTGTTTTACTCTTTCATTGCTTTCCAAGAATATGCCATAATCATTTCAGTGCCAGCAGAAACATTACCATTAACCCTTTAGTGCCAGCAGACTTTACTATTAAAGGGCATGTCTACCCCCAAAAATATCCCCCCCCACTAATGGCCCCACCATGTAGTGTAATAAAAAATTTACCTCACATCCCAGTCCATATGGTTCTCCTGTAGGTCCCCGCCCCAAGTCCCAAAAACTGCCCACCAGGAGGATAACAGAGTCCATATAGGACTTGCCTCCTGTCTCGCCTCCGGGAGAAGTTGGCATGCGTACTGCAGCTTCTCCCCCTCCCTCTCCCTCCCGTTTTGCGATCCTCCCCCTACCAAAAAACCCCTTGCCCCTATAATAGTATCTTCCCCAGCCCCAACCGCTAAAATATTTAAGAAAGCCCCGAACTACTTACCTTCCCTCTCTCCCCCGGCATTCTGGAAGCCGGCAGCCGCGTCCGTGATTGGTGCCTCTCAGCCAATCAACGGGGTGCGGCTGCCGGTCCCGCCCCCTGCTTGCAGTGTCTTGCAGCAGAAGGCCTGGCCGGGTGTCGGAGAGGAGGAAGTAAGTAAACATCGGGGCACTTTCTTAATTTATTTTATAGCGGTTGGGTGGGGGAAGAATACTATGATATGGGGTGACACGCCTTTAATTTTCAGTGCAGCACCTTTCCAGGAGTTGCTATTAACCCTTCGATGATAGCAGACTTCCCATAGTATTGGCCATTAACACTTTCAGTGCCAGAAGAGTATTACCATGAACCATCAATGCCAACAGGCTTTCCTATTAACACCTTTCAGTGCCAGCAGAGTATTACCTTTAACTCTTTCAGCTGCAGCATTGACATGTATACAGTATGTACCTTCTTTTATGTCTCCATATGAATTGTTCACTCCTCACCCACTTAAGTTCTAATTGGAGAGTTGGGTGGAAGGAAGAAAGAGGCAGGGATGGGACTCATGGCTGCTAGTCACAGGGCCACTGGTATAAAGTCTGCAGCAGCTTTTACCTGGCATTTTAAAACTGTTCTCCCCAGTCCTATTAGCTGGTCATCCTCCCCCTCCTTCCTTCACCTTTAGTTAATTTGCAAATGCCAGCATTTGTTGCTATGTAGAGTGTGTGGAGTTAAGGCTCTGATATAGATACAATGGTTGCAGGTTACAGCTAAACAAGGAGAAGCAGGTCTAACCGGGAGGAATGGGGACCTTTAGGCCTGGGGGGCAAATACAACCATGTGACCCTTTCACGGTAGATCGCAACATTTTTGACCAGGCCCACTTTGCAAAGGTCACACACTTTGTTTAAGTTACACCCATTTTTAAGACCACTACTCACATTTACATTGTTGGAAGCGTAGAACAATTATTGTCCTAAAATCTTCCCCTCTCCATTACAAGTACCCAGGGTGAGGACCGAATCACTAAGTCCCACCTGGGTACAACTTCTAAGTCAAGTTTTACTTACCCAAATTTTCCTTTGTTTCCATGAATTGGAGCTGGTCGGTTTACACAAAAGCTCTTTTTTACCCACGATGCGATGGAATTATCGGTACAAACTATAGGTTGGGTACGAAAATTTGCTCGTGGTACCTACCCAACACCAACTAATGAACTGGAGGGCTGCAAAAACGAATAATAAACTAGAGGGCTGACTTATTGGACACCATCTGAAGGATTGAAAACACTACTAAGATCTTGAGTTCTGATGACACTGGCTAAAGAACTGAGGGCTGACTAACACTGCTAGTGAATGGAGGGGCTGACTGGTAAAAGATGTAAAGGAGTTTCTGTTCCTTGCCCAGTTAGAGCTAGAGGCATGTGCTGTGCCTTTCAAGCATGTAACTTACTAATAACTTCTGCGGCAGCCCAAATTTTTTATTGGAGACCAGCCCGGGGGGCATTTGCCCCTCAGCCTACTGGCCAGTCCTCCCCTGGGTCTAACACAGCAAGAACAGCTGACAGGGAGATGCTAGGGAGAAGAACAGGCACCCTGGATCAACAAGGAGCCCTAGTTCTTGCCTAGGTGGCCTGCCTAAAAAAGGCCATGGTTGCAGATGAGGGGTTTGGACTGTCAGAACACTCATGAGACCTTTGCTCAAAGGCCTTTAAAAATGAAAGAAGGGTATTCAACTACTGACTGAGTAGAGCACGGAGGGTGGTTGAGTGCTCCTTTGGTATCTTGGCCAATAAATGGAGAGTACTACATACCTCCATCAGATGAGCCCATCCATGCAGTTGCAAAAAGTGCTTGTGGTATGCACAATTATCTGAGGGAAAAAAGAAGGGGTGACTATTCCAGGAAACCATCGTCACTACCTTCTATGGAAAGCACTATGGGAGCACTGAGTAGCATCACACTTCGTAATAAACTTTGTGATTATTTTATGTCAGATGAGGGTTCAGTGTCTTGGCAAAATCAGTACATGTGAATTTTTTCTCCGTGACAATTTCTAACCCTTTCCCTTTGTTTACATTTTTATTTGGTTGTGTTGTTTGAAATAAAGAGATATATTTCAATAAAATTATTTTATTGACTGAAAAATAAACATATTTGTGATTTTTTATGTCATCACAAGTGAGGTAGATTACACCTTCACCTCAGCATGGTTCAAGCCACATACCGTATATGAACTATATAATAAAAACAAACATTAGTGCAAACCTACCTATGGTAGTGGAAGAAATGAGATAGATTACACCATCAACTCAGCTTATGTTAAGGTACACATATAAAAAAAATATAAAAAACTAGTGCAAATTATTATTGGTAGTGTCACTAGTGAGGTAGATTACACCATCCACTCAGCATGAGTTCAAGGCACATATATGAAAACTATATGAAACAGTATTGTAAATTACCAATGGTAGTTGCACAAGTGAGGTGATAACATCATCACATGGCAAGGCACACATATAAAAAAATATTAATGTAAACATAATTAGAAAATATTGCTACAAGAAATGTCAATTAAAAGCAATACACATATATGTAAAAATATAACATTAACAACATTACTGAAAAATGTATTACTCATAGTCCCTATGGTCCTCATGAAACATGATTGGAGAGATTGATGGATTGTGTGATGTGGTGATAACAGTTTCGACGTAGGAAACTGGACTTGAAGATATTGGGGAATGATTAGAAGAGCAAGGGCTGGAGAGTGGTGAATGGTTTGGATGTTGCCACTGCTGTTGCATAGGAAAGAACAAGTAGGTGTACGCTTCGCTGCCAGGGACCATTAAGGTTCGGGTCACCCTCCCTACTGCTCCGTTCCGTATTGGTAGACAATAAAAGGATTGAAAGGAAGGGGACGCCACGCAGGGTTTCTGCGAACACAAAGTGTTTATTGATCCGAAATGTTTCGACCCACACACGGGTCTTTTCAACTTGAAAAAGACCCGTGTGTGGGTCGAAACATATTGGATCAATAAACACTTTGTGTTCGCAGAGAAACCCTGCGTGGCGTTCCCTTCCCTCTATCTACTTTAATGCTGTTGCATAGTATGGAAGGATAATGATGCATGAATTGTTGATTTGATTGTGGATGTGAAATTGTGAATACTGTGAACACACTGAGCACTTTCACTATGGAGGGGTTGTACTTGCCTGGGAGGATAGATACTTGGTTGTTGTTGTATTTGCACAGATTGTTGATGTATCTCAGCAACAGTTGACTGTTGACAATGGTTCTCTGTGTGCATTGGTTGAGCATATGGCTGCATTGGGGGTTCTTGATGTAGAGGTTTGTCGGTGGTTGGTGATGGTCTTGATGGTTCCATTGAGGGATGAACTGAATGAATTTGTGTTGTTTTGTGGGTTCCTTGCTCCACTGACAAATGTGAAGGTGAAATGGAAGGGGTATGAGAGCGAATGTCTTGCATTACATTAAAGGTAGGGAAAACCAATTGTCATCTTCGACTTTGTCAAATAGTGGCACCAAGCTCACAGCAAATGTGTGTAACCTCTGTGAGCCAACAACTTTGGAATGTTCTTTAATTTCCTTCTATGTTCTTGTTTTTCAAGGACACTCATAACTGATTGTATTGAAGATATCAAGGGATCTTCTTTTTTTTTGGTTTTGAGTCCTCAAAAAACCCCACAGATGTGTCTGTATCCTGATTTCTTCCAGGGTGGATTCATTCCAGAAACACTTGGGCATACCTCAGATTCAACAACACACTCCTCAACAATGTTATCCTCGGACCTATGGAACATGACCATTATAATATGCGTTCTGAAAATACGTTACTATGTATATATAATAAAGTAAACTTACTGAGCAAACTCCATCACAGGTCTCAAGAAGTCAGCAGAGAAGCAATCGTACCGGACTCTTCTGCTGGAACCAGAGCCATTACGTGTCTCCTCTTTCTCTGCATTAATATCCCTCTCAAAATTATCTTTACAAATCTCATCTTTTCTTTGTATCTTCAACTGTGTGAAAATAAATATTTTGTTCATAACAACAAAAAGCATGCATTTTGTTCAACTCCTACTTTCCTACCATCAGTGTTTCTCAACCGTTTTACCGCTACATAAAATTAAGATTATAATATTATTAAAAAAATTCACTCAGATTCAGCAAGGTGGGAACCCTTAAAAAAATGACTTTTTAAAATTATTTTACTATTTCCAGACATCAATACACCTAGCACATATTATAGATAAATTTGATAAAAATAGAGAAATATCACCGTATATACTCGAGTATAAACCGAGTTTTTCAGGCTGAAAAATCACCCTGAAAACTCGGACTCGGTTTATACTCGAGTCAACCACTTACCTGGGCATTCGGCAGCCGGCGATATTTTTGTACTGGCGGCGGTTGACGCACTGCCGGGCAGTGACGTCAGCCGGCGCCCCGTACAGGAATGCGCGCACAGCTGCCGGAATGCCTGCCAGAATACCGAGAAGAGAGCCCAGAGGGGAAGAGAGCCAGAGGAGAAGAGAGCCCACAGGGAGAAGAGAGCCCACAGGGAGAAGAGAGCCCAAGGTACAAACTGAACTGGGTGGGAGGGGGAGGGGGCATTCAAGATGTTTGGAAACTCAACTCCCAGCATGCTTTATTAGCTGGGAGTTGCAGTTTCCAAACATCTTGAATGCCAAGTGAGGGTGGCATTCAAGATGTTTGGAAACTACAACTCCCAGCTAATAAAGCATGCTGGGAGTTGTAGTTTCCAAACATCTTGAATGCCACCTCACTTGGCATCAAGTGTTGGAAACTGCAACTCCCAGCTATAAAGCATGCTGGGAGTTGTAGTTTCAAACATCTTGAATGCCACCTCACTTGGCATTCAAGATGTTTGGAAACTGCAACTCCCAGCTAATAAAGCATGCTGGGAGTGTAGTTTCCAAACATCTTGAATGCCAAGTGAGTTGGCATTTCTACCCTCGGTTTATACTCGGGTCAACAACTTTATTAGGATTTTGCTGAATTGGGTACCTCGGTTATACTCGGGTCGGTTATATACTCGAGTATATACGGTATCTGTACCATTAAAATGGTGGAACCATACAATTTCTGTCAATCTCTCGAGGACCCCATGAACCTCTCCAATGTACTACATTGACCAAAAATACATTCTTGAACGACCACTGAATGGTTTAATATGAAAAGGTACAGTAAAATACTTAAAAATAAAATATATATACTTTTTTTGTCAGTTAATGTGGGCCATGCATCCTCAAATAGCTCACTTTGTTTTTCCAAACTTGCTTGTCCAGTGAGTATCCTTATATAATGTGTCTGTTAAAGCTCTTGTGGTGTGTTGAACTTAGCAATGAGGTCCTCTGTGGCAAAGGAAGCCATTTTGTGTACAATACACAGCCACTATAAAAATTCAAATAAGAATCAAACAAAACAATCTCCTCTGCAGTCTGCACAAACCCCTCTGTACTAGTTCCACCAAATACTCACATCAAAACAGTAGTAGTCAACGACCAGTCCACCAGCCACCCTTTTTTTCCCAGAGGCAGAGGCCTGTACTTCCCTCCACTCGTGCCAAATCTAGACTTCCGTCCAACTCACACCACATATAGCACCAAAGGAAGGGACATCACAGGAAGTTGTGAGTTTCCGGAAAAAATGCACAACATTGTATATGTATTACACTTGTATGCAATGTTTTAGCTCTCCTATTGAATTTCATTACATGCGCTTCTTTGCGATGCGTTAAAAAATGGCAAAAAAAAAAAAGCATCATTACGGATGTAGTGGGGCATAGTTCCCGTTTTACATTTTAAAACTGCTACACTTGCAATTCGCAAGTAGAGAGGCAAACACGAGTGCACAGAAAATCGCATACAAAATGTCATAGTGGGGTCTAGCCCTAAGTTCTAATTGTGAGTTGGTCGTCTATGCACCAACTAATCTAATGCCAGCCTCGTCTATGCACCAACTAATCTAATGCCAACCTCGTCTATGCACCAACTAATCTAATACCAACCTCGTCTATGCACCAACTAATCTAATGCCAGCCTCGTCTATGCACCAACCAATCTAATGCCAGCCTCGTCTATGCACCAACCAATCTAATGCCAGCCTCGTCTATGCACCAACTAATCTAATGCCAGCCTCGTCTATACACCAACTAATCTAATGCCAGCCTCGTCTATGCACCAACTAATCTAATACCGGCCTCGTCTATGCACCAACTAATCTAATACCGGCCTCGTCTATGCACCAACCAATCTAATACCAGCCTCGTCCATACACCAACCAATCTAATACCGGCCTCATCTATGCACCAACTAATCTAATACCGGCCTCGTCCATGCACCAACCAATCTAATGCCAGCCTCGTCTATGCACCAACCAATCTAATGCGGGCCTCGTCTATGCACCAACTAATCTAATGCCAGCCTCATCCATGCACCAACCAATCTAATACCGGCCTCATCTATGCACCAACTAATCTAATGCCAGCCTCGTCCATACACCAACCAATCTAATACCAGCCATCCACAGGGTACAGGAATTCCACTCTGAAACTCCATGCACGTTTCCCCTGGTATTGCTGCCTCTGGCTTGAGCTTCATGAGCTTGAGGATAGTATGCAAAGGAGACGTGCAGTGGAAAACCAGGCAGTCATGTCATGATGTGACAATGACTTACAGTGGGGTAGGTGGAGGTGGCACTATTGGGGGGTGCCTAGTATTTGTAATAGTTTGTGGTTTGTTGGAGGCCGCCAGTGAAGCATTTGGGATTTTTAGAGCAGCAGAGACAGCTGGCATGATTATTTTGGGGGTGGACATACCCTTCATGTATATCACCCAAGTGATATTATTGCTTTAAATCATTAAATACAACAGTCTGTTGTTTGTGCGTATTTCCAATGCCTTCCCATCACAACACATTTGACTGATACCCTTTGCTTGTTACTTGACAGCTCAACCCTTTACATTTACACTAAATTTGGAGCTTTAACCCTGTAGCGATGAAATAACCAGACAGATACATTGGTATATGGGATACCCCATCTATTCCCTGGGCTCTGTAGCTAATGCAGGAACAAAGGGCCGGGTTTCATTTTATGCTGATTGTTCCTTATAAATTAGCAAATACAGAAATAAAAAAAATATAAGTAGAAAGGAGCCTCTGGCAACTCCTACCGACCTGTATTCCCTTCCAATAAAAACACAATCTGCAGTATTGTGTAATGGCCTGTCAGGGAATAATGTTGTCCCTTAAGGAGAAAATCTATTTATAGTTCACTTCCCTTTTTCTTAACGCTCAACCTACCTATGTAACATATCCAGTTCTGCCCTATACTTTCCGCTGATACCCATCATTCTCCCTAGACAACAGTAGGACCATCTTTCTCTGTGTTCCTTTATGAGATAATAGGACGGCACCGTCTACATAAAGAATAAAAATAAATAATTCTGCTGCTCTATGTTTTGCCCTCTTGTCGATCTTACTTAGGCTGGGTACACACCAACCGAGTTTTTGTCCCGGCACTATCAGTCGGGCGGCCGGAAATATCTTACCGTGTGTACCCAGACTTAAAGGGAAAGAAACTGTATAAGGCAGGGATGTATAAAGATCCCTACACACGTGCAATCACGGGGCTAAGTTGCGATGCACGAGTTGAAGATGAAGATCTTAACTTGTAACTTGATACAATGTAGCTGATTAAGAAACTGCTACCTGGATAAATTGACTGAGCATGTCTTGGCCATTGAACAGGGAAAGGGGCGTAATTCAGGTTTTTTTTGTTGACTGGGAAGAAATATAAACTTTATTTTGTATCACTGCGTAACACAACTGATTCATTGTTCAGATCCACAATTTATTTATTATAAATCCGTAAAAAAATTTAATTTTAATCTAATTTTTTTCTGCTTTTCCTGTCTTGGTTTAAAAAAACGTCTGTACATTTCCCTGAAAGAAATAATCAGTTGTGTAAATCCGTTAGCTGTGCAGTCGCATTCATTTGCACTCAGCTGCTCAGTTGTGGTCTGCTGAAAGCAGATAGCTGAGGCTTGAGGTTATTAGCCTCTGTGTGCCTGATCTGACTATGCCTGTGCTATATTTGTAGCTATGTGGTTTTATACAGCTGCTGTGCATTACTCATGCTCTTCACACCCTCCCAGTCTGAGATGCTAATTGAGCCTGCAGACCTATTGCACACAGCTCTGTGTCCATGTTACAGGGACTTGCGCATGTAACCTACGCTGGGCACCCCTCTTAATCACCCATATTCCTCTGTGAGCCTCCCAATCTCCTCCTGCCCGTGCCCTGTGCACCAATGGGTCCAAAAGACCAAAGTTTTTAATGAGATGTCCGGGTTGGGCGCCACTGCGTTACATGATTTCACTGCTAGGGATGTGTTTTGAAAAACAATTTTAGTTTCGATTTGGGGGTTTAAAAATAATCAGTGGATCCCACAGAACTTCATGTGGAAAATCTAATCAAGAAAATTGGGGGGAAAAATCCAAACTTTCAAAAAGTCTCAATTCCATTTGGGCTTTAATGGTATTTTCCGAACTGCAATAAGTTCTGCTGAACTGTTGTCGGAATGAAACTCTCCAGACTTGTTCCTCTTTTATTACTGCCGACTGCTGCTTGGACTAATATTTGTGTTGATCAATCCATAATTCTAAGCCAACTGATTGCTCCCAGATCTACAATGGTTGGGCTGAAATATTGGCACAGGCATTTTGATTGCTGATCGTCAGACAACAGATATAATTATAATTAATCTTCAGACGTATTAAACCCAAGTCGACCTAAATGTATCAGGCCTAATGTATATCGTAGAAAAGGTGCATTTAAATGGCTTATGACAACGTACGACACTTTCACAAATGATGTTTTATATTGTGGAAAATGTAAGTTAAACCGTTTTTAACATTAATGTGTGAGAGCATAGATACCGTATATACTCGAGTATAAACCGACCCGAGTATAAACCGAGGTACCCAATTTCAGCAAAAATCCTAATAAAAGTTGTTGACCCGAGTATAAACCGAGGGTAGAAATGCCAACTCACTTGGCATTCAAGATGTTTGGAAACTACAACTCCCAGCATGCTTTATTAGCTGGGAGTTGCAGTTTCCAAATACGGTAGATATTTCTCTATTTTTATCAAATTTATCTATAATATGTGCTAGGTGTATTGATGTCTGAGAAATAAGTAAAATAATTTTAAAAAGTCATTTTTTTAAGGGTTCCCACCTTGCAGTGAATCTGAGTGAATTTTTTAATAATAATATATAATCTTAATTTTATGTAGCGGTAAAACGGTTGAGAAACACTGATGGTAGGAAAGTAGGAGTTGAACAAAATGCATGCTTTTTGTTGTTATGAACAAAATATTTATTTTCACACAGTTGAAGATACAAAGAAAAGATGGAGATTTGTAAAAGATAATTTTGAGAGGGATATTAATGCAGAGAAAGAGGAGACACGTAATGGCTCTGGTTCCAGCAGAAGAGTCCGGTACAGATATGCTTCTCTGCTGGACTTCTTGAGACCTGTGATGGAGTTTGCTCAGTAAGTTTACTTTATTATATATACATATGTAACGTATTTTCAGAACGCATATTTATAATGGTCATGTTCCATAGGTCCGAGGATAACATTGTTGAGGAGAGTGTGGTTGAATCTGAGGTATGCCCAAGTGTTTCTGGAGATGAATCCACCCTGGAAGAAAATCAGGATACAGACACATCTGTGGGGTTTTTTGAGGACTCAAAACCAAAAAAAAAAGAAGATCCCTTGATATCTTCAATACAATCAGTTATGAGTGTCCTTGAAAAACAAGAACATAGAAAGGAAATTAAAGAACATTCCAAAGTTGTTGGCTCACAGAGGTTACACACATTTGCTGTGAGCTTGGTGCCACTATTTGACAAAGTCGAAGATGACAATTGGTTTTCCCTAACCTTTAATGTAATGCAAGACATTCGCTCTCATACCCCTTCCATTTCACCTTCACATTTGTCAGTGGAGCAAGGAACACCACAAAAACAACAACAAATTCATTCAGTTCATCCCTCAATGGAACCATCAAGACCATACCAACCACCGACAAAACCTCTACATCAAGAACCCCCAATGCAGCCATATGCTCAACCAATGCACAACAGAGAACCATTGTCAACAGTCAACTGTTGCTGAGAATACATCAACAATCTGTGCAAATACAACAACAACCAAGTATCTATCCTCCCAGGCAAGTACAACCCCTCCATAGTGAAAGTGCTCAGTGTGTTTCACAGTATTCACAATTATCACATCCACAATCAAATCAACAATTCATGCATCAGTCATCCTTCCATACTATGCAACAGCAGTAAAAGGATAGAAAGGAAGGGGACGCCACGCAGGGTTTCTGCGAACACAAAGTGTTTATTGATCCGACATGTTTTTGACCCACACACGGGTCTTTTTCAAGTGGCGTCCCCTTCCTTTCTATCCTTTTTTGTCTATCAGCACTTTGGCAAGGCAACACATAAAACATCTATTATGTAAACATAATTAGAAAATATTGCTACGAAATGTCATTAAAGGCAATACACATATATGTAAAATATAACATTACAACATTACTGAAAATGTATTACTCAGAGTCCCTATGGTCCTCATGAACATGATTGGAGATTGATGGATTTTTGATGTGGTGTAACAGTTTCGACTAGGAAACTGGACTGAAGATATTGGGGAATGATTAGAAGAGCAAGGGCTGGAGAGTGGTGAAGGTTTGGATGTTGCCACTGCGTGTGCATAGGAAAGAACAAGTAGGTGTACGCTTCGCTGCCCAGGGCCATTAAGGTTCGGGTCACCCCTCCCTACTGCTCCGTTCCGTATGGTAACAATAAAGATTGAAAGGAAGGGACGCACGCAGGGTTTCTGCGAACACAGTGTTTATTGATCCGACATTGTCTACCCACACACGGGTCTTTTTCAACTTGAAAAAGACCCGTGTGGGGGTCGAAACAATTGGTCATAAACACTTGTGTTCGCAGAAACCCGCGTGGCGTCCCCTTCCTTTCTATTCTTACTGCTGTTGCATAGATGGAAGGATGACTGATGCATAATTGTTGATTTGATTGTGGATGTGATAATTGTGAATACTGTGAACACACTGAGCACTTTCACTATGGAGGGTTGTACTTGCCTGGGAGGATAGATACTTGGTTTGTTTGTTGTATTTGGCACAGGGAAGAAAGAGGCAGGGATCTCATGGCTGCTCGTCACAGGGGCCACTGTTATAAAGTCTGCAGCAGCTTTTTTAGAACTGTTCACCTCAGTACTATTAGCTGAGCTCAGAGGTAGCTGAGTTTAGGCTCCCTACTTACTACAATGTTGCAAATTACTAGAGATGTCCGAACTTCGAAAAATCCGGTCCGCGCGAGGATCCGCGGATTTTCGAAAAAATCCGAAAATTCGAAAATCCGCGAGCGGACCCGTTAAAACGTATTAAAATTAAAGTTCGGCAAAATCCGCATTAAAAGTGGTCTAAATAGCCTTGGTAACGTACACTTAACCACTCAGGGACCTGGGTAATGGCCTTAGAAGCATGATAACGCCAACAATACCTAAAAAGTACAGTCCGCTAGCGTGACTTAAAAAAACGGTATTTTTCGAAAATATGAGGATTCCCGTAAAAACGAAGATTTCCGTAAAAAAACGAGGCTTTCTGTAACTATGATAGCTGCCATTGGCTAATTTGGATCATGTGGCTTGCTCCGTCTTGAAAATTTACACGAATTACTCGTTTTTACGAGTATTCTCGTAATTACGAGAATACTCGTGATTACGTGAATCCTCGTAATTACGCGAATCCTCGTAATTACGAGGATCTTTGGTTTTTCCGTATCCCGCAAGTATCGTAGATCCTCGTAATTACGGAGATACTCGTATTTTCGAAAATTTTCGTAAAAAAAAAAAAAAAAAATCCGCAGTTCGGAAGTTTGGAAGTCCGGAAAGTCCGGAATAATCCGCCGTTCGCGGACGGGAGAAATCCGCGGCGGATCCGGGTTCGGGTCCGCGAACCGGCCATCTCTACAAATTACAGCAGCAGAACAAGGAGAGCAGTTCTAACACAAGTAAAAGCTGACAGGGAAAACACTGGGCGCCCTGGTTTAATATAGGCGCCCTAGCACTTTGCCTAGGTGGCTTATGCCTAAAAACGACCCTGCATACAGACACTGTACATGCACTATACATGCAGTGTACATATCGTATATATATATATACTCTACACTATACATACAGTGTACATACACTGTACATACACTTGACATACTCTATGCTACAAATACACTACACATACACTATACATGATACTCTACACTATAAATACAGCGTACATAAAATATATATATATACTCTACACTATACATACTCTACATTGCACATACACTGTACATTCACTATACATACCTACATTGTTCATACATTATACATACAGTATACTCTACACTATACATACAATATACATAGAGTACATATATACTCTATATTATACATACTTGACACTGCACATACACTATACATACAGACACTGTACATAAAGTAGATATACTCTACACTATACATACAGTGTGCATAGAGTATATATACTCTACACTACACATACTGTACACTATACATACATTATATATACAGACACTGTATTACACTACATACACTTTACATACAGTGTACATACAGTATATAAACTCTACATTATACATACAGTGTACATATACTATACATACTCTGTAGTACACATGCACTATACATACTCAACACTATAAATACAGTGTACGGTACATACACTGTACATACAGCATACACTATATTACACATACACTATAAATACTCTAAACTAAATACAGTGCACATACAGTAAACATGCTCTACACTATATATATATATACTATACATCAAAAAGACCCAGCACCAGCTATATATATAGTAGTTTAATAACTACGGTAAGCAAAACAAAATAGAACTACTGTGCACACTTATATTACCAATTAAAAGACCTTTATTAAACTATCAGGGTTACGCAATTAAAATCATTTAAAAATAGAACCTAACAGCCAATACATTAAAGACTATGCATAAGTAAATACAGGAGTCTTGCATATCATGGAGGTACATATAGATCAAGTAAAGTGTATACCAGGGATGTCCAACCTGCGGCCCTCCAGATGTATGAAAACTACAATTCCCAGCATTCCTCCATTGCAAACAAAACCAAGGAAAGTTGTAGGGCCGCAGGTTGGACCTCCCTGGTCTATACAATAAGCAAGAGGCATAGCTACCAACTCAAGGTAAATCAGTCAAATGTCATATAAAGGCTGATGTGAGGGCTGCGAGCAGACGCGTTTCGCCCCCCACTGCTTTTGGGGCTCTCATGTGCCCAACAGAAATTAAGATTCCTCATGTGCCCTTCATTTCTGTTTAGCATATGAGGAAGCCCCCAAAGCTGTGCATAGTCTTTATGTATTGGGCATTTTTAAATGATTGGTGCTAATTTTGCCCCAACCAATCAGATCTTATTTAACATTTGTAAGCTTACATCTGATTGGTTGGGGCAAAATTAGCACCATTTTAAACGATAAGAACTTTTATTGAATAACCCTGTTAATATGCTCTATAGTTCACATACGTCACGTTACATACACGTGGCTAGGGGCGTAACTGGCCATGTGACGCAATTTACGTCACATAGGAGGCGTGGCCAGAAGAAAGAAGGTGTTCCGGAGACAGACTCTCAGGTAGGTTCGGGTCGCGGGAGTTTGGGGGGGTCTCGCGGGTGTGCGGGAGACCACCCCAAAATCCGGGAGACTCCGGGGACTCCCGGGAGGGTTGGGATGCCTGACATACAGTATATATGCTCTACACTATACATACAACTATACATACAGTATACATATACTATACATACACTATACTCTACACTAAATACAGTGTACATACAGTAAACATACTCTACACTATACATACAGTGTACATACAGTGTATATACAGTATACATACAGTACATGTACTCTACGCTATACATATTCTACACTGTACATACAGTATACATACACTGTACATACACACACAATGTACATACACTTTATATACAGTATATATACTCTACACTGTACATACACTATACATACAGTGCACATACACATTACATACATTATACTACACATACACTTTACATACTCTACACTATAAATACAGTGTACATACAATAAACATACTCTACACGTTACATACTCTACACTGTACATTCATTTTACATACACTATAGATACATTGTGTGCATACATTGTGCATACAGACACATACAGTGTATATACAGTGTACCTAAAGTATATATACTCTACACTATACATACAGTGTACATACACTATACATACACTTCACATATTGTATATTAAACATACTCTACTCTATAAATTCAGAGTACATACAATATACATACAGTGTACATAGAATATATATACTCTACATTGTACATACAGACACTGTACATACAGTATAAATACTACATACATGCACTGTACATAGAGACAGTGTACATACACTATACACTACATACAGTGTTAATACAGTTTACATAGAGTATACTCTACACTATTCATTCAACTATACATACAGTGTAAATAAACTATACATACATACAGTTTACATGCTGTATACTACACATACTCTACACTATACATACAGTGTACATAGTATATAATCTACACTACAAATACTCTACACTGTACATACACTGTACCTACAGTATATATACTCTACACTGTATACTAAACATACAGTGTACATACACTATACATACTCTACACTATACATACAGAGTACATTCAGTATACATACTCTACACCATACATACAGTGTACATATACTATACATATACTATGCATACTCTTCACTACACATGCAGTGTACATACTCTATAAATACAGAGTATACAGTATACATATGCTACACTATACATAAAGTATATATATTTTACACTATACACACAGTATATACAGTGTACATATAGTATACATACACTACACTATACATACACTATACATACACTTAACATACTGTATACTACACATACTCTACAGTATAAATACAGATTACATACAATATACATTCTCTACAATATAGATACAGTGTACATAGAGTATATGTACTCTACACTATATATACTCTACACTTTACATACATTATACAA
Source organism: Hymenochirus boettgeri (assembly GCA_019447015.1). NCBI lineage: Eukaryota > Metazoa > Chordata > Amphibia > Anura > Pipidae > Hymenochirus > Hymenochirus boettgeri. The sequence continues at coordinate 227,790,352 of CM033476.1, read as the reverse complement.
AAACTGTACATACACTATACATAAAGACACTGTACATACAGAATATGTACTCTACACTGTACATACATTATAAAAATACTGTACATACTGTAAATACAGACATTGTACATACACTGTACATACAGTATATATACTCTACACTTTATATACTCTACAGTGTATATACAATATACACACACTGTATTTATAACTACACATACAGTGTACATACACTATACATACACCTTACATACTCTATACTACTCATACACTATACATACATACTCTACATGCTATAGAAAAGTCAAGTGCTGATTTGACAGTAGTTTAGTACCGTGCAACATAACAAATAATAGTATACATGAGTTGTATACGTAGATTAATTAAAATTCTCTAGGATAGTAGAGAAAGAAAAGAAGAGATTAGTGGGTAACAGGAATGGGGAAGACAGTGATGGAAAGGATGTTTACTGTGTGCAATTTCTTGCAAGTATCAATGTTCTAATTGAATAAATGGAAACTAAAGTTCATATGGTTCTTCCTCACTGAAAGATTGCTCTAGGTTGATTATAAAGTCCTTCTAGCTGGTGCTGCTTCTTGCCATATAGATTTAAATGTAGTATATTATAGCAAGAATTGTAAGTTGGGGTAATCTTTAACGTTCACAATTCTTTACAACATGGATGGAAAAGGAACAGAAATAGCTATTGAGCCTACACTGAAATGTAAAAAAACCTCCCAAAAGATATCAAGGCTTGGAAGGAGACCCAAAAGAAATATGGTCTCCCCCTACACAATCTCTAAATACACGCATATAAATGATCTCCCTGACTTCGCACAAACAACAGAAGTCCCAGGGTTCACAACCTGGAAAGAGAAAAGAATCAAAACATTATCAGACACGCTACAAAAAATAGATTTCTCATATTTAGATCATTTAAAGAAAAATTTGACATACCCGCTACACACTTTCTCCTAAACTTGAAAGTTAAACCCCTAGACCAGAGTAATGTGGCGAAATAGGGTAGGGAATTACAACAGGAAGATATTACCCAAAATGAATAGAACATAGTAAGGAAATGCAATCTAGGAGTAAAACACTATTAAAAATAATGCACAGAGCGTATTTAACCTTTAAATTTACCAGAATAGGAGCACAATCAGAAATGCTACCATCAACTGGCTGCCCAAAATGCAACACCTTGCATTGGTAGACCGATAGAAAAAGATTTGGGGGTTCTAGTAGATAACAGACTTAGCTGTAGCAAACATTTCCAGGTAGCAACCGCTAGAGATAGCCCCTATATAGGGGAATAGATTCAAGAGAAAAAATATTATTCTCCCTCATTACAAGGCACTGGTAAGGCCTCATTTGGAATATGTGGTGCAGTTTTGAAATCCCATATACAAAAGGGACATCTTGGAAATTGAAGGGGCAACTAAAATAATAAAGGGAATGAAGGGGCTTGACTATGCAGAAAGATTAGACAAGTTAGAGTTGTTTACAAATAATACTTTATATTTGGAATATGCAGTGCAATTTTGGAATCCTGTGTACAAAAAGGACATCTTTGAAATGGAAAGGGTTCAGAGAAGGGCAACTAAATTAATAAGGGGATTAGTGCTTGAATATGAAGAGAGACTGGAAAAGTTACAATTATGTACTCTGGAGAAAAGGCGCTTGCGTGGGGATATGATTACTGTGTATAAATACATTAACGGGCCATACAGTAAATTATCTGGGGCATTGTTCACCAATAGAACATGTCAGAGGACACGTGGACATCCCTTAAGACTTGAAGAAAAAAGGTTTCTGCTTCAAGTTCGGAAAGGGTTTTTCACTGTGAGAACGGTAAAGCTATGTCTTCCAGCAGACTTTGATATGGCCGGTTCATTGGTCAGTTTCAAAAAAAAGCTGGATGAGTTTCTACAAACAAAGAATGTTGCAAGTTACTGGTATTGATTCATAAAGTAGAGTTGATTCAGGGAAATTTCCGATTTCCACTTGGAGTCAGGAAGGAATTTTATTCCCCTTCATAAATTTGGTGGGGTTTTATTTGCCTTCCTCTGGATCAACAGTTAGGCAGGAAATGAGGATATTGCTAGATGGGTTGGACTGGATGGACGTATGTCTTTATTCAACCTCAAATACTATACAATATTCTCTGGTGCATTGTTCACTAATAGGTCATTATAAGAGGACTTGTGGACATTTTTAGCTTTTTTTTTTGCCTTCATCTGAAACAACTGTTAGGTAGGGTTCAAAGGTTGGACTAAATGGATGTATGTCTTTAGTCAACCTCAATTTCTATGTTACTATCTAACCCTACTGCACATGTTTTGGAAACATGTAGCCCGTTTTTATTGGCACAATCAGAGGACAGACCCATTATTTATTAACACAGGTACTCCACTGAACATTCTCCAAAAGCCCCATTATGGGCACATTATTTCTACAAGTAGATTTGATCTTATGAAATCAAGGCACTAGACTAAACTGATCATCCATAACTCACCGGGAACTTGGTCATTATTGGAATCCACTGTTAAATTATTATGTTTCAATATGGTTGCAGAAAGGAAACTGTAAAAACTATAACAAAACACCTTTGATGTTTGTAATGTTAACATATTGGCAAAGGAACATGACTGGTTCAAGCATGTGAAAATAAAGAAACCAAGCCTAAATAGAGGTGGGGGTGTTCGACACTAACTGTCTGCCATGTACAATGCTGTTTTGACACCTTACCCTGGGCGTTCCTATAACACCTCATAGCCACTATCCAATCACACCCTTAACACCTGGCTGTGATATGCTAATTGGGATTTTCCAGGGTACATAATTGCCACAGATTCTTGTACAAGTCATTCTGAATTGAGAAAGCCAGTCGGATGACTAGCGAAATGTCTTCAAGAACTAAACTTCAAGTCCGGTTGATCTAATTGAATACAACAGATATACCATGACCTGGATGAATGAGAACCTTCACAAGCATACTGTTGTTGCAAAGTTAGTTTGAATACTTAATAAAAGTCAAAATGGAGGTGCTACAATATGATGCCTGTTACATGGAACGCCATGTTGTATACTATGCTTCTACGATGCATTCCAAAAAATTATATTTTTAACCATAGACTTTGGCAATGAAGTCTTCAAATTATTTTGAAGACTGAATAAAGTCTGTCATTTTTTAAAAATCCTGATACATACAGTCCTCAGCCGTGGCAGACTTCCCTATAGGGAAAGCTAGGTACACACAGTACCGATAAAGCCCCGATACCCACCTAGAGCCCAACTTGTGGAGTGTAGGTGTAAAGCATAAAGTTTCTGTATTTGTCTGTTTCCAGCAAAATAACTAGTTTTACCTAGAGTTGTGTTTCAGGGTAAGCAAAAGGGCTTTTATTTAACCCTAAATTGTTTGTAGAGCAGTTGCCCTCAGAGTTTCATGCCCTATATAAAACTCATCGGTGACTTAATATCCTTATATTACACTATTACATTATATTACTTAAACCACTATATAATATATGTATGTATATGCAAAATTTTATTTATAAAGCAACACTTGGGTATGCAGCGCTGTAAATTATAAAATACAGTGTATAAAAGCAAGGGGATAAGTGAAAGCATTTAAATAGATAAATTAAAATTACATAAATAGTTTCATACATAGGTTAAACGGTATCTCCACTCATAATATTGACTTTTGGGAATCCAGTTCTATTGAAGAACGGGAGGTAAAGGAGCTGTGCCTTACCTTCCGTTCTTCAATAGAACAAACAGGAGCCAGGAGAGAAGGTAAGAAACGTATCCACTCGCTCACTGCCGCGGCGCGTAGTCTGACAGGTCCCGACAGTCCTGGTCTTCTATGCGCATGCGCGATCTATGCGCATAGAAAACAAGGTCCGTCGGGACCAAGTGCCGGGGGAGCGAACGAGCGGGTAAGTTTCTTACCTTCTCTCCTGGCTCCTGTTTGTTCTATTGAAGAACGGAAGGTAAGGCACAGCTCCTTTACCTCCCGTTCTTCAATAGAACTGGATTCCCAAAAGTCAATATTATGAGTGGAGATACCCTTTAAAAATATATATGTGTGAGTGAGAAGAAAGGGGCGTAACTACCTGGGGAGCAGACCCTGCAGTCACAGAGGGCTCCAACATTTTATGGCTCAGTGACTCATTCTCATATTCTTTGGATAATTAATTCAGAAAAATCTCTAGATCCGGTTTCAGAACTCACACAATCTTATCGAGGAAAACGTAAAATGGATTATTTCGGAAGCTCAAAACACAAGAAGATGAAAGGCAAAAAAATTGTTTATAATGATCACAGAATGTAAAATAACACATAACCCTATTATTCATTCAGCTTTTCTAGGACATATCAACTGTAAACTAAACTACTGGTATTGATACATAAAGTTGGAGTTGATCCAGGTATATTTCTGATTGCCACTTGGAGTCAGGAAGGATTGCTTCCCCTTCATAATTCTGGTGGATATTACTATAAGTCAGCTCTGAAGTAGCATGTAGCAGAACGATCCTAAAAGCACTCAGGGGACCAGCATCCCAATACCAAGTGTTAGGAAGGTTAGGCAGGTGGTAGGGGACTTCATCATTAGAAAGGTGGATCGAGTTATCTGCCACCGATACCCTGCATGCGAAACAGTGTTTTGCCTGCCTGGAGCTAGGGTTCAACATGTATTGGATCTTGTAGACCGATTATTGGGTGGGGCTGGGAGTGACCCAGCAGTCTTGGTTCATATTGGTGCCAATGACAAAGTTAGAGGTGGAGGAGAGTTCCTTAAAATGACTTTCGAGACTAAGGGGCCAAGTTAAAGGCAAGGACCTCTATGGTAGAACTTTTGGAGATGCTACCACAGCCATGTGCTATGCTATGGAGACACTTAGGAATATTAATGCATGGCTAAAAGGTTGGGGGGTTTAGATTTTTAGAGAACCAAGCAGACTTTTCTGTTGGCTACCCAGTGTCGGACTCGACTATTGGAGCCCATCAGGAAATCTAAGACAAGTGGCCCACTAAGATGAGTTTAAGGGCCCACCTAACATTTCACAACTCTATTATCACTCATTTACATAACTACCTTACTCCTACTGACTCCTATTGTTTTTATTTTTACTGTTCCTTTTTCTCTGTATTTAAATTTTAGCTGTTTTCTCTGTTTTTTTGGTTGAATGGGCTGTTGGCCCATCGGGGGATTCCCCTGTAGTCCTGTGGGCCAGTCCAACATCTGGGGCTAGCGGCTCATTATTATGGATGAGTTGCACCTCACTGATTAAGCTGTTTTGGAGGAGATGATGGCTAAAGGGTTGAAAGAGGTTTTAAACTAAGTTGGGGGGGGGGTACTGTCAAACTCACTGTAATAGATAGCACACAGTGTAAGCACCTTGTGCTTACCAGCAAGGTGGTCCGAAACTTGCAAATGGTTTCTGATGTAAAAAGGAAGCATGTATAGTGGCAGCAAATGCATTTTAAAAAGTAACTAATAAATGGATATGTTTTAACGAGTGTTGCTCAATTTGTGGCTTTGGAATTGTTTAACATTGGTTATATGTATGGGTAGATCACTAAGCTGCTGAATTACTGCCTGTCAGAATCGCACCCTATTGGCCCAAACAGAAAAATTGTGTTGGATTGTTATTTGATCCCTTAACTAGATAGAGCCGATAACATAGTATCTTATATAAATAATATACGGAATTCCAATGGAATCTGCTGAGAAATTGTAACCAAAGTTGCATGTGTATGGCCAGCTGAAGTCAGTGTTTAGTTGCATGAATGCAATATTACCAAAGTCTTGGAAGCAAAGCATAGGGGTCATACAGGGAGATTCAATAAAAGCTCTTATTGTTAAAACTGGTGCTAATTTTGCCCCAACCAATCAGATGTTAGCTTTCAAATGTTAAATAAAATCCGATTGGTTGGGGCAAAATTAGCACCAGTTTTAACGATAAGAACTTTTATTGAATCTCCCTGATAATTATTGCTTGTTTATTTTTCTTTAGTTTTTATCTCACCAAAATCTTAAATATGGACAGAAAAAAATTACAATCTACTCAGAACAACCTACAAATGAGCATTGTAATGCTTTTTCTTAATCTCTTAAATCTAATTTACCTGTTTACATGAACTGGACAACACTGATCATAGAGTCTCCAAACCTAATGTTGCAGAGAACATACAAAAAAAAAAAGATGGGGAGGAATAGGACAAGTATAACAAAGTAATGGCTGTTCTGTTAAAGCATGGCGTTTGGTGGAGAATTCAGGATTAAGACAGAGATTACTATTTAGAATTAATGTGGATTGGCTTCAATGAGGGCAAATAGCTGTCTCTTGTTTTTTTATTTTTTTATGTAACAAGTAATTCACTCTAATCAGCAATTATTAAATTATATTCAATTTTAATTCATTTGTAGATCATTTGTGGACCAGCTTGGACATCTGGCCATGTAATTGAGGAATTATAATTTATGTAAATCAGGAGTATTTATGGACTGAAAGTACTGATTATCAAATGGGATAAAGAAGCCAAGAATGAATTAGGTCAGAAGAGGCCCCATGAACGAGTAATTAGAAAAGGGAGTGTGCATTAAAATGACTAAGCTAACACAGCACTGAATAAACATGCTCTATCATCAGAAATACCTAGTAATATAGGAATGTACCTGTGGGTTCTTGCTCTTAATATACTTGTACACCATAAATTCTAAACTGTAACAAATTTTTAAATTATAACATTGAAGGTCCCCCGGCCACCCCACCATTAAAACAAACATATTAGCATTCAAAGTACCTTGTGCAATACTTTTGTACTATCAAATAACTCTTTATTACTTATAATCTTTAACATTGTGAGACATAGTGATAAGTGATAATCAATTTGATTCTGCTAAACATGGTAGATACAAAGACAAATAGTAGTTTTTGCATTTTTGTCCATTCTGTAATACAGATTAATACATTAAAAACCCTGTTTTGTTTCTATGATGCCAAACACAGCACTTAAGCTCCGCCTCCCATCACAGTTCTGGACTCTCATTCGAAAGTTTCTTGTTAATTGGCAGCGTTTGGAAGTTAATTGGCTGTATCTTAGAAGATATACAGATATAACATAGGGGAACATAGAATACTAGATTATGTAAAAAAAAAAACAAAAAAAAAAAAACAAGCAAGATATGTAGTAACAAGAAACAAGAAACAAGTCCCAAATGACTGCCCTACCTGGGGCCCTATTTTATCTAAATCCATAATGCTGTGTAAGGCTTATCTGCAAACAAGGAATATTGCAAGTTACTGGTATTGATACATAAAGTAGAGTTGATCCAGGGAAATTTCCAATTGCCACTTGGAGTCAGGAAGGAATTTTTTCCCCCTTCATAAATTTGGTGGGTTTTTTTTTGCCTTCCTCTGGATCAACAGTTAGGCAGGAAATGAGGATATTGCTAGATGGGTTGGACTGGATGGACGTATGTCTTTATTCAACCTCAAATACTCTACTATACTATTATCATTTTCAGGATAACCATATATGCATCCTAGGCTAAGTAAGCAGAAAGTAGAATTAATGTGGCCATTTAGGGGCTTGTCCCTATGTCTTATGAAGCCACAAAGCAAGCACTCATCCTATACAGAGATCGTAACGACTATAGGTTAGATTTATTTTGCATCAAAACTTTTGCTTGCCTAAAGGGCATGTTCACATCCAAAACTAAAATTTAACCCACTTCTGGCCCCACTGTGTAGTGTAAAAAAATCCTTGCCTTACATTTCTTCTCCTTATGGTTCTCCTGCAGTGCCTGTTTAAAGTTGAAAAAAGTGAAGAGTAGGAGCTGTCTGAGTCATCTGGTCCCTGCTGCTTCTTTAATGTCAGTAAGGACAGTGACATGCGCAGGAGATCTCTCTCCCGCCCCCCTGGATCTATCTGCCTGTCGCCCTACCTATAAAACCCTTTGGCACCCTAGCCCATCCAAAACCGCAAAATCAGTTTGGAATGAAGGCATATAAGTACCACTTGGGGTGGGCTTGGGTCCTCCACAGCATATTAAAAGTTGATTTTTAGGGTGAAGATACCCTTTAAAGGTTTATAAAATGGATACAACATATATTTTCTACAATCAAACCAGATAGGAAGTAGACTCCATGCAGTAATTAACTGCAAAAATTCTTCATTTATTTCAGTACCTCAGTGGTTTCGGATCAACCAAGTATGCTTAAGAAAGGATCTTGGTCGATCCAAAACATGTTGCACTGAAATAAATGAAGAATTTTTGCAGTTAATTACTGCGTGGAATCTCCTTCCTATTCGGTTTGATTGCTTTAAAGGACATCTATAGTGAAAAAAACACATTGCCCCTTTGCAAAGTTAAATTCATGTACTCTGTGCTGCCATAATCCTATCTCTGTCAGTGACTCTGTTTAACCATGGTGCCAGATCTGTGTACAGCACATCCCCCTCCCCTCTGTTACCTCCTCCATGTCTCAACTCCTGCTAACCGACAAGCTTATCATGTGCAGTAGGAGTTAAAAGTTCAACATCCTGAAAAACACACCCACACACAGTGGCCAATAGAAAGCAAGCTGTCCTGGAGACACGGAAGAAGAAGGAGATCAGTACAGTTTACGATCTCTCACTTTGTGAACCATCATCAATCACTGAAGTCTATTAAGAAGGTGGGTCAAGTGCAGCCTTATATCTACCATGAAAGCTATCTCGCTCCCCCTGCTAATGCTGTTATCTCTATGTTTATTACAGAGCAGGGAGGGGGGATCACGTCACAGGGATTTGATTGACAGTCCAAGTAGGTGTAGAGGAATGCAATCACGTATTCTTCTAACTGGTGTATCTCAGGACAGAGAGGGAATCTGAACAAAGTGATGACACTGTGGGGGTTGTGGGGAATTATAGAACAAAATATATATATAGAAAAAAAGTTCATTTTCCCACTATAGATGCCCTTTAATTGCTGCTGGGATGGGGCAGAGAGGGTTTGAGACCCAGCAAAAGGGAGTTACAGGTGTGGGATATGCCTAACCTAGTATAAATATTTTTGCTACAGACCAATAACTATACAGTTCATGTATTTTTTTAATTATAAATATTATTCACAGTTAATATAAACCAAACATTCACCATTAATAATATAGTAAACCTTAAAGGGACAGTTCAGTCGAAATGATCAATATTTGTTAAATTGTTAGTTTGTGTAATGCCTTCTTAGTTATTCTACATAATCTCTCCCATTTTGAAAAATCAGTTGATTTCATACCCCTTGCTGTTCCCTGCTGTTTACATTAGTGAGCTGACATTTCAGGTTCTAACGGTCCTTCTTCTTCCCAGGATGCACCACATTCTTGGAATGTTCCTAACAGTAATTTCTACTGATTGGCTGTTGGATGGGTCAAACATGCTCAGATCTCTACTGAGCAACTGAATCAACCCAGGCGCTGGGTCAAGGGCAAGACCATAACCGTCTCTACCAGGGGTCCTGCAAACAGGAAGTCAGTATTTCGGCTGCAGTTATTTATACACAGACAAAATGCTGAATTGGCAAATTACAGTCATTGGGATGAAAAAATACTGCTCTTTTTTCTGAAAAGCATATGTATTTGCACTGAACTTCCCCTTTAACGATGTAAAGTGTTATTACAAAAAATGCTATATTTGATATATGCCTGCCAACACAGAAAATTTGACTTTCTAAAAAGACACAAGACTACTCATTCGCTATAACAAAATGCCTTTTTTTTAAAATTCAAAGGGGTACTATTTTAACAGGTTAACCCCCCCCCATTATTTCCGAATTACAAATTATTTTTAATTAAAGGACAAATCAGCTGTAACAATAATTTAGTTGAATCCAGATGTAATAAGGATCTAAATCACTATAGTTGGAGCTTTGAACAGGCTCATAAAGAAATCAGATCATTTTCCTTTTTTCTGAATTCAAGAGTGTGATTAAAGGGCATATCCACCCCAAAAATAAATTCTTATATGTTTTATCTGCTTAATTACGTGTTCAATGCCTCCTTCCTTGCTGCAATCTGGCTGTAAAGCAGTGAGCAGGGCTAAAAATCCCTGTAAAATGTTGCTGCCTCCAGCCCCATGTCAACGTGCCCTTTACGTGTCAATTCATGTGTACAGCTGCTCTTTCACAGCAGAGCTTGCTCCGCCTACTCCAAGTAACTTCCACCAATTGGAGCAGCCTAGCAGTTTTCACTGTGTGGGAATAACTGACTTTCTTAAGCAAAGTAACTTGAGCTCCTGTGATTTGGAAAGTTCTGATCATAAGTAAATCAATGCTGTCTGCTTTTAGGATTCTCCCTCCAAGCTGTGTGTGCTGATCACTTTGATTTAGGAAGGGGAAGGTTAGGTGTGGCGAGGTGGAACGTGAAAATGCATGCGCAAACGCGAAACAACGCGTATGAACGCACAGGGAACCGCACGATCGATTGGAATTTTCCGACGCGTCCAACCGTTCATTCGGCTGGACGAACGAACAATCGATGTCAGTTACAACCAGCGGCCCCAAACCAGATGATATTTTTGCCCAACCGAAAGTGCCGTGAATCGGTCGGTCGGCCGAAAATATCAGCTGGTGTGTACCCAGCCTAATGGTGTCCTTGCAGAGCTTTAAGGGTATGTAAACTGAAAAAAAAATGACTGCCTCATCTTAAAGGAATAGTTCCCTTGAAAAGTGAACTATTCCTTTAATTTATTGATTGAAGACTGGGAAGTTAAGGAGCTATGGCTTACTTTCCGTTCTTCTATCAATAACTATAGTGCGCATTATTGCGCAGGCGCGCTACAGTTGATTAGAAATAGGAAGCGGTCATCACTGGCTCCTGAGATATTGATTGAAGAATGGAAGGTAAGACATAGCTCCTTAACCTCCCGCTCTTCAATCAATAGATTAAAGGAATAGTTCACTTAAGTGAACTATCTAAAGAAATAAGGGACCGATCAACAAAAAAATGGTACAGTGATGGTTGGAATTATAGTGGTGGTAGGAAGAGTTATAGTTCCCAGTAATGGACCATTTCTAAAACTATTTTTCCAATTTAGATAACCTTAAAGTCCTCGGTTGGAATCCTTCCTTGGACACATCTGCAAAGAATTTGTTCTCCCTTTACTTACATAGGTTTCCTCTGGGCACTCCTGTTTCCTCCCACAATCATAAAGATATGATAGGCTGGCAGCATTCTAATCTCCAGAGCTTAAATCTGATAAAACATGACTTCTATAGAATGCTTATCTCAGGTCCCTCAAATAAAACTAAATTTCTTACATTTCTTGGAATACTTTTTAGGGTGAGATTGTACCTTTGAATTTGCTTGTGAAGGTTCTCATTCATCCAGGTCATGGTATATCTGTTGTATTCAATTAGATCAACTGGACTTGAAAAGTCCAGTTGATCTAATTGAATACAACAGATATACCTTTGAATTTATTTTCTAGTAATCGTAATTTAAGGCAACATTATGTGAAGCTTTTAACAAATACATTTTCAGGATGCTGGTATTCATTTAACCTTTTTCTTAAAAAGTTCTATGTAAAGATTCATTTAACAGTCAAATATTTTTTGGTGGATTGTAATCTCTGGGAAATTAATTTAAATATTTATAGTTCTTCCTTAAATATTTGTTTAAAGAATGAATAACTACACAATTGGGTTAAAATGCAGATTCTACAAATCTCTTTACAACAGTACCGCCACCCAACAAACAGACAACAAATTTCTCCATTGTATAACAAATTACCTATCCCATACTACCTACCATATCTGAGGAAGAAGCCATAGCTTTAAACTCACCAATTTCAACAACTGAAATCAAAGAAGCAATCAAACATTCCTCCCACACCTATAAACACTTTTCAATGCAATTCTGAACAGAAACGACAATTTCCACCCAGACAGCTAATATTATAGTTATTCCTAAACCAGGCAACAATCCTGACACATGCTCTAACTACAGACCAATCTCCCTAATAAATACAGATATTAAGATCTTTGCCAAAATCCTGCCAAATCAACATAATATTTTACCAAAATTAATCCACGGTGACCAAACAGGGTTCATACATGGCCGACAAACTACAGACAATATCCGGAGAATAATACAATAATTTCACTATGCTAAAAGCCACTCAATCCCCATGTTATCTCTATCTTTAGATGCGGAAAAAAGCTTTCAATAGGGTATCATGGCCCTATATGTCTGAAACACAGATTTGGCATAACAGGCCCCTTCCACAAAGCAATTTTTAGCATGTATTCCTCACCATCAGCAGTTACCAATAATATGGGATACCACTCACCTAGATTCTCAATTCTTAACAGAACAAGACAGGGATGCCCCCTACCAACCCTTCTCTTTGTCCTATGCATTGAACTGCTAGCAACCAGAATCAGAGACCACCCACATATCCCCAGTTTAAAAATTGGGATGGACGAATATAAAGTTGCTCTTTTTGTAGATGATACCCTTCTTACTATAACACACCCTAAAACCTCCCTCCCCCATGTTTTCAAAACAATAGAAGGATTTAGCATCCTCTCTAGCTTCAAAGTAAACCATGAAAAATCAATTGCTCTACCAATGGACATACCACTACACACACTTAAACTACTCAAACTCAATTTTCCCTTCTAGTGGGCATTCACAATCCTTTAAATACCTAGGAATGCATATTTGTCCTGATCCCTCAGAACTTTACAGGCTGAACTATCGCCCATTATTCCAAACACTGAAAGCCCAACTAAAAAAATGGTCCACCAATAACATATCACTATTCAGAAGAATCTATTCAACAAAAATGATGACTTTACCCCGAATTCTATACCTTTTCTGAGCCCTTCCAATTTCAGTTCCACCAGAAAACCTGGGTACAAAAAGGACATCTTTGAAATGGAAAGGGTTCAGAGAAGGGCAACTAAATTAATAAGGGGATTGGGGGAGCTTGAATATGAAGAGAGACTGGAAAAGTTACAATTATGTACACTGGAGAAAAGGCGCTTGCGTGGGGATATGATTACTGTGTATAAATACATTAACGGGCCATACAATAAACTATCTGGGGCATTGTTCACCAATAGAACATGTCAGGGGACACGAGAACATCCCTTAAGTCTTGAAGAAAAAAAAGATTTCGGCTTCAAGCTCGGAAAGGGTTTTTCACTGTGAGAACGGTAAAGCTATGGAACTGTCTTCCAGTGGACGTTGTTGTGGCAGGTTCATTGGTCAGTTTAAAAAAAAGCTGGATGAGTTTCTGCAAACAAGGAATGTTGCAAGTTACTGGTATTGATACATAAAGTAGAGTTGATCCAGGGAAATTTCTGATTGCCACTTGGAGTCAGAAAGGAATTTTTTCCCCGTTTATAAATTTGGTGTTTATTTTTGCCTTCCTCTGGATCAACATTTAGGCAGGAAATGAGGATATTGCTAGATGGGTTGGACTGGATGGACATATGTCTTTATTTAACCTCAAATTCTATAAACTATAAACCTTAAAGCTTTACAAATTGCAACTCATAAATTTGTGTGGAATCATAAAAAAAAACAAGAATAGCATCCTCCACCCCCAATGACCAGGATCACTGGGGGGAGCCACCTTACCACCCTTTCAACAGTACTACCCAGTGGCCAGAATAGCTCAAACTATTGTTTGGCATTTATCAGACCCAACCATTCGACGGTTTCAACTCATATCAAATCTAACATGCCCTATACCCCTCAGCAACTTCTTATGGACCAAACAAAATAAAACAATTTTAAATATCAGCAAGGACAACCCCTATCTTGAGCACAATATCACTCTCTGGCATAAATCAGTTATTCAATAGTTGCTAATATCCAACCTCTCTCTCATGACCACAATATTCTACAACCCCGACTTCCCCCCAGTCCAAACACCAAATCAATGGTCACCCTGGATAGAAAAAAAATTAACCCATATCACACACTTAATCAACGCTTACCAAATAATATCTTAGAAAACAGCACAAACTATCTTAAAACTCCCTCAAACAGAATGGTTCAGATTCACACAAATACGTCACAAAATTCATCACAAAAAAAACAGAAAAGGAGTCTCTCAACCAACAATGTCACCTTTGTCCTAAGTCACCATTGGGCTCTAAAACAATTTCACAACTCTACACTATCATGGACAAGCATAGATTCCCACACAAAACATCCTCACATGATATACTGGGAAGAAAAGCTAAATTTGACACTGGAACCAGAGACATGGGCAAACATCTTCAATAGAATAGACAAATTATAATAGCAGGGAGGCGCACTCTGATGACACAATAAAAAGTTCTCTCTCATCAGAGTGCGCCTCCCTGCTATTATACTTCATCTATGGAATTTACTGCTAGTGGTTGAGAAGTTTGGGGGAAGCAGCACTGTTGAAGATTTACAGTGTTTTAGGTGTGCGAGGATAAACATACATACGCCAATCTTCAATAGAATGCATAAATGCTCCATCAACACCATTGTGAGAGAAAAAAAGTTACAAGATTCTTTGTTGATGGTAAATATCTTCATCCAAGCTCAACAAAATAGATCCTTCAATCCCCCAACACTGTTTCAGAGGATGTGGGTGGGAAGCAGACTCCCTACACTGTTGGTGGTCTTGCCGAGAGGTACAAAAAAATCTGGAAAGGCAGTTTCAATCTAAGTAATGAACTTTTATACCTCACTCTAATCCCAGACCCTTGGATGGCCCTATTTGACAGAGCCCCCAAAGATAGACCCACACATCAGGTAAAATTAATATCCAGTATCTGTACAGCAACATGTTGCATAATTAATTGCCACAACGTGGAAACAAACAGTCCCAACAAGACCACACCTTATAAATAAGATATGGTGGATATGCCAAAATGAACGAAGGACACCTTCCCTGAAAGGAACAATGAAATTATTTGACAAAATATGGACCCCCTGGCTGTGGAGAATGGAAAACACCTAAACTCCCACCTCATCCCCCCTCCCCACCAATTTATTACTAAACCCATATTATTTACTCTTTCAAATCTAACCCCCTATCCCCCCCCCTTTTTTTTCTTTTTACCTTTTCCATTGACCCTATCCCCTATTCCTCTGGACAACAAATTATAGCATAGTAAAAAGACCAACCAAGCAAATAAATACATATCCAATATATGTTTCTAATTTACAAGATATACACTATTTTCTATCATCAATATGCTATTATCTATCTGCTTGTGAAGCTTCTCATTCATCCGGACATGGTATATCTGTTGTATTAATTAGATCAACTGGACTTGAAGTTTAGTTCTTGAAGACGTTTCGCGTAGTCATCCGACTGGCTTTCTCGATTCTGTACAAGTCATTCTGAATTGGAAAGCCAGTCGGATGACTAGCGAAACGTCTTCAAGAACTAAACTTCAAGTCCAGTTGATCTAATTGAATACAACAGATATACTATTATCTATCATTTGCAATGTTTCTCTGTTCTTTCTAGTAATAAGCAAATGAATATGATACTAATATGTTCACCATTATATTTCAGACTATATATTGTTAAAATGTTTATGAATTAGAATCATAGCAAATATGCGAAACTTTAAAATGTAAAATGTAATTAATGAAAATCAAATAAAACTGATTAAAAAAACAAACAAACAACAAATATTTTTAAAGTAGGGTTAATAAATCGAAACATTTTTTGTTACTTTGATTAACCATCAGTCCATTAAAAATTAGATGTTTTCTCTAATCTTTAAATCTATTTCCATATTAAAATGAGATTTTGGTGATTTACATGAATAAGGTTTAGCAACAAGCAGGAATTTAGAAGATTTGCTGCAGGACACTACAGATTAGTTCAAACAGCTGCTGGTGGAACTGGACTATATATCTACTGCTCTCCTATCACAGTGCTTACAAAGCCCTTTTTGTATAAAGTAGACTATTAACATGGATTTTTTGATCTGATACAAAACAATACCATGAAAAAGATCAAATATGCCAGGAAAAATAATGAAAATGTGATTGAAAAAAAAAAATCACTTTTTGGTTAATATTACTTTTACACTACAAGGATCTTAAAGGGCAAGCCCTCCCCTCAAATTAAAAAAATGTATATAGCTAAATGACCCCTAAACTGCAACAGTTAGAAAGTGGAGACATGTAAGACTAACCCAAAATGCTGCACACTGTTCTGTTACCCCTCTTTCTGCTTTCTGGTTTGTCCAGATAGCAGATGTCAGTCATGGCAATATAATTATAATCAATATCATGGGCAATGACTGAATTCTATTCCTTTAATTGCCTCTTTTGAGCAAGTGTGAGCCTTTCAAAGAGCTTGGAGAACAGATAGAAATAATTTAAGAGGAAGGGTGAAGAAAAAATTCACATATATAACAGGTAAGTCCTACATCTGTCCACCTTCTAACTATTGGGGTGTGATATTCCTTTAAATAATTTTTCTTTTGTGAAAAGAATAAAAGGCAATATGTAGAAAATCGGGCTGTTGTACATCCATATTAAAGTGCAACTAAAGACCAAAAATACAATACATACAAAAAATAGAATTCTAGTGCACAAACAATTCTAATTGCATATTGGCTACCTCCATAGGTAGCCGATAAAGCACCTGCACACGGGGCGACTCGCAATGCACGATGTGTACACTTTCGTTGAGCCTCTAGTGTACTCTGCAGCCTTTCCTCACTAGAACCTCACAGTCAATTATGTTATAGATTTGAACAGGGAATTTTAGTGTAGACCTATTGCATTGCATATAATGCACCTACTCAGCAGGGGCGTAACTACCGGGGGAGCAATATTTTTCCTATGACAGATATAGCCTCCTCCCAGAAAACCACTATGGATGAAGCACGAATAGGGGCCCCATCATAGTTTTGCTGGGGGGGCACAGTGATTCATAGTTACTTCACTTCTACTCAGACATCAGCTCAATGACTGTAAGGATACATGTTTTAAAGTTGTCCCATGGGGCTGCCATCTTGGCCCCCCCTCCTGAATTATCACACATGCCCAATAGCCATGCCTTAGAAACTGAGCATAAATAGCAAACTCCTATTTTGCTAGTATACTTACTTATCAAAGCCAATTAATACTGCACCTACATTAGGTTAGAAATAGTATTGCAGTAAAAATTGTGCATATGGATTTTAAAAGAACAAGCTTCCTAAATTCTGTTTACACTGGATAATTTGAACTTGAAAATGGAGGCAAGTCACTAATAGGGAGATCCAAGCTGGATACAGAAAACTGGAAACAGGGACAAACTGGAAATATGAACCAACAGGAAACTGAGCTAAAGAACAATCCTATTGTATACATTTCACAAGTAAAGATATAGGCAATGAAAGTTTTAGTTAAAATATGTTAATTAAGTTATATAAACACAAAGTTACTTAAAAGAAAAGAGAAGACAAATGTTCATGCTTAAAAGCCATTTTCTCTTTTATTAACACAATGCAATGTAAAATGAACAACAACGAAATATATTAACAAATATTAACTGTTCAAGATTGCTACTGTGAATATATGCAATATGTTTGTTATATGCAAAACTTTTCTGTAAAATAAAACGAATATTAAAAAAAAACTGGCCATACACATGTAATCCCACAGCATGTGTGCCGACAGATCACATTGGTATCTGTCGGCACACATGCTGTGGGAACAGCACACATGGACCCAACCGAACAGTTGGCCGTGCGGCCATACACTGCACAATCGTATCAGCTCCCCCTACTTCAAGTAAAGGGAGCCGATGACGTCTGCCGGAAATTTTCCGTCATTCCCGGTCGTTTGTCGGCACTCCGATCGGTCGGGAAAAGCTCCTACACACGAACGATAATAGGTAAATTCCGTTGTTCACTGGTGGGAATTACCTATTATCGTTTATACGTATGGTCACCTTTAGGACCGCCTAGGCTGTTCTTCCATGCACTCAATTTAAGATCACAAAATGAACGGGTCAGATAGGAACATCACAAGATAAACCCTGCTTGTAAAATGTGGCCTTTAGATATTGGATAGATAGAGATGGATTAACATCAAATTGGCCCCCGGGCAAGGGGCTGACTTTTGGGGCCTCCTTGTTCTTGTATTGTATGTGCTGTAGTACTGACGTTTACTGGGCTCTAGGCAGCTGCCTAGATTGCCTTAATGGATAAACCTGCTCTGAATAGATATCTCAAATCTATATAATGTCTGCCTATTTTGTAATAATATAGCACTTTAGCAATTACATATAAATGTATCTACTGCAATGTATGCACTTTATTACATAACTATGAACTTTGTTACAATACTTATGTATAAATATTGCATTTGCACTTTGGGAACGGCAATTTATTAAGCAGTGGATATATGTTAATATATGGTTAATATAGCACTTTAGGTGACGAATGAGAATGAGGTGTGGAGCGTGGGGCACGGTATAATTTTGCTCACTGTGTGTCCATTTGATTAAACTTGAAAATGAATGCACAGACGTTCGAAACATGTTGTGTTTCTAGCAGCAATAAAATAACACTTTTGCAAGCTTAGACTTGCCAGTATCTTCCTGCTTCTTACTTGTTATGATAATATTTGCCTAGTGTATGGCCAGGGTAACATTGCTACATACGCAAAGTCCACGCATGTTGCTCATAATTTCTGAGATGTTGATACACAGCCCTGTGTGTAACTATTAAAGGGGAATGTTGGAGGGTAAGCATTTAAGTTTGATGTTTTAATTAACATTAAATTGATAGATTGAACATTCAAATCTAGACACCTTTGAAACTGATCAGTTGAACCAACACCAGTGATTTGTTAAAATAAATAACTTTCTACACTGCATCGTACGCAGTCGCACGCATGTGTGAATCCGGTGAGATTTCCCCATTTCCATTATGGAAATGCATGCGATTGCTGAAAGAAATGGTGATCTCATGTGTTTCCAGAACAGAAATGGATGTGCAATCGCATGTGCATCAGAAATCGCAGGAACTTTTGTGTTCCCGCAATTTACGTTATATTAAAAATCGCATTTGTTGTAAGGGTGGCCTAACCCTAAAAGAGTTTTTCTTTAAAAAAAATCTGCAGTCTGTGCAGCTCCCTTACATTTAAAAGGCATGTCCTCCTATCTATATGTCAGTAAATTCAGTGTAATGTGTTAAGTGCAGCATTTCTAGCCTTCAAGCCTAAACGCTTGTAGTTCACCTTTAAATGCTCCTGTCCCTTACAATGATATCTTCTTTTGCTTTTCATACAAAAAGAAAAGTAACCTTTGCAGTTTATTAATTATCTAGCATGGATGTAAAAATCAGAATATTTACATTTTATTAAAAATTAAAAGTAAGTCTGGGGAATTGAACCTGCAACGTCATGTATTTGTCTTGCTAAATGCAGAAAATGCTTTGCCACAGTTTACCTGTCCTTTAATAAAAGGAAAGTATACAGTTTAGGGGTGACTATGCCAGTGGTGCCACCCTGTATGATGCTCCCTGGACAAGAGTTGAAAGATCAGACTGGTGGTATACACAAATTACATAATATAGATATTTGATTATTTGAATATCCTCAAGATGCCATTTCACTCAGGCAGTGGGCGGGGGGAAGTGAGAAAACCACCTGTTAAATTGATCCAGTTTGCAAGTATGTGAAATGCAAAGTTTTTCTAAAAGTAATTAAAAGTAAAAAAGGTTAAAATTTAAGCCTTTCTAGATTGGGGTTACCTTGACGTGGTTGGAATGTGTGCTAAATGTATGCTAGAACCTCTATGCTTATAATGCAAGCAAGTGTGCAGATAATTTGATATTTTATGGGGCCTAGGAAAGTGTATTGATTATCTTTTCTGTTGGTTTAAATGATTGACTAGATCAGTAGCACTTCCGTTCCCATAGTACATCTATACTCAAGGGGTGTCAAATCATATTTAAAATTTCCACACTGTTATGAGCAAACACTCCTGTATGTCTGACTTTCATAAATTACTTACACTTAAAGGGGAACTGTGGTCTCCAAACTCAAACAAGTTGAGTTTAAATGAGTGGCCCACAGCACCTGTGAGCGGGTAGGGCCACGGCACCTGTGAGTGGGTGGGGCTTAAGCTCCCGGGAGTGGGCGGGGCTTAGGCATCCACGAGTGGGTGGGGCCACATGGGGCTGAAGGGAATGGGCCAAGGGGGGCCTGCAACTGGAGGGACCATTGGGTCCATGAGGGACCAGGGGGGCTGCAAAGGGGAGGAGACAGGGCAGATTGACTGACAGGTTTCAGAGCAGGAAGCAGGAAGTGCAGGGGACCTGGTGATGCTGCTGCCATATCACACACAAAAATGTAAATATTTTCAAAACTATGTCAAATAAACAATGGAAATAAATTGCAAAAACTCTCAGAAGAGCAATTCCTATCAATTTACCTAAAGTGATTTTTGGACCACAGTTCCTCTTTAAGTATTATACTTAATAAAATATACTGTAAAAAAAAATGGTTAAGGAATGGACACAAGAAAATCAGGTTAACTTAAATATTTATTTATAGTTAATATATGCATTACAGAAATTCTTGTGACATAAACAAGAGGTAGAGGATGCCTATAACCATTAGATTCAGTAATGGAAACATTACTTGTCATTAGTGACGAGCTGTGTTTTTCACTTAAAGGGGAATGATGGTCTTCAACATGTTAGGGTTAAATAAATGCATGCAGTCTTACGTTTAAAACGAGTTCTGCAAAAAAAAAAA
This sequence comes from Hymenochirus boettgeri, assembly GCA_019447015.1. Classification (NCBI taxonomy): domain Eukaryota; kingdom Metazoa; phylum Chordata; class Amphibia; order Anura; family Pipidae; genus Hymenochirus; species Hymenochirus boettgeri. Next base: position 227,769,614 of record CM033476.1, on the reverse strand, counting down.
ATAAAAAATAAAAAAATCCGCACTTCTGGAAATGGATAAATATATTGGACTCCAATAGACAAAGATGGTAGGCGCACACCGAACTGAGGAAATCCAAACGGGATGTATAAAACCTTATACTTTATTCAATACATGCAGCAGTAAACACACAAGTGAACGCCTGTGAATAGGTAATATTGAATAAAGTATAAGGTTTTATACATCCCGTTTGGATTTCATCAGTTCGGTGTGCGCCTACCATCTTTGTCTATTGGAGTCTGTTAAACACGGTCCAAGCGAAGGGTCCGGGGCAGGCGGCACCCAGACCACCCAGGGGAGCCGGTGAGTTACGACTATCCTTACTGTGTAGATCGAATTGATGCAAGTTCTTTGATGTGACAGGTTCGGGGTATATACACCCAGGCCTCTACAATTTATAAATAAGCCCATTATACAACCAGTATACCTAGCATATATGTTATGGTCTGGTTAGAGGCTGCATTCATCAGTTAGGATTTAGATTGTTTTTTTTTTGTTAAACCTGATTGTAAGATAAATATATTGCACATACACAACACAGCATCATCCAACGCATTTTGGGGACCATCCCCTTTGGGAGCAGTCCCAGAAACACCTTTGATAATTCTGTGTATGTGCAGTAAGTTATCAATTTCTGGAAGCACACCTTTTTTTAATATGGTGGGGCAAAGACTGCATGGATGCGCACTCTGGTCTTTTGACTGATACTTGTGGGCATTGAGTGGTGCAGTTTGTTTTGTTATTGTCTTCAGAAAATGTTAACACTTCCTGATTCCAAGAGCCGACCCCTTACTCCTTCTCAGTCCTAGCAACGATAGCTTAAGTGTTCAAAACGTTATATTGCTGAATGCTTTCTCACAGGTTTTACCCAGAGATGTGACCCAGGGCTCATATTAAAGGTAAGTCTGAATGCTTTTATTCAACTCGTTAGAGAAACTTAATTTCTGCAGAATTAAAGGAGAAGTATATTGCACAGAGTTTTTTTTAAAACCAGTTAAAATGAAGTACCTGAGGCAGGAAGGGTAGGATTGGTTATTTCTACTCCTTAATGTTGTTTCACTAAGGAGCGCAAGCTTTGTGCACTTCATCTGCCAGGCTTCCCCCTGGCTTTAGCACTCTCTTTAATACAGAAAAGCCCAGGACACTAACTAATGTGGCAAAAGAAAACCGGATGTGCACGAATCTGGTGCTCAACAAAACAATATTGGGAGGTAGGAATAATCAATCTTACCTCCCTGCTATAGGTACTTTTATTTTGTAAAAGTTAATTTTTGCAGTGTAGTTGTCTTTTAAACAATGGATCACATTTTTATCTCAGAAGGTATAAACATTTTTAAAGAAGACTGAGTTGATGCCAATGGGACTGGCTATGCAAAATTAGATTGTTGACTAGACTTAAATGAAAGGCTTCTAATGTCAAAAATACATTTTTCTTCCCTGAGCAGACTGATCTGCTAATGTCAGTGCAGTAATTTACTGGGTTAATGAATGAGTTATCTGTCCCTTTATGCATTAAAACAATATTTTGGCCTGTGAGTGGGAGCAGATGACCTGTATGTAAGTCAGAAAATCAAAAATAAACAACAATCACGGTAGATCAGAGTATCATGCCACCTCATATCTATAAGACACCAGCTTGTACATCATGTTTCAAATTACATACAATCCTTTCTAAGCTGCAAATTTTTACCAAAGGAAGGACAAAGCATGGTCTGAAACATGTATAACCTGTTAGAAATCAAAAACACTAAGGTTTGGTAGGACATCAGCATAAAGTATATATTATTCTACAGAGGTGCTAAGACAGTTGAAGTAATACATCTTCTTTGAAAATAATAAATGAATAATATAGAATTGCTATCTAGACAAGTTTTAAATGTATGTCATATGGATGGAATACATCTTCAATCAAAAAGTTTTTTAAATGACTTTGAAATGCAGGCCAAAAAATAACCTACCAATGTTTCCATACTATTCGTACAAGGCCTTGCCCAATCATTTTAGAGGCCGAAATTTGATCACAAAATAATCATGCCAAAATGATTGGGAACACTGCAGGAACATTTGGAGGAAACATGTCCGGCTTTTTAGCCTAGTAAAGCGTATAAGTTAAAGGACTTATTGAATAAAATGTGCTAAAGGTTTCCTTGAGCTATTAATATGCATCAGCCAATTATTTTCATCTTATAAAATAAGCCCCTAATTTTTTCCATTACAAATTGTCTTTTCTATGATAATTACCCACCCTAAACTTGATTTAGCTCCTAAAACTCCATTCTCAGCTGATTACTAGGAAAAAAACTAAATTAAACTACATGTAAATGGAGGCAATTGCCTTTTTTTTTACCAATTTGTCAAAAAATGCACTTCTCTGTGACATCTGGCTCCTGTATAATCTTGGCATGTGGTGAGGAGACGAACAAAAAAACAGAAAAAAAAAAAGAGTGGCCATATACCAAGTCCCATGATATGTGCATGAACATCCATTAGAAATCAGCCACTTGTTTGATCCAGGATTGTTCAATTCAGGCGGTCCACACAATCGGCCATCTTCTTCCAAATAAAGTCACTTTGCAAATAAATTTGTTTTGGAGCACATTATTTCTTTGGCTTCTCCAAGATGTTAAGAAATTTTCCACGTGTCATTTCCCTGGCTGAGAAGAAAAGAAAATGTTATTGTAATGTAAATAATCATGTTATCTAATGAGAAAAAGGATAAAGAGCAGGAGAATAAAGAAATAGCATAAAAACATGATTGTATGTGAAGGATACTCCACATACTGCCAGCTTCCTCATTCGTGTCTTGCACAAACTCAGCATAATTGCAAACCCATGAATAGACCAGCAAGGGACAAATTCTTCCCTTGTTTTATTTGCAGAAAGTGTGCTGCTCAGTTTGCGCACAGATCCCTCTATAAAATACTTTAGCTATATATAATACTTATTTCAAATCACTCAAAGATTACATTTGCTATTCCTCATCCATCAGTATAAAGTATTTTCCTGACTTTGACAGACTACATCTCAAGATATAAAATATAAAGACATGCAAGCTATTTAATAGACAAAGTAAGCAATGCCAAAAAAGGTATCCTTGACCTGTATAGGGAGCATAGTGTAGTACCTTTAGGGCTATGCCATACAGCTTTCATACAGTTTTCTCACAATCCTTTAGTATGTGAGAATCGCAGAGCAGTGCATGTCAATGCGGATGGCCTCCGATTGCACAACACATCGTGTTGCTGTCTGACACAGTGTGGCCGCACTGTTGAACATAAAAGTTCCTGAAAAGAAGCCATGTTCTAAAAAGTAAAAACAGGATAGTCACTAAATGACATTTAATGTATAACCTCATTATCCTCCTTCATGTCAAGACAATATACAAAGCCACCAAAAGACAGCTACCCATCTCTCCTCCTTCACCAGCCTGGTTATATTGCTCAGTAATGCCAAGCGTGCTTTTAATTTGCAAGAAGTCAGACACAGAGGTAATTTATATCAACATCTGTTCATTTTTGAGTTCTGAAACAAATTCACGCATGCTACTCACAAATCCCATTAGGAGCTGAAATCGGTTTTGAATATTCGACCTGCAGCAGCACTACAAAATCAGCATGAAATATTGCTTCTCAGCTACAAGATATCTAGTCTACATCAAACCTCTCCATTTTTAATGCAATTTAATACAAAATGTACTTTTTTTTTTACATTTTCCAATAAGCAGATTTATGCCAAAATTCTAAAAGGCTAAGATTGATGTAACGAAAGTGCCTAAATTATCAGGGGGCTACACGTTCATATTAACACAAGAAGTAACAGTAAGTTAACTGTAAAGCTGAAATCAAGCAAAAATGTAACAAGCTGCAACACATTATTATTATTTTTTTTTTACAGAAGTTGTGCCTACTGGTGTGTACCCTCCTCAGAGAACTATTATTGGCATCACAATTTACTCCACCAGGAGACAGATTACTAGAGGATTTTGCACTAGGGCCAATCTGGTTTACAGAATGGTGCATTACATGCTTAGTATTTCTATTAGTAAAAAAAAAATAATCCACAGTAAGTTCACACAGTTTGTTTCACTAACTTTTTTTTAGTGATGCAGCATTTTCCTAGCGGCATCACAGAAAATGTTTCAAGATCAACAGAAGTAGCAAAGACTTAAATGCACATGTCAGACACAAATAAGGAATGGAGACTTCTGGGTAATTTCCATGATAGCTCTTAGAAAAATTTTTTTTTTTTTTAAGCCCAGTAAGTGCTTTCGTGCCTTACACCGCGGTGAACACACAAAGAGCTTGTATGATGGGCAGGACCATCTTCCCCTCTCGGCCGTCCAGCTGCAACTGAACCTACCAAGTGGGGATTCATATGGCCTCCCTTTGCCAAGAGTCTTTCGAAAGGCCCACGAATACTGCCCTCCCCGTCCACCACCAGATGCCACCAGGAAGGGTTCAGTTGGGAAAGCTGAAGATCCTAAAAAAAAAAACAGCCTGTCCCGCTATAATACGTGAACAGACAAAACAAAAAACAAGAATTTAGTGGGGAATAAGTGCTAAGTGTAAAAAAATAAGGGTGCCAACTCTTTAAGGCAAATTAATAGGGGTGTGGCAATAGGGTCATAGCCACAACAGGCAAAGGCGGAAAAAATGATCAGATCCCATTTAATGGGGAACCATGGGGAATATGCGTACAGCAGTGCGCGCGTGCGCACAGGGGTGTGTGTTTGGTGTGGGGGTGTGCACAGCGGGGTTTGTTGGTAAGAATAGGTCCTACATTTGATCTTAGCCAAAAGCTTATAGAAAAATGCTACTACACCTATTAAGAGTCTTTAACAGCATTCCATGAGCTAAATGCAATGTGAAGCGCCTATGGAAAGTTGTCACAAAAAAAAATTAAACAACATATGTAGAGTCCAGGTTACACTGATAATGGCTCAATAAAGCTAATACAGGTCTGTAGCTGTCTCTCTGGTTTTGCATTTAACACGTGGAATGCTGTTAAAGACACTTATTAGGTGTAGCGTTTTGTAAGGGCTACCAAGGAAAACATAGAAATTATCCATAAGTCTCCAATCCTTATTTGCATACAAGTAAGGGGAGCTCTAATGCCTTATATTCCCAATATCTTAAGCATTATCGATCTGAGAATGCAATGGCAACTATTTCCATTTTAAAATGACAAAATCTCCTTTGTGGCGATATAGCCAAGGTTAATTCAATTAGGACAGGACTTGCGATAGTACACAACCAGTGCAAGCAATGCAAACAAAAATACATGCAGGTTTTCTTTGAAAATGTTCAATTCTTTATAAAGTACATAAATATTTTGCAACGAAATAACTCTGCAGTATTATAAATATGCCCCTCAACATTTATATCTCCTTTTTTATTTTAAGATTGTTTGTACTTTAATATATTTTATTGTGAGGGGTGATATATACTGGTAAGTAGAATATGCATATGAGGATTAGAGCTAGAGAAAATTAAATGGATATAATTAATGCCACTATTCCTAAATGTTTGTTTGCATTCTCATGGCGGTTACTCATTAATTACAAATGCAGGGTGTCTAGCTATGCTTTTGTTTGAGATGCTATCCCTTTGCTTTTTTGGTGCTAACAGTGAGCTAACTGAAGGTCTTCTAATGCTGAGCTACAAGACCCTAGGTATACATTAAGAAGAAAAAAATGAACACATGGCTCCTGTCTCACAAGCAGTTCAAATAAACTTTTTTATATTAGTTGTGTTTATAAAGTTTGGGGTAAGCCCTGTGTTCCAAGTAGTTTAAGAAATGTGTATGGGTTTAATTTACTACCCTAGTGGTATCAAAGCAGTATGTAAATGTATACATGTAACTGTAAAGGGCTATGGAATATGTTGGTGCTATATAAATCCCCAATAATACTATAAATATACAATAATAATTATAATAATAATAATAATGTTTACTACTGGAGGTATACCAGGTGATTTTTAACTGTATGCCCAATGCTTCTAGGTCAGTTCATGTTTACTCACTACTATGTCCCTGACTGATAAAAATAAAGGTGAAAGGAATACATTTTCTCCCCAAGGCCAATATTATCCCTTCCTGGATTCTAATTTAGCAGAAAAGCACTGCTTAGAATACTAATGAAAGTGTCACGGGTGGTGCTTCACCTTGAGCCGTCCATCACTGGGTTAAACATGATGCTAATTGCATTTGGATTGATTAATTTCACTCAGTGCTGTCTATTCAAATAATGCTTAACAAAATAATCACAGCCTCTGAAGCCAAATGCTATCCAGCAGAGGGCTGAAGCCATCAGAAGCTCTATAAAGAGGGGACTTGATAATTACCATACTGGCAATAGTAATGCCAGATTGTACAGCATACAGAGTAAGGGAAGAAAAAGAACTAAGAAAGAGAGCAAACCATGTCCTACAAATAGAAGAAGCATAACAGGGTGGGTGTAAAAGGGGCAAACTTAAAATAAAAGGGGTTAGGCTGGATGCACACCATGTAAATTCGGTCTGACCGACCAATATTTCCATGTATCTGGCAGTTTTTTGCAGGCTGATCAGACTAATGTCCAACCATCCATACATGCTGGAAAATCAGCTTTAGAGTGCAAAATAAATTAGATTATACAGAAATGTGATTTTCTTTAAGCACCGTACAGGTAAGATTTTCATCAGCAGGATAGCTGATAACCAACCAATTCAGCTGAAAATGTAATGTTTGTATTCCCGTCTGCCGATTTAATTGTGTACATGTGTCAGCAGACATCATTAAGTGATCTGTCCTGCTGAATCATTTTATCATGTTGGGGAGTGATGGCATTGTTCTCCTGTACTGCAAAAGGTCTTCTGTATGCTCCACCTCCACATAAGGAGGGTGTTGCTTCAGAATGTCAGTATGAGGATCATTAGATAAATCCTGTTTAGAGTCATTGTTAGATGAGATTTAGCCAACATGTTTTCCTAGCTTAAAAGAGAGAAAACATAAAAAGCAACATTAGATGAACAATGAAGAAAAAACAAATACATGGAAGAATGATGAATTACAATGGTAAAACAAGCAAGAGGGTAGAAAGGTGCTTACATGAGTGACAAAAAGCTCAAAACATTAAAAGAAAGAGGGCACTACGGTATTACCCTGGGGCAAGTAAAAAGACTCAGTGTGAGGAACATGAAGCAAAAGGCTTAAGAATACAAGGGAGAGAAAGAGAAAGTAGAGAAGGAGGTACAGAACATTATTGTTGTGTCATATTGGTCCAATACATAGATAGTAAAAAATAAAAAGAGTCCTTTTTCTAAGGACTAGCAGTTTATTTAGTTGACAAGCTTTCAGGGGCTATACCCTCTTCATCCAGTTAGAGCAGTACTGAAACTGAAGTAGGTAAAAGAGACGGAGATGAGAAAGAATGAAGACTGATGCATGAATATGCATCACAGCAGAAAAAAGCAGGTTTATAAAAAGTCAAAGTAGCATGTTAAATAGAAACTTCAAGGAAATGAAAAGGAAAAATGTGTAGTAGTTGTACTTAAAGACCAAATGTATTAAAAGAACAATTATACTCGCTTTCCGCTGATCAATGGCAGCATAGAACCCAGGGTGGGGACCTAAAATTGCTGCTTCAGCGATCTGCTCAGTCCCTCCTCCCTTCCACTGTCAGTGACAGTCACGTTGCAGCCAACTGGAAGGCTCGCCTCCTTGCAGAGCGTATCTTCCTATTGGCTGCAATCTGGATCTGTCACTGAAGCAGGAAGAGCAGAGGAATCGATCGATCGCTGAAGCAGATTTTCAGTACATAGTGCAGGAGTTAGGGAAAGTACCCAGGGTGAGGACTTAGCAATTTTAGGTCCTCACCCTGGGTACTATGCTGCCATGGAGGAAGAGGAGCGAGGGGAAGGCGAGTTTAATTATCCTTTAAAGGGTATCTTTACTTCAAAAAAATCGAATTTTCAAAAATGATACATTTAGATAGTGTAAAGGTCCACTACTAACACATTTCAAATTTAAAATCTGAGCTGTAGATTCTCAGAAATCATAATTTTAAATAACAGCATTTACGAGACCTGTCACTCAAACAAGGTATGCTAACCTGTATCCCTCCAGTGACCTCTTACTAGGATCTCGCAAAACATTTATTAATATAACCCCAAATATAATAAGCTGATTAATCATTTTGGTCTCCTGTCTATCTAATCTATCTATCTGTCTGTCTGCCTATTATATATCAATCTATACATCTATCTATCTGACTTTCCATTATATATCAATCTATATATATGTGTCTACCTGTCTGGGTCTGTCTGTCTATCTATCTGTCATGGTATTCCAAGGTGTTTGGTAGTATAAATACAGACACCAGTGAGAGGGAGAGACATACAAGCCAGGTCTGCTGCAGGAGTGTGTCACTGGAGGTCACTTACAGGAGCCCCCCCCCTCCGCATGTCTGCTTGCTTGTCAGAAGGGAGAAGTGTCTCACACAGCAGCAGCAGCTCCCCTCCCCACTATCAGCAATATCAGGAAGATATGTTAATGAGCTGTATAGTGTTGGGTTGTGAAGGTTCTGTAGAATGTGTATGAATGTATCCAGTGTCGGATGGATTTACAAGTGGGCAGTGACTGGGGGGGGGGCAGTTAGGAGCAGTTACTAAACATTGAAAATTCACTAACACAACAGGTACAGACACATGTAATTAACATCATTTTACTACCCTAACACTGTACTGTCAGATTATACAAAGTTGTTTAAGTATAGTGACCCTTTAATTCATTATTTTTTGAAATAATAAGATGGCTAGAGGGTTGATTTTAAACTGGGTATGGGGAGGGGTACATTGGACTACACAGGGGTAGTTAGAGGGGTTAGGGTTCAGGGGGCTAATAAGAGGGAGGAGATGGGGAAGCATCTGCAAGAAGTCTGTCTGGAGAACTAGAACTAATAGTTTTAAAGGAAAAATGATGTGATCGCTAAATATATAATAAACAAGCCAGGAAAAGTAGTTTAGCAGACATGCTGACTTATAGTCATTACATAAGACCTAACAAAGGTCGTACCATGAGAAAAGACTGAAGGGAACGTACCCTTGTGGCAATTGTATATACTGTCAATTCATATACCAAACCCCTGAGGTATGTAATTCCAAAGGCTTTAAATCTTTCCCTCTGACTAACCACTACTTTAACTGTAAAACTGACTTGGTGATCTATGCGGTTGAATGTCCTTGTGGACTGTTACATGTTTAGCCAATCTTTTCCTAATTGTTTGCTTAGTCTTGCCAACATATATCAGATATCAGACTGGCAGGAAGACATAAAACTGTGGGTAAAACCCCCACTACTATTGCTGACCACTTCCTTACTGTCCATGGGGGAGGTCATACAAAGACCTTGGCCTGGAAACGGTTAAAATAATCAGCTGGGGTGTAGACCTAAATAAAAAACTACTATGCCTCGAGAGCAGGTGGTTCTACCAATTGAAAACTTGGGGAGGAACTTAATGGGTGCTTTAGACTTCACTCCATCTCTATGATGATATCCTGGATAAAATCTGGGCAGAGCTATACATTATATTCTAACCTTATTCACTGTCTAACCATTGTTAAACAGTGACACTGCCGGGTGTTAGCGACATCAGCAGAGTTGGTATCGCCAGCTGGGAAGAAAGAAGACACGCCCTAAGAGCCAATGGAGGTCCTGTTTTGAGCTGCAGGACCCCCAACAAAGGCACTTGTCAGTGCCGCAAGGGCACTTCAAGTGCTGGAGAGGGGGGGTCCTGGTACGAGCTGCGGGAACCCTTAAGCCCCAAAAGGCCCTTGTCAGGGCAAGGGCACTTGTAAGTGCCGGAGGGGGTGTCCCGTTATGAGCTGCAGGACCATCTTAAGCCCCATTGCGACCACTCACAATCTAGAACAGCTGCGTTCCCTACTGGACTTGTGCCTGAATACCATCTATTTCAAATACAGTGATACGTTCTAAGCAAAAACATGGATGTGCTATGCGATCTTCAGTTTCAGCCATTGTGGCAAACCTTTACATGGAAGAAACACAGGCGCTAAATACCTTTCAGGGCATAGCACCCAGCCACTGGTTCAGATACGTGGATGACACCTGGGTTAAAATCCACCAGAAGGAAGTACAAACTTTCACAGAACACATCAATTCCGTACATTAAATTTACAAGGGAAGAGGTACAGAACAAAACACTGGCTTTCTTGGACTGCTTGGTAGAAGTCAGGGAGAAAGGTAAACTGGAAGTAGAAGTTTACAAAAAAAACCAAACCCACGCAGACCAGTATTTGATGTTTGACTCCCACCACCCTTTAGATCACAAGTTGGGTGTCATCAGAACCCTGCAACACAGAGCAGAGAACATCCACACTAGCATAGAGGAGAAGGCTATAGAAATTAAACATCTCATATGAGCCCTTAAATATATGGATATCCAGACTGGGCATTTGTCAAAAGAAGCAAATAGTGAGGAGCTGGGCAACCCGGATGCAGACACCGAAAACTCTTTCATAAAACAAAGTGATTTATTTTGCTTTATGAATGAGTTTTCGGTGTCTGCATCCGGTTTGCCCAGCTCCTCACTATTTGCTTCAGCATTATCCGCACCGACCTAGACCTGTATTTTACTATTTTACTGCTCTCCTCGTTTTTGGCTTTACTGGATGTGGCATCCACAGAAGCTCCGAAGTGTTTACACCTGAGCGAACAGTGTTGGGGATGTGTCCACCCGGCCCCTATCCAGAAGGAAAGTGAGTTACTTTGCCTTCTGTGGAATGTGTTTATATTTGCTACAGTAGTTTTTGACACATTATCTTGCTTGTTTGTATTTGTTAAAAGAAGTAGAAGGAAAGAAAAGAACATGAATACCAGTGAAGGGGAAAAGCAAGACAGGAGAAAGAAGATGGTCATCCCATATGTAGCAGGGGTCTCCAAGAAATTAAGAAGAATTTTCAAAAAACATCGTATCCCTGTCTGCTTTAAACCGAACAACACACTGAGGCAGCAATTGGTACATCCGAAAGACCCAATACCGAAACACAAGAAAAGCAACATCATATATGCAGTGCAGTGCAGTGAAGAGTGCTCTGATTTGTATGTGGGGGAGACCAAACAGCAACTGCACCAAGCCAATTCCTCGGGTCAGGACTCAGCAGTGTACCTGCATCTTAAGGAAAAAAGGGCATAGCTTTGAAGATTGTAATGCCAACATCTTGGGAAAGGAACATGACTGGTTCAAGAGAGGTGTCAAGGGGGGGGGGGGGTTGACACCAACTGTCTGCCATGTACAATGCTGTTTTACCTTACCTTACCTTGGGCAGTTTTGTAAACACCTCTTAGCCTCAATGCATCCACCTCTTGAAATTAGAAGGTCCCTAATACCTAACTGTCATATGCTAATTTGGACTTTTCAGGGTAGTTAAAGGGTATGTACACTGGAAAATTAGATTTTTTAACTGCCCATTAGTGGAAACTATAATCCATCCCAACTATCACTGGTTGTTGATCTGCCCCCTTTTTCATTAGATATCCAATCTGAAACATCTTACGTTTTAGCATATCTATAAGCAGTTTTGCTGTAGCTGGAATGGTTTGACAGTCGGTGTGCTGTATGCAGTTTTGACAGTTGACAGGTATGTGGGAAAATAGTCAGGTCAGTGGTCAGAGCCTGAGCAAAACAATTCAAAACAAAGTATTGAATTGAAGGCATGCAGCAACACACACACATCTCAGAGTAAGTTCTGCTTACATGTATTTATTTATAGATTAAGATGATGGAAAGTCATTTTTTCTGTATACATACACTTGAATTGCCAACAGATTCTTGTATCAGTTATTCTGAATTAAGGAAGCCAGTCGGATGACTAGCAAAATGTCTTAAACAACTAAACTATAAGTCCAGTTGATCTAGCTAAACACATATAATGTACATTCTATATAGCTGATTACTGTATAGCTTGCATTCCTGGGGTTTCCAAATCATTGCTGTTGACAATAGAGACAAAAAAATTAATTTAGCAATTGTGATGCTGTTGGCCTAATTACAAACAAACCAGAACAATCAGCAGTATACATATAAATTAAGTGCCAATTAGCCAGGAACCTTATAGATTATATGTCGGCCCAGTTTTGATGAGGTAGCAATCCAATGCCTATCACATTGTTGCAGAGAATCCACTGTAGTATTCTGTATCTACTTGCATTGATTACTAATTAGCAGGCTAGCAGGTGTAATTTTATAGTATGTTGATCATACATATAACTGCCAATAATTTAAGAAAAAAATATTAGTCATGCTCAGTTATTATAAAAAGATTAGCAGTATTGAATCACTGTATTGTATAACCTAATATTCTGTGTGGTGGACTACAAGTGTCACACTATAAAGTGGAATTTTGTGAGGAGATTTAGCATTTTTGTGAAAAAATTTTTTTCTATTTTGATTGGAATGTTACCAGGAATGTTACCAGGAATGTTACTTTAATGGGCATGTTCACCCCCCAATTGAAAATGTATATGCAGTGTAATCACCACTCTGAAACCCTAAAGCTGGATACACTGGATATACACTATCCAATAATTTGGTCTGACTGAAATATTGGATGGTATATCCAATAATATTGGTATATTGGTCAGTCGGGCAAAATATTGGATGGTTTCTTCAGGCCGAACTCGACTGACGTCCAAAACGGATGTGTTGGAAAATCACAACCAAACGTGTGGTCCTCTATGGACAATACGCTCGGTCGCAGCAAACTGTCGGACGTGGCTACTTTGTCCTGGCTAACCGGTTGGAAGAGTCGAACAGTTGGTCTGGATGAAGGATTAGCGTGTGTTTACCCACCTTAAGAGTGCAATACTAAACACCTGCAAGATCTTTAGCCCAATGTTTGAAACCCCCTCCTGTAAAGGTTCCTGCCTCCTCTTAAAGGGGAACTGTGGTCCAAAAATTACTTTAGGTAAATATATAGGAATTGCTCTCAAGAATTTTTGCAATTTATTGTCATTGTTTATTTTGCATAGTTTTGAAGATATTTACATTTTTGTGTGTGATATGGCAGCAGCATCACCAGGTCCCCTGCACTTCCTGCTCTCAAACCATGTCAGTCAATCTGCCCTGTGTCTCCTCCTCCCCTTTTTAGCCCCACTGGTCCCTCCCACTCATGGACCCCCTTGACCCATTCTCTTACAGCCCCATGTGGCCCCACCCACCCGCGGGTGCACAAGCACTCTCACTCAGACCCCCCCTAAAGAAAACTCTGTGGAAACAGCCTTTTCAGGCAGAGAGAGAACTCTGCCTGAAAAGGCTTTTTTCACATAGAGGGAGAGAAGGGCTGTAGATTCCCTTCCCTACTCTGTCAGGACTTCACACAGTAGATAGGAGGAGGGACTTCCTGTCTCCCTCACACACTGAGGGAGTCTGAGGCTGTGCTCGCCTGGCGGCACTGTGCAGGAGAAGCCTTAGGAATGTCACATGTCAGCCTCCCACCCATTAACTTTCTGGTCAGTCATTTCTTTATATCTTGGGCTGTTGATGGCTCATTTTAAAGGTAGGTAAACTCAACTTGTTTGGAGACCACAGTTCCCCTTTAAAGTTGTAAGAGCACTTTACAAATTCTCAGAGTAGGTGGCTCGGGAGCAGCAGCCAGTAATTGTCCGCGACCTCATTAGTCATATTGTGACTGACTGCAGCTACCTGAAAGAAGAGACATCTGGCAGATCCTCCAAAACAGCTGATTGAAAAAGAACCATGGAGTGAGGATTTTCCTAACTATTAATGTACTATATTTGTTTATCTGTCCCCCTTTCTTTAGATATGCTATCTAAAACATCTTACATTTTAGTGGTTATTCAACTGCCCTATTATTATAAACTTTTCTGTTGTGGCAGTTTTACTGTAACTGGAAGGGTGACAATTGGTAGGTAAAAATGCATAGATGGAAATTCCCTCTCCCAGTACTACCTCGTAGTGATTAATAAGCATGCTGGCCTTGCCACTTATAGTAAGATTAGTCAGGAAGGGGCAGTGTTCTCCCTAGGGTCTTTTAGCCGGGCGGCCCACCCGCCTACTTTTTCATGCCACCCGGCTGGAAAAAATTTCTTAAGAGAACACTTGTGCTTTAAAAAAAAATTAGATGTAGGTTTAATAGGTGTACCAATAAGTCAGTAAAAACTCCTGCCAAAACTGCCCAGTCCAGACCCTTTTTTTACAATTGTAAGCTTATTTTAGCACGTTAACTAGCTTTTCCAAGATCCCAAAGGCCACAAAAGGTTGGCACATGTATTTGTACTGCCATTTTACATAGGTTACCTTCAGATGTTGTAGAACTACAATTCCCTGAAGATGTTGTAAAACTATATAATGAGCATGATGCAGTGCACATTTTTCCCCACCACCAAATTTCCTTGTCCCACCTCACCCGGCTACTTTTTCATGCCACCCGGCTTGAAAAAAATTCTGGGGAGAACACTGAAGGGGGTATACTGTACTTGAGCAAAACAAGTATTTGATTGAAGACATGCACCCCCACCCCCCCCCCCCCCCCCCCAGATTAAGTCTTGCTTACATGCAGTAATTTCTAGATTTAGATAAGGCAAAGTAATTTTGTTCCTTTAATGCACCCTTGAAAAATTGCTCTAGTATGGTTGGTGGGTGACAAAGGAAAATATTTCTGCTCGCTCGGCCGGGACAAATGTCCGCCGGTAGCGGCAAATTCATCTGCGGGCGAAAATGCGAACAATCGAGCTTTTCCATAGGGAACCGCACGATTGATCGTAATTTTCCGACACGTCCGATAATTCTTTCGGCCGATCCGGACGAACGAACGATCAAGGTCGGTCGCGGCCAACCGCCCCTCAGCAGCCGATATTTTTGTCTGAAAATGTCAGCTGGTGTGTACCCAGCCTAATAGTAGTCATTTGTAAGTTGTCAGTGAAAGTGATTGACTTCTGAAAACAAGCCTGGCTCAAGGTGACTTTAAAACTATTTCTTTGCGGAAACAAGAAATGCAGAAAATGCCCTTATATCATGGTAATTGATAAAATACAGACTCCAGGCACATCTAAGGAATATAACATACAGGGTCATTATACCTGCTCATCTTCTTATTTCATATATTTCCTTCAATATATTAAAGGGTATGTATACTGAAAGAAATCAATAATTAAATACAGGTAAGTAGCAGTTACTCTGAGGTGTTTGTGTTGTTGCATGCCTTCATGCCTCTGCCTGTAATGTTACTTCTGCAAAGGAAGTAACATTAGGGGCCGGACCGGCAGCTGCGTCTGTGATTGGCTGCAAGGCAAAAGCTGTACATTCACCCCACAACCTGCGATCACAAGGGCAACATGAAAATAGGCAGAGAAAGTCAGCTTTGAGTATATTGGCCATGGATAATTACATTAATTTTTGAATAATTTTATCAAAACAATTAAGAGCAGAGAAAGAACTATTTATAGAATATTATGTGCCTATACCATAAACCACCAATCAGATTATTATCATTACCCCTCTGCATGAGGGCAACTATACAGGGAAAAAAAAAAATCTTGCCTCATCTTAATATATAAATAAATACACACAAGTAGCAGGTCTGTGTATTTCATCATGCCTTCAATCCAGTACTTGCTTTACTCCTCCCCTTACTCCTAAACAACTCCACCTTCATCCAAAATGACTTTTTGGATGAAGCATGCTCCATAATTATCACGAACCAGCACTGGGAAAGGGAATTCACACGTGCCAACTGCCACTATTCTAGTTACAGTAAAACAGCACACAGAAGGGTTTATGATAAGACATTTGACAAAAAAATCAGATGGCATATGTTGGTTCGTCAACATCCGACTGAACGCACATACACAAACCGATTGTCAGAAGTAATGGCTGTCTATCAAGCAGTTGTTCCTCACGGCTGCAAGTCTGTTCATAGCTTTAGATGGATATCTAAAGAAATAGGAGATGGCTCAACAAACGAAAGATACAGTGATAGTTTGGAAGATTTGCAGTTTTGAGTAATGGGCAGTTTAAAAAGAAAAGAAAAAAAATTCTTGTACAGATACCCTTTAATGCCTGTTTGCAGAGATTTGTTATAAACACAGTAAAACAGCTTGTGGCAGCTGTGTCTTAAACATGCTACAGCAATGGTAATCATATCAGTTAGTCCATAAAGGCATAACCTTTTAATCTCCTTTGTTATGTTTCATCTCAAAAGTTTTACACAATAACTAACACAGCATCACCATGAATGAAACGCTTTATAAATAATAGACAATAGTGACGGATAAGCCTAAAATGTGGGCAAAAATTTTACATTTTTACAAGCTGCATAAGATCGGCTTACGCTCAGTGACAGGCTGAGTCTCAGCGACTGCCGGTCTGGCCCTTTTGCTGCTTTCACAATTGGAAAAGCAGCAGACAGTAATTGATGGAACGTTGGCAGGTAAGTTTAAAGGGCATGTCCACCCCTTTTAGCATTTTTGGATATGCAATAGGTCTCCCTCCACCAGCCCCAACCGCTAGAATAGATTTTCCAGAAACTCCCCCATCTTTACTTACCTTCCCACATTCCTCCGCCGTACTGCCCGGCCCTCTGCTTGCATGAAACTGCAAGCAGGGGGCCGGACCGGCACCCGCGTCCGTGATTGGCTGCACAGAACGCCTGGGAAGAGAGAAAAGGTAAGTAGAGTTCGGGGTAGTCTCTGAAAAATCTATTCTAACGGTTGGGGCTGGGGGAGGGAGACCTACTATATATCAAAGGGTTTTTACACTAGAGGGAGGGAGAGCAAAACGTGAGGGAGAGAGGGGGGAGGAGGGCTGCCCTGAGCAAGCCAAAAACCTCTGAAAGGACGTCTCAGAGGCAGAAACAATTACCCTCCCTGCCAGGCTCCTGGTGGTCAGTTTTCTGGATTTTGGAGGGACATTACAGGAGGACCATTTGGAGCTGGGATGTAAGGTAAGGATTTTATTACACTACACAGTGGGGCCAGTAGTGGGTGAAATTATAGTTTTCGGGGTGGACATGCCCCCTAAATCTGTAGAAATAGACCTAGCAAGTTTGTAGGTTATGGGTCATCACAAGTACAATACAAATTTTTTACCTAATTACACTTATGTGCACGGAGTAGCAGCAGGAGGGGTGGGGAGAAACCTATATTAGGTTATTAAGTGATAAAGACAGATTCCTGGGCTGTATTTCAGCCATGCAGGAGAACTATATGCAGCAGAAAAGGAAAGAGTCATAACATGTGCCCAACATTGGGGTAAATTTCAGTTGGGGTGGTGGTGGTGGACATGCCCTTTAGACAACGTTGTGAGCATGTGCAGCATATTGGCCATACCCCCGTTCACTGTTTCAATTTTCAGAGCATTTTCTGTAGTTGCCCCAAAGCAATATGGAAGCTCAAGTAACAATGAGAGCTGCTGTTGCTCTGTGGTTTATTTTTTAGCCAGCATGAATGGTATAAAGAAAGATTTGCATACAACCTATCAGTACTAATACAAAATAATTAGCTTGTAAAGGTTCTCATTCATCCAGATAATGGTATATCTGTGGTATTTAATTAGATCAACTGGACTTGAGGTTTTTCAAGTCTTAAAAACTTCAAATCCAGGTAATCTAAAGGTTCATACACACATGCGATTGCGGGTGCCAACCCGTGATGCACGATATGTACAAACGTCCGTTTTGCCCCATAATTAGCCCGTGTCAGAGGTCCGTCCGGTGGATTGGGCAAACATGCGAATGGCCACTTCAGCCGATAAAGTGCCCATACACAGGACAGTTATTGGGTATTTTCCACTAGGTCTAGTCTGTTACTGGTTTGCATGCGTGCACGACCTTTCGTGCGGATCGCATGCGTGCCAATAACAATGAAATGGCCTGGAACGCATCGTACATGGAGTATCACGCACAGAAGAGCATTGCAAAAATCCTGCATGCGCTGCTGTGTATGATAGTGGAACCTCATCTTAATAGAAAACCAAAGATATAAATAAATTGCCACTTTCAACTGCTTTTTTGCTTCCATTCTGATTCTAGCAAAAGATAAACAGGTAGGTTCAATACAAGTTCTTGGGGCCAGTTTACTCAGAGTCGCTGGGCAAACATTTGGAGTTAAAGTCGCACTAACCAGTTTGCTACCGGTTAGCGTGACTTTATCTCCATATTAGCGTCAGATGCACGGGTTATGCAAAGATCACCTGGAACGGAGAACAACTCTGCCTGTCTGAACTTTAATGTGTTGTTCGCAGGCTGGGTAGAGCACCACTGATGTGGAGATGAGTAAGTAAGACACTACTCTGAAGTCTCCAGGTAGGATAATCCCAAAGGAACTGTCAGAGGTTGCCTTGCTTCTAAGGTAGAGAGACTATGGACAGTTGGAGCCACTGTATTGTAACACCAACCAATAACTGAATTAACATCACTGTACCACATTGACTATTTCTATCCGACTTCGTCTGGCCGCCCCCCTCAAAGCCTGTTTAGAAACATGTCAACTGTTTGAAGTAACAACGGAAAGGATAAGTACTTAAAATTAACATTGCCATATTCTTCAAGTTGCTTTATACTTTATATGGAAACAGCAGAACATTATGACTTTGTTTGAAAGCATGTAACAAATGAACAAATCAGAAATCAGTGATAAAAGTTTTTATTGAAAGAAATGTGTTCTTGAATTATTGCATCCTTATTAAGAGATATCCTGGCCAGATTTTTATTAAAGCTTTCTTATTATTTATTATTGTTACTGCATCCCAAACATGTATTAATAAATATGAAAAGAAAGAAATAGAAAAGAAAGGTATGACACTGCTTGCTGTATCATTGTGAACATGCTGTCTACTGAGACAACACAACATGAGACAACATAAAAGTTGGCATGGTAAGGAGTGGTGAATAGCGCATTAACTTGCTATTCACCATAACATGAATGCTGCTGACTTCCTACACTGAATTGTGATCACACCATAATCAACATGAAATTTGGAAAGATGCGTTCTCCAGGTGGTCATGTGGTCTAAAAAACATTTTAAGAGCAAGAAATACAGAAGAGACAACAATAAGAAAAATCTACAGTCTACGTAGTACCTAAAAAACACCATTGTCCATTACACTGATGAGAGCCTAAGTACAACTTTAAAAATTGAGTTACCAGTAAACTGTAAGAGGTGAACCTTTCTACATGTAAAAAGTATATGCATCTGTAGAATATCTTTTCTAAGTTGGTTCGCCATATAGTGATAATTATTAGTTTGCAAACAGAGAGGTAATTGTTTAAACTGACTGTTCCCCTGTCCTTTGGGAGCATTTTTGCAGCTTAAGGGAGGTGACCCAGAGAAGAAATTAAGCCTAGATTCCCTTCCTGCACACATCTTTATTGCTCCCACCTTCTAATCTTTATTTAATGGATTTAGCATCTATCTTACTTCTAAAGGCCTCAGAGGAGCATCAGGAGAAGGATGTTTAGGGGCATACAGAGCTCTCCCCCTTCTCTGTCATCTATTGGGCATCATGTTTGTGCTCAAAATTCAATTACCTCCTTATTGATACTTGAGCGAGATATTTAAGCTGCAGACATGAAGCTCTGATTTCCCAAGTGGGCAAGACCCTCTCTATTTCACTGCTTTGCTTCCCCAGGGTAAATTCCTAAGGCGTCCATATTAATAGGTAATCAGTCACAATTCATTTATTAAAAGGCAGAATGCTTTATCAGCTGCCTTTGATTAGCTACAAAAGTCAACACGTTACCAAAAGAAAAACTTGCAGCTGGAAATCATGTTCTGTGTATCACTCAAGCTTTTAAAACAAATAAAACACATACCTACATGGAGTATATAACACTGATCCATTGAAAAGCTAATTAAAGGAATGCAAACTATCAGCATCAAATTAATACATTGCAGAAAATACAGAATAAAGGGTGTATTAATGCAAATGTAAAAATTTGTGTTAATAGCATTACTAAACAGGAGAAAATGCAACATGATTGAAGTATAATCAGTTTTTGGAGCTAACCATATAGAATCAGCTCTGTTTATAACAAATACACACAATATATATCAGCATGTGAAGGAGTGGCAAATCATTTATTTGGCAGCAGCAAAAAATACATTCTCTGCTCATTTTAATTCAAAACAATATGGTACAACACTTAGTTATAGTCCAAATATGCATAAATTACCCCCTCAACACTGGGAAATCCCACTAAACACTTTGTTAATGTAGTGTCAAGCATCAAAGCGGGGAGCTTGGCACGTGCCACTACCAAAGCCTTTGGGAAAATCACTTTCCATTTGTAACACAAGAGCCCCCCTGGGAGAAGCTTTTGATGACAATAAGCAGCCGGCACTTGTAGAATTCATTAAGCAGCCATGAGCAGATGAGACAGCCACGTGTAGAAAGAAATCTCCCCTGCCTTCAAGGACCTCTGGCCCTCATTTCCTCACTCTCAGGAAAAAACTGCCACCCTACATATGACAGCTGGGCAGCCCCCATGAGAGAATTTCCTATTCACTCCTCCCTGATTGCCTCCAAATGATGCAGCAGGTGAGCACATGACAGGACCCCAAGCATTCACTTGATGCTCTGGACCCAAGAGAAACCCCATCAGCATACAAATGGCTTAAGCTTAAACCGTTCTTGGTTTGTTGGTTTGTTACATATAAGATTCAGATTTTACCGCTTTCTGCTAAAAGCTTACAGTCAGTAATGACCTTTCTATTGGATGACCAGGGAAATAATGCAGGATAATGCAGATATTAGCAGGGAGATGTAATAAGAGTTCTTATTGTAAAAAATGGTAATCAGATGTTTGCTTTCAAATGGTAAATAACATCTGAATAGTTGAGGCAAAATTAGCACCCTTTTAGTATAATGTAGCTACCCCCTGCTGAGACCAAGAGGCTATAGTTCTTTAAAAATCCAACCCAAATCATACATGCCTTCACCCCCGCGGCGTACTCCTTGCAAATCCCTGTTTGCAGGAAGTTGCAAACAGGGGTCGGACCGGCAGCCGCATCTGTGATTGGCAAAGAAGACGCCTCAGGAACTAAGGCATGAAAGCATGATTTGGATTGATTTAAAAAAAATAAAATAAAAAAATGCAGCGTTTTGGTCTGGGCAGCGGGGGGGGGGGGGGGCAGGATTTAACACTACTATATCCTCGCAGAGGATGGATCCGCATGGGGAGGGAGGGGGGGGGGAGGGCTCCCCTGCGCATGCCTGAAACAACTGAGAGGACGCATCAGAGGCAGAAACTTTTCCCACAGGAAGACAGCTACTACTCCTTGGTTTCCTGGACTTTGGAAAGACACTACAGAAGAACCTTAAGGAGCTGGGATGTAAGGTAAGGATCATTTTAAACTACACAGTGGGGTCAGTAGTGGGTTTCATTATAGTTTATGGGGTGGACATGCCCTTTAAAGGGACAGTTCAGTGGAAATTATCAATATTTGTTAAATTGTTAGTTTGTGTAATGCCTTCTTAGTTATTCTATATATTCTCTCCCATTTTGAAAAATCAGTTGATTTCATACCCTTTGCTGTTCCCTGCTGGTGACATTAATTAACAGTAATTTCTAGTGATTGGATGGTGGATGGGTCAAACATGCTCAGATACCAGGCACTGGGTCAAGGGCAAGACCATAATGGTCTCTACTAGGGGTCCTGCAAACAGGAAGTCAGTATTTTGGTTGCATTTATTTATACACAGACAAAATGCTGAATGGGCAGGTTAAGGTCATTGGGAAGAAAAAATACTACTGGGATTTGTTTATTTAATAAATATTAATTTTCATGATTTGATTTTTCACGATTAACATATGCCATTAATACATTCACAACAGTCTGTGAACATGTATAGATTAGAAAAAATAATGTTAATTTAGGAACAGTGCAATTAGGGAAGATAACAGTCCAGTTAAGCCAGACTGACTTTCTTGTACTTTCTTGACATGTACTATACTTACTATTAGAAAGTAGGGTCTTGTAAAGTAAAAACCCATACCCTGTATGTCAAAACAAGTGGTTTGCGTTTACCTTCGGCTTACTTGTAACCAATGATACTAGGCACATCTGAGAATGTTTTTTTTCATGTTGTTTGGCATTGTTCACAGAATAAACCACTCTTCACAGCACCCTCCACATTTATTTACAATAGTTTGCTGTGGGTATACATAGAAGACTAAAACCCAGGTGAGCAGAAATTACTGGGACTGCCGATTCAAAAACACATACATGCCAATACACATGGAAAGATTTTGAAAGGATGAGTGAACTAAAAAAAAAAAAACTGTTTTCTTATAGAATAGAACTAAACAAATATTCTCATACATGGGATCCTCATAAGAACATTGCTTAAGGTTTACTTTCCCAAGTAGCCACATTTCTACAAATGCATCCCTGAAACCACAACCTTATTTTATGTTGAGAAATTAACACATACTAATGATGTTTAGTTGGCTGCCCAATAGAAAGTAAATATCTTTTCAAAACAAGATAGTGCCAGTTTTAAACAATTGTACAAAATCTAATGTAATCCTGAATTTTCCTGTTTGCCAACAGTCTGTTGTTGAATATAGTGTAGGGACCAGGGCCGCCATCATGGGGGGAAAGGGGGTAACTTCAGTATGGGGCCCAGACTTGGAAGGGGTCCGGAGAGTTCCGTTCCCAGAAAAAGAGGAAGGGGGCATGTTCTTGTTTCCTGGGAGGTCCTTCAATCTGGTGCCTGCATGTCTGTGGTATACAGCAGTGAGTTAGTCAGTAAGTGTCTTTACTGTCTATTGGGGCAGTTTATATATACTGGTCAATATTGTGTATTGGACATTAGGGGCATTTTATATATACAGGGCAATGTATGTACTGGACATTGGGGACATATATACTGTATGTACTGGGCATTGGAGCATTTTATGTAATATACTGGGTAATTGTGTACTGGACATTGGGGCATTTTATATAATATACTGGGCAATGTGTATACTGGACATTGGGGACATATATACTGTATGTAATGGACATTGGAGCATTTTATATAATATCCCTATTGTGTTTATTGGAACAATGCAAAAAAGGGATGAAAAAAGCAAATTGGAAATAATGTCACAGAGAACTCCAAAAATGGGCTGGACAAAGTCTTTGCATCTTGTGTCTGTGTGCTACACTAAACATGGACAACAGAAAGGGGAGAAGAGAGCTGTCTGATAACTTTGTGGAAAAACATCAACAATATCAAGTTTACAAATCCATCTCCAGAGATCTAGATTTCCCTTTGTCCATAGTGCACAACATTCTAAAGAAGTTTGCAACCCATGGCACGCTCCCTGGGTGTGGACGGAAGAAAAAAATTTGATGAAAGGTTGCAACGCAGGATAGTGCGGATGATGGATAAGCAGCCCCAAACAAGTTGCAAAAAAATTCATGCTGTCCTGCAGGCTCAGGGAGCATCATTGTCAGCACAAACTATCCATAGACTTTTTAAATGAAACGCTATGGCAAGAGACCCAGGAGGATCCCACTGCTGACAAAGAGACATAAAAAAGACTACGGTTTGCCAAAATGTACTGGAGTAAGCCAAAATCCTTCTGGGAAAATGTCTTGTGGACAGATGAGACCAAGATAGAGAGTCTTTTGGCAAAGCACATCATTCTACTGTTTACCGAAAATGGAATGAGGCCTAAAAAGAACACCGTATCTACAGTGGTTCAATGATGTTTTGGGGTCGTTTTTCTGCCTCTGGCACTGGGTGCCTTGAATATGTACAACACATCATGAAATCTGTGGATTATCAAAGGATTTTGTGTTGCACTGTATTGCCCAGTGTCATAAAGCTGGGTTTGCGTCCCAGATTTTGGGTCTTCCAGTAGGACAATGACCCCAAATATACGTCAAAAAGCACCCAGCAATGGATAGCAACCAAGCGCTAGAGAGTTATGAAGTGGCTAACAATGAGTCCACATCTAAATCCCATTGAATACCCGTGGAGAGAAAAAAATTGCTGTTGGGAAAAGGCACCCTTCCAATAAGCAGTTTGCAAAGGAAGAGTGATCCAAAATTCCGGGTGAGAGGTGTAAGAAGCTTATTGATGGTTACAGGAAGTGACTGATTTCAGTTATTTTTTGTGCAACCAAATATTAAGTTACGAGTGCCAATAATTTTGTCCAGCCCATTTTTGGGAGTTTTGTGTGACATTATGTCCAATTTGCTTTTTTTAACAGACAAAGGGAATAAACATGTGTATAGCAAAACATGTGTTACTGCAATACTTTTTTGTGGGAAATACTTGATTTTCTGGAAAAATTTCTGGGGTGCCAACAATTTCGTCCACAACTGTATCTGACCCCTCTGATCTTAATATTCCCCCAACCATAACCCCCATTACCAAAAATGTCAGGGAGCCCCGGGAACCTTTCATTACGTTCTCTAGTCCAGCCCACAAATACAGGCCTACTGGTGTCAAAATTATATGGGTTCACCTCTGGGACTGGATCCCAAAGTCTGTTTGCTTGGGCCATTTCAACATATAAATTTAAACAAATGCACTGTTATGCTTTTACAAGAAACAGATTGCTAGAACCTGGAATCATGTCAAGCAATCACTGGAAAACAGCAGTTATTGTTACCCTACCATATAAAAAACCCCACAAATCTATATACTTAGAGGTTGCCCCACTAAATGCACCAAAATTTGGAATAGATGGGAAGTCAGTACCATGTAATGAATAAACTGTGATGGTTATGTACCATGTTGACACTGGGATATGTACACTGGGAACATTTTTAAATTGCCCATTTTTTGTTTATCTGTCCCCTATTTCTTTAGATACATTTAAAGACACATCTTACATTTTAGCTGTCAATCAAGTGCCTTGGTATCATAAAATCATCTGTTGTGTATACTGTATTTTTGATGTAGCTGGAATGGGGACAGTTGGTATGTGAACTGCATGGTGGGAATACCCTCTCCCAATCCTGCTTTATAGGGATTACTGAGCATGCTTGCCCTTACAATGAGTCAGATAGTCTGGCAGGGGGCTGGGAGAATAAGCTAACACTGGATTGAAGTCATGCAGCAATACACACATCTAGAATATAATATACAGATGGATGCCCCTACAGATAGGGCTGGCACTTGTAAATACTGTAGAATATTAAAGGGCATGTCCACCCTTCTGATAAACTTTTAAGATAATGTACTGCTCCCTCCCCCAGCCCCAACCGCATTACTATTATTCACAGAAAGTGCCCCAATATTTACTCACCATGCCTCTCTCCTTCGCTGCACTGCCCCGGCCCTCAGCTTGCATGGAAATGCAAGCAGGGGGCGGGACCGGCAGCCGCATCTATGATTGGCTGAGAGGCAGCCAATCACGGACGTGGCTGCGGGAGTTCAGACCGGCAGCCACAGCAAGGTGTAAGGGACCTCCTGAATGCAAGGTGTTGATTGCATTGTGGCTTGGAGCGGTTATTAAAACTGCCCAGGGTAAGGCATCTTACTTTGGATTATTGTTCCCCTAGGTAGGGGGTTTTGGAGGATAGCACCTATTGATTTGGTATGGTATGTTGCAAAAGCTGGACATCAAAACAGCATTATAAAGGCAGACAATCGGTGTTTAACAGTATAACGGACTTCCATCAGTCATAATATACATATCCAGCTCACTTGCCTTTATTACCTTCCAACCCCCCCAATGTCATGTTTTATGAACTCTATAGTGAAAAACTGATTTAAATACCTAATACTAAATTCTCTAGATCTATAAGGTGACAGATCAAAGTCAGAGGTTGCGTTCATTAAATATAAAGAGAATAAATGGACATATCTAAATGTAACGATTTAAAGACAGTGCTCTCTAGATAGAGTGACAATGATCACAAACTATTAGTATTTGTAAATGGAGCAGTGAGCAGCAAAAAGGAATCTAAAGTTAATCATAAGCGTAGGACAGACAGAGATTGTGCCGACTAACAACCAACAAATGCCGTTTCAGATGACAAATTTACAGCTCATGTCTGCACTGTGGGAGATCTGTCCTGCCAGATCAATGAACGACGATGTTGCAACCCACCACACATGTGCAATCTGTCATCTGGATCGCTCAATGACTGCTTGTATCTGTCATAAATTGCATGTGTGTAAATTGCATGTGTGTACAAGCCGTTAGGCTTTGGGTTTTTTTTTGTTTTCTGGTCCCTACGCAGGTGCTTAGGTTGTCTTAAGCTGGGTACACACGATAATTTGGCCCAACAGACCGATATTTAATTGTTTCGGTCGTTCGGGCCAAATTTTTGTATGGCGGCTATTTGCCACCGTGATTGAACGCCAACTGTTCGTTCAAATCGGACGAACAAACGATTGGAGAGGTCAGAAATTCACAACCAATTGTGCGGTCCTCTATGGACCACATGGTCACGCCTAACTGTCAGGCGCGGCTGCTTTTGCCACGACAGACAGTCCTTCCTCCTGGCCGACCGGTCAAAAGCCTTGAACTGTCGGTCAGGAGGAAATATTGTACAGTGTGTACCTAGCTTTATGGAATCTGAAAACTACTACTACTAGCAGAATTAAACGGTGAATTACTTAACTTGACAATTGTTTTAAATCAACTCCATCATCAAGAAGATTCATTTATGAATCAAGTCTCACTTACTGTGAAAAAGTTAAGGATATTAACAAGTCCATAAAATAGGTCTGTAACCATATAAAAGCAAATCACCATGTGAGTTTGTATAGGTAATAAGCTTGAATCCCAATACTTTGGTTTCAATTGGGGTGGGGGTTGCAGTGTTAATTATAATACAGTTTATTCATTTAATGTGTATATACCATGCTTTTTAAAGGGTATCTCCACCCTAAAAAGAAAAGTTTCTGTAGTGTAGGGCACCCTACACTACCTCAGCCTCCATATTTGTTTAGTTAAAAAAGCTGCAGAAATCTACTTACATGCCTTTGTTCCCCCGGCACTCTGATCCAGGCCCTCTGCTTGCTGGAATTGCAATTTTTATTGATACATATAATTTATATTGGTGTTTTGAATAAAGTAATATTGCATATTTTTGCACAATACGGTTATATGGTCTTTTTAGAGTGTAAGGGGATGCAAGACTGATGGTACAGTGATTTGAGGGTTACAAAGGAAAGGACTGCTATGGGAAGTCTCTTTTAGGTTCTGTCCATAGATTGTTTGCTGGAATTGCAAACAGAGGACCGGACTGGCAGCCGCGTCTGTAATTGGCTTAGAGTCTGTTAATCAGACACGGCTGCCGGCAATGCAGAACGCCTGGGGAACAAAGCAATTTAAGTAAATTTCTGCAGCTTTTTTAACTAAACTAACACGGCAGTTGGTGATGGTCTAGGGTTTCCTACACTACAGAAAAAGGGTTTTAAGCTAGTGAAAAGGCATACATGAAGGGATCCAGAGGGGGTGTGCGAGTGCCACAAACCGCTCAGAGGACAGGGGGGAGTAGGGACTGGATGACTGACACCTCATACTCCTTAGTTTTTAAAATTTTGGACAGGCACTGCAGGAGAAACATTTGGAGCAGAGGAATAATGTAAGGATTTTTAAACACTACACAGTGGGGCCAGTAGTCCCCTCTCTCCCGATCTATCTTTGTTGCCTGGTGCCCTACCTATAAATCCTTTTTCTGTAGTGCAGGGCACCCTATCCCACCTCCAACCTGTCAGTCCAGCACCCTGATTGCAGTTCTGGCATGCAGAGGGCCGAGATCTGAGCGTCGGGGGAATGAAGGCAGGTAAGTAATATTCTGATTGTTTTTTTGACAAACAAACCTGGCGGTGGGATAGGGTGCCCTTCTACATATAAAAAGTTTATGTTAAGGGTGGAGACACCCTTTAAAAACATTTTTACACAAGATAAAACAGCTTTTCAAGTGGGACACCACCATCAATATATATTTAAAAATACATAGTACAGGTGTATAGATAAAAAATTGGATAATAAGTTTTGGAAGCTTGACCTTCACAACTACAAGCCATTCACATTAGATGTCCATGACCTCAAACATCAGGAGAATTATTCAGAGCTTGCTGTTTCTCCAAGTTTGTATACCTTTGAGATCCTAGCATATCCCCGTTGGGACCTGTAAACAGCCAGCCAGTGACAGCAGCACAATTGCTCCCACACATACAGACTTTATAGGCTTCGTGTTTATTTCTGCTGTAAATCCAAATTCCCGTTCCAATCCCATCCAAAGCTCCGAATGAAATTGCAGATAATGAAAAAGTTCAGAAAATTTACAGTGTGTCGGAAACCTCAGAGAGCCAGACAAAATTAAAGAACTGCCGAGGTATAAATCATCATGGACAATTAGAAGTCAGAGCCTTTCTACCTATCAGAAATGATGCACAATCTATGATAAAGAGTGTAGTCCAGGAGTGTAAACAGGCTACTGGAAAATTAGCTTCAACCAACACAGGCCTTACAAAAATTAGACTGATATTAAAAAAAAAAACCTGAAAGAAAAACAAATAGCTAAACACTGCAACAAGCAGTGTCGTAACTAGGAATCTCTGGGCCCCCCCATCTAAACTATGATGGGGTACCTATCCATGCTTCATTTACAGTGGTTTTCTGGGAGGAGGCTATATCTGTTATCGGAAAAATAAGATGATGGGGGCCTCTTGGCTAAGACTACCCCAGTTTGCTCCCCTGGTAGTCAGGCACCTGGCAACAAGACATTCTTCCAGGAATGTCATTTGGAAAACAAACTAATGTGCAAACAAATGTATGCATCTGGACAAAAAAATATGCATTTAACTGTAACGCAGTGAAAAGGACATAATGTGCTTTTACAAGAGGCTAGATAGAATGATTGGTCTAAAGGAAACTGAAATAAATGTATATTCCCTATAAAGACATTTGTTCATTCAATAGAATGTAGTTGCCAATTTTCTTTGTGCTGACTAGTGCATTTAAAATAAAGCATTGCCAACTACATTTTCCTGGGCTGCTCACATCCAAAGAACCAAGAGTCAGATTCACCTACAAATCAACATTTTGAAATTGGTGTTTAAGGTTAAGTACACTGTGATGTGGCTATGCAGGAGCTTGCATGCCTTTCCAAAATGCTCAAAGGGAGACATTGATAAAGCTGAAGAAAAGAGGCACCAATCATTGGTGCTACAAAGGAAGGTTAAAGGGAAGTTAAAAATGAACTTCAAGTATGATGTAGGCCATGGTACTTTAAAGAAATATCCCATTATTTTTTGTTTTTGTTTGTTTTATTAACAATTGAATGCATTCATTCTGTATCTAGCACAGAAATATGTAACAAGACATTTGGAATTTTTAAGAAAAACAAAACAAAACACATTTTTGATTTTTCAGTATGACCTGCATTTTTTTGAGGATAAAAATAATCATGTGTGCATTAACACTTTTGTCTCCCTGCGCCTATTCCATTTGAATCAAAGAGGTTTGTATTATTACATTTCTCTCAAACATTGCTTACCAAAAAATTGATGTGCGTTTAACATAGTCGCCCCCCAAAAAATCCAACAAGGTGCTCCTAGAAAAACAAACTATGTGTGTAGAGAGACTAACATCCCAATTCAGGTGCATCAACAGTAGCCAGTGCGGAGTCTACAGATCTACAGAGAAGACTGAAGAATTTTTCCTTTATATCTTCCCTTATAGGGTGACAATGGGGGAATTTTGCATTTTTTTTTTCACTTTTTAGGTTTTGTTTTCCATGCTAATATTCCAAACAACTTCTGCTTGCTCTTTACTAAATCTATTTCAACATAGAACATCCTTGAGGTTTATTACATTTATTTACCATCTTACATGATAAAAACATGAAAATCCAAGGCACGATTTTAGAGACTTTTTAGGTGACCACCAAAGAGCTGAGCCATAAAAACATTTTTGGCATCACAGTGATAGAAAGCATCATGTAAGAGTGTTATAAATACTAAATGCTAGCAGCACTGCTTAGTTGGCTTAGGAAAATGCAAGGTATGTACTTGGAATAGTATTAAAACTTGAGATGTATGGCAATCTTAATGCAATGAAGAAAGTAAGGGAAATATTGAGTGTACAAGTCGGCCGAGTCTAAAAAGTATCTACATGTTTGGTAAAAATAAAACCAACTTTTTATCATAATTTTTTTATGGTGATTTATGATATATCACAAAATAACGTATTCTATTTAGATATTTGATAGATTCAACGTTCAATCGTCAGATCTATCTAATGCCAAAATTAGGCAGGTCATATAATCCCACTGTTTTCATGTATGTTTACATACCAACCAAGTAGCGCTTTCAATGATATAGGAAAATACATACAGAGACTATATTATTTTAGAAAAAAACATAAGGCTAATTTATGAAGAACAAATCACTCAGGATATAAGATCCTAATTTAACACATTTTGTATGTAAACAGATGTTTGTACATTTTTATTTAAATATTGTCACTCAGGAACATAGAGCTGTACAGGCCCATACACATGCGACTTCTGTCACAAATTCAGATGTATTCCATTGGAATATGATTTAATTCGCCCAATGCACAAATACACAGGAATGATCATCCCGCATACATACCTCCCAACATTTGGAAAGTCCAACATGAGACTTTTTTTTTTAACCATGCCACACCCACTTTGAGGTAACGCCCATTTTAAAGACCACTACTCCATTTTACACTGTCTAATGAATTGGAGGGCTGTCTAACACTGGGTAATGATCTGAATGGCTAACTATACTGGATAATAAACTGGAGGGCTGACTGACACTAGGTTATGAACTGGAGGGATGACTATGCTGGGTAATGAACTGGAGGGGCTGACACACTAGGTAATGAAATGTGTTATATCCCTGAGACACCTCATATGTTTCTCTGCTTTCAGTTTCAAAATGCTGTCCAGACTGCCACAGTTATGAATATGCTGTGCTACTTCTATTACTTTAATTATCTGGGCAGGGCTTTGAAAGAAGCAGTTCCCCCCGAAACACACTCTTTTTCCAGACTGTCACGGTTTAACATGTAACTACAGTTTATACTCGAGTATAAACCGAGTTTTTAAGGTTAAAAAATACCTTAAAAACCTGAGCTCGGTTTATACTTGAGTCATATTGAAAACTGCCATAAAAAACAAAAAAGCACTGAGATCGAAAAATGTACGGTACCACAATAAAAGTACAGTAGCTGGTACCTCACTGTGTCCAGTGACATACCAGTAGATGTGAAGAGGACTGAGACCACCACCGGAGCACAGGCAGAGCGCGCGGGACGGGCATAAGTGACAAGCCCGCGCGCTCCACTAACATCATCAGCCCAGCACTACCGTATATGGCCAATGGAGCAGCCTTCACACAGCCAGACCGGAGGACCGGTCTAACAACCCGCCAGCACTCAGCCCTCCACCAGTAAGCCCACAATGTGCATGGGGTGGTTTAGGGGGGAGGGCTAAAATGCTATTTAATTCGAATATTAAAGAGGGGGGTGGGGGTGGCACAGTGGGGTTGGCTGCTGGGTGGCACAGTATGAATGTAGATTTATATCAATTTATTATTTAAGGTTATTTAAAGGGCAAGTCCAGCCCCAAAATGAAGACTTACATACAGGTAAATCACCCCCCAAAATCCTAAACGTTAATAGTTTGAAATGTGAAATATATAAGTCTAACCTGAAATCCTGCACAATTTCCCGTTTCCCTGTTTCTGCTTCTTCCAGTTAGTAACTGTCAGTTATGGATTTGACAGTTGACATCACAGCCAATGACAATGTTAATCCCGTCTGCCTCTTCTGAGCATGCCCAGGCTCAGTAAAGGCTCAGTACAGGTTTCTTAATGGCTCAGTTTCCATGAGGCATCCAGAAGCATAGCAGGCATACAGTAATGAATTCATAGGACAAAGTAAAACATATCAACATATTTTAAAGAGGCCATTCTTTCTAAAAGATGTTCTTATGAGGTTGGAGTTGCCCTTTAAAGAAGCATTCCAGCATTCTCAACACTCCAGATGTTTAGAAACTATAACTCCCAGCAACCAAAGCATGCTGGGAGTTGTAGTTTACAAACATCTGAAGTGCAATGGAAGGTAGATGGTTAATGGATTATTATAACAGGTATTGGGGCCAATAGGCTTTTCAACTGCTGTATGAAACTTATAAAAGTCAGTTTAAAGGGCAACTAAAGCCTCAGAACAATACTGAATCAGAAGGAGGAATTCCTTGATATAAAAGCAGTAATCAGTGCCTTGTTTCTAATTTTAATGTGGTTGCTGAGAATGGTTCTTCTGTGTTTTTTTAATCTGTTAGAAACGGTTGATCGTGTTAGAAAATTGCGCAGATCATATGATGCTGGCTTTAAAGTAAGGGTTATGTCAAGAGCAGAAGAAAGCAATAATTCTGTTGCAGGCCAGGAATTTGGCATTGATGAAAGACAGGTGCGAGACTGGCGAAAAATGAAGACTGATTTGGAGAAGATGCCATAGTCAAAAAAGGCTCGTCGTGGTTTAACAACCTCATATGGGGCTCTAGAGACTGACTTGCTTAAATGGGTTGTGAAATGTCGTCAAAGTGAATACTGTGTAACACACATGGGAATTCGTTTATGTGCCCTTCAAATGGCTAAAGATGAGCAATATGAAACAGTGGGTATTGAGAAATTTGTTGCATGAGTTGGATGGTGTACCTGCTTCATGAATAGGTTTGGACTCTGCTTGCGCCAGAGAACGAAGATATCCCAAAAGCTGCCACAGAATCTTGAAGAAAAGGTTATGTCATTCCATCAGTTCATTATAAAACAAATAATTTTAAAATTATGACCTTGGAAGTATTGGGAATATGGATGAGACAGCAACGACTTTTGATCTTCCAAGCAACAGGACCGTGGCATCCTTGGGAGAAAATCTATTTTCCTTAGAACACCCGGGAATGAAAAAAAATAATTTCACAGTGGTTCTAGCATGTTTGGCAAATGGAGTCAAGCTGCAGCCTGTAATTATATTTAAAATCAAGACCCTGCCTAAAAATGCCAAATTCCCCCTGCGAATCATTGTCCGTCCACATGTTAAAGGCTGGATGGATGAACAAGGAACGAAAAATTGGCTAGAAGAGATTTGGAATAGAAGACCAGGAAGAGCTTTAAAAAAAAAAACCCTCACTGCTAGTTTGGGATATGTTTAGAGCTCATATATGTGAAGATGTCAAAACAATGGCTAAGTAATTTTAAACCACTTTGGCTGTTATTACAGGTGGGCTTACATCTGTTTTACAGCCTCTGGATGTGTCTATAAACAAACCTTTTAATGACCGTGTGCGAAAAATGTGGCACAAATAGTCGTCAAATGTCGTCAGGTCAAGCCAAATTGACAAAAGGTGGAAATCTTATAAAGCCTGACATAGAATTAGTAGCAAAGTGGGTACGAGATGCATGGGAGGACATTCCAGAAGACATCATCAAGCGTGCTTTTCAGAAATGTGGTTTAAGTAATGCCATGGATGGTAGCGAAGAATATGTTTTTTTCAGCACAGCAGCAGTGATGAAGATATTGATGATGGTGATTATAATGTCTATGCAGATGACATTACACCAGCTCAATTTGAGGCATTATTTGGAGAAACCGATGATGAGGAATCCGACTTTGAAGGATTTTAAATGTGTTTTATGTTACAGTACATTGTTGTTAAAGCCACTGAACTTTGGGTCCCCCCAGTTAAAATATTTTCGGTACCATTACAGTACTAGTTTACCATACCATAGTTACGGGTACCGGTTATGTAGATGTTCTTACATAAGGTAGTTTTGTGACTTTACATTATGCTGCTTAGTGCATATTGTTCTAAAGTGAAGCGACTACTGAACAAGTTGTTTTTATTTAAAATAAATACTTTAATGGACCTCCTGTTTATTTATGTTCATTTTCTAATCATTTTTACTAATTACAGGTTTGCATTAGTGTTCATATTTTCTACCCTCCTTTATACTTGAGTCAATCATTTTTGCTAGTTTTTTCAGGTAAAAATAGGTACCTCGGTTCATACTCGGGACGGTTTATACTCAAGTATATACGGTATGTGCTACCTTTCTAGTTAAATGTTAACAGTGACAGTATCTCCCAACCCACATACCGGCATCACCCTACATACAGAGGACACTCCTCCTCCAGTCCTTGGCAGTAGTGAAGATTCCTAGCCAGCACTACTGGCTGACAGTGTCAGGTCCGAATAAAGTTTTGTTGAAAAAAAATAGAACCTCCAATTTTTTTAAAACATAACTTTATTTAAACTTGACACTGCTGGCTGGGACAATGCAGAGAAAACAAGACTTATCCAGAAATCTGGGACACTCACCATGCGGTTTGGGAAAGCGGGATTCAAGGTGAAATAAGTGCATGCCCCGGACAATCCTGGACAGTTGAGAGACATGCTTATTCTTTAAATGGAATGGTTGTTCTTTGCACTAATACACACCCAAAATGTTATCTTCTCTACATACTGTAGTAAAGGGAGACAGTAACAATTCAAAGCAAATTTTCTGTCGACTCCACAACCAATCAATACACATGTCTGATGTTCAACAAATCTTGTTGGATCTAGAATTTCTATTGTGTTCCACACTTCAGTATAGAAAGCGGATTGTAGCCACTGTTCAGCTGAAAGATCACCATATACCCTATATACTCGAGTGTAAGTCGATCTGAGTATAAGTCGAGGTACCTATTTTTACCTGAAAAATTTATAAAAACTGATTGACTCGAGTATAAGCCGAGGGTAGAAATTATGACCACTACTGCCTTCTGATTCAGTATTGTTTTGTGGCTTAAGTTGCCCTTTAAATGGACAGCAGAATTCCCATACATGAATCCCATACAGTAATAGCCAAATCCAGTACCAGAAATCCTCCAATTCCTTGGCACTCCAGATATTTGGAAACTACAACTCCCAGCATGCTTTGTTGCTGGGAGTTGCAGTTTCTAAACATGTGGCAAGGTTCAGTAATCTTTTAATTAAACTTACCATCATTTACAATTCTCCTGACCCCCATATAGTAAAGGGCCCTCTGACCCCATATAGTAAAGGGCAATCTGACCCCCATATAGTAAAGGACTCTCTGACTTCAATAGTTAAAAATGTCACCTGAGAGTTGTAATTTCAAGCTGTCATTTGCACTGAACTAGCAGCTGTTTTTTGCCCCAAACTGAGGAGACCCATCAGATTTACAGCATCCAGATGAGCAGTGACAGTGCTGAATGAGTCCTGCAGCCAGACTTCAGAAAGCAGGAAGTGTAAAGGCAGATAAGCTCCTGTAACTTTCTATGCAGGTTAACACAGCACCACCTACT
This sequence comes from Hymenochirus boettgeri, assembly GCA_019447015.1. Taxonomy (NCBI): domain Eukaryota; kingdom Metazoa; phylum Chordata; class Amphibia; order Anura; family Pipidae; genus Hymenochirus; species Hymenochirus boettgeri. The sequence goes on along the minus strand of CM033476.1, from coordinate 227,734,271 downwards.
GGTTACTATCCGGAATTGCAGAATTTGGATCTATATTAGGACTTGACCCAAGTCGAGGTTAGGTTTTCAGGCTTACTTTAAAGCCTAAAAAATTTGACTTATACTCGAGTATATACGGTACAAATTACAGGGAGGTCATAATGGACATGTGTGTATGGGGTTTTTATAGACTATGAGAGACAACATCCAATGGAATCTGATTGTGATCTGCTATAAATCTTTTTATGTGTGTATCCATCTTTAGACAAATTTGTAGAAAAGTCAGAAGTATTATAGTACACTAAGCAGGTTGCAACGGGAGCAAGACTGAGTAAAATGAAGAGACTACTTTTGCCAGGCTTTCCAAGTGCTACAGCGCCATTAATACATGAAGGCCCAGGGCAATAACCTGGCATATGAAAACTATGTTCTGTAGCTCCTCAATGAAACAATATTGTGAGGTGGGAATAATCATTTTCATTTTTAAAAGTTTTTTTCCCAGTATAGTTCTTTAAAGTTTTGTGATTTTTAACTATAATTTCAATTTCAAAGTCAAAGCTTGCGTTATTTGAACCTGCAGGCAGAATGAAAATAGGTGAATTTTTGGATACTTGCTAGTTACTATGAGATCAGTATACGGTACATTTATTTTTAAAAGTTTTCTGTAAGTTGGATGTTTTCAATCCAAAGATTGATCGCACATAACAAAATGTTACTGGCTCATCTACAGACCCTCCCAACCTCAGTCATATAGCAGTTGCAGGGCCTTTAGCCTCTTGATCCATTTTTTCTTTGTTACTTTAATAAAAAAAATACAACAACAAGCAAATATGTATCTATCCCTTATATTATATAAATATATATATTTATCTTCATAGGAGATTGCATTGAGTTTTTAGGAGCTACCAATGTGGTGGGGGGTATAGGATATTACATATAGGAAAGTTGTAAATGTATGTGTGTACTATCTCACTATTACCATTTAAATGACCATCAGTAAATGTATATAAAGAATAGCACTGACATATTAGGTACAACACAAAATATACAAAATACATAAACTTACTTACAGAGCTGAGATCCCTATTTCAAAATGGAATAGTCAAATGGCAGCTTTAACCACACCCCTGGGTCTGCTCCATGTGAAAGGAAGTGTAATCCTGTGTGTGCTACAAAGGATGTGATGTGTATTGAAATGGACATATACACCAAGGCTCCTTATATACAGGGCCACCATCAGAATTTTCAGGGCCCCATACTAGGTAAATTACTGGGCCCCAGCCAGCCCCCCTCCAACACAGTCCGTCAGTCCCACAAGACCCCCCCCAGGTCCCCCTACTCCCTTTACAGCCCCAATATAATTATTAGAAATAGAATTATTAAGTTCACTGTTCTACAACATACATACATGATGTGTGCTGTGCAGCTTGCAGGTGCTGTCTTGTCTGTCTCAGTAGCTCTGCTCGGATGCCCCTCCTTCTTCCTACTACCTCCATCCTCCCCCCGCGTCCTGAGCAAAAAGGAGGAGGAGGAGAAAAGAGGAGGTCTTCCCTTCTACTTCCATCGGCCAATGCGCAGCGGCCACAGCCAGTGACGTCACATGAGTGCCACAGTGAGCGCCTCCCATGATCCCCCAGATGAGATTCCCAGCCATTGCGCACCGCGCCGGTCCGCCTTGTAGATTGACGCCACGGGCGTGCGTAGCCGCAGCGTGGCACACAGAACGTCGTGACGTCACAGCGTCACTCGTCATACAGGCAGGCACAGCCAGTAGTTGGGGCCTGATGATCCCAGACATGGGCGGACGGCAGTTCAGACAGCAGTCCAGTCCTGCTGAGTGGTCTCCTTCTCCGGGCCCCAGAAGCCTCTCGGGTCCGGTACAGAAGTATCCCCAGTACCCCCCTGATGGCGGCCCTGCTTATATACCACCTCCAACCTGGAGGCGGCATCAGTAAAAAAGACAAGACATCCCTACTCTCTATGGCTAGAAGGATAGAAAGTGAAAGTAGATTGTGGTGTGTGCTTTGGAGAGATATTGACTGCAACACAAGAGCCTGTGAATAACATCTTGTTACCACCTGTTGGGAGCACAGATTATTGGACAGACAAGTTACCTTATTGGATACAAACTCTGAGGCAACAGATAAGTGTACACCATCTTTCAAGGACACACAATATACAGGCCTGGTCAAAGTGATGCACCATAGACAGGGACACCCCTGATTGCTGCACATGTTATGTGGGGAACCTGTTTATGTGCACTCTCTGCTTTCTGCCAGACCACCAGAGTAACCCACTGTGTGCCATGCTACCCATAATCATTCCATAAAGCAGTGATCTGGTACAAATTGGTGTCAGCGGTGCTGGTAATACCATTTATTCTCCCTGTTTTCAATGTATGTTTGTTCTCTGTATTAAGCTATGGAGGCTGCTACTGATAGTATTGATTTAAATCCTCCTGTCCTTGTACCTGCACATGAAATTCCCCAATTAGACTCCGTAGCTTTACCAGGCCCAATTGCCAAACCTAGTTTTAAATCTGATGCATTTGATAGGGTAACTAGGGAGTGGACTGATTGGCTAGAACAATTTGAATTGGCAGCCACTATTAAAGGTAAATTGTACTCACCTCACCCTCCTCCATGGCACCATAGTACCCAGGGTGAGAACCTAAAATCGCTAAGACCTCACCCTGGGTACTTTCCCTAACTCCTACACTACTTACTGCAAATCTGCTTCAGCGATCACTCCATTCATCCACTCTTCCTGCTTCAGTGACAGATCGCAATTGCAGCCAATAGGAAGATATGCTCTGCAAGGAGGCAGATTTGCAGTAAGAAGTGCAGGAGTTAGGGAAAGTACCCAGGGTGAGGACTTAGCGCTTTTTAGGTCCTCACTCTGGGTTCTATGCTGCAGTGGATCGGGGAAAAGGTGGTATATTGTCCTTTAATTTGGGGGATGAAGTGCTCGCTGGCAAGTCCTTACCTTTGCTTAGTGGTAAAGCCAGGCAGGTATACCAAGGATTTACTGTAATACTGAAATAAAAAGCAGTTGTCAGTTGTTAAAAATTGCTCTGAAGCAATTTTTTTGAATTAGATCTGTATATAAAGGATAAATCCATTTCTTTAGGTAAACTGGGAATGAGAAATGTTTGTTTATACGTTAGATTATTAGGGCAATGCTATTATAATAACATGATGCTGTGAGGTACCTTCTGTTATAATATATGAGGTACCATTACCACTTTCCGTGGTGAATACTAATAAGTATTAACCTAGCATGTTTAGTTTCAAACACACAGTGTGGCAGGATTGCCTGGGTCTACTCTTAGACCTGCAGAATTATCCTATTTGGTTCCTCTGGAAGCTGGTGACTGTCTGAGTAACAGTTTAAAATATACCTGTGTAAAGATTCTATATCCACACATAGCAAAACATGCACACACAAAATTTCCATATATATATCTCTCTCTCATGGAACTACTGCCTGCATGTGGACAAACTTAGTCACTGCAGGCTGTAGATTTAGTGAAATGGTGACCTTTAACCCAGCACTTAAAAATCATTTTTATTTGAATCATACAATTTAACAGCAGGCTTACAAAGACTCTGCCTTCCCTTCCTGCTGTCTGAATTTAAAGACGTATAAGTTGGCCATTTTTAAAAATCAATTAAACATCTTAAAAGGGCAACTGTTGCCATATTTTTTTTTTTACCTATGCCCCTCCAGAGCCTAGCTTTGTGCCTTAAAAGTTGCTGACAACTTGTTACTGGTTTGCTGAATATTAAGCTCCACCCCTCTGAGATTTCCTCTGCTTTCTCCTGCTTGAGCCTCAAACAATAATGCCTGTGTGTTCTGTGCACACGCACGTACACAAACTCACAGGGATTACTTTTTGCGGCTCAAGCAGGAGAGTGCACTGAACTCACAGGCATTACTGTTTGAGGCTCAAGCAAGAGAGTGCACGGAACTCACAGGCATTACTGTTTGAGGCTCAAGCAGGAGAAAGCAGAGGAAATATCAGAGGGGTGGATCTTAACATTCAGCAAACCAGTAGCAAGATGTCAGCAACTTTCAAGGCACAAAGATAGGCTCTGGAGGGGCATAGGTAAAAAAAAAAAAAAATATGGCAACAGTATTCTTAAAGCAAAGCTGCAGCTTCCAACTGAACATAACTTGATATTACAGCGTACTTATCCTTTAAGTTCAAAATCCACCGCCAATTCCTCCCTCTCCACTGCTGTTGCTACGTGCCTTTGCCATTCATGAGCAGCAGCAGATGAGCCTCATCTGGATTTCAGCTATTGGCTGTGAAATCACTGTCACGCACGTGACCGACGGCCTTACCAGAGAGTGAATGGGAGCCACGGTGGTGGATCGTAAATTTGTTAGTATAATTTCACTTACTGGGAACATATTTAACAAGTTTAACCAAAGCTGAACTGACGTTTTGGGGATCCTGCTTAACATATTCATTTTTCTAAGGGGTGGACATACTCATCTATCTGGCATAGAGGAAAGCAAGGCCATGTAGGAAGGTAGACTGTGATATGATATGCATGAAAGTGCAGATGAACTGAAATTACATATTTATTTTAGTTGGAAAATAATGTCCTAAAGAAGGACTAAAAAAAGAAATACACTTCAGTAAAAATAAAGAAGCAATCCAAAAACAACACATTTTTAAAGGGCATGTCCACCCCCAAAGTGATAATTCAAATTTAGCTAGATCACCCCCACAAAACCTTAAAATTGTTGTAGCTAAAACCCAAGAAAGTGCTGCTGTTTTCTGTAAATCCTCCCAGTAGTTTCAGTAGGACAGCAGTTCCTCTGAGTGTTGCATATGCTTTGGCTCACGTTCAGAGGAGGAATCCCCAGGTAACCCTGACATCATGGCCAATGACTGAATGGCTTACCTGAGGATTCCTTCTCTGAATGTGTGCAAAAGCTCTCAGAATGTACCAGGCAGTCAGGGAAACTGCTGTCCTACTAAAACTATTGAGGATTTACAGAAAATACCAGTACTTTTCAGGTAAATACAGCAGTTGTGAATTTTTTGTGGGTGATCTAGGTAAATATGAATTATTGTTTTGGGGGTGGACATGCCCTTTAAGAGACTTGATATAGGGGGGCAAAAAAAAGATAAATGGTGCTAAATGAACCCAACTTGTAAATTCTATTTGACAGTCTCTCTATATTTACATAACTTTACTCTTAGCCTGGAAACAATAGTACAAACAGCTTATTTACTAGGCAGTTTTGACCACCACCCTGGTAATCCTGCCAATTAGAACATGGCAAAAACAGTCAGGGACAATTAATAAATTAAAAAGAAAATCAATAGAAGGGGTAATCACTAAGAATAATAAATATAGAATTATTCCTTTTAAAGTATTATTTAATGTACATATATAAAAATTACACAAAAAATAGTCATTAGGACATATCTTCCCACAAATAAATATAAAGCGATAAGAGATAAAGTGCACTATAATATATAGACAGTGATTTAGAAGCCTGTGATAATCAAAAAGACTACCATCAATGATAAAGCCTGTAAAATCAAAAAATAATAAGCATTCAAATCTTTTTAAGCTTGTTTTAAAATAAAGCTTAGCCTTCATTACAGAAAAGATGCAGGCCATACACTCGTCAAATTACGTGTCGACAGGTAAGACTGCTAATATTGGTTTGATCAAATTGGCCTAATATTGGGACAGTGTATTGCCATCGTAAGACAAATGTGTGAAAGTCGAAAACTTCAGGGCAAAAATATCCTGTTAAGAGATCATATTGCTTATTACAAGTACATTTTACCAGTGAATAGCAGGAAAACAGGTTCACTTTCTAAATTCAACGAGGAATAAAGTATTAAACAAGTTTTATAGCACTATGTAATTTGTCGTGTTGTGTATAAGAATAATGCATTAGAACTACCAAAAATGTATACATTTTAGTAAACTTTTTGTATACATAAAATAATCTATCTATACTGAAAAAAAAGTGTCATCTGCCCATTATCGGAAACTATAATGCTTTCCAACTATAACTACCATTTTTTGTTCATCTGTCCCCTATTTTTTTAGATATCCAATCTGAAGCATTTTGCATTTCAGCTGTCAATCAAGAGACATTATCTTAAAGGGAAAGTTCAGTGGAAAATTAAATTTTTATTCTTTTATATTATGCATACCTAATTATCTACATATTCTCATCCATTTTTAAAAATTGGTTGAATTTATACCCCTTGTTAATTCCTGCTGTTGACATTGAGCTGACATTTTAGGTTCTGCAATGGTCCTTCTTATTCCCAGAATGCACACCAACGTGGAATGCTCCTAGCAGTAATTTCTACCGATTGGTTGTTGGATGGATCAAGCATGCTCAGAGCTCTACTGAGCAACTGAATCCACCCAGACGCTGGGTCAAGGGTAAGACCATAATGGTCTCTATTAGGGGGTCCTGCAAACAGGAAGTCAGTATTTCAGAAGCATTTATTTATACACAGGCAAAATTCTGAATGGGCAGGTTAAGGTCATTACGATGGAAAAATACTGCTTTTTTCATTGAAAAGTATATTTATTTGTACAGAACTTTCCCTTTAAACTCTTCTGCTGTTGGTTAAGTGTAAGAGGTTACTTTGCCTGAGCAAAAAAGTACTGGATTGAAAGCATGCAGCAGCACACACACATTAGAGTAAGGGCTAATTACATGTATTTATTTATAGATTAAGAGGAGTCAATATGCCCCTTAAATCAATATTGTGACACTATATTTAGCAAAGACAAATTCTAAGCCTTCCTTGTTAAGGAATTTATTCTATAGCTATACAGGACGATTAATGTTTTACACACTATTGTAGATGTAGCATGATGAGTTTATTACATATAGACCATCATTATTGGTAAGAATATATAAATGTGTATGGTTGGTGAGGTTTTAACTGTACTTACATTCATCCAATCCCAACTGATAGGCAAGGTTTTGCAAGCCCCGCACCTTCTCCATAAGGTTGGCAGTGGTAAGGCTTCCCAACTCTAGAGATGTCAAAGAGCAAGTAAGAATGAAAAAAAGTTCACAAATTTCAAATAAATGCTTCATGACTAAGAAAAAAATGTAAAATGCTAAATACTAAAAGAAAGGACTAGCACATCTAATACAGGGAAATGGAGACCGCAGTGTGTGCATTATACAAACAAGGAATGGAGCCAATACCATGTTTAAAGTATCAGTCATGGTGTAACCTGCGTAAATGAGAAGGGTTTGAGCACAATGGGGGTAAAAGACACATTCTTTGAAGCCTAAATAGGAAATCAATGATAAAATTAGTAAAACAATTTGTCACATATATCACATCAAAAGAGTAATAGTTGCTCTGGACTTTCTCTTGCTAGTGCTCCTCACAGAAATGCTATTGAGAGGTAGGAATCATCAATCCTACCTCCCGGCGCCAGATACTTTTCAATTTAATTGGTTCTTTTTTTAAAACATAATATGCACTATAGTTCTCCTTTAAACCTATTTCCTGCGCGAAGGCACTCTATTTTCACCCTCAGCTTGCCTAAACACGCTTAATTATTAACCAAGCTCATACTTTTTATCTATGCAGTTATTGACTCTGGGACTCCATAGTTAGATATATTTTAGTCTGGGGATGCCCAGAGGTTTTATATGTTTATGGTGATAGTTGTGTTTTTTCAGTTATATTGCGTAATAAAAATGTTTTTAGTGCATTTATTGTTGGAAGGTTCTTTTTATACCACACTCGATATATTTCCCCACGTATCTTTTTAGGGGTGTATTTCCCTAATTATAGCTGTGTGAGTGCCTCTGGGGTGTCCTAAAGTTAAGTCGGTTTCCCTTTTTAGGTTTTCAGTCTATCCGATTACCACTCCTTAAGGAACAACAAGTTGCCTATTAATTATGGCACATAATAGCACTTTACAAAACCATATGATGGTAAAGGTATATAGCACTGGACTTGAAAATCCTCTTGCTAATTTGCACAGAGCCTGGATATACTCAGACATTCAAACAAATTGGGAAAATAATCTGCAAACATTTATTGTGCACTTACAAGCAACATGTTTCTGAACTGTGTGCTCCTTTATCAAGCACACAATAAACCATATAAATGTAAAATCCTTAAAATTCTTCTGACCAAAAAGGCAGAGATATTGCAAAACTATCTGGCACTGAAAGGGTAAACTTTTGGGGTTAATGAATATTTGTAATTAATACAATAAAAAAATCCACAATGACAGGCTTCGCTATATATTTTAGATTTATGTTTTTGAATGGCCAATGTGTACATGTGCATACATTCAAAAAGTAATTAAAAGGGAGACTAAAGTGAATAGGTGAAGTTACTGGCATAATTCACAGGGATGTAGGACATCTTATTTCTACATCCCTTTGTGCAACACAACTAAACTGTGTCAGCTCTCAAATTACCAGCAAACACCATGCTCGCAATCAGTGGGCTGACCAGACATCCCTGCTATCTTCACCAAGGACGCACATGTGCAGAAGATAGGAGGGACGTCGGAATAACCTGCCACAATTTAAATGTATTGCACACAGAGAGGTAGGAATAACTTGCCTACCAGTAACCTGCCAGCAACATAATATATTCACTACAAAGAAAAAAAAATAAAAAATTTAAAGCAAGCCTGAGAAAACCATGTCTCTAGCCAAGAAAATACAGTTTTAGAAAGAAATAGATATAATGGTAGAGTGCAGGTTTCACCCAGATGTACATTCATCATGTATAAAACAGTTTTTGCTCAAATTGCTTTATGAGGTGGATCCTAATGGCTATTGCACTGGACTTTTCGAGAAGATCTGCAATGCACTAGAAATAAGTGACAACAATCAGAAAGGGTAAAACGCTAAAACAGCTTCTCACTCCATGATTCAGTCATTTTATGGGAGGTAGGAGCAAGTACTTTTATCTCCTATTCTGTTTTAATTTAAAAGTACTTAGCTTTAGAAAATTGTTAACGATTGCTTTCAGTGTTCAGTCTCTCCTGTGGAGTTCAATGAAAAATATTTTACTATATGTGCTTGTAAAATGGATGTCAGAGAACACAGCCGTACCTCTCAGCATATCAATGTCATCATTCTCAAGTTCTGCCATCCACTTGGGTGGGGAGCTTGTAATTGGCTGTTAAAAGAAAAAAAAAAAAAAAAAAAAAAGACAATAAGAATTAAAAATAATAAAAAGATCTATGCATTTATCTTCTATACAGACGTCTTCATACCAATATGGTAGGTCACTGATAAGACTTTGAAAGCTGCTTATTTCCCTGCAGTTTTTTGCCAGCAAGCATGAATTGCTGAGAGCCTACCAGTAACAAAACATAAAAGAAAAGTCAGCTGATTTCACTGCTTTTTTTCCTTTTCCTTCTATTCTGTTTCTTGCAAAAATTATGTTTCCTTAGTATTAGCTGTGGAGGATTAGCAGGCTAATGCTCTATTTTTAGAAAGACATAGCCCATGAGGTTACAGGCTCAAATCCCTAGACTTCTTTTCCTCAAAACCCTTTTAGGAATAATCTGCAGAGATTACTTTCGTTTTTTGTATAAAAAGCAAAGGAACATGTGGGGAAAAGGAGATAATATTTAAAAAAAAAAAAGTGTCGGAGAGGCAGGATCTGCTGTAGCATGAGGTGTGTAAAGCAGGCTACACAGGGTATGGATATATTTAGATGCATTGATCATTAGCTGAAATATATACATAGTGGTTTCCTGGTTTTTGGATCGACAGCTCGGCAATATCATCCAGTTTATCAGAAAAAAAACTGAAAATAAAGCCAGATGTAATATTTTCCATCTACCCTATCTTCAGCAGATTTTAAGCTAAAAACTGTGAAGAACAATAGTGGCAGGGAGACGCAGGCAGACCATAGCTTGCAATTCAAAGTAAAATTTAATGCTGCTTTAACAGGGTCACAACATGTTTCGAACGTTCAAGCGTTCTTTCTCAAGTGTACACTTGAGAAAGAACGCTTGAACGTTCGAAACATGTTGTGTTGGATCGTTTGGTGTGTGAGCGGACACACCTCAGGGATTGATGCTATTGAACATTTTAGCCACACTAAACAACTTTTGATTATTTGGAAAAACTGTGAAGAGCTTACTCCTAGGATGTGCAAAGAAAAACACTGTCTGCTTTTTAGCATTTTTTTAGCCATTTCTGTCTTCTGGCTTTTTATTTAGAACTGTGCCTAACAGCCAGCATCTAGGAGTTGCCTCTTGACATTTAGATTGCACATATCTTATATGGGTACAAGCTGCCAGTTGAGGATCTTTGAGTTTTGCATACTCTCACTATTTAAATTATTACATAATAATTTGTACTGTGGTTACAGACAATGGTGTTCTGAAAGAGATTAGTACACATCATTATACACTATCTTCAGTTTCTTGGCAATATCTCACATTTCTAAGAACAAGAACAGAGAAAAGTTTCAGGATATTTTGGGACTTTTAGTCACAACTGGGTGCAGCCCTTCTGATTTAATCCCTTTAGCAAGCACAAAATTCAACTGGAACAGGAATCGTTTTTGTTGCATGATAATGCAAATAAGTACACCTATGTAGATATTTTATTAAAGACAGCTGTTTCCAGCTATGATTTTCCTTTAAATTTACTATGTCACTGAATTCAAGTCAAAACACTTGCTTTTCAAAAACAACAATATTGGGAAGTGACTCTAAAGTTTTGAATAAAAATCTTTGGTTTGGAATCGCTTAAAAGGTTAATGCCTTATTTTAATCACTATTCTGTTGCTACATTTGAGGTACAAGGCTAATCAATGCTGTTTTTGAACAACCAAGTCCAACAATAGCATTGAAGCATATGAAGTCGTTAGTCATCAAGATTTTCCTCTTACACCTTAGAATCACCCATTAATGTAGACATGATACTACACTAAGACTTAGTATAAACAGGGCCGGATTTGAATCTCAGGAGTCTGTAGGCCCAAAGAGCCTGGTGCCCTTAGCCCCCACCCCTAAACACAAACCAAACACCCCAAACCACACCCATTTTCTCTTTTTGGGGAAGAAAATAAACTATAAGGGCACGGCCACACTGCAACGCAAACGCACACGGAATCGCATGCAATTTCATGTGCGATTTCATTGCGTTTGCGAATGCGGTTTTTCATTAACTATTGAAAAACGCATGTGATTGCGATATAAAATGCGCAAAGCAAATCGCAATGCACCTGAAAACGCGCGTTTTCGGTGCGTTGCCGTGTTTCCAATGATATGAAAGAAACGCAAAAAAAGTGCAGCAGTGTGGCCTAGCCCTAAAGGGGTTGGATTGGTGGGAGGAGATTGACAGCCGCCCCTCCAACCTCAGGCGCCCCTAGGCGCGTGCCTAGTGTGCCTAATGGTAAATCCGGCCCTGAGTATAAAATACATTTATACTTACACTTTTAAAAGAAGCCGCAAACTCTGCAACTCCTGGGACTGTAAGAGATAAAATGTGTTATTCAAACAGAACTAAATAAATATTTTAATTAAAAAAAACTACAATAAAAAGGGGGACAAAAATGATGAAAAATGTAGAGGTGTATCTTGCATCTCAAAGAAAGAAAAAAAGAAAAAAAAAAAAAAAAAAAAAAAAAAATCTACAGCAGTAATAATAGGCTAAATTAATTTTGAGTCTGAAAAGCACTCATATATATTATTTGAACAATCCAACCTAACATATTTCCTTGGTATATGGGGAGAAACTGGTTAGGGACAATAAACTGATTTTAAAGGGAGGTAGGACAATGTACAAGCATTGTTCTCACTCTGAAAGCTGATTTGCCAAAAGACTTAAAACGGTAAGTCTAGAGCCCCTTGTTGAAGGAAGAATGAGGACAAGGTAGTAAATAGAGCCTTTAAAAAGTTTTTCATCCTTTTGCACTAATGGATCTTTAGGTAGGAATCACCAAGCTAGGTAAATATTAAGGTCCGTACTCACGCATGACTGCAGGCCTGACCCTGAAGCACAAGTGTCATCTGAAGGTCCCTTTCAGCCTGAGCGAATGCCAATAGTCAGCCGAAACGACCAGTAGGAAGATACTTGTGCGTTGCGGGTAGGGCCCGCATTCACAAATGTGTACAGGGATTTTCTACACTTTAAATCACTAAAATTAATCTATAGATCCCATTTAACATTTTCAGTGCCAGCAACATTTCTCACTTTTTTGTTTTGGAAGAAGTTTCAAGATTTTGCATAGCAGGCTTATAGTAATGAATTCATAGGACAAAGTATGATATATCAACATATTTTAAAGAGGCCATTCTTTCTAAAAGATGTTCTTATGAGGGTGGAGTTGTCCTTTAACATGAAAAACGAATTTAGTAACCTTTTTTGAGATTGATAATTTGTTTATACAACAAATTATATTGTTCCTAAAAGCTCCGATACTTTCAAGTACAATACCAGACACATATAGGTAATAGCTTCTAAAATAAAACAATACTTTGTAAAATCTTACACCAAGCTAAAATGTAGATCACATTTCATAGTTAATATATTATAACAAACACATTTTAAATACCCCTTGCTGAAACAGCATACCACCAAGGATTTAGTGGTCAGGTAAAAATACAGCAGTTCAATGTACAGCATGCATATAATGTAAAAGTTTACTGCAATTTCATCCTAGATCTGCTGCCAGGCTGTTTTTTTAATTGGCAATAAGATTACAAATCACACCTAAACTATTTTTGGAACTTTCACAAAAAGTGCACAAAGAAGAAATTAGTAAAGTAACTCCTCACATTCTTGGTGTGACACATATTGCCCCGTAAAGGCCAGTACACTGATTTGGTTGCTATCTTCTCGACAGGTTTCATACAATCTTGTCCACTAAGTACAGTACCATTAATTATACTTATTACCCAATACAAGTCAGTACAATGATTTGATTTCTAGCTCTTGTTCAATTTACATATACTGGGGAGATTGCAAGGAGATGGGGGATAAAAAGGATGCAATGGGGGTAAGGGGGATGGAGGGAAATTGGAAGAAGGTGGAACATGTTGTGTAGCAGAAGAAAGAATTGAATGGACATTTTGGATAGCAGGCTAGGTAAAAAAAAGGGTACAGCAAACTGGCAAATCAATGACATTATTAAAGCAAAATAGGAATTTTGTTAAGGTGCCCATACATCTACAAGATTTTACTTACCCGACCGAGCGCTCACGCGATGTTCCTTCGATCCTGCCGGAACCGCTTCTCCTGATCTTACATTCGACCGACATGCAAAATGACTGGAATTTTGCGATCGCATGTCGGTCGAATGTAAGATCGGGAGAAGCGGTTCCGGCAGCATCGATCAACAACGCGTGAGCGCTCGGTTGGGTAAGTAAAAATCTTATAGATGTATGGGCACCTTTACACTGGTGTAGCAAACTGGCACATATATTTAGATTTTATATATTTGGAGGGCTGTCAAAGCTAGCTAATGAAATGAGTAACACTGGCTAATGAACTGGAGGGCTGACAAACAATGGCTAATGAGTGTGGATTCAAATATTTACCCCCATTTACCAATCATATAATTGCAACATCAAAGTATGATAAAAAAATTACTAATGTCTTTAAAAGGGAGAAAATCATCCACGCAGGAGTGGCATTTGATCACTTACGCTGCTCTGGCCATAAGTCTGGTGATGCACGATCCAGTTTCTCAAAGCTCAGTAAGGAATTTTCCAGATCTGTACCTTGTGAAAAGATTAATGTGAATAAGGATGTTTAAAAAAAAAAAAAAAAAAAAAAAAAAAAGAATAAAAACATGTTAATTACAGACTCATAAGAGCAATGTTCATAGTTATACATGTCTAGATGTCACTCACAAAATTCTTTCCACAACCATTGTTGATATATACATAGATACGATTTCTAATTGTACATTACTTATAAATGTTAAATTGTTTCTTTTAACTGCTGATATATCATACATTACTAATATGTCATGGGCCTGCGGGTGATCACCTGGAATTTTAAAGGGTATGTCCACCCTTTATAAAAACTTTTTATATTTAGCTCCCCCAGCCCCAACCGCATTAGTATAATTTCAAGAAATTCCCCCTTACCTCTCTCCTTCGCCGCACAATCCCGGCCCTCTGCTTGGCAAGCAGGGGGCGGGACTAGCAGCTGCGTATGTTTTATGCACTACAGAGTGGGGCCAGTAGTGGGGGGGGAATTAGTTTTGGGGGTGGACATGCCCTTTAAGGGACTAAGATCACCTATAAAACGAACCAAAATATTACGCCACCTTAAACGGCTACATACTGACATTGCCCTACTCCAAGAAACACATCTATTAAAAAAAGGATATGTTTCGTATGCACAGATTCTGGGTAGGGCAAGTAATGTGCTCCCCAGCCGTAGGCAAAAAAGCAGGAGTCATGATTTTACTACCTAAAAATCTACAAGCTCAAGTTGTGTCAAGCGAACATGACAGTAAGGGTAGATATTTCAAACTAGTATTGAAACTCCAAGACAGAACCATATCGATTCAGAATATTTACGCTCCCAACAATCAACAAACCCAGTTTTACGAGGTGCTCGCCCGCAAGGTCCTAATGGATAACTGCTCAACTATTATATTAGAAGGTGATTGTATACATCTGAAGATTGTTCCAACCAGAGCTCCACCCGCGCACGCACAACATCCCACCACTCAGATCTACATACCACTATAACTTCTACAAGATTGATACATGGAGAACACTACACCCAGAAAGTCGAGAATATCAATTTTTCTCACACGTTCACCACACTCTAACCAGAATCGACTACATTTTCACATCCCCACAACTAGCAAAATTAGTTCAATCAGCCCAAATTGAAGATATCCTAATATCAGACCACGCCCCAGTATCAATAACAATTAAGTCTACACGAAAACCCCCTGGAGATTGCCCACCTATTTATTAAAAGATGAAAAACTTCAACTTCAAATTCAAAACTGGTGGTCAACCTACTCAGAAAATAACCAACAACACCTAGATAACCCAACACTATTCTGGGAAACTGCAAAAGCAGTCCTTAGAGGGCATTTTATATCATACGCAGCAAACGTACAAAAACAAACAAACTAACTACTACAAATTCCGTGAAACCTACACAAACTTCAAATCATCCTTCATCCCCTAAAACAGAATGGTTTAATGCCAAACAAATATACGAGCTCTGGTTGAATCGATATAATGTACAAACAGGGCAAAATTACCTATTGAGGTTACATAAATATGGAGATAAAGCAGGAAGACTCTTGGCAAACCTAGCAAGACGGAAAAAAAATACCAGAAGTACCACCAACAAACAGAAGCAAACAAAATCAATTAATCCAGTCCCCAAAAGAAGCAGCAAACTTCTTCGCAGACTATTACAAAGACCTTTATGCTAACAAATCGAAAACTGTAAACAACCCAAATACCTGGTTACAAAAGGTCTCCCTTCCAAACCTTACCTCAAAACAAACAAACAGAAAGCCTAAATGCCCCCATCACTGAACCAAACTTATCAATACTATTAAGAATATACACAACAATAAAGCCCCTGGCCCTGACGGGTACCCAACAGAATTTTACAAATTGATGCAACCACAAATAAATAACCTACGGCTGGAACTATATACAGTAACAACGTATTGCCACGTAACTGCAACATACCCTGCCACATGGCAAGAAACCTATATTAAATGAATTCCTAAAAAAGGGAGAAACTTGGAAGACTCAGGCTCCTTCTGCCTAATCTCTTTAATAAACTTAGATGCCAAACTACTATCAAAAATTTTATGCCAACTTTGATACAGGAACAACAAGTAGGATTCATGCGACACCGATCTGCAGTTACAAATATACGCAAATAGCCAACAACATACACACAATAGCTAACAACAAAACAACTCCCAATATGGCCTTACTCACCATTGACGCCGAGAAGGCCTTCGATAATGTCCAATGGGAATGGCTTTTATTAACACTAAAAAAAAATGAAATTTACAGGAGCTTTCTTAAATCTATTTAAGGCTATCTACCATACACCTTCAGCCAGGATAGCAATCATGGGACACTTATCCAAACCATTCATCATAGAAAAAGGTACTGTCAGGGCTGTCCCCTCTCCCCTCTGTTATTCAATTTAGCCCTGGAACCCTAGGCGAGATATATAATGACTTCGAACAAAATTATAGGCATAAACATAGGAAACAAAGAGATAAAGGGGACACTATTTGCGGATTACCTACTTTTATTTCTATCACAGCCCCAACAACAACTAAAATATCTCTTTGAACTGTTTTAAACTTTCGGATCCCTATCGGGCTTCAAAGTAAATTTTAACAAAAGCGAACTTCTCCCTCTTAACTTCAACTACACTCAAAAAGACCTAGAACCAGAAACTCCTCCATTAACAATAACTAACATATATAACAAATGTTGAGTCAACATAGGAAAATCTACAAACACGATATACTCAATCAACTACCCACCACTGCTAAACGAAATCTTCAAGGAACTTAAAAACTGGTCCAATCTTCCACTAGATGCCATCTAATAAAAATTATCAGTTTCCCCCACATATTATACCACTTACAAAACATACCAATGCTACTTCCCCACAATGACCTAAAAGCTATCAACTCAGCATACATGGAATTCCTGTGGAATGGTAGGAAACCCAGAATTGCCATCACCAAATTACAACTCCCAAAATCACAAGGCGGTTATGCACTCCCAAATATCAGGGATAACATAGCATGCCTTCTACGACACATGGGTGACTGGATAGAGGAAAGATCATGTTTTCTGACCTAGAACTAGGAAAAGAACTAGTGTCTCCATACAAACTAACTGGGATACTCCATTTACAACCCAAACAACTGCCATTAAATATCAAAACCAACATATTATTAAAAGAAACAATAATAGCTTGACGAGAAGCAAGAAAAAGACAAATTACCAATGAACATCTCTGAATCAATGCCCCTAAGAGGAAACCCAGGCTTCCCTCAAGGGGACATCCTCAAAGGATATGATCTCTGGGAAAGGAAAAAAATAACCAAAATAGCAGACTTGAAGCACCCAGACTATATTCATTTTCTGAACTGGCACATCACTATCAGCTCCCACATTTGCCCTTTCTCCTGTATGCACAAATACAAAGCCATATAAGGAGCAAAACCATCACAATAGTAGACGCTTTAAATCAAGTGCTGACCTCAAAGAACCCTAAAGCCAAAATATCAAGAATATACCAAGTTATAAATAACAGCCTACTTAAACCACTCACCTCAACAAATGTGACCAAACGGTCTAGTGACCTTGAAGTAGATGACATAACCCCAATCATCTTGAAAGGATGGTCAACAGTACGAAAGACTGTAATCAACGAGAGATGGAGGGAAAATTATTTCAAATTATTTCACAGAGCCTATATAGCCTCCAATATCCCAAATCGCTTGCCTCAGATTATGAACGACCAATGCATAAATGCCACAAATTAAAAGCCTCACTCTATCATGCAATGTGGGAATGTCCATCTCCAACACTTTTGGAGAAAAGTCCAAAATTACATAAGAATAATCCAAGGAGCAGACATTTCACTACTCCCAATAACTATGCTATTCCACCACGTCCCAAACACAACGCCACCGCGCTGGGTACATCTGGCCCACCTGGCAGCTAAAAGAGCGATTATGCGCAGCTGGATATCCCCAAAATCACCCAGACTAAAAGACATTCCCACAGGGTTAAAAAGGCTAATGATGCTGGAGAAATTTGAAGCAGAATCACATATGGAACAACATACAAAATAATTCTTTAATACCTGGAAAAACTTCATCTCCTGCTCCAAGCAAAACATTAATGATTTAATGAAATCATTCCAATACTCCACATGGTACTCCACAGGACAACTACATAATACATTGGGAGCGCTAGAGATCCTAGGGGATGACAATAACTCTACAACAAAGTAATATAAAAAAAGACCAACTAGACATGTAATGTTTAATTGTTCAAATAATCCAAATGTCTCAAAAGCAGAAATGGATACAGGAAATGGATACAAACAAGTCAATGCATGTATCTATGTTTGTATGTTCCAGAATAATTTACAAACGGCTGGGACAATTTTCATGAGACCTGTTATACCTATATTTAAGGACCTGGAAAGAAGCATTGGCTACTTTACAACTTTTAAAAATACCTCAGTACCCCCTTTTTTCAAAATTTTTTAAGGTAATTGACCTGTGTGCTGCAATCTGGGGGTGATTCCAGTTAATTGCACACCTTCCAAATGTCACAGGTTGTTCAGTGCAGTAAAATGCTTTGCTTCATTTTGTTCTGTTGTTGCTGTGATAGGAGGATAGAGCTGTCAATCATGATGATTGAGCAGCAGACCATGAGATTTAACAATGTCAGGTGACCACACACTCAAGAGTCAAGATTGAGAGGGCAGCTAACGAAATATGTAGTTTTACTCAAGTGAATACAATAAGAGCTGTGAATGGGATGACACTGACCACACTGCAAGACAACTGCACGGGCACAGCCACACTGCAATGTAAACGGAATGCGATTTCATGTGCGATCTCGTTGCGTTTGCGCATGCTGTTTTCCGGTAGATATAGAAAACCGCATGCGATTGCGTTTAAAAATGCGGAACGCAAATCGCAAGCACATCGCACCCGAAAACATATGGTTTCAGTGTGTTGTCGCAATTTCAATGTTAGGAAAAAACGCATGCGCAAATGCAAGAAAAACGCAATAGTGTGGCCTAGCCCTAAGGGGTTCATTTTACTTTACACCCTGTGTATCTTTTCCCACAAACTATTGAAACCCCGGTATTAAAGACCACTCCTTTCATTAACCTTTCTTTTCCATGTGTCATTTTTGCAAGCGTACATTTTATGTGGCATCTGATTTGTGTTTTCTGAGGGACATTGTCAATAATGCAGTTTGATCGATTGCAGTAAAAATAAAATGTATGTGAAATGTTGTACCGAATTGTTAAAAGGGAAGTTTATATGACTGGTACACCACCCCGGCCGTCTTACATAAGATTAAGTTATCAATACCAAATATATGTTTTAGGGGATGTGGACTACCATCAGACCAATTACATTGTTGGCGGTCATGCAGAAAAGTAGAAGAATTTTGGGAAATCTGCAGGGATGTCCTACAAAAACCCATCAATTTATCAAACAGCTCTATTCAATTTCCCAAGTCAAGACCTCAACAAAAAGGGCAACCACTTAATGGCACATATCTGTTCATCGCATCATGGAAGGGAGGGGAACTAACCAAACCTAAATTAATAGCCAAGATATGGTGGATACAGGACTGTGAGCACACACATTATTAAATAACCTTAAAAAATGGCCCCAAACATGGGATATATGGATACTAATAATGTCTCTACGGTAAGACAGCAACCAATACAGATGATGGGCTCTACGGGCAGCAGGCCCCCGAACCAATACACGAAAACCTACCACCTTCACCTAAAGATCTCCTAATGATCGTATTACTTCAACAATATTTTAATTAATCTGAAAAGGCTCTTTATGCTCGGTTTTATTATTTGTTAAACTCAAGTTTATACATTTATATTTTTATTTCTTGATTTATCTTACTACAATATGTATAAGAAAATTCTTATAGACATGTACCAAATTTAAACTTGTTTATAATTGTACTCAAAACCTTTCAATAAAAAATAAACAACAAAAAAAAGTTTATGTGATGCACGCTAAATAGGACGTTGATGCGAAATGCAATAAAGGGGGCGTTGATGCGATATGCGCTAAAGGGGACATTGATGCGATACATGCTAAAGGGGAAGTTGATGCGATATGCGCTAAAGGGGAAATTGATGCAATATACGGGCTAAAGGGAAAATTGACGCGATATACACTACATGGGGAAATTGACACAATACGCACTAAAGGGGAAGCTGCGGGTGCGGGTCTGTTGAATTTTGGATGCAGGTTCGGGCTGGATCTTTAGAAAAAATGGGCAACGCTGAGTACTCTGCTAGTATATATATATATACATATATACACAAATCACAGTCACAATTTAACCCCTTAGGTGTCAGTGAACCCAATTTGTGTATCCAACTATCTCCCTCTGTTTGAGATATTTTTTATTTCCCTTTCGAGACCCAGGACAATAAACTGAACTGGCTGGGAGGCACTAATGAGGGAATCTTTTTCCTGTTTAAACTGTATTTTTTGCCCAAAATTAATTAAGGGTAAAATATTTGTTCACCCTAATACGGGTCAAACCTTTACAATCTGGGGGTGTCACACATGACTCTCGGTACGTAGAGCCCTGGTCTGCACCTGGGGTACCTACTGATGAAATGTGGACCATTGGGGGGCAGTGAGCCCCTATGAAGTTTATATATTAGGCATGTCCCACTGGTCTCTAAGCAACATTTGAGTGCCTTGATGACGTGGCAGGGGTTTGCAGTGTGGGGAACATATGGTACCCTGCCAGAGTGAGGATAAGTGTACAATAGGAATGGTGAAAATGCCTCATTTTTTTATACATGATTTTTAACTGTGGTATACACATGGGGTTTGTTGTTTTTTTTTTTTTAAATGTGGTGGGAACAAATGTGGGATACACTCCTGGAGATGGCTCCTGTGAGAGCAGAAATGCTAAAAATAAATTAATTTTTTTATGTACAAGTCCCGTGAGTGCCCTCGTTTGGTGCTTAAATATTGCATTAAGCTTCAGAAGTCTTGTGAATGCGTAACCTTATTAGACAGAGGCAGTTCTGGTTGCACCGGATTTTCTGATAAATAGTCTATAATGCAGAAACACAGCTGTAAGGGAATGTGCTCCCAATTCACACGCCAAGTCTCGAACTGGCCCACAGGGGAACCCACCGGCCGGCCCACAGCCCACTCCCCCAATAAAACAAAGAAAACTGCTCAAATTTAAATACAGGGCCAAAGGGACAGTAAAAAATTATTTTAATAAACATTAGATATGTAAATTAGTGATAACAGAGAAAAGAAATGTTAGGTTGGCCCCTAAATTGCTCCTCTTATGCCCCTGGCCTTAGATTTCGTGATGGGGCTTGTGGAATGGGCAGTGTTTAGATGTGACATGGTGAGATGTCCAGTTCCTCTCTCAGTCTCAACATAAAACCTAATTTCCAATCAATACAAGGGTTAAGCATAACCAGTACAAACTATGCATTACACTGATTAGACCTCGCTAACAACATGTCACAGGGGGCCTACTGCTATTTCCCCACCCTCCATGGAAACATCATTAACACCGAACTTACCATCCGTAACTGCCGCCATTTTCTCATCAGTCACGTGATGGGAGAGTTTCCTAAGCAACCCACCTTCCTACCAACAATGTGACATTTAAAAACGACATTGTCTTCTTTCGTATAACCTGCTGTTACCCCAGAATTTAGGCCCACGTTATATTATTCAAAACGTGAACTCGTCTCATCTCCATTGGTGGATTGGTATATAAGCTATTTGATAGTATTGGTTTTAAATGCCCAAAATAAAAATGGAAGTAGATTGGCAGAGAGGAAATCTAGGAACGTCACGTGATAATAAGAGCCAATCAGTACCTAGAGTAGAGTGTACCGAGAGGTCAGTCCTTGGTCTTAATACATTTGCGGTCACCTTTTCCATGCAGCCAATAGGAATCGAGTTCTAAGGGGCAGTGGTTGCAGCCGCCACTTGCTGAAAGGGGGCGTGTCCCTTGGATCCTTCTTTCTCCTAGAGACGTGTAGAGCAAAGGGGGAAAATGATCCGGATCAGATGCATTGTGAGGGTGAGTGCGGGGAGATTTAATGGAAGGTTGGAGCAGGGGAATGTGACAGGGATAATTGGAATGTCACCTGCACCACCTGCTACTGCCTGTATGCTGGTAAACAGGTGCATTGCCTAATGCTTCCCAGTATAGTAAGCAGAGGACTATTGTAGGATTCCTGCATGTCGCCTCCATTACCAAACTATTCATGGGTCGTGTTCTATTGACGTTTAATGAAGGAGGGTGAACCCCCCCCCCCCCCGAAACGTTGTAGTGGTGCTATGTAGTTTGAATAAATGGGTTAAGTACCCTTAAAATCTAAAGATTGCAATAATTGCATGTGCTCTCCTGCTTTGATTACTACTGTACTTGTATGCTTGTGAAGGTTCTCATTCATCCAGGTCATGGTATATCTGTTGTATTCAATTAGATCAACCGGACTTGAAGTTTAGTTCTTAAAGACGTTTCACTAGTCATCCGACTGGCTTTCTCAATTCAGAATGACTTGTACAAGAATCTGTGGCAATTATGTACCCTGGAAAATCCCAATTAGCATATCACAGCCAGGTGTTAAGGGTGTGATTAGATAGTGGCTAAGAGGTGTTATAGGAACGCCCAGAGTAAGGTGTCAAAACAGCATTGTACATGGCAGACAGTTGGTGTCGAACCCCCCCACCCCTATTTAGGCTTGGTTTCTTTATTTTCACATAAATGGCCTCCTTAACACCTCTCTTGAACCAGTCACGTTCCTTTGCCAATATGTTAACATTACAATCTTCAAAGGTATGTCCTTTATCCTTAAAATGCAGGTACACGGCTGAGTCCTGACCCGAGGAATTGGCTCTTCTGTGCTGGGCCATACGTTGATGCAGTTGTTGTTTGGTCTCCCCCACATACAAATCAGAGCATTCTTCACTGCACTGCACTGCATATATGATGTCGCTTTTCTTGTGTTTCGGTATTGGGTCTTTCGGATGTACCAATTGCTGCCTCAGCGTGTTGCTCGGTTTAAAGCAGACAGGGATACGGTGTTTTTTGAAAACTCTTCTTAGTTTCTCGGAGACCCCTGCTACATATGGGATGACCATGTTCTTTCTCCTGTCTTGCTTTTCCCCTTCACTGTTGGTATTCGTGTTCTTTTCTTTCCTTCTGCTTCTTTTGACAAAGGCCCAGTCTGGATATCCACAAGTTTTAAGGGCTCCTCTGAGATGTTTCATTTCTTTAGCCTTCGCCTCTATGCTAGTGGGAATGTCAAAAAACACCGTATCCCTGTCTGCTTTAAACCAAGCAACACGCTGAGGCAGCAATTGGTACATCCGAAAGACCCAATACCGAAACACAAGAAAAGCGACATCATATATGCAGTGAAGAATGCTCTGATTTGTATGTGGGGGAGACCAAACAACAACTGCATCAACGTATGGCCCAGCACAGAAGAGCCAATTCCTCGGGTCAGGACTCAGCCGTGTACCTGCATCTTAAGGATAAAGGACATACCTTTGAAGATTGTAATGTCAACATATTGGCAAAGGAACGTGACTGGTTCAAGAGAGGTGTTAAGGAGGCCATTTGTGGTCTTTAATTCTTCCAAAATAGTAAGAATTATATAAAAAGCCTTCCATCACACCTTCAAAATAAAACCTAAATCACATAGATAAAATTTATGAGAAGTTATTGCTGGAAAGGTTCAGCAATATTACTTCCTGCTTGAACACTTCCTGCTTTCAGCCATGTGACCAGCTTGTAGTCATGTGACCAGCATTAGCCTGCATTCATAGGCTCTCCTTCTCAACTGTCAATTTTTTCCCCAGGTACTTCCTGATTTCCCCAGCATAAGCAGGGAGATTCAATAAAAGTTCTTATCGTTAAAAATGGTGCTAATTTTGCCCCAACGAATCAGATCTTATTTTACATTTGAAAGCTAACATCATAAGTTCTTTTTTGTTCTGGAAAGGGTATCCACATCCTCCCTCTGATCAGAGAGCTTATTATAAGATTGAGCATGTGCAGAGTAGGCAGCAGGGGAATCAGTAGTCAATAATTGGTTGTGAGGTCAGCAGTCAGACATGATTGACTGCAGAGAGGGAGGAATAATTATACTTAACTATCTGGTTAATAATGCAGGTAATAATATGCTGAATATATCAATTGGGGTTGGGGGCAGGTAGGAGTCATGTGACCAGTTAATTGTTTTAAGGGTGGACATGCCCTTTAAGATGGGGGCCATTTGGGGACACAGCGCTGTACAGGCAAAAAAATACAATAAAGACAAATACATAAATCGTTCCGTACATAAATATATAAATTGTATAAATAGAAGTGCTAGAGCTTTGCCACAAGGAAAGGAGGTCACTACCACATAGAGCATACAATCTAATTAGGCCATACACTTGTTAAGGTGCCCATGCAAGTCTCTTACCTTACAATGTTAGATAGATGTTCATACAACCTCTAGGTGCGATCTTTTTTCCTATCGAGGACAGCTCGTGTGTGAGCTGAATTGCATAAACCTATATGTGTTTGTATTTATAATAAAGCACTGTTGGATGAAGCCCTGAGAGTGCACTAATTTTGGGAAATATAGCTATATATATTTTTTAGTCATTGAATATTTGGTGTAAACAACCTTATCTATTTCTGCCGAATTCTAGATAATTGCCTAACAATGTTTATGTAAAAGTGCTGTTCTGCAAATTGTTCACAGGAAACATGGTACTGAGTAACTTCTTTGATTTTTGAACTCATTACTGCTGCTTCCAGCAAGGTGACCTCTATATATTGGCTATGGATTTGTTTGGGCAATACATTTTTATAATTTAAGTACCTCGTGGCATGGGGGAAAAAAAAAAAAAAAAAAAAAAATATATATATATATAAATATATATATATATATAATTCTATATAAATATAAATATATATATATATATATATATATATATATATATAATTTTTTTTATAGCAATTGTAATGGCAATTATCAATCTTCAGTAAACTAAAGTTGATAGTATTTTTTATTTCTTAAGAGAATTGTATTAGGATTCAGTGATTCACAGTCAAGGAGTTTCCATATGTTTGTTTTTAATGTTCTATAGGCTTCGTCTCACCTCAGACAAGCACATTTTTCATCCTCTGCAGTGGTAAGTAATTGAATGCAGAAACTTTGATGGGCAGAACACAAAGAGGTATAGTATCACTGTAGAAATATCAGTGTATTTTGACTGTGTGGATGTTGATAGATGTCTGAAAACCTATAATGCTTGGGTTAATGAATCATTCACCATAGGAGATTAGAAGTTTTTAACTAGGCTGCTAAAGGGTTATAGGTTTGGGATTACATTATGCTGATTCGTATATATCTATTGTTGGGATATTTTTGTGAATAGATTAGATAGATAAGAACTTGTTACCAGAGAATGTAATGGTTAAAACATTGGGAAATACTGGTATACATATACTGTAGTTTTGGTTGATCCAGGGATACTTTCCGATTGCCATTTGGAGTCTGGAAGGAATTCCACCCCCCCTCTGGTTTTTTTTTTGGGGGGGGTTTGCCTTCCTCTGGATCATCTGTTAGGTAGAATTAAAAGGAGGGTATAAAGGTTGGACTAGGTTGAAGGCTCTGGTATGAACTTGATGAATGTACCAAATTACATTAATAAGGCAAAAAAAAATGAGCTGAGTGTACTGGAGGAAATTTCTAAAGGTAGGAAATGGTCTTGCTCTGATTTATTAGTAGCCTGAAATGTTTAGTAATTTGATCTGCCTGCCCTGATGGAACATTATGTATTTTCAGCCTCGAACAAAGCTATTCATCAATGGAAAATTTGTGGATTCAGAGACCTCAGAATGGATCGATCTTCACAATCCGGTAATCTTAAGTTACTTACTAGACTGTTATTTCAGTCCAGTTATGTTTTTGTTTCTCAAGTAAAACTTTTCCCTCTCCAAGGAATTTTAAAGGGCTATCATTTTTTTCCCTTCAGATCTGCAACATCACTGCCTTTTTCTAATGCCAATTATTACATCAGCAGTTATTTAAAGGACAATTATACTTAACATTCCTGCAAAGTACCTAGGGTGAGGACCTTAAACGCTAAGTCCTCACCTCTGGGTACTTTACAAAAGTCCTGCACTACTAACTTGTAATCTTCCTCGTCGCTCTGGTCCGATCCTCCCCACTGGCACTGTCAGTGAAAGTCCGGGAGGCAGCCAATGGGAAGACACGCCTCCTGCCTCGCGACCTGTCACTCAAAGTGCCAGTGGGGAGGATCGGACCGGAGCGACGAGGGAGATTACAATAAAGTAGTGCAAGACTTTTGTAAAGTACCCAGAGGTGAGGACTTAGCGTTTTAGGTCCTGACCCTAGGTACTTTGCAGGAGTGAGGGGAAAGAAACGAGGGGGAGGTGAGTATAATTGTCCTTTAAGTAACTGCTTTTTTAATAATAAAATTACATCACTGTTTGACTTTTTTGTAAATGCAGGCAAAAAAAAGGAATAGTTCACTTGAAAAGTGATTAAAGAACGGTAGGTAAGACAGGGCCATATTTAAAATCCCACAGTATTACAAGATTGCGATACCACGGTTTTCTTTATTGTACGACCACGGCCGTAAATGAACTTATGCCGTACATTTACAATAGCGCGCGTAAATTTAATATCGCAATAGTGATCGTTAAAGGTGCAGTATTTCTAAAAAGCGATACCTTGCATATATATATATATATATATCTATATCTTACTTTCCCCCCATAAATATGTGGGTAAGCCTTCAAATGATCCAAAGTTTTCTTATCCCAGGCCACTAATGAGGTCATTGGCAGAGTGCCCAAGGCAACACAAAGTGAGATGGAAGCAGCCGTAAATGCATGTCAGCAGACTTTTCCAGCCTGGTCTGAGACTTCAATTTTAAACCGACAACAAATCTTCTTGCGGTACCAGCAGCTCATTAAGGATAATTTGGTAAGCTTTGAAGATATTAGAAGGTATTTGGCTTTAGCTGTGCAAAAAAGTGTTGTATTGTATTTCTTTCTTATATAGCACTGAACACCTTACAACTAGAATGAAATAGTTGGCATAGTATGCTAGATTGCCTGTTGTCTGCTCTTGAAGATGCCTGACATGCTTAATGTATGAGATTCAAAATGTCTATTTTAAAATAATAATGGTTTCTTTTGTAGAAAGAAATTGCTCGAGTGATCACGTTGGAGCAAGGAAAGACATTGGCAGATGCTGAAGGAGACGTGTTCCGTGGACTACGTAATATTTTATATTTTAAAGATTATAACTATATACAGTATGTAATAAATGAACAACTGAGCATTTTATTAGTTACACAACATCAAGGGACTTTTTTACCCATTCACTCTGGTTAAATGTACTTCCAGAAATCCCAGCGCGAAGGACAACTATACTGTAAAAATTAACTTTTTAGAAATTAAAATGACCTGAAACAGGAAGATAAGATTAATTATTCCCATGTCCCAATATTGTTTTGTTGAGGAGCTACAGCATATACAGTTTTCATTTGCCAGGTTAAGGCCCTGGGCCTTGCTGTATTAAAGATAGGGCTGAAGCATTCAGGAAGCCTGGCAGAAGCAGTTTTCTTTCTGCTGTCGCTTCTCATAGAAAATATAAGTAGAAAGTACCAATCCTACCTTCCTGCCCCAGGTACTTTTCATTTTAACTGTTTTTGAAAAAAGTATATACGCACTATAGTACTCCTTTAACACCAACTATTACTATAAATGTTATAACTGAATACCTTGTGGTGGTCGAGTGGGGTGTCTTTTATGTTGCAAGCAAGTGGGTTAAACTCATGTTCACCTATTAAATTGTAAGCTCCTAAAAACTAAATGCAATCTCCTGTAAACTTACAAATTATTTTATAGAATAGGAATATATACTACATTAAGGCTTTTCATATTTTTAACCAACATTAACTTTACCTTTTTAGAGGTGGTGGAACATGCTTGCAGTGTAACCTCACTTATGTTGGGTGAAACTCTTTCATCCATTACAAAGGATATGGACACTTTCACATTTCGACTACCTCTGGGTGTGTGTGCTGGAATCGCCCCTTTTAACTTCCCTGCTATGATCCCTCTTTGGATGTTTCCTATGGCCATGGTTTGTGGAAACACATACCTGATGAAGCCATCAGAACGTGTTCCTGGAGCCACCATGCTACTTGCTCGCCTACTACAGGATGCTGGAGCACCTGATGGAACTCTGAACATTATCCATGGCCAGCATTCAGGTAATCTTTTATGGTGTATGTTGGTTAGTTCAGGAAACTAGATTAAGCTTTGTGAATGTTTAAGGCTTTACTTTACAACTGTTTCCAACTGGTACTTATGAATTGGGGCTACAACTATGGCTTACATAGAAGGAATACCAGCAGGTTAATGTTAACACTCCATTCCCTCTTAGGAGGGCTATACGTTAAAACTGCCATTCTTTTGTAACAGCAGATCAGGGCAGGCAGGATACAGTATTCTGGAAACTTTTTTGTATTGAAACTAATTTTTCTGATTTGAAACTACAGTAATGTACCACATACTTTAAAATAGTTTTTTTCTGTGCAGCACCAATAAGTAACATTAATATTTTAATTTTCTAATTTTAAACTTTACAAATATTTACCACCCTTAAGCTTGGTACACACAGTACCCTTAACGCCCCGATGCCATCGGATCCGACAGTATCGGGGCTTTATTAGTACTGTGTGTACCTAGCTTTCCCGAAAGAGCGCAAGGCCGCAGAATGTTCGGGTCAGCCGAGTAGGCATTTGGGAAAAGTTTCCCTATAAGGGAGTCTGCCGTGGCCAAGGGAAACACACCGTAGCATAGGGAGAACGCTCGGGACAGTGTGTATCGTGATTTTTGAAAAATGACACTCCTCTTTCAAAAATCTGGCACGTGTGTACCCAGCATTATTCCTTATGTAATGCTTTAAAAAAATCACTCTCCACTTGATCTTTCTTGCTGTGTTATGCAATGGCCTAAGCAAAATGTTCTCCATGTTATCCCCTCCAGCACTAAAATAGTTGTTTAACGCTATGAACACACAGAGGGGGTGGAAATTATTTGCCATATCCATAATTTTTGCATATTTTTTGAAAACCTTTTTCTCTACTGACAGATCTACCAAGCATTATATTGCTGACGCAGTGGTTTTTTTTTTGTTGTTGTTGTAAAGAAAATGTGTTTTCGCATATAGATTTGTTATTAAATTCTTGTAAAATAATGCTTAAAAATTGTTCCATGTTGTTCAGTTTCTGAAAACTTGTGTGTGCATATTTTTTTTTTTTTAGCTGTGAACTTTATCTGTGATCATCCAGCTATTCGTGCTATCAGTTTTGTTGGATCCAACCAAGCTGGAGAATATATCTATGAGAGGGGGTCTCGTAATGGCAAGAGAGTTCAATCAAATATGGTATGCATGAAGCCAGAAAATGTTAAGGGGGGGTGGGGTGTCTGCAATTATGGTGGAAACCTCCATACTACTTTTAGGCTCTGTCATGTCTGGAATATGTGTTGCAGGCATCAGGTCCATGTTTTGGGAAACAATATCCATATGTATAATGGGTAAAATACCTCAAGCTCTGATTATGGTATCCATTAATGATCAATCTTTCCCTGTCACCCCTGGCCAGTCATTCACCAGACTGGAAGGAGTTCCCCAGGGTGTGAACAAGAAACACATCATCAACTATAAATATCTGCCTCTCCCATAGGACAGCCTCTTTTTTGTGTTTCCTGTATCGGTGAATAGGAAATCCAAGCTTACCTGCTTTTATTTCCAGGTGGAGTTCTCCCTCTCTCTCCAGTCTGGGAGGCAGCTAATAGGAGCGGGCATCGCGCACATTAGGTTGTTCGCGCGAAGTCCCGCGAGACCAGGAGAATATTCTTTAAACCGGAAGTGACGCGCACGGAGCGTCACTTCCTTAAGCGGCCTTATGGGAATTGTAGTCCCGCATGCCGGCGTTCATCTGCAGGTCTCAGTGCTGCTTTCCCTCTGGGTGCAAGTGGGATCCTTCAGCTTAGCCAGGATTTTTTGTGGCAGTGGCTGGCTTAGTCATTAAAAGTTTCAAGGTAAGTAATATTTTTTATCTTAGTTTGTTGATTTTGCTCAGGACTTTGTTCTAGAAGCTGTTATTTTGTTGCCACTGCTTACCAGTCTGTACTTTCTTTTTAGTATGGATTCTGGGAGCGTGAGCAGAGGTCACGGCCCTAAAGGTTCTAGGTAAGCGTCAGGTAGGTATGTTCTATGCTAAAAGAGATGAGTGGGTACAGTAGCTGATGCTAGTTCTCCTTGTATGTTTTTCAGTGTCTCAACCTCTGACAAACAATCCAGGATAGAGGAGAAGGCGGTTGAAGAAGTGATTGGTGCAACCTCAGGTCCTTCCACCTCTACTGTGCAACTGGATACCCTTATGGACTATATTAAGACAGCCATAGCTAAAGGCGTCCAGGAAGCCTCTGAGACTCAAAAAAATCGTAAAAAGGCTGCAGGAAATCTCAGACTCTGAGCAGTCGGATGTAGATACTCCCCTGTACTCGGAGTCTTCTTCAGTGATACAGTCTGATGTGGAGGATGAAGACGACTGACATAGAGACTTCGTTTGACGTCAGTATTATTGAGCCATTGATTAAAGCAGTAAGATCTACTTTGTCGCTCAATGCAGAAGAACCATCCACAACTACTGCGAATAAATTCTTTCCAACCATCAAGAAAAAGATGGCAACTTTTCCCATCCATTCAGCTATGCAAGAAGTCATTGCGGGAGAATGGAAAAAGGCGGAAAAAAAGGTGACTATAGCAGGGAAATTTCAGAAGAAATATCCCTTTAAAGAAAATGAGACTGCTGGATGGGATTCCCCACCAAAGGTAGATGCAGCCATCGTCAGGCTGGCAAAGAAAACGGCCTTGCCGGGGGATGACGCCGCGGGATTTAGGGATCCCATGGATAGGCGCACAGACTTTAATTTAAAAAAATATTTTTTGGCGGCAGGAGCAGCTTGCCGTCCAGCTATTGCCCTTACCTCAGTTTCTAGGGCATTAAAAGAGTGGCTATCCAATATTCAGGATGCGGTGGAGAAAAATGTCAAAAGAACAAAATTATTGACAATGCTAGAAGACTAAATTGGCATCGGATTTTGTGGCCGAAGCATCTGTCGATTTAGTAAGACTATCTGCCAGAAGTATGTCCCTAGCAGTAGCCGCAAGGAGGTCGCTTTGGCTGCGTTCTTGGGCGGCGGATGTCTCATCAAAAAATAACCTGTGTCAGCTTCCCTTTGATGGTAACATGTTATTCGGGGAAAAATTGGACACTAATTAAAAAGGCTTCAGGGGGGAAAAGTGTCTTCTTACCCCAAGAGAGAACCTTCAAAAGACCTAGATATGATCCCTCATTTATGAGAGAGAAAGAGAAGCCTTTTCGGACCGCTAGGCAGTACCTGCCAGGAAAAGAAGGTCAAAGGCAACAAGGCTGGAAGACTGGTTGTCAAACAAGCTTTTTTGCCGGAAAAAGGTCAGTTGTTGGAGGACAATCAGCCAGCCAACAATGAGATGAGGCCAGCCCTGCCGGGGAGGGTGGGTGGCAGATTAAGCCTATTCTCACAAGTATGGGCCAATACAATTTCAGACGTTTGGGTAAAAGCAATAGTAGTGCAGGGGTATCGTCTGGAGTTCAAAACATCTCCCCCGAAAATCCATTTTGTACAGTCAAGCTGCCCAAAGTCGATAGACAAAGAGATAATAATACAAAAATATATCCAGCAACTTTTGGAGATAGACGCTGTAGAAAAGATTCCTTTAAGAGAAAGAAACCAAGGGTTTTATTCTCGCCTTTTTTTGGTTCAGAAAGCTTCAGGGGACTGGAGACCGGTACTATACCTAAGAGAGTTGAACGTGTTCATAAACATCAGGAAGTTCAAAATGGAATCCTTAGGGTCAATCATCCAGGCCATATACAGGAATGCATGGATGGTAAAACTCGATTTGAAGGACGCCTACTTTCATGTGCCAGTTCATACAAATGACAGAAAGTGGTTGAGGTTCACCGCTCTAGGGTACCATCTACAATTCACATGTCTTCCTTTCGGACTAGCAGTATCTCCAAGGGTCTTTACCAAAGTCCTGGTGACTTTGATAGCAGACATGAGGAAGAGGGGTATTCAAGCATTCCATTATCTAGACGACCTACTGATATTAGCAGAGTCAAGAACAAGAGCGGCAGAAAGCCTAGACGAAGTCATCCATATCCTTTCAGCACATGGATGGTTAATAAACAAACAAAAAAGCATTTTCGTTCCTTCTCAGAAGATGATGTTTTTGTCGGAGCACTGTTCGACACAGTACAGAGTCGGGTGCTTTTACCAGAAGAAAAAGCTATGAAAATAAGGAGAGAAGTGGGACAACTCCGCAAAGAAAGGTTTCCGTCCGTGAGACAAATCCTAAGAGTATTAGGGTTGATGTCATCTACAATCTCCTCTGTAGCATGGGCCAGGTGGCGAATGAGACCTCTACAAGAATGCTTGCTGTCTCAAGTAAGAAAACCTCAAGACAGATTAGAGAAAAGAATCCTAGTATCGAACCATGTCAAGAAAGGCTTGGAGTGGTGGATGGATCAGAACAACCTGGTAAAGGGAAAACTGATAGAGGAGCCAGAATGGGTTTCTCTAACAGATGCTTCAACAACTGGCTGGGGGGCACACCTAGGGTCGTTAGTAGCCCAAGGAACCTGGTCAGCAGCCGGCATTCCATCAAACGTCATAGAGTTGAGAGCAATCTTAAAGGCCTTAATAGCCCTGCAAGGAAGCATACAAGGAAAATATGTGAAAGTAATTTCCGACAATTCCACAGCAGTGGCCTATGTAAAAAATCAAGGCGGCACAAGGAGCAAGACACTGAATGCAGAAGCAAACAAACTGTTTTTGTGGGCAGTAAAAAATGTAAAAGGAATAACGGCAATTCACACTCCAGGGAAAGAAAATCTGAAGGCCGATTTTCTAAGCCGCAGCCAACTGCATCCGGGGGAGTGGGGCCTCCATCAAGATATCTTTCAGGATCTATGTATCAGATGGGGTCGACCAGTCATAGATCTTATGGCGACAGAAAAGAATCGGAAATTAGAAAGATTCTTTTCGAGGTTTCCTTGCCCGCAAGCTCTAGCAGTAGATGCTCTGGCGCAAGACTGGTCCAAAGGACCCCTCTATATCTTTCCTCCAATTCAGGTAATTTGGAGAGTTCTGAAGAAGATAGAGAGAGAAGGTGCTTCAGTTATAGTGGTTATTCCAACTTGGCCCCGCAGACCTTGGTTCCCGCTCCTAAAGGCAATGGCAATAGAGGATCCAGTAAAGATATGGATGTTTCCGGGGTGGTTATCCCAGGGTCCGATCCAATTGGACAAGGATCCTCAGCTTTCATTGATGGCTTGGCGATTGAAAGGCGATGGCTGAGAGCAGAAGGTTTAAAGGAAGAGGTGGTTGATTTCCTTATGGCCTCAAGAAAACAGTCAACTTCAGACCAGTATAACAGAGTATGGGAGCAATTTGTCAAGTTTGCCTATGAGAGGAAGGAAGATCCTTTAGTCCCACGCGCAAAGTCAGTGGTCAGTTTCTTGTTCTCTGGATTCAAGCTGAATCTAGCGACTAGTACAATAAGAGGTCAGGTGTCTGCCCTGTCAGCTATGACTGGAATCTCTTGGTCTAAAGATCCTCTAGTAGTTAGATTTTTTGAAGCTATGATCAGACTGAGACCACAAGTATCCTCTTCAGTACCTCCTTGGAACCTACCGCTTGTTCTTCAATCATTAATGGGTTCACCATTCGAACCATTAAGACAAGCCTCAGATTGGGTACTAACTCTGAAAGTTGTATTACTAGTCACTGTCACCTCCGCTTGTAGAGTAGGAGAACTATCCGCTTTATCCGCTAAAGAACCAGATACAGTGATCTTCCACGACAGAGTAAGACTAAAACCCTCATTTAAAGTATTGTCTAAATATCATATGGACTTGGAAGTTAACCTTCCCACGTTCTGTGAAAATCCAAAGTCAGATCTAGAAAAGTCTTGGCACACTTTGGATATGGTGAGACTGATAAAATATTATTTGAAAAGAACATCTTCTTGGAGGAGGTCGGACAGGCTGTTCTTGATTCCGAGGGGAAGAAGAAAGGGCTTGGCCCCATCTAAAAGGACGATAAGTTCCTGGATAGTATCGGCAATAACAAAGGCTTATCAAATCAGAGGTGAGGCCATACCTAAAGGGCTAAAAGCTCACTCGACCAGGGCATTAGCAGCATCTTGGGCAATGCAAGCCAAGACTCCGTTAAAAGACATTTGTGAAGCCGCCAGGTGGACTTCAATAAAAACTTTCCTCAGACACTACCGGATTGATGTAGCCACTGCTCAAGAAGCAAGATTCGGGAGAAGAGTCTTGGAGGCAGTTGTGGAACGTTAACTAGTTCAATTGTATTAAATTATTATTTTCAAGCAGCAAATTCTGTCTCCCTCCCTTTTCTGTCTAGCTTTGGTATATCCCAGTCTGGTGAATGACTGGCCAGGGGTGACAGGGAAAACAGGAAATTGATTAATACGTACCGTAATTTCTGTTTCCGGTCACCTTTCCTGGTCAGCATTCACCAGAGGTTTTTCCCTCCCTATCTTGGGTGGATGTATATTATTGTTCTCACAGGCTTTATAAAGAAGAGGCTGTCCTATGGGAGAGGCAGATATTTATAGTTGATGATGTGTTTCCTGTTCACACTCTGGGGAACTCCTTCCAGTCTGGTGAATGCTGACCAGGAAAGGTGACCAGAAACAGAAATTACGGTACGTATTAATCAATTTCCTGTTTTTTAAACTCTCAGGGTGCAAAAAACCATGGGGTTGTGATGCCAGATGCCAATAAAGAGAACACTTTAAATCAACTAGTTGGGGCTGCATTTGGGGCAGCTGGGCAGCGCTGTATGGCTCTTTCCACAGCTATTTTGGTTGGGGAAGCAAAAAATTGGATTCCGGAACTAGTGGAAAAGACCAAAAAGCTTCGTGTTAATGCTGGTAAGGTCACATACTTGGCTTATTCCACACATCTATTCTCTATATTTACTGTTCCTTGAGTTTAGTAGAAACCTTCACAGATTTTGAATATTTTTTTTTGTATATATTGGTCACTGACCTCTCATCTTTTCTGTTCTCTTGACGATTCACAGTACCTCCACTTCTTTACTGATTATATTTTTTACTGCTAAGATATCACCTCTGGCTTTATTTAATATGTTTTACATTTCTTTGCTTTCCTTTTAGGAAAGTTTAGGCTTTTAGTGTTTATTTTATAGGTTTATCCTTGTTTTTGTTCTGTAAGGTGATCAGCCAGGAGCCGATTTGGGACCTTTAATCAGTCCAGCTGCAAAAGAACGTGTATGCAGCTTAATAGAGAGCGGCATCAAGGAAGGTGCTAGCCTGTTGTTGGATGGCCGTAATGTTAATGTAAAGGGTTTTGAGAATGGCAACTTCGTGGGACCAACAATTTTGGCAAATGTGACGGTAACTTAAATTTGAAGATCTTGTTTTATATTTAAACCATTGGACAAAAACCTGAATATAAATGGCAACAAACTGATATGTTGTTATGAATATTGGATAGTTATATAACTATATATTTTGCTTCTCTAGCCAGCTATGACTTGCTATAAGGAGGAGATTTTTGGCCCAGTTCTGGTTGTCCTTGAAGCAGATACGCTGGATGATGCCATTAAGATTGTGAATAGGAATCCATATGGAAATGGAACTGCTATCTTTACAACAAATGGAGCAGCTGCTAGGAAATACACTTATTTGGCCGATGTGGGGCAGGTAGCTATATCTGAAAATCTACAATTTAATGCGATTATTTGTGTTAACATGGCAATTGTCTAATCTCTACCCTGAAGGCAAATCGATTATGGGCAGTTTAATTTTTATTGGCGGCAACCGATGTTTGTTGTTCAGAACGGGTGATCGGACATGTTGGTAAGACATGGCCAATCGAGCTGTCTTCTATGGACCGCACAAACATTCGCTGAGACCGACAGTGAATTGTTCTGGCGGACCGATCACTAGCAGCGAACGGTCGGTCAGGCCAAAAAATTTGTCTGTGTGTACCCAGCATTATATGTATCTCTAATACTGCATTGCATTGTACAGCCACATGTTATCAGATTGTAACTTCACCACTCTAAATGACTTTCTGTTGTAAGTTACAGAATTGGTTTTATAATAAAATATAGGTAATTATTAAAATGTCCCTATGTTTTAGTATGGTAAACAATACAATCTCTCATTTTTCACCTGGAGGGCTGCCAATCTTGCTTGCTCTATCAAAACACATACTTCAGTTGGTTTTGATTAGAAGAGAGCAAAGAAATCTAATTCTCCATAATTATACCATACAAAGGTCTTTACTAGTCATTATGGCAGGCATTCACCAATGGGTATTCCCCCCCCCCCCCCCTCCTCTGGACAGGAAACAGTTAACTCAAACAAATAAACTGCATCTCCCCTCTAGCATGCATTGTCTTTTGTTTCCTGTCACACAAGCCCATAGGGTAGGTCTTTCTTAGGGCTCGTTCACACTAGAAACGGACAGTAACGCACAGCATGTGTTTCTGTCAGTTTGTATCCATTTTTTTCATACATTTGTATCCATTTTTTAAAAATGTGTATTCCATAGATTTTTATAGGAAATGCATGAAAAAATGGACAGAAATGCTGCATGCAGTGCGTTTTTTGAACGGACTGGACGGGTTATAACGCAGCAGGTGTGAACGATATGAAATCCTGTAGGGTTTTACTGTCTGCCCATATTTTGTGGTTGTGCCTTTTACTCCTGCCCATGAAGCTTCCTGTAATGCACTCTGTGAGGTCTAGTCTGTGGGAAGCAATCTGTTTCTGGACAAGGACTTAGTAGTACCTGGGTGCCCATGTATTTCCCGGCTGATGTCATTACGCTAGGTAGGGTTTTTTCTGTAAGGTGTACGTCTGATGCTGGTTGTAGAATGTCGCCATGTAGTCCACTCCTATTGGTTGCTGCTCCAGTTTTAGCCTGACTTATCTTCCATCTCTCTCTATTTCTGCTTGCGGTTTGCTCGTGTTGCATTCCTCGACTTGGTACTTTTGTGTAGCTAGTGGTTTAAATCTAAACTAGTGATATAATTTTTTTTCTGCCTAGACTGTTTTTGTCTGTGTGACGGAGCCAAGGTGCTCAAGTAAAGGGTTCCTAAGGGATCTAATTAAAATTTTTCAAAAAAGGGCACATTTATTTTTCTCCTATGTATGTTATTTTCCGGTTCCTTGTGTCTTTCAGCCTTTTTGTGCAGGAAAAGGCCATGGATTCAGTAGTTGAATCAGTTTTTGTACCAGAAAAGAATGTAGATGCTTCTATTTCAGAGACTCAGTAGTGATAACTTGATACACTTTATTAAACATGCTGTGGTTCAGGGTGTACAAGAAGCTAAGGCTTCAAAACCCGGGAATAGGAAAAGTAAAATGGCTTCCAAGCCTGTTTTTACAGATTCTGAGATATCGGATTTAGAAATTACTTTACAGTCTGGTCTTGGGTCAGACTTAAAATCGGGCCAGGAGGAGGAGTCAGAAGTGGAGCCATTTTTTGTCTATAACAGAACCATTGATAAAGGCAGTGAGGAATACTTTATCCACAGTCAAAGATTTCGGCCGCTGATAAATTGTTTCCAGCTGTAAATAACAAGTTTTGTTTTTTTTTTTTCTCCAGCCATTCTGCTATTTCAGATATAGTGTCCAGTGAATGGAAGAAAGTGGGGGGGGGGGAAATTCTTCCTTTTTACTAAAAAATTGCAGATTAGCAGGCAGAACCCCCCTTCCTATGAAAGACATGTCGGCTTTTAAATACCCGGTGGGAAAAAAGAGTGGACTTTGCTCTTTGTCGTGAATGGAGCTACATGCAGACCTGCAGTGGCATTTTCTTCTTTCTCCAAAGCTATGAAGGTGTGGACAGCAGATATGGAAATAGCTATGGAATTCTGTGTAGAAACATCGGTAGATCTTGTTCTCCCATCCCTGTAGATTAATTGGCTTGTTGGTGGCTGCAAGAAAAGCTCTTTGGTAAAAGAATTGGAATTCAGATACTTCTTCCAAAATCAGCTTCTGTCAACTTCCATTTGAGGGCGAGATGTTTAGTGAGTCTTTGGAAAGCAGAGATGGAAATAGCTATGGAATTTTGTGTAGAAACATCGGTAGATCTTGTTCTCCTATCCCTGTAGATTAATGGGCTTGTTGGTGGGTTTAGTTTGGTTGTCTTTGTTTAGTGAGTCTTTGGACAAAATGATTGCTAAAGCTTCAGGGGGGAAAGAGTTTATTCCTTCCTCAGGATCGTAGACCATATGGTGACAGTTTTTTTGGAATCCCAGACCGTACAAACCAGGACCCAATAGGTCAACTTAGAGCAACTCTTTACCCTTCAGGCCATAAAAGAAATTTTGAAAGATCAAAGAGGAACATGTTTCTTTTCATGTCTGTTCCTAGCGAGGAAGACTTTAGGGGATTGGAAGCTAGTCCTAGACTTCAAGATGGAGTCCATTTCCTCCATTATAAAAGTGGTTTATCCAGGGGCATGGCTCAGCAGTGTGTGTGGACTTAAAAGGACTCCAGAAAGTGTATTCGCTTTTAGTAAAAAAAATAAATATTCAGAGGCAGACTGATTCCTTTAGGTCTGCGAGCCCATTCTACAGGGAGCTTGCATGCTCCTGGTCAGAGAAAGCAGATGCGTCTCTGTAGACTAGATGTCGTGCAGCCAAATGGTCATTGCATTATAATAGGGATTTCAGTTCTTAAGATTAAATTCAGAAGGAAGGTGTTGCAAGCAGTTATTGAAACACCGAAATAAAGTTTATTTTTTGTATTTGATGGAAAATTGTGTCCCTCCCTTATTCTAGCTTTGGGGATTCTCGTTGGTGAATGGCTGCCATGATGTATTATACTCGCTGTAATTTCTGTTTCCTGGTCACTTCTTGTGGCACCATTCACCAAATTATTTCCTACCCAAAGTTGTTTTTTTGGGTGGCTTGGTTAACGGAAGACAATGTAAACTACAGGGGAGGTGCTATTTATATGTAAGGGTTAACCGTTTCCTGTCCATGGTCCAGAGGAGGTGATTACCCGTTGGTGGATGCTGCCATGAGAAGTGACCAGGAAACAGAAATTACAATGTTTAAAGGAATAGTTCACTGCAAAAGTGAACTATTCCTTTAATGCATTGATTGAAGACCGGGAAGTGTAGAAGCTATGCCTTACCTTCCTTCTTCAATCAATGTCTGTGGAGCCAGGAACAAAGATAGAAGAAACTCACGTTTCGCACTATCCTCCGCTGTCACACTGACAGGTCCCGACTGCTTCCTGATCTTGATCAACTACAGTGTGCATGCACGATAATGCGTGCTATAGTTAAAGAGAACCTGGAAGCGCTCGTGAATTTCGGTGCTGCTATGGTGGAACATGCAAAAGGTAAGTTTCTTATCTCTTCATTCCTGGCTCCACAGGCATTGATTGAAGAATGGGAGTTAAGGCATAGCTTCTTAACCTCCTGATCTTCAATCAATGCATTAAAGTAATAGTTCACTTTTGCAGTGAACTATTCCTTTAAAGTGAGTGTTCCTCTAACTTTGTTAACATAGAGGCTATTGATCTTCTGATGTGCTCAGTGTTTCTGCCAAATAAATATTCTAATAGATACTGTTTATTATTCTTTAATCAAATTAAAGAATGTTATGTCTCTTTATGGTACTTTTGTCTTTTTAGGTGGGAGTAAATGTACCAATTCCTGTTCCACTCCCTATGTTTTCATTCACCGGTTCGCGTGCTTCCTTCCGAGGTGACACCAATTTCTATGGCAAACAGGTGAGCTGAGAAGTATTATAAGTGGAATGGCAAGAAATTTATCGAAGTTGCATTTTACAGGGTGTGTGTGGTACTTTTTTTTATTAGACAGCGGAGTGTACCCTGCTAATGGGATAGGAAATCACACACCAATTGTACTTTTAGAGAATTATATTCATGCAAAAACTGAATTGTTTCTGGCTCTTTGGCATTGTAATTGTTAATTCTCCCATCTCTAACATTGGTGAATGACAGAACAAGGAGGGGGAGGAACCAGAAAGCAAGTCTGTTACTTCATGAGTGTAGTTCTCCTTTAAATATGAAATACTCAGAAATTAAATTACAGAAATATATTAATTTATATAAAGGGCAATTCTAAATATGGGATGAGATCCATGTAAATGGGGGATGAGATCTGACCTGATTACATTTGTGCTCCTTTCTGGTGGTGAATAAAGTTAATTGGGGATGAGATCTGAGTCCAGTATCGGGTTGTATACCCACATGTTCATGGATTTGCTGGTCGGGTTTGTGTAAACCACAGTGAGTTTGAATATGTTGTGTTTCGGGTTATTGTGGAAAGCTGCAGGTCGAGCTGTGCATTTGACTGCTTGTGGGTGCGGTTATGGAACCCACCGGCAAAGCGAGTGTGTAGAGGGCAGGTAATGATGGTGCAAGTGTGCTTCTGAAAAATGAGGACTGCAGGATTTAAATCTGACCTTTGTGCTGCCATCTGTTGCTGAATTGAGTAATTGCCCTGCTGGGAAACAACCAAGACCAACAAAGTTTTGGGCAATGCCCTATTTCAAAATGTGATATTGGAAGTCTATGTAAATCCACCATCATAGAAAAGGACAAGGCCACAGGCAAAATGCTTTTATACCCATATATTTTAATAAGACACATTTCTGCGAGTCAAATGACTATGAATATTCATGACTTGTGTTTACATACCAATATAAGCTTATAATAATATATGGAGCATTAAAAAAAAAAAAAAAACCCTAAAGAATTCTATACGAGTGCAGATAGGTGTTTAATTGAGGTCTTCTAAGACTTTTAATGAGAAATGGATAGTCCACTACTAAATTTTTTTTAATATTTTCACTCTTTGTACACAGGGTGTTCACTTCTACACCCAGCTGAAAACAGTCACTTCTCAGTGGAAAGAAGAAGATGCCACTCTGACAAGTCCTGCTGTGGTGATGCCAACCATGGGTCGTTGATTTGTCACTCCAGTCCTATTCTCCAACTTCTTATTTTTTTTTTTTAACACTACCTAATCTCATATTTTTTAACATTTCTAGTCTTGTGACAAACAACAACAACTTAATGTGTTAAATTTAAGAATTCTCCCTCTACCCCCCCCCTGCCGCTAAAGTATATACCTTACAATGGTCTAAACATTTGTACATTAAAGGGTATCTCCACTCGTATTTTTAGCATTTTGGAATCCAGTTCTATTGAAGAACGGGAGGTAAAGGAGCTGTGCCTTACCTTCCGTTCTTCAATAGAACAAACAGGAGCCAGGAGAGAAGGTAAGAAACTTACCCGCTCTCTTCCCCCGGCGCTTAGTCTGACAGGTCCTGACAGACCTAGTCTTCTATGCGCATAGATCGCGCATGCGCATAGAAGACAAGGTCCGTCGGGACCTGTCAGACTACACACCGGGGGAGCGAGCGAGCGAGCGGGTAAGTTTCTTACCTTCTCTCCTGGCTCCTGTTTGTTCTATTGAAGAACGGAAGGTAAGGCACAGCTCCTTTACCTCCCGTTCTTCAATAGAACTGGATTCCAAAATGTTAAAAATACGAGTGGAGATACCCTTTAAGATGATTTTTTCCTTTTTTAGCTGTTTAATCTAAGAAACTGCCTAGTTTTTTTTTTTTTTTTTTGCCAATTAAAATGCCATGGCAAAATGAATGGGCCAGACTGGAACATCTCAGGGTAAAGTTTGGTCTTTAGACATTAGATTAGCCATGTGTCTATTCTAATGTCTGCCTAGTGTATGGCCAGCATTACACTTATTGATGATGGTAGATGCAGTGTGTCATTATGTTGCCTCCTCCATTTGTTTGCAGAGTCCTCTAAGAATAATTTCCTATACTGTGAAGCTTTCATTAGACAAGTTAATTCTCTTTAAAGGAGAACTAAAGTCCCAAGAAAACATTGTCCCAATAGAGAGAGCACATTCACAAACGAACAACAAACTGTGTCTCATGTCTCCCTTTGCTGTGGATGCTGGGTGATTTATGAAAATAACCTGTGTGTACTAAGGGTCAGCTACCATAATTCACCTTATCTGGGAACACCCAGCTAAGTGTCCGCAGGACACTTCACAGGAAACTGCATTCTTGGTTCCTGGAAGCTGACAGCCAATCATGTTACAGCTCAGAGATCCCTCCCTCTGACACAGAACACAGATATCAGTGCAGTTTTTGTGTAAACACATTAGAAATGCTCCTGTCCCTAACAATGATACATTCCTATGCTTTACATACAAAAAAGAAAAGTAATCTTTGCAGTGTATGTCTTTGCTAGCACGGATGAAAGAAACAGAACATTTAACATTTCAGCATTCAGTATGGGGAATCGAACCAGCAACCTTCTATACTGTGTCTTTCTAAAAAGAAAGCTTTCTACCACTAGGCCACAAGGGATTACAAATAATGGACCTGTACATGAAGAGTCTTTATCTTTTGCTAGACACATATTAGAAACAAAAAAAGGGAACATGGGCAATTCATGTTGGTTGGTAAATAAATAACATAGCTGCTATATATAAAGTTTGTACATATGTAGAAACTTCATATTTTTCTAGAAACATGGAAACAAACAAACAGAAAAAGCACTAAACTCAGGCAGTAGACTATGTTATATTGTTTCATAAGTAAACTAGGAGATTTGAACTTGTGACTTCTTGGTCTGTTTGTTCCTAAACACGCAGCATTTACATGGTGCGCCACCAGCAACTCTAACTGTGGTCACAGAGATGCTAGAAACTCTGCACATAGATAGTGAATCCTGGGGTCAGGGGGCGTGGCTCTTTGAAGCAAACATGGGCTATGAGTTGTACTGGCAACAAGATGGAAGCCTCCTTTGTTACAGAATCTATTACTTATATCTACTAAATGCAAATAACTAGAGAAAAATCTTTCAACGTGTAGGTGTTCTGGGGAGAAAAACTTTCACATTAGGATCTGAAAAACTGAAGTTTAGTTCTCCTTTAATATTTTAAGTTAGTTGGTAGGAATTCTGCCACTTGCAAATATTTGTATGTGTTACAATTAAGTGAAGAAAAATCAAACCTAGATTCGTGAAAAAAAATCTTATACAACCTGGCTACTAGGTTATTAGTTATCATTGGGTACTTAATAACATTCTTGGATTAATAAAATATTTTATCCAATAATATACTCTTGTATTTTTTTTAGAAACTTCTAAAATGAACAAACATTTTTTTTAAATTAGTTAGTATGTTTTACTGCTAGCAAGCAAGATAATCACTAAAAACCTTTATCTCCCCTACTAGAACTTAACATAAGTATATTTTGGTTTGTCATAATGGTTTAATTGTCCCTTCAAACATGCTTTGTGTTAAATTAAAACCCACTATTTGTTTAAAAGAGAACTAAATTCAGTCCTGATACCTATGTTCCCAAAAGTTAAACAATGTTGCAAAATGCACAATGAAAATGTTGCAGTATTGAAGTGTATCAATTTCTAAAGTTAAAATGATTGAAGGAGTTGCCAGTTTTTGGTAATCCGAGTAATAAAACTCTTGTTGCAATGATACACCTTTCTTGTTCAGTGTTTCCTTCACTGCGGCTCCTGTCTGTTTATTTCAATAGCGCTTGCTGTTGGTGTTGGTTGTCCTGAGTCCAATACA
Source organism: Hymenochirus boettgeri (assembly GCA_019447015.1). Lineage (NCBI taxonomy): Eukaryota > Metazoa > Chordata > Amphibia > Anura > Pipidae > Hymenochirus > Hymenochirus boettgeri. The sequence continues at coordinate 227,690,695 of CM033476.1, read as the reverse complement.
GATTGCCTGAGGCAGCAGATGAGCCAGTCGCTGCCCATATTAGGTACCTATAACAAGGAACTTCCACTTTGTGGCCTTTTTATCTCACTGGCTGTGCAACTCTACTTCCAAAAGTGCTAGGGAGGCATGTCCTATGCATTTGGCTCTATGCCATCATTACGGTGTGTGGCCTGCTTAATGCTAGCCATGCATTTGTTAGATAATAGATTATATGTCTATAATGCTAATAATAATCTTTAAAGGGCATGTCCACCCCAAAAACTATAATTCCCCCCACTACTGGCCCCACTCTGTAGTGTAATAAAATCCTTACCTTACATCCCACCTCCAAATGGTTCTCCTGTAATCCCCCCCCCCCCCCCCCAAGTCCAAAAAGTGGCCACCAGGAGGATAGCAGAGTCCATATATATCCCTTGAAGGATAGAGGGAAGGTATGTAACTATGAAAAGGCTTTCTGACATTAAGATTATAGCGGTTGGGGCTGGGGAAGCTATAACTATCACATACTAAAAGTTGTTCTAAAGGGTGGACATGCCCTTTAAAAGGGAAATAAAGTAGCCAGACAACATTGCCCCAATAGGCAGGAAGATGGAACAAGCAGTGTCTTACCGCTACTTTTGTTGTGGCTGCTGGATGATTAAAATTTACCTGTTGGTGCTAGGGATCAGCTCCCATGATCCACCTTTGTTTTAGCAGAAGTCCTATCAGCTTAGTGTACGCAGTAAACTTTACAGGAAGCTTCAGCCTTGCCCCTAGAAGCTGACAGCCAGTCATGTTACAGCTAAGACATCCTGCCTCTCTCCTGACAGAACAGGAATTTCAGTGTAGTTTTTTTGTAAACCTATTTTAACATTATTATGTCTGTCAATTACACATTTCTTTGCTTTTCATTGAAAAAAAGTCTTTGCTCTTTTTATTTCTTAGCGTGCATGGATATAAGAAACAGAATATTAAAGTTTGAGTAAAAAAAAAATATATCTGGGGAACTGGACATGCAACCTCATGTAGTCTTGATTAAGCAGGACATTAAACCGCTACACCACCAGAGCGAATATATAGAATAATAGTATATTTAGAAACTATTTAGTATTGTTCCTGGTAGACTGTTCTTTGTGCCACGCATGGCTAAAAAATAAACTGCAGTGAATTCTATATTGATGTGGAGACCTCTGTTTATAAAATACTTTGTGCAGTTTGTGAATAGTGGGGATAAAGGGCATGGCCAATATGTGAACATGCTCACAAGACTTTGAAGACTACATGGGCTGTGAGTATTGACAACATGTATCTTGCATGTATGTAAATGCAACATACTACAGAGTATCTTACAGTGTATAGGTGTTTTGGGGAGTAAAGCTTTCACATTAGGAAAAGAAAAAAAGGGGAACAACTTTTTGAGTCATGTAAAACTGAGGACATATATGTAGCTAAACACCATTTATAACAATTTAATTTAAAGAATATTCATGTGTCTTGTATATTCTATTATAGTATAATACATTAGTGTGATTTTATAATGGGAGCTGCAGTGGTATATATCCTTATAAAAATCACTCCGCTATGTCACCAAGTGACTGGTTTCTCCTCCCATTCCAGTGTTAATGCATGAACAATGCATTTTTTTGCAATGTGTAACTTCACTAACAGAACCTACTAGAGCTGCTTCCTGCCACTACATAACCAATGTCTGTCTCCTCCTCAAAGATTTTTTTAACCGCATAGATGCTGGGCTGGGATGTTCCTTTCTACTGAGTGTAAGTTACAGTAGGTAGCTTGGGGGGTTTAACTTAAGGTGGGAAAAGGGACAAGGATAGAATTTAAAATACAAATGGGGTGAAGGAATCAGATAATTATGTATTATAAGAAATAATTCACCCCTTTACCTTATAATATAAGAATATTATGCCACCTCGGAGTTCCCTGCCCTCCCTGTATATAAAAGCTTCTATGTGGTTAGGGAACTCCTTGGTGGTGTAATATCCTTATATTAACTGTAAGGGGCACATTTTCCCTTATATATAGATAGATTGTCACATTGGGCTGGGTATTGTCTTGTATAAAGAGAAGTATGGATTCAAGGGAGGAAAATGTTATTCTCCCTCTTTACAAAGCATTGGTAAGGTCTCATTTGGAATATGCTGTGCAATTTTGGAATCCTGTTTACAAAAATGACATCTTTGAAATGGAAAGGGTTCAGAGAATGGCAACTAAATTAATAAGGGGATTGGGGGAGCTTGAATATGAAGAGAGGCTGGAAAAGTTACAATTATGTACGCTGGAGAAAAGGCGCTTGCGTGGGGATATGATTACTGTGTATAAATACATTAACGGGCCATACAATAAACTATGTGGGGCATTGTTCACCAATAGAACATGTCAGAGGACATCCCTTAAGACTTGAAGAAAAAAGGTTTAGGCTTCAAGTTCGGAAAGGGTTTTTCACTGTGAGAACGGTAAAGCTATGGAACTGTCTTCCAGTGGACGTTATTATGGTAGGTTTATTGGTCAGTTTCAAAAAAAAGCTGGATGAGTTTCTGCAAAGAAGTAATGTTTCAAGTTACTGGTATTGATACATAAAGTAGAGTTGATCCAGGGAAATTTCCGATTGCCACTTGGAGTCAGGAAGGAATTTTTTCCTCCTTCATAAATTTGGTGGGTTTTTTTTGCCTTCCTCTGGATCAACAGTTAGGCAGGAAATGAGGATATTGCTAGATGGGTTGGACTGGGTGGATGTATGTCTTTATTCAACCTCAAATACTATACTATACTATATTATACTTGGGATATTTCAAATGCTTGTTCTTTTCCTGAGCTAAACTGGTCCAGTATGATCACTAGATGCTTCTACTTTGTACAAGATCAGGTTAGTTTCTATTGATTGTTTTTGCCAACTGAAAACAAGCTCGGTCCTTATCTCCCTTGTAAAATATACTTTTAGTATTCATAAATTGAACTGCAAGACTCAATGTAAGTTATACATATCAGCAATTACTTTTGTTTGATTTATCTAATTTCCTTTATAACAAATAAGTGATAAAATACGACTGAGCTCATACAGGAATTGTAGTTTGATCATTTAAAGAACATTTAAAGGGCAACTGTGGTCTCAAAACAAGTTAGGGTTAAATGAAAGCCTGCAGTGTTTCTTTTAAAATGAGCAGACAATCACATCTCAGGCTGGAGACGGTGAGAAATTACATTGGGGTGAATGTTCAAACTTCCTGCTTCTAGTAGGTTGTGTAACATCACCTGACCTCTGTCCCACTCTATCTCCCCAGGGGAGAAGCATGCTCAGTTAAGACTTAATGCTGGGGAAATCAGGAAGTACCTGTCAATTGACAGTTGAGAAGGGGAGCCTATTAATGCAGACAGAGGCTTGTCACATGGCTGAAAACAGGAAGAGTTCAAGCAGGAAGTAATATTGCTGAACCTTTCCAGCAATAACTTCTCACACATTTTATCTAGAGATGTGATTTATGTTTTATTTTGAAGGTAAGGTGGAAGGCTTTTTATATAATTCTTACTAGTTTGAAAGAATTTGAGACCAAAGTTACCCTTTAATTACTGTTAAGTCGTAATGTTCCTATTGGTTATCCATTTAGGTTGAAAAATGCTATAGAATTCTATAAACTTGTGTATGAATGAAAATCTGCCACATACAATAAACATTGTCATTATGTTTTATTGTGTATTAAAAGACAACTACACTGGAAAAATTTACTTTTTAAAAATGAAAAGTACCTGGTACAGAGAGAATTATTCCTACCTCCCAATATAATTTCTTTGAGGTGCGCCAGCATGTACAGTATTCATCTGCCAGTTTAGTGTCCTGGGCTTTCCTTTTTAAAGAGAGAGCTAAAGCAGTTTTCTTTGTACTGTTGCTCTTCCCACAAAGTATATTGGGAGGTAAGAGTGACAGATCCTACCTCTTTGCCCCAGGTACATTTCAACTTTTTTTTTTTACTTTATAAGCAGTATAGCTCTCAAATTTTCCTTCAACACTAATGTAAAAATGTAATTTTTTTCCAGGCCCTAATTTGGTAATTTACTGTCTGCCATTTCTACATTTCCTTGGCTTATCCAGTGGCTTGGCATCTCCCTGTCTGAATGCTGGGGAGAACCAAACTTGGTGCTGAAATCTCTGGTACTCCTTGAGTAATGAAGGTAGAACCGGAAACATCAGATTTCTCTTCAGGGCCCCTTTAATTAAATGAAAAAATAAAATGCCATTCAGAAAAAGATTGGTTAGCTTAACTGAAATTAAGGTTCATACACACCCTCAATTTCCGAGCGAGCAACGACCCCCGGTGGCCGAGTGCTACACGTGACGAATGGGCGTTTCAGGCGAGAATTGTCCGTGTGTATGCATTCGGTCGGGGGTCGTTTGTTGATGCACCTGGCAGATTGGTGAACGACCCCCGACCGAACGCATAAACATGGGCGATTCTTGGCCGAAATGGCCGTTCATTGCGTGTAGTGCTGGGCCGTCAGGGGTTGTTGCTCGCTCAGAAATTGAGTGTGTGTACGAACCTTTAGAGATTTTAAACACACAGTAAATGCACATTAATATTGTTTTAATGAATTGCAAGGTTATTCTCTGAAGCCATCATGGATTAACAAAACATATGAGACTACAATAAACATAAAAGGGACTTTAAAATACTGACTAAAGTTATTCATATTAAAGAGATCTTAAGTCTCACCTGGAGATTATCTGTTTCTCTGTATGCACTAAGACATCTACTGGAGATATAGGCTTTAGAGCAGGGCTCTTCCTGTAGGAAAAAATATAGATAGTCACTGACATTATCTGGGCTGCATAGCTTTCCGATTTTCTATTTAAATGGCTAGATGAAATAAAACATACATTTATAAAGCAGGGGTATCTGTTGTATTCAATTAGATCAACCGGACTTGAAGTTTAGGTCTTGAAGACGTTTCGCTAGTCACCCGACTGGCTTTCTCAATTCAGAATGACTTGTACAAGAATCTGTGGCACTTATGTACCCTGGAAAATCCCAATTAGCATATCACAGCCAGGTACAACAGATATACCATGACCTGGATGAATGAGAACCTTCACAAGCATAAAGCAGGGGTATTCTTAAATAAGGAGTCTAAATAACAATACTTCTTCCTAAATAATGATCTTATATAAATCTTAATAAAAATTCTGATCTTTAAATAACATCTACACTTTAAATAACAATACCTCTCCTTACATAGAAATTATAGTATAGCAACAAATCCTTAACTTTTGACACCTAAATAATACTTACAGGGCATCTATAATGAAAAAATGAATTTTCCTTATCTTAATCTTTAAATTACTATGTGTAAGCAGCCCTTAGGGCCAGGCCCCACTAGGGTATTTTCTGCGTGCTCTGCTAACGTGTGTACTAGCGCATACCAATGTAAATCTATGTAAAAGGCCCCACTATGTCCGCTGCCTTGTGCTGCGCTTTTTCCCATTTTTGCAGTGCATAAGATCACCATTTTTAGTGCGCATCGCATGTGCTGCCATAGGGCACCATCAAAGGAAGCGTAGCGCGCACGAATCGTGCAGCATTGCGATTGCGCTGTTGCGCGATTTGTGCATGCCTCCGTGCACTGTGTAGTGGGGCCTTGCCCTTACTCTGTGGGTGTTGCTGCATGTCTTTGATTTGTTCAGGCTCAGTATCACCCCTACCTCTCTTAACCGACACCTCCTTCAATCTGACCAAACTTTCAATAAGGGCAATCGTGTTTATTTATCTCTATGAAGCAGCACTGGAAGAGAGAATTTCCCATCATGCAATTCACACATACTAACTGCCCCATTTAATTTACAGCAAAACTGTATACAGCAGTATAGTTTATGATAATAAGGCACTTGATTGACAGCTGAAATGCAAGATGGTTCAGACTGGATATCTAAAGAAATAGGGGGCAGATCAACAAATAAATGGTACAGTGATAGTTGGGAATTAGTGTAGTTTCACCAGTATACTGTATACAACAAGAAATATTTAAGGATATCCCTGCTTTATAAATATGACCCAGCGGGTACCAGAATCCTTATTTACGTAGGGGGATACTTATTTCAAGATCAGTATTTAGGTATCATTATTTAGGAATAAATAAATAACACTGGTAGTGTTAATTAAAAATTCTTATTTAAAAATCCCCTGCTTTATAAATATGTCCCAAAAAGTGTTACCTGGCTTGAAATCCATTCATCTTTGCAAATAGCAGCCTGATAACCCTCTCTTTTTGCTCCCATGTTAATTCACCTATTTCTACTTTCCCATTGCGTATATGAGTCCTAGAGCAAAAAGAAAAAAAGTGAATGCTGTCAAAAGAAAATCAAGACAAGTCAAATTGTACTATATAGCCAAGGTGCAAATGCTTGTTATTCTTCCTTATATATTGTTTCTCTTAAAGGGCATGTCCACCCCTTGAAAAAAATTTTGTTATATTGTAGGGCTTCCTCCCCCAGCCCCAACCGCTATAGTAGAATTTTCAGAAAGTCCCCCGAACTCTACTTACGGTACCTTCCCTCTTTCTTTCACCGTACTGCCCAGCCCTCTGCTTGCATGAAACTGCAAGCAGGGGGCCGGACCTGCAGCCGCTTCCCTGATTGGCTGAGAGGCAGACAATCACGGACGCGGCTGCCGGCTGCACACAACGCCGGGGAAGAGAGGGAAAGTAAGTAGAGTTTGGGGGACTTTCTGAAAAATGTATTATAGGGGCTGGGGAAGGGAGAGCTACTATATAACCAAAGGGATTTACACTAGGGGGAGGCAGAGCAAAACGGGAGGGAGAGGGGGGGGGGAGGGCTGCAGTGCGCATGACAAAATTCTCCCCCGGAGGAGAGACAGGAAGCAGAGTCCTATATGGACTCTGCCAGGCTCCTGGTGGCCAGTTTTTTGGACTTTAGAGGGGTATAGCAGGGCAGCCATTTGGAGCAGGGATGTAAGGTAAGGATTTTATTATGCTACAGAGTGGGGCCAGTAGTGGGTTAAATTATAGTTTTGGGGGTGGAAATGCCCTTTAAATACCCTTTTAATAAATATGTACCCTTATACCAAATATTGTATTTTAAATTCTATGTGTTTTTTTTGTTTTTTTTTAAGGATTTATCCATATGGTAGGGGTAGACATTTTTGCTTCATCACCTGATGAAGAGGGCCTAGACCCTCGAAACATTGTGATTATTTGATGTATGGTTTGAAATAAATTTACCTCTTGCATTTGAGTGCGACTCTGCATCATACCTTATTGATTTATAATACATATGCTCTGGCATTTGAATGGGGAGGTGCAGTGGCGAGAATCTATATTACAGTCACTCACTGAGTGATTTCCTGTATTCCACTGCCCCTCCTCATTTCTCTCTTCCTGCCTGTAGCAAGCCCGTTTTTGTACACTGACTGACTGACTGACTGAATTACTGATAAAGAGGAGTGAGCGGCCAAGTCAATTATCACTCACAGGAATGCGCTTGCTCCTCCTTATCAGCACAGTAATTCAGTCAGTCAGTGTAATGAACCGGAACTGCACTGGGTGAGAGACAATGTTTATTGTCTTCTTTTAGTTTGAGATAGAAACAACAGTTAACTATTTGTATTTACAAAAATGGGCTTGTTATCTACATCACTAATATAGGGAGGGGGGAGACAGGGAGGGGGGGAGACAGAATGTCTTTGCTGGATTTTTCTTTTTTTGACCTTGTGTATTATATGGAATAATACGCTACCTACAGAATAATATATGGATATTACTTCACCTCGGAGTTCCCTGACCTCTATAAAAACACTTGGCCTAACGGCCTCGTGTTTTTATATGGTTAGGGAACTCTTCGGTGGCGTAATATCCTTATATTACACTGTAGGTAGCGTATTATCCCTTATATATTGTTTTCCTTGGAAGTGGGAAACCAGAGGTCTGCACCCAGATGGACAGTGTGCATATGGACTACTTTCATATATTGGATTTCTGCTTTAATACAAAGACTCAGGGAGTTTAAATTTGTTTATTATTTATGAAGATTTAGGAAAAACCAAAAGATATGGTACTATCGGGCATATGTGTTTAAAATAAAAGTGAAAAATCCTTGTTTGGATTATGGTATTCATTTACATTTACTTTAATGGTGGTTTGGCTTCTCTAGTCCTTAAGGACCATAAGTGCCGTTGGATTCGACGGTATCAGCCCTTTATCGTTAGTGTAGGTAGTGCATTTCTGAATGATCGCGAGGCCTACGAAGATTCACCGTCGTCCTTGCAATTGTTGGGAAATGCTGAAAATTTTCCCAGTCTGCAGTTGTCTCCCTGTACTGAAAGTATAGGGAGTCGCCACGGTTGAGAGAGAAGTGCAGTCCCAAGCGTTCTTCCGATGCTTTACATAGGGAGAACGCTTGCGACTGTCTAGAGGGATCTTTGAAAAATGACAGACAGGATCTTTCAGATTCAGTCATCTTTCAAAGATCTCTAAGGTTCGTACACACGTACGATGAGTGCACCGAGCCATTACCCCCAACTACGACACATTTGTGTGACGAACGGCCATTTCAGCCAAGATTCGCACGTGTGCATGCATTTGGTTCGATGATCCATTTGGTCATGACTCTGTTCCAAATCGTATGTGTGTACAACCTTAAGTCTGTATCTCCTCTATACCCAAGCCTGAAGTCTGAAGCCTATTTACAAATGGCTTTATGCAGAATAAACCTGTAACTACACAGATATCAAAATTACCCACCTCATAGTAATACTGCCAGTCACCTGTCCTGACATGTTTATTACGTAGCTCATAGGTAAACACAGAATTTTTCTTTTTTACACACCAATGACGCCATTAAAATGTTCCAAAATTTACTGAATCTATGTTGGCAGTACAATGTTATTATTGTGGGTGTGTATAGCACCAACATCTTCCGTGGCGCTTTACAGTTGCATTAATATACATAAGGAAAATGTGCAGTAATATGCAACTAAAATGTAGTAGTGCTGCATATGAGCTACAATTAGTTTATGTGTCAATGCTGTATGTTAATAATAATGCTAACAATATACAATGTACTATTTTGAATATTTTCAGGCCATGTTTCAGTTACTGCATAAACAATTGCTATATTTTTGTGCATTGGTGTAGAAAGCATTTTGTGTAGCATATACAGTAATATTCAGAATTACCATTTCTCTGCCTCACTGAGATCCTGGTTGACATCATTTGTGCTGTGCTCTTTGTTATGAAAGGTTCTGATCTTGGGGTATTGGTCTCTTCCTATAGCTGCTTGCATCATCTTACTGTGATAGGCAGATTGTGCCATCTGCTGGTAGTAGTTCCTGCTAGAAACAATCTCCTGTTTCACCTGCTCGAGAGCCTCCAAGAAGAAATTTTCTACTTCGGTTCTTTCTTCTAGGATATTTCGTGCCAGCTTTTTCACTCGATTCATTTCTCGATCTTTCATCTCAAGCATCTTTTGAAGTTTCTGCAGTTCCACATTTCCAGCCTGTTGCTTGATCAAAGCTTGATGCTCTTTGCATAGTAAATCTTTCTCGGTTTCTATATTCATTCTGTCTAAAGCAAACTCAAGGGTTTTAATATTCTTTTGCAATGCCTGTATTTGGGCTTTCTTTTGAGCTGCTTGCTGGACTTTTTCTTGGACCAGCAGGTCATTGGTTTCCTGTCTCAAAAGACAAAATACTGTTAGGAGAATGATTTGAAAAACAAATGATGGAAACAAATCTGCTGCCACACTATTGACTGAAAAAGATTGTGATTTTTTAGCAATCTTATTTGCAATTTCACAGTGATACACTTCAAAAGTGTGAAACCTGTAATTGTAAAGCAATACTTATCTCTACTGGCCTTTGAAAATGAAAGCTGGGTTCTGAGCATGTTTGAGATTTGCAGGTGGGGTTTGCCAGTGTTTATAAACACAGACTTTCCCTATATTGTATTAGCCAGATCAAGCAAAACTGATTAACTGCTCTAAGTTTCATATTGTTTTAGGGTAAAGATCAAAAGTACTGTGCTACGTATAGCTGTCCAGGATCACCCATTTATTTCATTTATGCTGGTTTAAGGAATTATTATTGTTTTAATTTAGCAGAATTGCACTATGACATAAGCAGTTATGATAAAAACTAATTCTAAGCTAAATCCCCCCCCCCAAAAACGACACCCTCTGTCGAACAAATTTATACACATATGGGTTACTTATAACTTAACCTGCAGAGTATCTGTAAAGAAATAACATGTTTACTTTTTCATGCAGTAATTGGAGTTTTTCATCTTCAAGCGTTTGTTTTGTTTTCTTCAGCTCTCGCATCTCTTTAATATGATAGGAAAATGCTTCCTTTAGACGGACATTCTCCTTAAATACAGATCTTCCAGCATCATCTAGTTGCCTGTGAGAAATAAATGGCATTGGGACCAATGAGATGTCTATCAAATTGTATTTGCTATTGTATTATCTGGTTATTGGCTTTTGTATTATCTGCTTTTTGGTTCGTACACACGTTAGATCATTTTCGTACAATGTGCCTGATGAACGGTCAGCGCCGTCCCGTTATACACTAGTTCTGCCAACGACCCCTGTACATAGATCAATAAAAGTGGACAAATAGTGTTCGTTGGTAAAGGTGTTACGTGATGTACGTATATTGTGACGTTCGTAATAACGCGTGATCTCCAAATGTTGCACATGTGCATTTCATTCAGTCTCACATCACAGTCTACCGATAATCTGCCAACTTTGTACAAACATACGACAATCAACAGAATGACTCCACCAGGCTGATTGTCGAAAAAGCCGAGAATAGTCGTGGATCATTGTTCTTAGCATATCGTTGAAGTTTCATTTTCGCACAAATGTTGCACGATGGGTCATTCGTCGGGCAAATCATGCAAGAATGATCTGACATGTGTACGAAGCTTAAGATCTATCTATTCTTAGGTGTGGCTTTGTTAATGCTAATCTGATAGCTGATGACCTCCCCAGGAATAGGTCTGGGGGAGGTCTGGAGTATTGGCATAATCTATGCATTAGTTGGTGGTCAGAAATGTTCCTTTCTAAACATTTTGTGCCCTGATTTTCTGGCTGCCCACATCCAATTCCAGGTTGACCCAAATTACATCCCACCCACCCAAACTACACCCATTCCAGGACAAAGAAAGGGTCTGTCCTATCAAAACCATTTTATAAATAAGTTTGGTAGGTATAAAAATGCAGGGCTGAATAAGGTAATAAAATTATTCTTACATGATCGCCTCACTGTGTGCTTTTTCTGCCAACATCATTATTTTCTTTTCTGCTTCTTTTTCCAGGCGTTGCTGTAGAACAAATGTATATTTCTTATGACAACAAAATCAAATATGATTTTCAGATATGATTTTGCAAGTAAAAATCATAGCACCATTTATTGGTTAATTGTTTTAGAAATATCTATTTAAACTAAACTAAAAATCCTCACTTTTGGAAAAATAAGGCAACCATTTCTCTTGGATTGATGCCTTTATTATTGCAGTTAGAAGTCACCAGATGTAACATCCCTAGTTCCCATTCTCCCCTGGCTCACAGATCACAAGAGGAACTGATGCATGCTCAATAAAGCTCCCACTTTGGCCAGCCCATTCACTTGGGATAGGCAGAACTCCTGCACAGAGGAGTGGGACGTCAATCCTGCAAAAACAAAGGTTCCATTTTGGAAAGATTTAAGCAGCAACTCAGGGTGCTTTTTTTTTGTGGTAATTTTCCTGTAGAAATTTAAAGGTAGCCTGTTCCCATAAGATTCACTGAAACAAAATAATCCCTTTAAGCTTCTTTTACTATAATGTTGCCCTTAAACATATGAAAATAATTCAGAAATATATGTTTAGCATTAAATGTGGATCTGTACATTTACATTCTATGTACTGCAACTAAAAAGCACTAGTGTTCATCCAATTGTAATGGCTGTCTGCACTACCATTTTATTTGCTGCATGATAACAGATTGTAAGCTCTTCGAGCAGAGATCTCATTCCTAATGTGTCAAGGCATGCTGCACTTATATCAATTTATATATATATATTATATATACGTTCTTAACTGATGTATGAAATTGTATTTAATTATTATTTATCTGTATAATTGCTTGCTTCCCCTTGTTTGTATACTCTTTATTTTATAATGTACAGCGCTACGTACCCAAGTGGTGCTTTATAAATAAAATTATATATACTGTACATGCATACATAAAGTGCACATCTTAAAGGGTATGTACATCGTAACTTTAAGTTTCTTTTTAACTGTTTAACTGAAGAACAGGAGGTAAATGCACTATCTCTTACCTCCCGTTCTTCAGTAAATCTTGCAGGAGAGCAGGAGACACTTACCCGCATCGTTCCAGCGCTGCAAGAGACGCGACTGAAAGCCCCCGATGCATCGCCAGTCCTTTACACTGTGCAGGCATGCGCACACAGTACAAAGGAGCATGGACGTGTCGGTGACTGTCAGAGAAGCTGGAGCGGGTCCACGAGTAAGTTTCTCCTGCTCTCCTGCAAGATTTACTGAAGAACGGGAGGTAACAGCGCATTTACCTCCTGTTCTTCAGTAAAACAGTGAAAAAGAAACTTAAAATTACGATGGACATACCCTTTAATGGGTAGATGGAAGCAGTTAGTTACAGGATATGTTTACATCCATTCCATAATAGGGTCAATAACCATGTAAGAAAATTGGAAGATACGTTTAACCTTTTCTTCAAATAATCGTCTCTCCATTCTGGCCAGAGTCTCTTTATGATCTTTGTTTGCTTTCCGAAGATTCTCTTTAACCTATCAGAAAAGTTTGAGAAAATAGAAAGTAAATTAGCTTGAGTAATATAAACTGAATAAAATGTGGGTGCTACTGGATTGTCTACCAGCTCAGTGATGGCTTCCTAGTGCTATCAAGAAAATGCTTACAATCTAAGCATAGGGTTGTGTCCAAGGGGAGATCCAAACCTAGGACTTTAGCATCTGTGCTAATGATTGAGCCACTGTGCTGCACACACATACACACACAAAATGACTGTCGAGGTGCACATACCTTAAAGGAAAAGTCTGTGATCCCTTAAATAAATATAAAAAATTGAAGATGGATACAGCACTCTGTAATGTTTGTTGCTTGGTTAATGGTGATGGCAAACCCGGAAACGTCACAGACTGTGTTATTATGATAATGTGACTTTTACTATTAAAGGATTCTGATTAAGAGAATGCTGTATCTATCTTCAATTCTTGTAAATATATATATATATATAAACGAAGAAGCAAGCGGAGCACTCCTGGGTCTTGAAAAAGATTTATTAATGCTTAAGGGGAAGGCAAATAACCTACGCGTTTCAGCCCCTATCAGTAGGGCCGTCCTCAGGGAACCTACTGATAGGAGCCCTACTGATAGGGGCTGAAACGCGTAGGTTATCTGCCTACCCCTTTAAGCCATTAATAAATCTTTTTCAAGACCCAGGAGTGCTCCGCTTGCTTCTTCGTTTATGTGTATTCCCACACGGCAACACCTGTAAAGCCTACGCGTTTTGGCCTGTGTATCAACGCGTAGGCTTTACAGTCCTACTATGTAACAATAAAATATTAGTAGTGATCCTAGGAGTGCTCTGCAGTTACATTGATTCGCATATGATACATCACAGCAGCACCGGGCAGATATACTATAGTACGGAGTGCGAAGGATTTACCTACACAACACCCACCATATAATATATATATATAATATATATATATATATATATATATATATATATATATATATATACACACACAAACATAGAAAAGATAATCAATGCACATTCCTAGGCCCCATACAATATCATATTATCTGCACACTGGCATACTTTATAACAAAGGGGTTTAGTATACATTACTGTGATCACATGAATGAAAAGCCTTCCAACCACGTCAAGGTAACCCCAGTCTGGAAGGTCCTAACTTCTAACCCCTTTATAATTAATTTTTTAAGTCATTCAATGCAAATGGGACATTGGGACTAGTGATTAGTCCCTTTTGTTAAAAACTGATCTAAGAACCAATAGCGATCAGGGCTTAATATCATGGTTACCCCATAATAAACTTGGGTGTTATAAATGTGGTGGTTGCCAAGCTTTCAGACTCGTGATGGTGGGGACTGATTCCCCATAGTGGCCGCAGAATAAAAATCCAACAAGGTCATGGCTGAGCACGTTTGTCATTATATCATCACATGCCCATGTGGATTCTATTATGTGTGCAAAACCACACACCAGGCCCTGAGGCAACAGTAGTTGACACAGAGAAAAGGGACATTAAGTTTGGAGAACTGTCGTAGCCAGACATTATAAGAAGCAGGACATCCATATCCCCTTCAAAAGGATGACTACAGTCAGTGAGCTTCACCATCAATGGATAGAACGGGGACAAGCTTTACTTATGAGGGAAGCTAGATGATTAGACAGTTAGACACTCTCGTACCTTGAGGGCTAAACAAAACACGGCCTTATCTTGTTTCCTGTAAAGCTTTCCACTACCCCAATTGTAATAATGGTATCTTTTTGCCCCCTTGATCTTTATAAAGATTTGGCCTTAATAATGGTTTGACATTTGATTGGGGACAGCAAAAGGAGATCAGATTGTGTCCTCTCTATTGTCTACTGTATATAAAGGTTGATTACCTTCCTGTGTAGTCCCGAGTAGTTAATATTGTAAATTATTAAGAGAAAGTTCTAGTGAGTATGTGATGCTATCTTGTAAATTGGATGGATTACTGTGTTGCAAAAAGATCACTATGAACTTTGTGATTGTACTCTATTTGTTAATCTATTTGTATATCCATTTATATTTCTTGTTGTTTTTAACATCATGGTACTCACTTTGCAAAGGAGATGTGTGGGGGAGGGAGGGGGAGGACATTAGCCTATTTATGGTGGTTGTTATTTAATATGGAGCATCATGATGATGGCCTCGCTGAGGCAGAAACATATAGATTGCTTGCAATAAACGTACCCCCTTTTTTTTTTAAACGTCCCAAACATGACAAACATGGGACATTATGTGGGTGGTGTGTGTGTGTGTCATAAGTCCAATACACACAATGGATTTCTGTAAAAAATCTATATTGGCATTACAAATATAGGAAACATTTTTCGGCCTGATCCTGGGCCTTTGACAAGCCCAATCAGTCGCACCAGAGATGAATGAACTAACGAAATTTACATTGGAAACATATAGTGAGTGTCCTTGTTGTGGAAAATAGTCATCAGTGCAAACATGGATCTTTTTAATGCGCTTATTAATTTTTATTATACATGTGGACCTTAATAGCTTGATAATGGTCCAAGGAAATGTGTGAATGAAAATGAATATTGCACTTTAAAAAGACCCATGTGTGCACTGATAACTATATACCCTTGCAACATGTTTTATTCTAGTTCTTATTTCATGCTGCACCTGGGGATATATCTGAAAATTAATATAGTTTTGCAGCTTTACTCTGGGAAACAATCTATCAGAATTTGCAGTGGTTTAGTTTAAAGGGCAACTTAGTGAAAAAAAAACTTTGTCTGTATACAATGAATAGATCACTTAGTATAAGCTGCCTTACTTTCATGTTTCTGTGTGGCTTCGTTTCTTCACACTGGCAAGTTTGTACCAAGCTGTGTAGTCCCCCCTCCCCTCTCTGTCTACTCCCCCTCAAGCAGTGACGGGCTGTATACAGAGTCCGAGCATTGTCAGTTGAAAGGACTTTAAATGAAGTGCTGACATCCTGTGACCCTCCCTTTCAGAGCTAGACTGACGCAATCAAAGTGTGGAATAAAGTAGCAATTGCTGAAGGGAGGGGCAGAGGGGGAGAGAGGAGACAAGTGGTGCTGAGATTCTTTACAAGTAAGTTACTGAACTCTCCCTGTTCTCTAACTTTGCTAATTGTTATTTACTTTTACCTAAAGTTCATATCTCTCCCCTGCTTAACTGGATATAATCACTGAAGAGAGAGTCGGTGTAACAGCAGCTTGTATGGGACCTTCACAAACACAGTGACACTGCTTGTTGTCCTGTTACATTTCAGTTGCTTTAGTCTATATTTTCATAGATTGCACTGTTGTCTTGTTGTGGTATATCTGTATTACTGTACTATATATACTGTATTATTGTTCCATTGAGATCACTGGTTTTGTATGTATATAAGATTTTTTTGGGGGGGGAGGGGCTGTTTATAGTGTGTTATGCTCATTTGCTGGGTTTTGGTTTATTGATTGTGTTTAGCACTACACATTTGACTATATGTTGCACATGGTACATATAGTGTGGGTGAGAGAGTGTGTGACAGTACTGCAGGGAGCTTTGGATTGTGTGGTGTGTGCCTTTGAGTGACAGATGATGTGTGCAGCTCCTACAAATCACAGCATATTCAAAGGCTTATATCTCGGGGAATGTAGAATTTAAAGAAACTAAACAGTTACCCTGGTGTGGAATGACTTATAGATACATTAGAAGAAATTAAAAAAAAACAATTTTCTCACTATAATTGCCCTTTAAGGTCAGCTGAAGTTTTCCTTTAGAGAGACATGTGTGCTATAATGTTTAACTACCAGGTTTCTGCTTCCACAACTGCAGGAAGGGGCAGATGGAATTCCCGTGGAGGGACCCAATGACTGGTCTTTATGCATCTGGGTTCACTTTTTTTACAATGCTAGAACTATTTTAAAGGGTCCATTTTTTTTTTAAAACTTTGCTAATGGGATAAGCCTCCCACTGTGGATGCTCCAGTGGCCAGCTTTCTAAGAACACTGCCCTTCCAGCAGATGACTCATCTTCTTTAATACACCCATGGAGCGAAAAATGGAGACCGAATTGGAAAAAGCCTATTCAGTCGCAGGGGCCAGCTGCAAGGTGGGAGTGGTCATGGTCTCGCTACAAATCCATGCTGACACTAGTGGATAGGTTAGAGGATGCACTGTCAATGGTAAGAAAGAAAGATACTTCTGGAAGCTATGCCAGATCTTTGATTGACTTCTGTTAACTCTGTCAAATTAGGAGCCAGAGCCATGGAGTTGTCATTTTCCTCTCTGAGAGCCTTATGGTTAAAGCATGGTTTGCCGACAGCCCATCTAAACATTAAGTTATTTGAGCAAATGATGGAGATTTTTCCAAGGAGCTTTGCGCATTAGACCTCCCAAGAAATTATTGCTTCCACCTTGGGATCTACCTATGGTCTTAAAAACCTTGGCTGGTCCACCTTTTCAGCCAAATCATTATCCTCCTTAAGTGATTTGACTCTCAAAACGGTTTCATTACTTGCTCTTACTTCAGGACGACGAGCATTGAGATAACGGCTCTCTCTATTGAACCTCCATAAATGAATGTTCTACACAGGTTATCATTTTCCGTTTACCGGAGGGCTTCCTTCCAAAATTGTATCCAAATTTCATGTTAATGAGCCGATAATACTGCCAGCATTTGAGCAAGGAGAACAGTCTGAAGATACTGACATGCAAAGTTGGATCTAAAGGCCTGTATCCTTCACTATATTAAAAGAACAAAGTATTTTAGATCTTCAGACAACCCCTTTATAATACCTGCAGGGGCTAATAAAGGAAAGCAACAACGGTTTCCACAATCAGAAGGTGGATTGCTAAAGCATTTGCAAAGCCTACGAGGTTCAGAGTCTGGTACCTCTAAAGGGATCTTGGCACACTCCACGAGAGGGGTTTCAACCTCTTGGGCGGCAGAAGAGGGAGCCTCGGCAGAAGCAATCTGCCACAGCTACATGGGCTACGCCTAATATGTTCATCAAACATTAAAGGGTGAACGTTTTTAATTTCTAAGTCTTCATTTGGATGTAAATTTCTGTAACTGAGTAAAAATTATTTTTTTGTTGAAATCTTTTTTCATCCACCCTTTATTGCTTGGGTATGTCTCATTTTGTTTATGCTGCCGGGGATGGCCAGGAAAGATGAAACTCTTATCATACTTACTGAGTGTTTCCTTTCCTGGCCATACCTCCAGGCAGCCCCTCCCTTGTTGTATTGTCTTTCAGATTGCTTAAAAACCAGACAAGGTGAGTCGAGGGGGTGGAGCTAAGTAGAAGAATTGTTTTTTTTCTTCTGTCCAATAGGCAGAGGGAAGCTACCCATTTGTTTATGCTGCCTGGAGGATACCAGGGAAAAGAAACTCTCGGTAATTATGATAGGATTTTCGTCTATCCCTGCTAGGACGTTGGATAGATGATATACTATTTCAAGAAATATAACCAAACTAACAAGTAAGTTTCCATATTGTTTATGCCATACTCATTAATCTCTAAAGAATCAGACCTTTTCTTTATCAAGCAATAAATGAAAACAATAGCTTTGTTACCCAGCTAGCAGCATGCAGTTACTATACAGTTACCTCATCTAATTCAGTCTCCAGTTCCACTTTCTGTCTGCGGAATCACGCATCATTTGAACTCGGAATGAATAATCTGCATTTCTTCTTTGTTTTTTTGCAAACATTTCTCTTCAAGATCAGCAATTTGTTTTGTGTATATTTCCTCCTTGTCATAGATGTACATCACAGATCAATATATAAGATTCTCTTACCTTTCTTAGTGACCCTAGAACTGTAATTATTTTCCTTATTTTATTGCTAAAAAAAATCAGAATATGAGCAATCTGGGTGTAAATGGATTGGAATAGCCTCTAATCCTGAAGACAATTACAGGCCTATGTAATACAAGTTCTTGTCGTTAAAAATGGTGCTAATTTTGCTCCAACCAATCAGATTTTACTACCATTAAAAAAAGATGTGCTGTGGCAAAATTAGCACTATTTTAAAGATAAGCAGGGAGATAAAAGTTCTATTGTTAAAAATGATGCAAATTTTGCCCTAACTGATCAGATGTTGTCTTTCAAATGGACATAACATCTAATTGGTTGGGGCAAAATTAGCACAACTTTTAACGTTAAGAACATTTATTGAATCTCCCTGAAAAACTTTATTACATAGGCCTGTAATTGTATTATTTATACTCAGAGATGGGGTTAAAGCAAATAAAGCCCTAGACAGGGCTGTATTTTGGGATCCCCCTCTTTGCTGTTGTGTATTGTAATACTGCTAATTCTTGGTGTTTCCTGGCCCTAGGCAGTAGCCTAGGTTACCCTGTGGATAATACTACTGCTCTGTTTATACCAGCATCTGAACATCTTTGCAGCAGTCCTACTGTATCTAGATTTTATTTACAAATGGCATTTGATTTCTGTTTTTATTTTGTTAAACATAACTACTGTATATTATACTAATATGACAATCAGTGTCATATTTAGTATAATTTACGGACAGTCTGTGAAAAATGCAGTTTTCCGGCGCAATCATATAGATCCTCCTAAAATCAAACTGATAAGGGATTCCTTTCATTTCCGGATCATCAGCTCAACTTCCCTCTGCGTCCAAATTTGGCTGAGTGAAGGTCAAAAATTTGGCAACTGGCTTTGAATTTTTTTTCAACCACTTGAATGTATCAATCGTGGATTAAAAAAATGTCCATTAGGTCAGGCAGATAATTTTCCTGTCGACCCCCATCTCCCAGCCCATATTTTTCTGCTTGAAATCTGCTAAAAAGTTAAACATTTTAACCATTTCTTCTGATCAAAATTTCAATCGGGAGGAATCAAATGAAAATTTGACCAGAAAGAACCAAAAATAAATCTCTTCCCAAATGCAGTATAATAAAGGGGTTAACAATGAAGTTATCAGAAAGTTAATCTTTAAGCAACACATTCTACCTTTCCCCAAATCAAATACTTACATATAAATTCATACCTCCCAACTTTTACGGTATAATAAGAGAGGGACATGGGCAAGACCTAACCTTGCCCCATCTCAACCTGCCCATGAACTTCAACTAGGCATAAATACTGATAAAAAAGCAATGAAGGATTACCGTATATCTCGCAGGGGTGTCTCTAGGATTTTGCCACCTGAGGCAAATCCAAATTGTTGCCTATGTGTGGCGCGCGTAGCGCGCCGCCGCCGGCGGAGCAAAGTGGGTGTGTCTGTTTGTGGGTGTGGCTTTTGTGTGGGTTGTGGCTTTGTGGTGGGTGTGGCTTTGACGATGGGAGTGCGCTAGCCATTTTGTCATTTTGAACTGGGCGCCGGCCGACGTCACTGCCCGGCGCCAATTAGTGACGTCACCCGGCGTGCCAGTACAGGACCTGAGCGCGCGGCTGCCTGGCGATTGGATAAAGATGAGTTAAAGTAAAGGAGAGCAGACGTGTTCCTGTACATATAAAATTCCCTACTTGTTCTACACGTCTCCTAGATTTCCAGGTAAATCAGATGACTCTTGCACTTCTACACTGAGACACACTCGCTCTCCAATCCCTGTATCTTTCCCTTAGCGACAGAGAGAGGTTTGACCCAATCAGGAGCTTCCGCTTCACTTTTAGCTCAGTGTAGAACATCCGCAACAAACTGAACTGGGTGGGAGGGTGAGGGTTGCATTCAAGATCTTTGGAAACTACAACTCCCAGCATGTTTTATTAGCTGGGAGTTGTAGTTTCCAAACATCTTAAATGCCAAGTTTCTACCCTCGGTTTATACTCGAGTCACAACATTTTATTATATTTTTTAGGTGAAATTGGGTATCTCGGTTTATACTCGGTCGGTTTATACTCGAGTATATACGGTACTAGACGTGACAGTTGATGATGAGATTGATGTTTGGATTTGGATTTTAACCTGAAAATCACTGATTTGTATAAGTCGCCTGAGGGCACGGCCACACTGCAACGCAAACACGATTTCATGTGCGATTTTGTTGCATTGCCATATGTTTTTTTTCATTAACATTGAAAAACGCATGTGATTGCGATTTAAAATGCGGAACGCAAATCGCAGTCGCAATCGAAACGCACCCGAAAATGTGCGTTTTCGGTGCGTTGCCGGTTTTCAATGATATGAAAAAAACGCAAGCGCAAACGCATGCACAACGCAAATGCAAAAAAAGCGCACAGTGTGGCCTAGCCCTAATACTGTAAAACTTCTGCTGGATGTGGGTCCCTGGCTGAGAGTTAGGTTAGGCTGGTACAACAAGCCGAAATTTTGACCCAACACGCAATCAGTGCTTTTGACCAGGCCAAATATTGGACCATGTGCATGCAGCCTTATATATGTTTGCAGATATATGTTTGTGGCTCTGAGTCCCTAGCAGGGATGTTTCAACCAAATCTAAAAATAAATTGAGGCAATTTCAAGCACATTTCCTTTTTGGTAAAATGCTCTTATACCAGATAATATAGCATAAAATTTAAATTACAAACAGATTGTAATATTTACAAAATTTTAAATCAGAATAGATAAGCAGTGCAATAAAAGTTGAGTTTTTTTTACTACTAATAATTGGACAATAATTACTACTAATAATTGGACATAATTTGGACATTAGTGTTCCTTTTGGAAATTCTTTTTCTTTCTGACCCTGTTTCAGGTTTTTTCTTTCCCATTTGAAAGCTATAGACTACCCATAGAAGTTGTTATTCATTAAATAAGGTCACTCACCAGTTTTTCTTTCTGCGTTGAGCTGATTTTTTCTCTGACAAAAGCTGTAATGGCAATTTCTCAATCTTAAAAAAAAAGAGAGCAAGATGAAGAGAGGAATTGTGCTAAATTAACAAAGGTGAATCTTTCCTTAGGACAATTATACTCACCTTCCCTCCGCTCCTCTTTTAGGTCAGTAGCTTTTAACCCAGGGTGAGGACCTGAACCACTAGGTCCTCACCCCTGGGTTTGCGAAGTTAAAGCCAGCGGAGCCTGCTCTGGCAGGCTCCCCTCCTCTCGCTGCGCAAGGACAGGAGGGGCGGAGCCTGCCAGAGCAGCGTTTCAGTAACGCTGTGCTTTAACTTTCGCGAACCCAGGGGTGAGGACCAGCGGTTCAGGTCCTCACCCTGGGTAAAAGCTACTGACCTAAGAAGAGGAGCGGAGAGAAGGTGAGTATAATTGTCTTTAAGTAGCAACTACATACATAGTGAAAGAGGAGGTAGCAGAGTTTTAATAGCATGTCCACCCTTAAAGTGTATGTATACTGAAAAAATGACTTTGCGGCATCTAAATCTATAAATAAATTGGTGTACGTAGAACTTACTCTGAGGTGTGTGGGTTGCTGCATGCCTTCAGTTAAAGTATTTTTTTTTTGCTCAAGCTCTGACCATTAACCTGGCTATTTTCCCCCATACCAACGGTCAAAACTGCATCCAGTATACAGCACCAACTGTCAAACCATTCCAGCTACAGCAAAACGGCTTACAGAAATACTAAAACGTAAGATGTTCCAGATTGGATATCAATGAAATAGGGGTCATATCAACAAAAAAAGATACAGTGATAGTTGGAATGAATTATAGTTTCTACTAATGGGCAATGTAATAAAACAAATTTGCCACTGTACCTTTCAAAACAAAAAACTGTTGACTTGTCAGTAAGAGTATCTGCCTGCAACCCCAACTGCTATTTTTACCAGTTTATTACATGCATTTATAACCTTATTCCTTTCTGGCAAAGGTATCTGTCTCCTCCCTTTGCTCATGAGCTTTTTATATGCTTGAGCATGTGCAGAGGAGTCAGCAGGTGAAACAGCAGTTAAAGGGCATCTATAGTGAAATTTATACATTGCTGTTGAATCTAGTATATAAAGCGTTAATCGTTTTGTAAAAGAGTTAACCAAACTTGTTATGTATGCACAACTGTCTTGCATACTCACAAAGAGTAGAATTTATTTTGGAAAATGAAGGTCATCAGTAACATAAGTTGTCAGCATTCATGGAAGTTTGAGTGTAACCTAAGCCACCATAGAGGTATATAACTTTTTTACAATTGCTCTAATCCAGACATAAAAAAAGGTTAGCGTATTCTGCCTTATTCTTATTTTCCTCTGGGGCTCCGTGTTTGCACACGGTCTGATTTATTGCAGAGCTCCTCACTCCCCCTCCCCTCTCTGGTCATTCCCCCTTTCAAGTAGTCCCCGTTCAAGCCTATAACCCAGACGCTCATGCACAATCTTCCTACACATCACTCTAACCTTTGGTCACTCTAAACTTTGTAAACAAAAAACAAACACCCCTTGGTATGTAAGCCGGGTTGTTTTGAGATACTTCTACATAAGTAGTGGTGAGAGGTGAGTTAGGAGAGACAGAGTCCTGCCTTATCACTGCAGCTGATCTCCCTTTGTCAGACAATAATTAGTGAAAGCTGCTTCTTTTCCTTCCCTTTACTTCTGTTTGTAGACCAGTATTTTGCCAAGCATTTTGGTGTAGGCAGGAAGGAGTCTTGGGAGACTTTCTGTAAAACTTGTGTAAGTCTACACACTACAATGGCACGCTGTTAGGGGATTTGATTGCCCACAGGAGTGGTGTATCTTGACTTCTTTTAACTTATATATCTCGGGACACAGAAGGAAACTAAGAAAATAAAGGTACTCTGGGGGTTTTGGGGGAATTATAAACACATAGAAAGAATTTAAAAAAAAAATATTTTCCCACTATAGATGCCCTCTAATCATTGGTTTTGATGTCAGTATCACAGCCTTGATTGACTGCATAAAGGGAGGGACTATCTTACTCTGCTAGAATGAACTTCAAGTCCGTTAATCTAATTAATACAACAGATACACAGACATTATCATTTGAGGCTCAAGCAGAGTGCACGGAACTTACAGGCATTCCTGTTTGAGGCTCAAGCAGGAGAAAGTGGAGGAAATCTCAGCGGGGTGGTACTTAACATTTAGAAAACCATTAACAAGATGTCATCAACTTTCAAGGCACAAAGGTAGACTCTGGAGGGGCATAGGTAAAAAAAATGGCAACAGTATTTTTAAAGCTGCAGCTTCCAAATGAACATAACTATTTTACAGTGCACTTATCCTTTAACCTTGATGCTCCCAGGCTCAAATATTCTTCTACTTACAAAACTGTGGCTCCCTTCTTCATCCTGGTATCCATGATGGTGACATTACAGCCAATGGCTGGTGGCCGTTACTGAATAAGCCCCCCTTTGTGCATGCTCATAACTAGCTAGCACACAACCGCAGCACAGGAGGTGTGTCCATGCCAGTGAGGGATCAGGGTTTTGTAAGTAGAATATCTGAGCCTCGGAGCATTTTTAAAAGGTTAGTAAAAATGAAAACGGGTTTGTGGGGCTGAACTGTGAGGTAAAAAACTTTTTTTGGGGGCGGGGTGGACATGCCCTTTAAAAATCTGGGTGCAGTTTTGCTGGGTTGGGATGAGCGGCATCGATCTGTGGGTTGGGAGGCCCCATATAAACTTGCTATAAGGCCCGTGATTTCTTCACGCCCCCTGCTGGTTATATGCAGGTCTAAGGTGCAAATATATGAGTTGTAGTTTAGGGCAGGTAACTGACAACTGACCATTTTGTGTTTTAATGGTGAATAAACCCTTTAAGTTTCTGTCTTTGAGTTTGGGCATTATAAGGTTACTTTTATGTGTGCTTTTTGGCAAGTCTACGAACTGGTACACACAGGCAGATTTTTGGCAGTGATTAGCTGTGAAGACACGACTGATGGTTCCCAAAAGAACAAAAGGGAAAGTTTAAGTATAAACTTTGAATTTGGCTTGAAAGGCTGCATTTTGGAAAGGATGTGTGTGTTTGTGCTGCAGATTTTAAAACTTAATAATGGCAATGATGAGGACATTGTTGTTTTTTACTTACCCTTTAATATAGCTGTTACATGAATGAATGCGTAGGTCAGTTAGTGGTGTTAATCATTGGAAAATATCAAAGTGATAGAGGTAACACTTCAGACACAGGCAGAATAACTGCAACCAGCAATGTTTATTTACATGTGCAGACACAACATTTCAAGTCTCACTGGGCCCTTTCAAGTGTGTAATCATGTCAGTTGAGGGATAAAAGATTAAAGGTTCGTATACACGTGCGATCGCGGGTCCCGACCCGTGACGTATAATGTGTAGGAATGACCTTTCGGACGATAATTGGCCCGTGTGTAGGCACTTTATTGGCCGAAACGGATGTTCGGATGGATCGTTGACCGCAGACCTAGCGGATCCCAAACTTTATCGCACATGTGTACGAACCTTAACTTTTTTGATGATTGGTCAAAATGTGTTTTTTGAATATACTTACCCTTTAAATATGGTTGCCACATGATAATTGGGTAGCTCAGTTGGGTGTGTACCTGTGTCAGTTTGGAAGTTAAAAACTTTTTTGATTATTGATCAAAATTTGTTTTTTGACTATAGTTACCCTTCATGTATGGCTGCCACGAGATGAAAAGGTAGGTCAGTAGTGTGTGCACCTGTGTCAGGTTGAGGGTTAAAAAAATTTAACTTTTTTGATGATTGGGCAAAATTTTGTTTTTGACAGGTTACCCTTTAATTATGGCTGCCACATAAATGGATAAGTAGATCAGTAGGTGTGAGTACCTTGTGTCATGTTCGGGGTTAAAAAAAACAAACTTTTTTGATGATTAGTCAATTAGTTTTTTTGACTTTACTTACCCTTTAATTATGTCTGCAACAGTAATGGAGGGGTAGGTTAGTAGGTGTGTGTACCTGTGTCAGGTTGGGGGGTTAAAATAAAAACTTTATTATGATTGGTCAAATTTTTTTTGACTGTAGTTAGCCTTTAAGTATGGCTGCAACAGTAATAGAGGGGTAGGTGTCAGTAGTGTGTGTACTAGGGTCTGGTTGTCTTTTTTGTGTTCACAATCCTAAAACTAACTTTTATTGAGGATATATCAAAATTAGAATTTTTGACTTTATTTACCTTTTGTATGGCTGCCACAGGAATAGAAGGGTAGGTCAGTAGGTGTGTGTACCCATGTGAGGTTGAAGGGAATGTTTTTTTGCATGTATGACATATAACTACTTTTATTGAGGATATATCCAGGGACTGATATCCAGGGACACAGTAGGCACGAGGTTGGAGGGGCGGCTATCATCTCCTCCCACCAATCCAACCCATTTATTGTCTATTTTCTTCCCTCAAAAAGAAGAAATGTGTGTGGTTAGGGTGTGGTCTGTATTTAAGGGTGGGGCTAAGGGCAAGGCCTCTTGGGCCTACGGCTCCTGAGGTGTAATCCGCCCTGGATATTCAAATTACTTTTTTGACTTTTTTACCCTTTAAGTTATGCTGCCACAGGAATGGAAGGGTAGGTCAGTAGGTGTGTGTGAACCCGTGCGAGGTTGGGGGTAGTGTTTTTGCATGTATGACTATAACTTTTATGTTGATTGATCAAAATTTGTTTTTTACAATAATTACCCTTTAAGTTGACTTCCATGGGAATGGAAAGGTAGGTCAGTAGGTGGGTGGGGGGTGTCTGTGTGGGGGGTTGGGGATATTGGCGTTTTTGTTTATGGCCATAAACAAACGTTTTGATCTCAGGACCATTAAACCTTGAAATATCCACATTGGAGTTGTTACCATTATAGTCTATGGGAATAAATGTCACAGATAATGCAGAATTTCATGCCTCTAACTCAAAAACTGTGGGAGGAGATACAGTCCAAAACAGAGGAAGAATGAAATGGAAGAAGAAATAGAAAGAACAGTAATTTGGCTCTTCAAGCCAAATTAACAACCATAATTTTCATCATGTCAATCTGAAACATCAACATCAACATGAGCAGAGCTGTTTAAATTACATACTTGTAATATTACACTACTGTTAAAGGCTTTTATAATGGGCCACTGAATCAGGTATGTATAGAAGATCTCCCCATGTACAAGGACCTAAACTGCTATATTTTTATCTTAAAATACTTTCAGAGACCTAAAAGTAAGGGTATCTCCAGCTCTCCTAAAAACTTTTTCTATATGTGTAGTGGACCTTATCCACCCCCAACCACCATTTTGTTTGTAAAAAACGAATCAGAACTTACTAATACT
Source organism: Hymenochirus boettgeri (assembly GCA_019447015.1). Lineage (NCBI taxonomy): Eukaryota > Metazoa > Chordata > Amphibia > Anura > Pipidae > Hymenochirus > Hymenochirus boettgeri. The sequence goes on along the minus strand of CM033476.1, from coordinate 227,663,798 downwards.
TACTGAGCTTCGTTCCCCGGCATTCAGATCCGGCCCTCTGCTTGCAGGAAACTGCAAGCAGGGGGCCGGACTAGCAGCCACATCTGTGATTGGCTGGAAGGCAATCACAGACGTTGGGGGAGTGAGGAACTTCAGGGGGAGCGAGGCATTTTGGGGAAGACAAGGCTCTGTAGTAAATTTCGGATTCTTTTTTTTTTTTTTGCAAACAAATATGGCAGTGGGGAGGGATAGTGTCCACTACACTACATAAAAATGTTTTAATGCTAGGGCACAGGCAGCAAACAGGGATTGGGGGGGAGGAGGGGGCAAAGGGCTGCAATGGGCAAGCCAGGTAAAGCGAAACGTTTCACTCACAGACAGGCTCTTTACTTTCTGGGAGTTTGGACAAACATTGCAGGAGAACTATTTGGACAGAGAGGTAAAGTAGGATTGTTTTAACACTACACATGGGGCCAGTAGTGGTGGAATTTTAGTTTTGGGGTAGACATGCCCTTGATCTTCTATTTCTATATAGCACCTCAATTTGAGCCAAACCTTTAATTGGCACCAGCCCATAAACTTACTTCACATCACCAGCAGCAAAGGGCATGGAAAAAAGATGGAACATTAATTATTTATCTCTTGAATTCAATGATATCAACTGGACTTGAAGTTTAGTTCTTGAAGACGTTTCGCTAGTCATCCACTGGCTTTCTCAATTCAGAATGACTTGTACAAGAATCTGTGGCAATAATCTACCCTGGAAAATCCAATTAGCATATCACGCCAGTGTTTTAAGGGCGTGATTGATAGTGGCTAAGAGGTGTTATATGAATGCCCAGGGTAAGGTGTCAAAACAGCGTTTGTACATGGCAGACATTAGTGTCGAACCCCCCCCACCTCTATTGGTTGGTTTCTTTATTGCCACAGATTCTTGTACAAGTCATTCTGAATTGAGAAAGCCAGTTGGATGACTAGCGAAACGTCTTCAGAAACTAAACTTCCGTTGATCTATTTGAATACCACAGATATACTCATGACCTGGATGAATGAGAACCTTCACAAACACCATTAATTATTGAAAATGGTTTAAAAAAATATTTGTAAGCTTTTAAATTGTGAACTCTAACAAGAAGGTCCTTATTACAATGGAATCACCAAATTTAATTTACTATTGGCTTTCCTTCTCCTTTAAATGAATGTGAGAGCAGAAGTACAACAAAATACACAATAGAGTGTAATAACATTACAGCAGTTTACAGGTAAACAAAGACTGGACAACGTTTTTCTTAGAATATGAAGGAAATCAGCACAATTTACACTCCCATTTTTTCTGGCATAAAAATTAAGATATTTTTTCTGGCAATAAGAATAATAAGAAAGCAGAATATAGTATAAATATATGGTATAAATAAATCTACAGTGACACTAAACTGTAGCTATGGAGTCATTAAGGGTATGTCCACACTTGAAATATTTTTTATATATATATATATATATACACACACACAAACATAGAAAAGATAATCAATGCACATTCCTAGACCCCATACAATATCATATTATCTGCACACTGGCATACTTTATAAACAAAGGGGTTTTAGTATACATTACTGTGATCACATGAATGAAAAGCCTTCCAACCACGTCAAGGTAACCCCAGTCTGGAAGGTCCTAACTTCTAACCCCTTTATAATTAATTTTTTAAGTCATTCAATGCAAATGGGACATTGGGACTAGTGATTAGTCCCTTGTTGGTAAAAACTGATCTAAGAACCAATAGCGATCAGGGCTTAATATCATGGTTACCCCATAATAAACTTGGGTGTTATAAATGTGGTGGTTGCCAAGCTTTCAGACTCGTGATGGTGGGGACTGATTCCCCATAGTGGCCGCAGAATAAAAATCCAACAAGGTCATGGCTGAGCACGTTTGTCATTTATATCATCACATGCCCATGTGGATTCTATTATGTGTGCAAAACCACACACAGGCCCTGAGGCAATCAGTAGTTGACACAGAGAAAAGGGACATTAAGTTTGGAGAACTGTCTGTAGCCAGACATTATAAAGAAGCAGGACATCCAATATCCCGCTTCAAAAGGATGACTACAGTCAGTGAGCTTCACCATCAATGGATAGAACGGGGACAAGCTTTACTTATGAGGGAAGCTAGATGGATTAGACAGTTAGACACTCTCGTACCTTGAGGGCTAAACAAACAACTGGCCTTATCTTGTTTCCTGTAAAGCTTTCCACTACCCCAGATGTAATAATGGTATCTTTTGTGCCCCCTTGATCTTTATAAAGATTTGGCCTTAATAATGGTTTGACATTTGATTGGGGACAGCAAAAGGGAGATCAGATTGTATGTCCTCTCTATTGTCTACTGTATATAAAGGTTGATTACCTTCCTGTGTAGTCCCGAGTAGGTTAATATTGTAAATTATTAAGAGAAAGTTCTAGTGAGTATAGTGATGCTATCTTGTAAATTGGATGGATTACTGTGTTGCAAAAAGATCACTATGTAACTTTGTGATTGTACTCTATTTGTTAAATCTATTTGTATATCCATTTATATTTCTTGTTGTTTTTAACATCATGGTACTCACTTTGCAAAGGAGATGTGTGGGGGAGGGAGGGGGAGGACATTAGCCTATTTATGGTGGTTGTTATTTAATATGGAGCATCATGATGATGGCCTCGCTGAGGCAGAAACATATAGATTGCTTGCAATAAACGTACCCCCCTTTTTTTTTTAAACGTCCCAAACATGACAAACATGGGACATTATGTGGGTGTGTGTGTGTGTGTGCATAAGTCCAATACACACAATGGATTTCTGTAAAAAATCTATTATTGGCATTACAATATATAGGAAACATTTTATCGGCCTTGATCCTGGGCCTTTGACAAGCCCAATCAGTCGCACCAGAGATGAATGAACTAATTCGAAAATTTACATTGGAAACATATAGTGAGTGTCCTTGTTGTGGAAAATAGTCATCAGTGCAAACATGGATCTTTTTTAATGCGCTATATTAATTTTTATTCATACATTGTGGACCTTAATAGCTTGATAATGGTCCAAGGAAATGTGTGAATGAAAATGAATATTGCACTTTAAAAAGACCCATGTGTGCACTGATAACTATATACCCTGTCAACATGTTTTATTCTAGTTCTTATTTCATGCTAGCACCTGGGGATTATTATCTGAAAATTAATATAGTTTTGCAGCTTTACTCTGGGAAACAATCTATCAGAATTTGCAGTGGTTTATAGTTTAAAGGGCAACTATAGTGAAAAAAAAACTTTGTCTGTATACAATGAATAGATCACTTAGTATAAGCTGCCTTACTTTCATGTTTCTGTGTGGCTTCGTTTCTTCACATGGCAGAAGTTGTACCAAGCTGTGTAGTCCCCCTCCCCTCTCTGTCTACTCCCCTCAAGCAGTGACGGGCTGTATACAGAGTCCGAGCATTGTCAGTTGAAAGGACTTTAAATGAAGTGCTGACATCCTGTTGACCCCTCCCTTTCAGAGCTAGACTGCAAGCATCAAAGTGTGGAATAAAGTAGCAATATGCTGAGGGAGGGGCAGAGGGGGAGAGAGGAGGACAAGTGGTGCTGAGATTCTTTACAAGTAAGTTACTGAACTCTCCCTGTTCTCTAACTTTGCTAATTGTTATTTATTTTTACCTAAAGTTCATATCTCTCCCCCTGCTTAACTGAGATCATAATCACTGAAGAGAGAGTCGGTGTAACAGCAGCTTGTAGTGAGACCTTCACAAACACAGTGACACTGCTTGTGTCCTGTTACATTTCAGTTGCTTTAGTCTTATATTTCATAGATTGCACTGTGTGTTGTTTGGTATATAGTCTGTATTACTGTACTATATATACTGTATTATTGTTCCATTTGAGGTCACTGGTTTTGTATGTATATAAGATTTTTTGGGGGGGGAGGGGCTGTTTTTAGTGTGTATGCTCATATTGCTGGGTAATGGTTTATTGATTGTGTTTAGCACTACAGCATTTGACTATATGTTGCACATGGTACATATAGTGTGGGGAGAGAGTGTGTGACAGTACTGCAGGGGAGCTTTGGATTGTGTGGGTGTGTGCCTTTGAGTGACAGATGTGTAGCAGTCCTACAAATACAGCATATTCAAAGGCTTATATCTCGGGGACTATGTAGAATTAAAGAAACTAAACAGGTACCCTGGTGGTTGGAATGACTTATAGGATACATTAGAAGATAATTAAAAAAAACAATTTTTCTCACTATAATTGCCCTTTAAGGTCAGGCTGAAGTTTTCCTTTAGAGAGACATGTGTGCTATAATGTTTAACTACCAGGTTTCTGCTTCCACAACTGCAGGAAGGGGGCAGATGGAATTCCCGTGGAGGGACCCAATGACTGGTCTTTATGCATCTGGGTTCACTTTTTTTACATGCTAGAAGCTATTTTAAAGGGTCCAGCATTTTTTTTAAAACTTTGCTAATGGGATAAGCCTCCCACTGTGGATGCTCCAGTGGCCAGGCTTTCTAAGAACACTGCCCTTCCAGCAGATGACTCATCTTCTTTAATACACCCTATGGAGCGAAAAATGGAGACCGAATTGGAAAAAGCCTATTCAGTCGCAGGGGCCAGCTGCAAGGTGGGAGTGGTCATGGTCTCAGCTACGAAATCCATGCTGACACTAGTGGATAGGTTAGAGGATGCCAATGTCAATGGTATAGAAAGAAAGATACTTCTGGAAGCTATGCCAGATCTTTGATTGACTTCTGTTAACTCTGTCAAATTAGGAGCCAGAGCCATGGAGTTGTCAGTTTCCTCTCTGAGAGCCTTATGGTTAAAAGCATGGTTTGCCGACAGCCCATCTAAACATTAAGTTATTTGAGCAAATGATAGGAGATTTTTCCAAGGAGCTTTGCGCATTAGACCTCCCAAGAAATTATTGCTTCCACCTTGGGATCTACCTATGGTCTTAAAAACCTTGGCTGGTCCACCTTTTCAGCCAAATCAATTATCCTCCTTAAGTGATTTGACTCTCAAAACGGTTTCATTACTTGCTCTACTTCAGGACGACGAAGTGTGAGATAACGGCTCTCTCTATTGAACCTCCATAAATGAATGTTCTACCATAGGTTATCATTTTCCGTTTACCGGAGGGCTTCCTTCCAAAAATTGTATCCAAATTTCATGTTAATGAGCCGATAATACTGCCAGCATTTGAGCAAGGAGAACAGTCTGAAGATACTGACATGCAAAGTTGGATCTAAAGGCCTGTATCCTTACTTATATTAAAAGAACAAAGTATTTTAGATCTTCAGACAACCCCTTTATAATACCTGCAGGGGCTAATAAAGGGAAAGCAACAACGGTTTCCACAATCAGAAGGTGGATTGCTAAAGCAATTTGCAAAGCCTACGAGGTTCAGAGTCTGGTACCTCCTAAAGGGATCTTGGCACACTCCACGAGAGGGGTTTCAACCTCTTGGGCGGCAGAAGAGGGAGCCTCGGCAGAAGCCATCTGCCAAGCAGCTACATGGGCTACGCCTAATATGTTCATCAAACATTAAAGGGTGAACGTTAAGTTAATTTCTAAGTCTTCATTTGGATGTAAATTTCTGTAACTGAGTAAAAATTAATTTTTTGTTGAAATCTTTTTTCATCCACCCTTTATTGCTTGGGTATGTCTCATTTTGTTTATGCTGCCTGGGGATGGCCAGGAAAGATGAAACTCTTATCATACTTACTGAGTGTTTCCTTTCCTGGCCATACCTCCAGGCAGCACCCTCCCTTGTTGTATTGTCTTTCAGATTGCTTAAAAACCAGACAAGGTGAGTCAGAGGGGTGGAGCTTAAGTAGAAGAATTGTTTTTTTCTTCTGTCCAATAGGCAGAGGGAAGCTACCCATTTTGTTTATGCTGCCTGGAGGGATAGCCAGGAAAAGAAACTCTCGGTAAGTATGATAGGATTTTCGTCTATCCCTGCTATAGGACGTTGGATAGATGATATACTATTTCAAGAAATATAACCAAACTAACAAAGTAAGTTTCCATATTGTTTATGCCATACTCATTAATCTCTAAAGAATCAGACCTTTTCTTTATCAAGCAATAAATGAAACAATAGCTTTGTTACCCAGCTAGCAGCATGCAGTTACTATACAGTTACCTCATCTAATTCAGTCTCCAGTTCCACTTTCTGTCTGCGGAATTCACGCATCAATTTGAACTCGGAATGAATAATCTGCATTTCTTTGTTTTTTTGCAAACATTTCTCTTCAAGATCAGCAATTTGTTTTGTGTATATTTCCTCCTGTCATAGAATGTACATGCACAGATCAATATATAAGATTCTCTTACCTTTCTTAGTGACCCTAGAACTGTATATATATTTTCCTTATTTTTGCTAAAAAAAAATCAGAATATGAGCAATCTGGGTGTAAATGGATTGGAATAGCCTATATCCTGAAGACAATTACAGGCCTATGTAATACAAGTTCTTGTCGTTAAAAATGGTGCTAATTTTGCTCCAACCAATCAGATGTTAGCTACCATTAAAAAAAAGATTGGCTGTGGCAAAATTAGCACTATTTTTAAAGATAAGCAGGGAGATAAAAGTTCTTATTGTTAAAAATGATGCAAATTTTGCCCTAACTGATCAGATGTTGTCTTTCAAATGGACATAACATCTAATTGGTTGGGGCAAAATTAGCACAACTTTTAACGTTAAGAACATTTATTGAATCTCCCTGAAAAACTTTTATTACATAGGCCTGTAATTGTATTATTTATACTCAGAGATGGGGTTAAAGCAAATAAAGCCCTAGACAGGGCTGTATTTTGGGATCCCCCTCTTTGCTGTATGTGTATTGTAATACTGCTAATTCTTGTGTTTCCTGGGCCCTAGGCAGTAGCCTAGGTTACCCTGTGGATAATACTGCTCTGTTTATACCCAGCATCTGAACATCTTTGCAGCAGTCCTACTGTATCTAGATTTTATTTACAAATGGCATTTGATTTCTGTTTTTATTTTGTTAAACATAACTACTGTATATATACTAAATATGACAATCAGTGTCATATTTAGTATAATTTACGGACAGTCTGTGAAAAATGCAGTTTCCGGCGCAATCATATAGATCCTCCTAAAAATCAAACTGATAAGGGATTCCTTTCATTTCCGGATCATCAGCTCAACTTCCCTCTGCGTCCAAATTTGGCTGAGTGAAGGTCAAAAATATTGGCAACTGGCTTTGAAATTTTTTCAACCACTTGAATGTATCAATCGGTGGATTAAAAAAATGTCCATTAGGTCAGGCAGATAATTTTCCTGTCGACCCCCATCTCCCAGCCCATATTTTTCTGCTTGAAATCTGCTAAAAAAGTTAAACATTTTAACCAGTTCTTCTGATCAAAATTTCAATCGGGAGGAATCAAATGAAAATTTGACCAGAAAGAACCAAAAATAAATCTCTTCCCAAATGCAGTATAAATAAAGGGGTTAACAATGAAGTTATCAGAAAGTTAATCTTTAAGCAACACATTCTACCTTTCCCCAAGATCAAATACTTACAATATAAATTCATACCTCCCAACTTTTACGGTATAATAAGAGAGGGACATGGGCAAGACCTAACCTTGCCCCATCTCAACCTGCCCATGGAACTTCAACTAGGCATAAATACTGATAGAAAAAGCAATGAAGGATTACCGTATATACTCGCAGGGGTGTCTCTAGGGATTTTGCCACCTGAGGCAAATCCAAATTGTTGCCTATGTGTGGCGCGCGTAGCGCGCCGCCGCCGGCGGAGCAAAGTGGGTGTGGTCTGTTTGTGGGTGTGGCTTTTGTGTGGGTGTGGCTTTTGTGTGGGTGTGGCTTTGACGATGGGAGTGCGGCTAGCCATTTTGTCATTTTGAACTTGGCGCCGGCCGACGTCACTGCCCGGCGCCAATTAGTGACGTCACCCGGCGTGCCAGTACAGGACCTGAGCGCGCGGCTGCCTGGCAGATTGGATAAAGATGAGTTAAAGTAAAGGAGAGCAGACGTGTTCCTGTAGCATATAAAATTCCCTACTTGTTCTACACGTCTCCTAGATTTCCAGGTAAATCAGATGACTCTTGCACTTCTACACTGAGACACACTCGCTCTCCAATCCCTGTATCTTTCCCTTAGCGACAGAGAGAGGTTTGACCCAATCAGGAGCTTCCGCTTCAGCCTTTTAGCTCAGTGTAGAATCCAGCAACAAACTGAACTGGGTGGGAGGGTGAGGGTTGCATTCAAGATCTTTGGAAACTACAACTCCCAGCATGTTTTATTAGCTGGGAGTTGTAGTTTCCAAACATCTTAAATGCCAAGTTTCTACCCTCGGTTTATACTCGAGTCAACAACTTTTATTATATTTTTTAGGTGAAATTGGGTATCTCGGTTTATACTCGGGTCGGTTTATACTCGAGTATATACGGTACTAGACGTGACAGTTGATGATAGAGATGATGTTTGGATTTGGATTTTAACCTGAAAATCACTGATGTGTATAAGTCGCCTGAGGGCACGGCCACACTGCAACGCAAACACGATTTCATGTGCGATTTTGTTGCATTTGCGCATATGTTTTTTTCATTAACTATTGAAAAACGCATGTGATTGCGATTTAAAATGCGGAACGCAAATCGCAGTCGCAATCGAAACGCACCCGAAAATGTGCGTTTTCGGTGCGTTGCCGCGTTTTCAATGATATGAAAAAAACGCAAGCGCAAACGCATGCACAAGCGCAAATGCAAAAAAAGCGCAGCAGTGTGGCCTAGCCCTAATACTGTAAAACTTCTGCTGGATGTGGGTCCCTGGCTGAGAGTTAGGTTAGGCTGGGTACACACAAGCCGAAATTTTGACCCAACAGACCAATCAGTGCTTTTGACCAGGCCAAAATATTGGACCATGTGCATGCAGCCTTATATATGTTTGCAGATATATGTTTGTGGCTCTGAGTCCCTAGCAGGGGATGTTTCAACCAAATCTAAAAATAAATTGAGGCAATTTCAAGCACATTTCCTTTTTGGTAAATAATGCTCTTATACCAGATAATATAGCATAAAATTTAAATTACAAACAGATTGTAATATTTACAAAATTTTAAATCAGAATAGATAGCAGTGCAATAAAGTTGAGTTTTTTTTACTACTAATATTGGACAATAATTACTACTAATAATTGGACAATAATTTGGACATTAGTGTTCCTTTTGGAAATTCTTTCTTTCGACCTGTTTCAGGTTTTTCTTTTCCCATTTGAAAGCTATAGACTACCCATAGAAGTTAGTTATTTCATTAAATAAGGTCACTCACCATTTTTTCTTTCTGCTGTTGAGCTGATTTTTTCTCTGACAAAAGCGGTAATTGCAATTTCTCAATCTTAAAAAAAAAGAGAGCAAGATGAAGAGAGGAATTGTGCTAAATTAACAAAGGTGAATCTTTCCTTAAAGGACAATTATACTCACCTTCCCTCCGCTCCTCTTCTTAGGTCATGTAGCTTTTACCCAGGGTGAGGACCTGAACACTAGGTCCTCACCCCTGGGTTTGGCGAAGTTAAAGCACAGCGGAGCCTGCTCTGGCAGGCTCCGCCTCCTCTCGCTGCGCAAGGACAGGAGGGGGCGGAGCCTGCCAGAGCAGCGTTTCAGTAACGCTGTGCTTTAACTTTCGCGAACCCAGGGGTGAGGACCTAGCGGTTCAGGTCCTCACCCTGGGTAAAAGCTACTGACCTAAGAAGAGGACGGAGAGAAGGTGAGTATAATTGTCTTTAAGTAGCAACTACATACATAGTGAAAGAGGAGGTAGCAGAGTTTTAATAGCATGTCCACCCTTAAAGTGTATGTATACTGAAAAAATGACTTTGCGGCATCTAAATCATAAATAAATATGGTGTACGTAGAACTTACTCTGAGGTGTGTGGGTTGCTGCATGCCTTCAGTAAAGTATTTTTTTTTTGCTCAAGCTCTGACCATTAACCTGGCTATTTTCCCCCATACCAACGGTCAAAACTGCATACAGTATACAGCACACCAACTGTCAAACCATTCCAGCTACAGCAAACTGCTTACAAAATACTAAACGTAAGATGTTCCAGATTGGATATCTAAGGAAATAGGGGTCATATCAACAAAAAAAGATACAGTGATAGTTGGAATGAATTATAGTTTCTACTAATGGGCAATGTAATAAAAACAAATTTGCCACTGTACCTTTCAAAACAAAAAACTGTTGACTTGTCAGTAAGAGTATCTGCCTGCAACCCCAACTGCTATTTTTACCAGTTTATTACATGCATTTATAACCTTATTCCTTTCTGGCAAAGGTATCTGTCTCCTCCCTTTGCTCAATGAGCTTTTTATATGCTTGAGCATGTGCAGAGGAGTCAGCAGGTGAAACAGCAGTTAAAGGGCATCTATAGTGAAATTTATACATTGCTGTTGAATCTAGTATATAAAGCGTTAATCGTTTTGTAAAGAGTTAACCAAAGCTTGTTATGTATGCACAACTGTCTTGCATACTCACAAAGTAGTAGAAGTTATTTTGGAAAATGAAGGTCATCAGTAACATAAGTTGTCAGCATTCATGGAAGTTTGAGTGTAACCTAAGCCACCATAGAGGTATATAACTTTTTTACAATTGCTCTAATCCAGACATAAAAAAAAGGTTAGCGTATTCTGCCTTATTCTTATTTTCCTCTGGGGCTCCGTGTTTGCACACGGTCTGATTTATTGCAGAGCTCCTCACTCCCCCTCCCCTCTCTGGTCATTCCCCCTTTCAAGTAGTCCCCGTTCAAGCCTATGAACCCAGACGCTCATGCACAATCTTCCTACACATCACTCTAACCTTTGGTCACTCTAAACTTTGTAAACAAAAAACAAAACACCCCTTGGTATGTAAGCCTGGTTGTTTTGGAGATACTTGCTACATAAGTAGTGGGTGAGAGGTGAGTTAGGAGAGACAGAGTCCTGCCTTATCACTGCAGCTGATCTCCCTTTGTCAGACAATAAATTAGTGAAAGCTGCTTCTTTTTCCTTCCCTTTACTTCTGTTTGTAGACCAGTATTTGCCAAGCATTTTGGTGAGCAGGAAGGAGTCATTGGGAGACTTTCTGTAAAACTTGTGTAAGTCTACACACTACAATGGCACGCTGTTAGGGGATTTGATTGCCCAAGCAGGAGTGGTGTATCTTGACTTCTTTTAACTTATATATCTCGGGACACAGAAGGAAACTAAAGAAAATAAAGGTACTCTGGGGGTTTGGGGGAATTATAGAACACATAGAAAGAATTTAAAAAAAAAATATTTTCCCACTATAGATGCCCTCTAATCATTGGTTGTGATGTCAGTAGTCACAGCCTTGATTGACTGCATAAAGGGAGGGACTATCTTACTCTGCTAGAATGAACTTCAAGTCCAGTTAATCTAATTAAATACAACAGATACACAGACATTATCATTTGAGGCTCAAGCAGGAGAGTGCACGGAACTTACAGGCATTCCTGTTTGAGGCTCAAGCAGGAGAAAGTGGAGGAAATCTCAGCGGGGTGGTACTTAACATTTAGAAAACCAGTAACAAGATGTCATCAACTTTCAAGGCACAAAGGTAGACTCTGGAGGGGCATAGGTAAAAAAAATGGCAACAGTATTTTTAAAGCTGCAGCTTCCAAATGAACATAACTAATTTTACAGTGCACTTATCCTTTAAACCTTGATGCTCCCAGGCTCAAATATTCTTCTACTTACAAAACTGTGGCTCCCTTCTTCATCCTGGTATCCATGATGGTGACATTACAGCCAATGGCTGGTGGCCGTTACTGAATAAGCCCCCCTTTGTGCATGCTCATAACTAGCTAGCACACAACAGCAGCACAGGAGGTGTGTCCATGCCAGTGAGGGATCAGGGTTTTGTAAGTAGAATATCTGAGCCTCGGAGCATGTTTAAAAGGTTTAAGTAAAATGAAAACGGGTTTGTGGGGCTGAACTATGTGAGGTAAAAAACTTTTTTTGGGGGCGGGGTGGACATGCCCTTTAAAAAATCTGGGTGCAGTTTTGCTGGGTTGGGATGAGCTGCATCGATCTGTGGGTTGGGAGGCCCCATATAAAATCTTGCTATAAGGCCCTGTGATTTCTAGCTACGCCCCTGCTGGTTACTAATGCAGGTCATAAGGTGCAAAATATATGAGTTGTAGTTTAGGGCAGGTAACTGACAACTGACCAGTTTTGTGTTTTAATGGTGAATAAACCCTTTAAGTTTCTGTCTTTGAGTTTGGGCATTATAAGGTTACTTTTATGTGTGTCATTTGGCAAGTCTACGAACTGGTACACACAGGCAGATTTTTGGCAGTGATTAGCTGTGAAGACACGACTGATGGTTTCCCAAAAGAACCAGAAAGGGAAAGTTTAAGTATAAACTTTGAATTTGGCTTGAAAGGCTGCATTTTGGAAAGGAATGTGTGTGTTTGTGCTGCAGATTTTAAAACTTAATAATGGCAATGATGAGGACATTGTTGTTTTTTACTTACCCTTTAAATATAGCTGTTACATGAATGAATGCGTAGGTCAGTTAGTGTGTGTAATCATTGGAAAATATCAAAGTGATAGAGGTAACACTTCAGACAACAGGCAGAATAACTGCAACCAGCAATGTTTATTTTACATGTGCAGACACAACATGTTTCAAGTCTCACTGGGCCCTTTATCAAGTGTGTAATCATGTCAGGTTGAGGGATAAAAGATTAAAGGTTCGTATACACGTGCGATCGCGGGTCCCGACCCGTGACGTATAATGTGTAGGAATGACCATTTCGGACGATAATTGGCCCGTGTGTAGGCACTTTATTGGCCGAAACGGATGTTCGGATGGATCGTTGACCGACAGACCTAGCGGATCTCCAAACTTTATCGCACATGTGTACGAACCTTAACTTTTTTGATGATTGGTCAAAATGTGTTTTTTGAATATACTTACCCTTTAAATATGGTTGCCACATGAATAATTGGGTAGCTCAGTTGGTGTGTGTACCTGTGTCAGGTTGGAAGTTAAAAAACTTTTTTGATTATTGATCAAAATTTGTTTTTTGACTATAGTTACCCTTCATGTATGGCTGCCACGGAGATGAAAAGGTAGGTCAGTAGGTGTGTGCACCTGTGTCAGGTTGAGGGTTAAAAAATTTAACTTTTTTGATGATTGGGCAAAATTTGTTTTTGACAGGTTACCCTTTAATTATGGCTGCCACATAAATGGATAAGTAGATCAGTAGGGTGTGAGTACCTGTGTCATGTTCGGGGTTAAAAAAAACAAAACTTTTTTGATGATTAGTCAAATTAGTTTTTTTGACTTTACTTACCCTTTATTATGTCTGCAACAGTAATGGAGGGGTAGGTTAGTAGGGTGTGTGTACCTGTGTCAGGTTGGGGGGTTAAAATAAAAAACTTTATTATGATTGGTCAAATTTTTTTTGACTGTAGTTAGCCTTTAAGTATGGCTGCAACAGTAATAGAGGGGTAGGTCAGTAGGTGTGTACTAGGGTCTGGTTGTCTTTTTGTGTTCACAATCCTAAAACTAACTTTTGAGGATATATCAAAATTAGAATTTTTGACTTAGTTACCTTTTAAGTATGGCTGCCACAGGAATAGAAGGGTAGGTCAGTAGGTGTGTGTACCCATGTGAGGTTGAAGGGAATGTGTTTTTGCATGTATGACCATATAACTAACTTTTATTGAGGATATATCCAGGGACTGATATCCAGGGACACAGTAGGCACGAGGTTGGAGGGGCGGCTATCAATCTCCTCCCACCAATCCAACCCATTTATTGTCTATTTTCTTCCCTCAAAAAGAAGAAATGTGTGTGGTTTAGGGGTGTGGTCTGTATTTAAGGGTGGGGCTAAGGGCAAGGCTCTTTGGGCCTACAGGCTCCTGAGGTGTAAATCCGGCCCTGGATATATCAAAATTACTTTTTTTGACTTTTTTACCCTTTAAGTATGGCTGCCACAGGAATGGAAGGGTAGGTCAGTAGGTGTGTGTGAACCCGTGCGAGGTTGGGGGTATGTGTTTTTGCATGTATGACTATAACTTTTATGTTGATTGATCAAAATTTGTTTTTTGACAATAATTACCCTTTAAGTATGACTTCCATGGGAATGGAAAGGTAGGTCAGTAGGTGGGTGGGGGGTGTCTGTGTGGGGGGTTGGGGATATTGGCGTTTTTGTTTATGGCCATGAAACAAACTGTTTTGATCTCAGGACCATTAAACCTTGAAATATCCACATTGGAGGATTGTTACCATTATAGTCTATGGGAATAAATGTCACAGATAATGCAGAATTTCATGCCTCTAACTCAAAAACTGTGGGAGGAGATACAGTCCAAAACAGAGGAAGAATGAAATGGAAGAAGAAATAGAAAGAACAGTAATTTGGCTCTTCAAGCCAAATTAACAAGCCATAATTTTCATCATGTCAATCTGAAACATCAACATCAACATGAGCAGAGCTGTTTAAATTACATACTTGTAATATTACATCTACTGTTATAAAAGGCTTTTATAAATGGGCCACTGAATCAGGTATGTATAGAAGATCTCCCCATGTAACAAGGACCTAAACTGCTATATTTTTAATCTTTAAAATACTTTCAGAGACCTAAAAGTTAAAGGGTATCTCCAGCTCTCCTAAAAACTTTTTCTATAGTGTAGTGGACCTTATCCCACCCCCAACCACCATATTTGTTTGTAAAAAAAAGAATCAGAACTTACTAATACTTACTGAGCTTCGTTCCCCGGCATTCAGATCCGGCCCTCTGCTTGCAGGAAACTGCAAGCAGGGGGCCGGACTAGCAGCCACATCTGTGATTGGCTGGAAGGCAATCACAGACGTTGGGGGAGTGAGGAACTTCAGGGGGAGCGAGGCATGTTGGGGAAGCAAGGCTCTGTAAGTAAATTTCGGATTCTTTTTTTTTTTTTGCAAACAAATATGGCAGTAGGGGAGGGATAGTGTCCACTACACTACATAAAAATGTTTTAATGCTAGGGCACAAGGCAGCAAACAGGGATTGGGGGGGAGAGAGGGGGAAAAAGGGCTGCAATGGGCAAGCCAGGTAAGAGGCGGAAACGTTTTCACTCACAGACAGGCTCTTTACTTTCTGGGAGTTTGGACAAACATTGCAGGAGAACTATTTGGAACAGAGAGGTAAAGTAAGGATTGTTTTAACACTACACAGTGGGGCCAGTAGTGGTGGAAATTTTAGTTTTGGGGGTAGACATGCCCTTGATCTTCTATTTCTATTAGCACCTCAATTTGAGCCAAACCTTTAATTGGCACCAGCCCCATAAACTTACTTACATCACCAGCAGCAAAGGGCCATGGAAAAAAGATGGAACATTAATTATTTATCTCTTGAATTCAATTAGATCAACTGGACTTGAAGTTTAGTTCTTGAAGACGTTTCGCTAGTCATCCGACTGGCTTTCTCAATTCAGAATGACTTGTACAAGAATCTGTGGCAATAATCTACCCTGGAAAATCCAATTAGCATATCACAGCCAGGTGTTAAGGGCGTGATTGGATAGTGGCTAAGAGGTGTTATATGAATGCCCAGGGTAAGGTGTCAAAACAGCGTTGTACATGGCAGACAGTTAGTGTCGAACCCCCCCACCTCTATTTAGGTTTGGTTTCTTTATTGCCACAGATTCTTGTACAAGTCATTCTGAATTGAGAAAGCCAGTTGGATGACTAGCGAAACGTCTTCAAGAACTAAACTTCCAGTTGATCTAATTGAATACAACAGATATACCATGACCTGGATGAATGAGAACCTTCACAAACAACATTAATTATTGAAAATGGTTTTAAAAAATATTTGTAAGCTTTTAAAATTGTGAACTCTAACAGAGAAGGTCCTTATTACAATGGAATCACCTAAATTTAATTTACTATTGGGCTTTCCTTCTCCTTTAAATGAATGTATGAGAGCAGAGTAACAAAAAATACACAATAGAGTTGTAAATAAACATTACAGCAGTTTACAGGTAAACAAAGACTGGACACGTTTTTCTAGAATATGAAGGAAAATCAGCACATTATACACTCCCATTTTTTCTGGCAATAAAAATTAAGATATTTTTTCTGGCAATAAGAAATAATAAGAAAAGCAGAATATAGTATAAATATATGGTATAGAAATCTACAGTGAACTAAACTGTAGCTATGGAGTCATTAAAGGGTATGTCCCACTTGAAATAATTTTTGATATATGATTCCCCTGTCCCCCAGCCCCAACCGTTCTATTTTTATTAATAGAAAGTGCCCCAAACTTTACTTACCTCCCCTCTTTTCCCCGCCGCACTGCTAGGTCCTCTGCTTGCGAGAAAATGCAAGCAGAGGGGCGGGACAGGCAGTCGTGTCTGTGATTGGCTGAGCGGCAGCCAATCGCAGACGCGGCTGCCGGGAGTTCAGTGCGGCGGAGAAAAGAGGGAAGGTAAGTAAAGTTTGGGGCACTTTCTAAAATTAAAAATATAACAGTTGGGGCTGGGGGGACAGGGGGAATGTTTACACTAGGGGGAGGGAATCCTAATCGGGAGGGAGGGGGAGGGAGGGGGAGAAGGGCTGCAGTGCGCATGCCAAACTTCTCCCGGAGGCCTATATGGACTCTGCTATCCTTCTGGTGGGCAGTTTTTGGGACTTTGGGGGGTGACTACAGGAGAACCATATGGAGCTGGGATGTGAGGTAAGGATTTTATTACACTACATGGTGGGCAGGGCCGCCTCGCTAATGAGGCAATGTGCAGCACAATGCAGAGCGGCACTTTGTAGTAAAGCGGCACCCTGTAGGGAACGGAAAGAAGATAAACATTTTTTTTTTCCTGGAGGCCGGCGTCCGTCGCCCATACTACTGCCTAATCTATGGGGGGGGGGGGGGGGTGCTACCTGACTACTGGCTCTCACACTCACTGCCTGGCAGAAGAATGTTGCAGCCAAAATTTCCAAATCGATCCATCCGACACTGGTACCAGAACCGGCAGTCAGGCAGCACAGCTTCCTGGATCAACGCGGCGTGCGTGCGTCGGCGTGCGTGCGTCGGCGTGCGTGCGTCGGCGTGCGTGACCTCGGGACGTCAGCGCTGAAAGAGCGCTAGTTCAGCCCGTGCAGGACCAATACAGGCTGAAGCGCTTGTGGCTATCAAGACTCTGAGTGTCCAGTGTCCTCCTCCTGTCCAAATTCTTTTAAGGCAAGTCAAGTCTGTAAATGTAATAGGGATGGGTTCTGAACTTCTGACTTTACCCACCTCAAGAGAGAGAGAGATAGATAGATAGATAGATAGCAGAGTTAGATAGATAGATAGATAGATAGATAGATAGATAGATAGATAGATAGATAGATAGATGGATAGATAGCAGAGTTAGATAGATAGATAGATAGATAGCAGAGTTAGATAGATAGATAGCGAGTAGATAGATAGATTAGATAGCAGAGTTAGATAGATAGATAGATAGCAGAGTAGATAGATAGATAGATAGATAGATAGCAGAGTTAGATAGATAGATAGATCGATAGATAGATAATCTATCTATCCATCTATCTATCTAACTCTGCTATCATCATCTACTATCTATCTAACTCTGCTATCTATCTATCATCTATCTATCTAACTCTGTATCTATCTATCTATCTATCTATCTAACTTTGCTACTATCTATCTATCTATCTATCTACTTTGCTATATCTATACTATCTAATCTTGCTATCTATCTATCTATCTATCTATACTATCTATCTATCTATCTATCTATATATCTTTGCTATTATCTTCTATCTTATCTATAGCTATCTATATATTATCTATCTATATATCTAACTTGCTATCTATCTACTATTCTATCTATCTATCTATCTATCTATCTATCTAACTTTGATCTATATATCTATCTATTATATATCTAACTTTGCTATCTATCCATCTATCTATCTATCTATCTACATCTTCTATCTAACTTATACTACTCATCTACTATGTCTAACTTCTACATCTATTATGTCTATACTATCTACAACTTTAGCAACAGCTATCAGCTGAGACGCTATCTACAGCTATCTAACTTTGCTATTTTATCATCGAGTTTTGCATCATCTTCTATCTAACTTTGCTATCTATCTATCATCTATCTCTGCTATCTATCTATCTATCTATCTCATCGATCTATCGATCGCATCTATCATCAGTCTACAACTCTCTATCTATCTATCTATCATCTATCTTCCTATTCGATTCTATCTACTACAATCTATGATAGATAGATAGATTATCTATCTATCTATCTATCGATTGCTCTATCTATCTAACTTTGCTATCTATCTATCTATCTATATATCTATCTATCTATATATCTATCTATCTATCTATCTATATATCTATCATAGATAGATAGATAGATAGCATAGTTAGATAGATAGATAGATAGATAGCAGAGTTAGATAGACAGATAGATAGCAAGTTAGATAGATAGATAGCAAAGTTAGATAGATAGATAGATAGCAAAGTTAGAGAGATAGATAGCAAAGTAGAAGATAAAATGATGATAGTAGAGATATAGATAGATAGATAGCAGAGTTAGATAGATAGATAGCAGAGTTGTATAGATGGATAGATGGATAGATAGATAGACATATGAAGATAGACAGACAGAAGATAGATGATAGACAGACAGAAGATGATAGATAGACAGATAGTAGATAGATAGTGATAGATAGACAGATGATGGATGACAGATAAATGATAGAGATAGACAGAGATAAGAGATAGATGATAGATAAGACAGATGAAAGATACATAGATAGACAGACACACTGATAGATAGATAGATAAATAGATAGATAGATAGACGATTATAGTTAGACAGATGAAGATAGATAGATGATGGATACATAGATAATCTTTTGGGGATACTATTCTAGAGTTAGGTCCTTCAATGTATTGTAAATAAATGGAGGAATGCTATGTAAATATAATGATAATGACACACATTAAATCAACGTGTATAAAGCCCCTCCCACTTCTGGACAAGCCACACCCCACTTCCGGACAAGCACCACCCACTTTCAATTCTAAAACCACACCCCTTCCGGCGGCGAGGGGGGCAGCATTTAGAATTTTGTGTCAGGTGGCAAAAAGTCTAGAGACGGCCCTGATGGTGGGGCCATTACTGGGGAGATTATAGTTTTGGGGGTGGACATGCCCTTTTAAAAGTCATCAAGTCAAGGCTTGGCATCAAGTCAAGGGACCTCCGTCAGGTTAGATTGTAGACACAGAAAATACTAAAATGTACTGACATTTTTTCTGGCACTGAACATTTCCAGCTATAATGAATAAAACTGAGACCCTTTTTTTTTTTTTTTAGCACTGAAGGAAAGCACAAAGACATAAAATATAGAAGAGGAAAACAAATATAGAACACACTATAATGTTAAAATACCATCTCATCTTTTTCCATGTCCTTTTTTTTCAAGAAACCAATGACTTCCACCAAGTCCTTTTCCAGTTGATATTGTTGTTTTGTCAGTTCCTCATTGTTCCGTGCCAGAGTTCGAGCAGCGTCTCGATATTCTCCCCGAGAAGATTCAGTTACCTTTAACCTTGCTTCCCAAAGTGCAGCATTGGCCTTAGCTCTGTCTACCTCAGATTCTTTGTCCACTCTGTGTTCATTTTTACCAGCTTTCTTCCTTAATAAATAAAAATATTTGCACTAATTAATAAAAACAGGAATGCATTGCTGAGACTCTAAATCGGTATTTTTCCACCATGGGTCCTATAAATTAATCTGTTATATTTGTAGGAATTATGTATTTTGATGAATTGCTAACAGAGAAATATTAGGAATATTTATTTTATTTAGCTTTCCTAGAGACATATGGGGAGATCCAATACGTGAAGATGCATTACTTACCTTAGCCCGATCACGCGATACAATACCTGACGTAAACGAGATTACGTCAGTTATTGCATTGCGGGATCGGGCTATGGTAAGGAGCGTGACTTTAACGCTTCACAACCCGTACTGTTAAGTTTTAACTTAACGGTACGGGATTTTGGATTGTTAGCACAGCGTTATTTCCAAAAACAATTGGAAATGGCGCTGTGCTCTAAAATCCATCTAAAAAGGATTTGGGCCATATTGTATCTCCCCCATAGATTGTTCTGCAAGGATGAAAATGTTGAAAAACACTGATCTAAATATTAGATGGTGTTAAATAAGTAGGTTATAAAATGGGGGTTGAATATACATCCTCAATACTTAAAGGGCATGTCCACCCTTTAAAGGGTATGTCCATCAAAAATGTAAGTTTGTTTCTAACTGATTTACTGAAGAACAGGAGGTAAATGCACTATCTCTTACCTCCGATGCATCTCCGGTCTTTTGCACTGTGCACGCCGTGCGAAGGAGCGAAGACGTGTCGGAGACTGTCAGTGAAGTCGGGGATTTTAGCGCTGGAGCTGGTCCGCAGCTTAGTGTCTCCTCTCCTGTAAGATTTACTGAAGAACGGGAGGTAAGAGATTTACCTCCTGTTCTTCAGTAAATCAGTTAGAAACAAACTTACATTTTTGATGGACATACCCTTTAAAAAAACTTTGGATATGTGGTAGGGCTTGCTCCCCCAGTCCCAACTGCATTTATCTTATTTTCAGAAACTCCCCCTATCTTTACTTACCTTCCCTCTATCCTCCACGCTCTGCCTGGCCCTCTGCTTGCATGGAACTGCAAGCAGGGGGCAGGACTGGCAGCCGCGTCTGTGATTGGCCAATCATGGACACGGCTGCCGGCAGTTCAAAATGCCGGAGGATAGAGGGAAGGTAAGTAGAGATCGGGGGAGTTTCTGCAAATAAAATTAATGCGGTTTCGGCTGGGGGAGCAAGCCCTACCACATATCCAAAGGGTTTAATGGTAGGGGGAGGGAGACCAAAACGGGAGGGAGAGGGAGGGGGGGAGGGCTACTCAGAGCATGCCACAAACCTCTCAGAGGAAGCCTCAGAGGCGGAAATAATTTCCCCTTCTGCTAGGCTTCTGGTGGCCAGTTTTCTGGACTTTGGAAGGGCATTGCAGGGCAACCATTTGGATCTGGGATGTAAGGTAAGGATTTTTCTACACTACAGAGTGGGGCCAGTAGTGGGTTAAATTATATTTTGGGGGTGGAGATGCCCTTTAATTCCGCCTCAGATAATTTTTTAAATTATGGTTGGTTCTTTTAAAAGAAAGAATTGCAACCTTTCCCATGGATTGCCTTAGTTAGGATAGGTACACAGTTGAGTGATTTTTTTAATCATTTCTAATGTAACCTCACCCAATCGCCCCTCTCATAGCTTATTGTGCATGTAAATCTCTTGTTGGACTTCATTCCACCATATATAAAAACATTTCTATTAATTTGTTATTTCTACTTATATATATATTAAAGGGGACCTGTGGTCTCAAAAAAAATTGGGTTAATTAAAAACCTGCAGGTTTACCTTGAGCCTTGGATTATACCTCTAAGTGCACCTTATGAGAAGTTATATTGCTGAAAAGCTTTAGCGATATAGCTTCCTGCTTTGAGCCGACAACTAACTAAGCAGATCATTTTGCAATCATTATGACTGTAATAAGAATTGCAATAATGACCCAGCCAGAAAACATTGAGGTAACATCAGCAGGCAAAAATGCTGTTCCACTTGACATTACAATCCATTTGACATTCCTATAATTGGTGTAATGTTGAGGTGGGTAGCTTTAGGGAAATGCTGATCTGCCGATCTACTTTGCAGTCAATGGCCAGTTCCAAACATCGAATAGCCTATCATGGTGAGCTGTTATATACATAGTGAAGCTTTATTATACTAGAAGTGTTTAAAAAACACAAAAAGAAAACAAAATACAGGCACGCTAGATGTGAAGGTTTTGCTTTCTAAGTGATACTATTAATGTTTAAATAGATTACTGTACTGAAGATTATTATTTTAAAATCGCTCCAGTTTGTCCCTAAGACTGAGCGAAGGAGAAACAATTATTATATATAAAAAGGAAACTCAAAACAACCAAACTCGAGGCAATAAGCCAAACTACAGAAAAAACCTGCCACATAGGTGATACTTACTGGGAGGGTTGTGCCTGGGTCCCCCTTCGACTTCAGAGAAAAGCATTTTACCTAAGTATAAAAATTCTATTTTCTCTTTCAACCTCAGGGAGACCCAGGCACAGATGGGACGTCCCAAATTCCCAGCAGTAATAGGGAGGGGAAAAGACCACTCCGCAGCCTGCAACACAGAATGGCACTTCTGCTGAGGCAAACGCAATAATGGATGACCAAGTTGCTGCCCAAGAAATCTGATCCACAGAGGTTCCTTTGCGGGCAGCCCATGAAGCCCCTATGCCTCTTGTAGAATGGTCTGCAACCCATCTGGGAGGAACAGCACCAGCCAGACTAACAGCGCAGGATGGCTGATCTTGTCCATCTCGTAAGAGTCTGAGGCGAAGCTCTGGACCCACGGAGCTGCCCTGCCAAGAGAACAAAGAGTGCCTGAGAAGATCTGATGGAATTAGTCTGGGAAACGTAAACGCAAAGAGCCCCGACCACATCCAAAGAGTGAAGTCTTCTTTTTTTGCACTTCCTCTCTCAAGATAAGACAACTTCACTGTTCGGATGGTAAAAATCAACCAGGGACAATGATTTCCTGGTTGAGATGGAAAGCAGAGACCACTTTTGGCAAGAAACCAGAGTGTGGCCATATAATTGCTCAGTCAGGCAAGAACTGTAAGCAGGCAGGGTCTATGGAGAGGGCTGCCAACTCTGAGGCTCTTCGTAGTGAGGAAATAGCAACAGAAAGACTGTTTTCCAGGATAAAAGAGGCAAGGGAATTGACTTTAAAGACTTGAAGGGGGGCCGATCTGAGAGCTCTGAGATGCACCAGGGCGTCTGCCCCGAATACCAGAGGGTCCCTGGTCTTGTCGCAGAAGGTAGGAACCTTGTGGTTGCTTATGGATGCCATGATGTCCACATCTGGAAGGCCTCAGCATTGCACCAGTTGGTTGATGATCTCCGGGGCCTATTCACCTGGATCCAGAACGTGGCGGCTGAGAAAATCTGCCAACACATTAAGGACACCTGGGACATAGACTGCTGAGAGGGCTGGAATCCAAGCCTCTGCCCAGGACAAGATCTGTTGCTTCTCGTCCATGGCCATTTCGCTATGCATGCCACCTTAGTGGTTTAGGCATATTTACCTGTCAGGAAGGTGGTCCAAAACAGCATGGCATTGTGAATGGCCAAGTTGATGGGCCGCCTTGTCTCCTCGGGGGACTACTGTCCCTGTGTCTGGCCTGCCTAATAGAGTTCCCCAGCCCAAAAGGCTGGCGCCCATCATAACTGCCATCCAAGATGAGAGGCAAAGCCCTTTTGTGCACTACTCTTGAGCGGACACTTAAACTAGAGGAGGCTTGCTGGGTCCCCCTGAGGCTGACACAAAGAGGTAGATTGAGAGTAGATGTTAGCACAGTAGGAGAGCTGGACAGATAAAGGGCTGGAAGAATGAAGTAAATTTATATTATATGCACTTCACAGCATCATGTAGGTTTAAATAAAACGATAAACGGTCATGAAATTTACCTTTTCCCCTTCTTTCCCTTTGCATTCTTTACTTTTAGCTTTGGCATTTTGCTTGCAATTCAATCTGTCAGCCCTGGTCTGAACCTGTACGTCTCCTGTCCGGTTTCTGATTGTTGTTATGACGCTGTTCTGTCTCCTTTTATCTCCTTGTGTCTATCTTTAAAGATCCCTCTACTTTCCCAGACTCCGTGTTCTTATAAAATGTTTGTTTCTGTCTTTGCTTTTCGCTTGCTCACTGCTCTTGATGGTTTACTTGGTAGATTTCAGTCTCCCGTTTTCTTGTTGCAAGACTTCCAGTTATTGTCACCCCAATTCCTGCATGCCTGTCCTCTTTGCTTCAGCTTTGTCCTTTGTCTCCTTCTCATCTGTTATTCAGTATTTGTTCTTTGGATTGTGTGATTGTTTACAATTGTTTTACAGCTGCTATGGGAACCAGGCCTGAAACACGAACCAAGTCACACAACTTGCAATTCTATTGTCTTGTAATAGATGCTGGGGGAATTACAGAAGGTTGGGAAACTAATAAGTTTACATTTCAAAAGTAATTGAAGTGAACTTCATTAAAAAAATGGAAGAAAGGGACAGTTTCAGAGGATTACACTTCAGATTTTAAACAATTTACGAAGTATTATTATCAAAAGTAAATCAAACAAACAAAAGAAAATCTTCATTTAATCTAAATTAGGAACATAATCAAATGGCTAAAGCTACTTACAAAATTGCTGGAGCCACCCACGACACATCCATACATTTTTTGTACAGACATGTTTTAAGCTGACATGCCCCTTCACAGCAGTGTTTCGGTGTGTCAGACTGAGTAAAGCCCCCATTCAAGAAAACAATATTTGAGGATTTCGGCCAATTCGGTCGAACTTCCCCAGGTTCTTTCGATTGTAAAAACATCTGCCGTGCATGGGTAACTTAACTGTGTAGTTGAGTGCTATAGTCTTTTGTGTAATGTTTAAAGTATGTAAAGTAGGCGGGGGGAAGTGATAGCCTTTAATACTAATCCAATGCAAGGTCAGGGAGACAATCTTCCCATGAAAATGCAACCAAGCATGGAGTGTCAGTCCAGATAAATGACCCAAGGTAAATTGTTAGGACCTTCCATACTGGGGTCACCTTGACGTGGTTGGAAGGCTTTTCACTTTCATGCAGAAAATTGTAACTAAAACCCATATGTTTTTGCTGTTTGCACCAGCATAGATATTATGATATATGGGGCTCAGGAATGTGCATTGATCATCTCTTTTCTTGTTTGTTCTAATGTTTTGGTCAGATCAGTAGCACTTCCACTATTTGTTATAAAGTAATTTTGCCACAGGAGTGCTCCCACAGCCCCCCTTTTGTGTGTGTGTGTGTGTGTGTGTATATATATATATATATATATATACCATATATATATATATACCAGACTGGGGGGCAGGAGCAAATTGGAAAGGTTGTCCACCCAAACCACCAAGGAGGAGGTGATTTACAACCTTAGCGACCATTCCCTTACTAGAGCCGAAATAAGTTTATTGAATAAAGGACTTTCATTTGTCCCCACTCCAAAATATGATTTATTGGAGGATGAAATAAGCCTCTTCAAATTCCAAAGATCTCTTAAATTGAGGGACATGTTCAGTTCCTCCACTAAGGAGGCTTCCAAATTCAATCCACCAAATACGCCACCTACTATTAAAGTGTTCGGGGACATGGTTAAAAGTGATCTAACCAATGAAATTAAGAGATCCAATGGCGAACGACACAAGTGAAGTAACCTCTCACATGAGGAAAAGATGGCCCTACATTCCCTTCAAAAAGATGAAAACCTTGTTATTAGGCCTGCGGATAAGGGGGGGCCATTGTGTTGATGAACATTGAATATTATAAAAAAGAACTCTTGACTCAATTATCAGATACCATGACGTACACACCCATACCCATGGATCCTACCAAATCTAAATCGGATCAGAAAATTGAGATGGCACGTTACAACGGTTGGATAATGGAGGAGGAAAAGGGGTACCTCACTACAGAATTTCCTAGGGCCCCTACTATATATACGGTCCCTAAGATCCATAAATCGATCCAAGCCCCCCCGGGAAGACCTATTGTGGTGGCTTGTGGATCAATATTTAAACCCGTAACCACCTTCTTGGATTCATTTTTTCAGCCCATTGTTAAGGGAATGGCCTCATACCTGCGAGGTAGTTTACACTTATTACAAATATTAGCAGAACAAGAGATACCTACGTCGGGGGTATTACTTATTACATGTGATGTAAAGAATTTATACACCATTATCCCCCAGAAACAGGGGGTGGATATATGCAGACAAGCCCTGGTGAGAGCAGGACATAAATTTCCGCCCATAGAGTTTTTCATTGACCACCTGTCATTTTCATTGGAGCAAAATTATTTCCGATTTGATAAGGATTTTTACCAGCAAATAGCTGGTACGGCTATGGGGTCCAATATTGGACCCTCATTTGCCAATCTATTCATAGAGGACTATGAGTTGAAACATATTCTACCAAGGGGGGGAGACAATATCCTACTGTACCGCCGATACATTGATGATTTGATATTTTGGTGGGGGGGTACGATTGAGGAGGCCACCCTATTTGTAGAGGACCTTAACCAATTGGAGTCCCCGGTTAAACTCACTATGACTGTCAGTAGCGAAACTATTGACTTTCTGGATCTTCGCATCTATAAGAAAGACAATGAGTGGGGCTCCACACTATACACTAAGGAAACAGACCGGAATACTTTAATGCACGTTGGCAGCTTTTACCCCACGCCACAAAAGAGGGGCATCATATTTTCCCAAAGTCTGAGGTTCTTGAGAAATAACTCCGAGGTCCGGCGGACGGAAATCCAATTGTTGGAACTACAGATAAAGTTTACAGATAGGGGGTACCCTCTGAAGGATGTCAAACAACAAATTGATCGAGCAATTGATAAGTGGCATAAAATCTCTAACCTCCCCACCACCAAAAGAGGGACTACACCTAATAGAGACATCCCGTTTATCAGTAACTTCTCCCCCTATTGCAATCTCCTGAAAAAGAGCATCAGGTCATTAAAAAATGATAAGAGTTTACCTTTTGAGGAATCTACCCCGATGTTTGCTAATAAACGTGGCAGGAATTTACGCAGCCTATTGGTGCGAACAGACCTTAGAAATAACACCAATGCTACCCCCAACATGTGGTTATCCACAAATAAAAAAGGTTTTTTCAAATGTTCTGGATGCCTGGCGTGTAGGAGTGCCCTGACTGCCCCCTTTTTTCCCCATCCATTAAATGGAAAACGCATTAAAATACAGCATAAACTTAATTGCCTTAGCCAGTATACTATACATTTCATAGTATGCCCGTGTGGAAAATACTATATTGGTAAGACCACCACTTCGTTACGTGAGCGACTTGCCAATCACAGAGCAGCCATTAGAAACATCATGGTGCCTAAACCGGACGGCTCTACTGAGAGGTTTGGAGAACAATCGGTAGCTAAGCACTTTAAACAGATGGCACACTCACCTGCTATGCTTAAATGGATGGCCATAGACTTTGAACCCCCTAGGGAGGGAGTGGACAGAAAAAGGGCCCTGTTACAACGAGAGGTCCGTTGGATTAAAAGATTGGACACTATGTCCCCTATGGGCTTAAACGAACAATTAGCCATGTCATGCTTTTTATAGCCCCTACTTACTGTTGCTTCAGGATTAATACATACCTTATTGCATAGTACAGTGGTGCCCTTATTGAGTACTATGGACTAAATTTTATCCCTTGTAGTTATTATACACCTGAATGCCTAGTCCGGATTGACATTACTTATCCTATTTATCACAGCTCCTTATTATATGGGCCCTTATCCTTTTTATAGATTTGCAGCCTGGGATTTTATAATGTGCATGTTGTATCCTATATTTTATTATTATGTATATGTCTTATATATGAGATTTTTTATGTGTTTTAGTGATACGGTATGCACTTTGGTCACTTTTTTATTATTTATAGCACTTTACTCGACATCTATATGTCACCCTTCGGGTGTCGTGATTAGTGACACTTTTACGATCTAAATCGTACACGATTTTATTGTTTTAGTATGTCGTATTTTAAGGTATGGATTTTTGATGTTAGCATGGTTGAGGTTTTTAGGATTGGTGGCGGCACTAGCTATCCTAGCTTTCCCTGTCTATTTCTATTAGTTTCAGAGTATATCTTTGCTGGGAGACCCTTGGCACTTAGTAGCGCATGGGTTAATACTTACCTCTCTTTGATTCTTATCCTATGTCAGTTGGGTAGCACTTACTTTGGTCACATGAGAGGGGGGCGTGGGAGGGCGGGGGGAGGGAATGAAGTATTTTACTATTTATTGCACTGATATGAGTGGACCTGTAACCCTGAGGAGACGGCCCGATGCCAAGGGCTGAAACGCGTAGGTTCGTCTACCTACACACTGTATGATAAATTTGTTGGAAGACCCAGGAGTGCCCCGCTTTTTCCCTTTATATTTACATTCCTTCGGGGAGCACCCGGGCGCTAACTTAGGAACGGAGTGCGATCTTTTCATATATGTATATATATATATATATATATTATATATATATATAGATATATATATAAAATAAAGTACGGACACTCCATGGGCTTACAAAATCAGCTGTTTTTTATCGTTTCTACGCGTTTCAACAAACGTCGGGTCGTCATCAGGATACGCCAGTTATGACACACTAGGTTAAATACATAACAACCCTCCCCCGATCCTCCCCCAAACAACACCTCCAAAAACACCCATCACAGTAAGTGAAGTACAGCACAACAAACGAAATCAACAGATCAAAACCCCACACCTACCACACTAGGATAAATACATAAGATTCAGTATAAATACATAAAAGCAATATATATAATAGGAAAACATGAATATAAATATAAAATATAAATATAAATATATATACGAACCAAACTATCACCATATCTAAAAAGCTACCAGTAGATCATACCACATACTCTTATACAATAATAGACTACTAACTCGAGGGATACTAGGACTAGGGTACCTAAGAAGAGGGACAACAGTACACCTTATACATACTAGTACGTACTCCTTGTACAATAGGAAACCAACAGCCCTCGCACACAGGGATCAAATACTATAAACCCATCCAGGGGACATAGGAAGCACGATAATACCAGCTGTTCATTTAACCCTCTCAGGGCCAGTGTGTCCAGTTTTTCTAATCCATTTAGCTTCTCTCCTTAAGAGGGCCTATTTGATCAATACCCTCCACTTTTTCTCCTGGTCTATTGCCATCCATCTAAGCTGGATATAGGAGTGGCCAGCCTCTTTGTAATGCTTTGCTACCGACATTTCCCCAAATCTGCTACTCTCATTGCTAGATGGCGTAGAGCTGTCGGTGGTTAGCCAGTCTCTCCCTCAAAGTTGAGGGAGCAAAGCATTACAAAGAGGCTGGCCATCCTATATCCAGCTTTAATGGATGGCAATAGACCAGGAGAAAAAAAGTGGAGGGTATTGATCAAATAAGGCCCCTTAAGGAGAGAAGCTAAATGGATTAGAAAACTGGACACCCTGGCCCCGAGAGGGTATAATGACCAGCTGGTATTATCGTGGCTTCCTATAGTCCCTGGATTGGGTATAGTTATTTATCCTGGTGCGAGGCTGTCGTTTCCCTATGTACAAAGTACGTACTATGTACTGTATAAGTGTACTCGTTGTCCCTCTTTCTTAGGTACCCTAGTCCTAGTATCCCCTCGGTTAGTAGTTCTATTTTTTATAAGATATGTGGTATGATCTCTGGTAGCTTTTTGATTATGGGTGATAGTTATGGTTCGTATATATATTTATATATTTATATTTTATATTCATGTTTTCCTATTTATATATATTGGCTTTATGTATTTATACTGATTCTTATGTATTTTATCCTACGTGTGGTAGTGTGGGGTTTTGGATCTGTTGATTTCGTTTTTGTCTCTGTACTTCACTTTACTGTGATGGTGTTTTTTGGAGTGTGTTGGGGGAGGACGGGGGAGGGTTGTTATGTATTTACCTAGTGTGTCATAATCTGGCGTATCCTGATGACGACCACGGACGTGGTTGAAACGCGTAGAACGCTATAATACAACTGATTGTTTGTAAGCCCATGGAGTGCTCCGTTACTTTATTATTATGTGAAAATTTGGGGAGCACCGGGCCCTGGCAATAATTGGAGAGTACAGATGAGAGTGCGGCTACCTTCATTTTATATATATATATTATATATATTAAAACGGACGTCCGCAAACCCACACATTTCAGTTACACGGGTGCTGCATGAGTAATTGGGTTCTTGCTTGTCCTTACTCCTTTCTCATATAAACATTCAGCACTCCGGCACACAAAAGTTATTCTTATAATTCTTTTATTTGTTGAAACACGCCATCCATATGCGACATTTCGGAACGCCTTGGTCCTTCTCACGCAAAAAATGCCATAACACATGTGTTTACAAGTTATGACTATTTATACCATTCCAGAGGAATTGACCTCACACAGTGTAAACCATATTTAACACCCAATAGTGATTAAAACATTATATGACAAGTCTATTACTTCCTCATACATATTATATATACACGATATAAATCGTAGTCTTTATTCATCCCCCTGGGGATAAAGTCCCTAATCTATGGACCCACCACACTTCACGTTTCATTTAAAACTGGCCTATCACCTCCTCTTGTTGTTTGTCTCTCCCTCTGTCTGTCTCTCTGTCTGTCTGTCTCTCTCTCTCTCTCTGTCTCTCTCTCTCTCTGTCTCTCTCTCTCTGTCTCTACCTCTGTCTGTCTGTCTCTCTGTTTGTCTCTCCCTCTGTCTGTCTCCGTCTGTCTCTCTCTGTGTCTGTCTCTCTCTGTGTCTGTCTTTCTCTGTGTCTGTCTCTCTCTGTGTTTGTCTCTCTCTCTCTCTCTCTCTCTGTGTCTGTCTCTCTCTTATTCTGTTAGCAGCAGTGCTCACAATGATCAGCTTCCAGGTTAGTACTATCATTATAAATTGTCACATTACAGTAATAGTGGCCGACTGTATTCTAGCAGCCAATAGGAATACCCCATATTAAACAAGCACCAGGTTCCTCCTTACTGCCACATGTGTGTAAACTACAGCATCTAACAAAGCCCTTCCACATTGGTCGGAATCCAGGTAAAAGCCAATAGTGTTCCGTTTAACTGGGAAAGAAGGCTCACAGTGAAACTATATTGCTTTCTGGATCTTCGCATCTATAAGAGAGACAATGAGTGGGCTCCACACTATACACTAAGGAACAGACCGGAATACTTTAATGCACGCTGGCAGCTTTTACCCACACGCCACAAAAGAGGGCATCATATTTCCCCAAAGTCTGAGGGTCTTGAGAAATAACTCCGAGGTCCGGCGGACGGAAATCCAATTGTTGGAACAAGAAAAAGTTACGGATAGGGGGTACCCTTGAAGGATGTCAAACAACAAATTGACCGAGCAATTGATAAGTGGATAAAATCTCACCTTCCCCATACCAAAAGAGGGACCACACCTAATAGAGACATCCCTTTTATCGTAACTTTCTCCCCTATAGCAATCTCCTGAAAAAGAGCATCAGGTCTAGATGGGAATTATTAAAAAATGATAAGAGCTTACCTTCGAGGATTCCCCGATGTTTGCCTATAACGTGGCAGGAATTTAGCAGCTATTGGTGCGAACAGACCTTAGAAATAACACCAATGCTACCCCCAACATGTGGTTATCCACATAAAAATGTTTTTTTCAATGTTCTGGATGCCTGGCGTGTAGGAGTGCCCTGACTGGCCCTGATTTTCCCATCCATTAAATGGAAAACGCATTAAAATACAGCATAAACTTAATTGCCTTAGCAGTATACTATATTTCATAGTATGCCCTTGTGGAAAATACTCATATTGGTAAGACCACCACTTTGTTACGTGAGCGACTTGCCAATCACAGAGCAGCCATTAGAAACATCATGGTGCCTAAAACAGACGGCTTACTGAGAGGTTTGGTGAACAATCTATAGCTAAGCATATTTAAACAGATGCCACACTCACAGCTATGCTCAATGGATGGCCATAGACTTTGAACCCCCTAGGGAGGTGTGGACAGAAAAAGGGCCTGTTACAATGAGAGGTCCGTTGGATTAAAGATTGGACACATGTCCCTACGGGCTTAAACGAACAATTAGCCATGTCATGCTTTTTATAGC